>OX422213.1:134358150-135558150 GCA_949130495.1 Sambucus nigra | reverse complement strand
ACCTACACCCGGGACCCAACTTGCAACATTAAAAATACCATTTCGGGCCTCCGTACACCCCTAGAGTTCCGTCCAAAAATATCAATCTGAAATATCAAATGAATTACAACCGAGTTAATTTTATTCACGAGTTATCCACAACTTATTTAAAATTCTCATTATTAATTCTAGTTAATAATCCAAATATATTAAATCTAACAATCTATTTGTTAATTCACCTGAGTAATTAACAACTAATAATCATTTAATTAATTCCCAAAAGTATGGGGTATTACATTCATCCACTAATAATGGAACTATATCCTCGAAATTCGTTAAGTACTAATCACATAACACGCATAAAGACCAGGAAATAGTAAGTTATTGGAGGCAGATCTCAACGCTCGATATAAACTCATACGTCAGACAAATAATCCAAACAAAGAAATCCTCGTATATACTCATAACCTACCTTTTGAGCGTTGGATCCAATAGCTTACAGAATCCCTCCAAATAAAATTCTTAAACCACAACCAACATTCTCATCACTCGTTAGTGAAAACGCAGGGTTATATGGAATCACTTGTATATTAGGTTACACACATAAAGATTCAATTTTTAACCAAATTTTATCTTAATTAGAATTAGATTTGCATGCACGATAGAGTCAAATAAATTATACCAAACCAAGGAATCAAAGCAAACACATAAAGAAGAATATTTGAGGAAAAAATCATTTTAGGCAAAACCTATATTCAGTACTATATAAGAGTTGGACAGACTCGATGACTTATAAATTACTTAGAGAGCTACTAAATATAATGCACAGGATCTTCAAATCTTTGACAAAAAGTGATGTAGTTCAGCACCACCCACGGGAAGCTACTCTTCCCTCGATATCCACCAATCAGCCTTAGGATTATGGAATCATTTATTCTTCAGTTGTAGAGTAGCAACTCCATAAATCAGCATTGGAGAATACTTTACAAGGGTTTGATGTAATGTATAGAAATTGGTTTTGACAAACTCAACAAATCATATTAAAGGATGTATGACTTGGAGGACAAAAATATTTCTATGAAACAAAAAGAATAAAACTTTTGGAGTAAGTATGGGAATTGATTTTTGCCAAAAGAGTTATTCAGAATAATGCAAAATAATTTTTTATAGAAAAACACATTTTTCGATGCAACAAACTCGTTCGAACAAAAATTGGACTTCGTTCGAATGAAAACAATAGTTTCTTTCTAACGAGATCCAATCTCATTCGAATGAAAGGCCTATCTCATTCGAACGAGCTTCCAATGAGGTTTGTTATGTCAAACATATATTTTTCATTTGAACTTCATTCTAATGACTTAAGCACTTCGTTCTATTCGAACAATATTCAGGTCTTGTTCTAATGAGATGACAATCACATTTTAACGAACCAAAAAAATTATTTTCAAAAATTATAAAAATGCCTCGATTTTAAAAGAAAACATCCTAAAATAAAATTATATAAGTTTGAGTCAAAATCCTAAAACCATATACCTCCATATTATGTTCGTGACGATTACAACGACACGAATTTAAAAAATAATGCTCGGTCATGAACATATCTTCAGACGATCTTGGAAGCATATGCGGATGTATTGTTCGATTTGTAACGGGATACGCCAAAATATCTAAACTATGAGCAATTATAAAATCTTGGTCTTATGAATCTCCCCCTTTGGATATTATGGTACAAACCAAAAATCGAAACCCAAATTACAATAAAAACCCTAAGATAATGTTTTATAATGTCCTCCCAAACCCAAAACAGAATAACATTTGAGACTTTGTCTTCAACTAAAATTCTTCATCTTGTGCAATCCATGAGATCATCATCAAAGCGGAAGATATCTACACACATGGAACGAAAGAATATCGTCATGCATACGAGAGTTTAAAAAATCCCCTTCAATTTGTTCTCCCCCATTTTTGTTTGCAATAGAAAAAAGGGTAAGAAACTCAGCATGAATATTAAGTATCACCCCAATCCAAATGAAATAACATCACAAAGATAATCAAATAAGCACATGCGATGAATTTCAAAAGGCTTTTAAATAACTATTTTGAAAAAAAATCAAAAATTTCAAGTATAAAAAGTATAAGTGTAAAAAAGGGTACAAATAGGTACAAAATACACAACACTATGGAATAGCACTAAAATATCTGAATCATACAAACGAAATCTAATTGTGTGAATATTTTCCATGGGAAAATCAACATAGGCATTCATAACATAAGCGCATTTAGTAAATGAGACACTTCTAAAGAAATAGCTCAATTTCAACCTTAAGTGTAAGAATGTTGAATTTAAATGAAATTGAATCGACTTATCCAGTATGCCATGAATTTAAGTGAGTCCATTGTGCAAATCCATTGATATTCTACTTTATAACACCCTCAAAATCTCACATATTTAAGATTTCACTCTCAAAATTTTGATGATATCATAGTGTTCACCTCTAGCGAAGCATAAATGAAATAAACTTTCCTTGGCACTTCTGCTTTTATGTGTCATTAATCTTTTAGGCTCTTTTTGCAAATGGTGGCTTTTTACACAAAGATAATTTGCTCTTTCGTAGCCCCTTCCATTGCTTAACATATAATAATTTTTTTGGAAAATAAGTTTCGGGAAATGATTCTTATAAGAATAACTTATCTCTGGTACATCTAGGTCGTTATTAAGCACGTTGAGATGAGAACACCATATTCGATATATGATAATAATGTTCAAAAAGTCCATGCACGTGTGCAATAAAGGTGATAAGGAGTCAAGCATGAAGAAGGTAATCATCAATGTACAACAATGAAAGTCATAAATTGATTAGTATTTCTTGCCTTAAAGAATCATAAATCTTGAATCTTGATTTGTTCCTCTAGAACTTTCTTCTTTCATTAATAAAGCTTTTCTCTTGAAACTAGGGTTTTAATTATGTAGTATTATCATGTTTAATAAGGGGTTATTGTAATACCCTGTACTTTTATGGATATTTAAATTACATAAGTGGGCGTAATTTAATAATTTGAGAATTTGAAGTGAAAGAGAACTTGAAATGTGGGTTAAATATTAATTGGCGAGTTTTGAATTATTATCGATGTGTGCCATAAATACTTATGGGAATAATTAAATGAAGTTGGATTATTTTATATCATGTCGCGGTTGGGAAGAGTGACAAGTAATAATATTTTATTTGGAAAATACGTGCGGAGGTGTATTGGATTTTAAAAGATGAATTTTTTATAAGTAACTCAGATGGGGATTTCGAGTGCACAGTTGGTCTCGGATGGGCTGAAATAGTCAAAATAGAGTACCCGAATGTAGTGTTTGGGTTCCGGGGCTTTTTGGACTAATTGGAACTCGCAATTGAGTATACAAGACAATTTTGGGTTTAATAAGGGGATAAGCCTTATTCTCCCATTATAAGACACGAGAGAGAGAGAGAGAGAGAGAGAGAGAGAGAGAGAGAGAGAGAGAGGAAAGAAAGAAAAGAAAGAAGGAAAGAAAGGAAGAAGAAAAGGGGGAAGAATAAGAGATTTTCGGCCAAGCTCCGGCGGATCCCGACACGAGGTCGTCGAATTTATCCATCGAGGCAAGTGTTTAACTCACTTTAATTATTTATGTGCGTTATAATTCATATTATAGTTGGTGAAAACTACATGAATTTTGGATTGGGATTGTTGAATAAAAATGGGGTTTTTGGAAATGATTTCATATAAATTGATGTGTCAATTACTCCATATGAAATCTAAGCTTGAATCCATGTTAATGGTGTAATTTTTGGTGATAAATTGGAAGAGTTGGATGATATTTAGGTTTAATTAAGATAGGGTTGAATTCTTAATTATATTGATGAATCCCTTGAAATTAATTGTTGTGTTGGGTAAATCATATTGTGTAGATGATTATATTGATGGTTGGTGACGTTTAAAACCATAAATCTTGGGTTGGATGAGTGTTGGATTGAATTGGGAGTTGGAGAAGATGATGAACTCCTGAACTGAACACGTCAAACCTGTGAAATGCGATTCAGTTTGGGTCACCGGACAGGTTCATTTTTGGGTCCATCGGTTCGGTTCGTTTATTGGTCACCGAACCGATTCGTTTTTCTGGCCCCATCGATTCGGTTCGTTTATGATAGTTAAATTTGAGAAAGTGTTCTTGGACTAAAAGGAATGGAGAAGAATTCCTTTTGGAGATAAATAATAGGGGACCCTAAATAGAGGGTGAGGGCCTCTAAAAAATTAAACGAGTGATGTATAAATCTCGGGTTAGTGGGAATAAAATCCGGGTTATAAATTTTGGGATTGCTTGGGATGAACGACACTCGAGAAAATCATTTCGGCAGGTATTTATATACATTTATGCGTGTAGAATGTATATGCCGATAATATGTGAGTGAAATCCGAATGTGCGAGTAGGATGAAACTAGAATACTAGCTAAACGTGATAAGCTAATATTCGGAAGAAATCAATGCGATAATTGTATCATAAGTGAGAGAATACTTATGGGATTAAAATAAGTGCGTGTATACTTATGAATTAATACAAATTGGTATATTCGGGATTATAGGCTAATGCCACGGGAGATAGGCATGAATAGCCGAATTTGATGATGATGATGATGATATATATATATATATATATATATATATATATATATATATATATAGAGAGAGAGAGAGAGAGAGAGAGAGAGAGAGAGAGAGATGATCAAATCTCAATATTCATTCATAGATATAAGTTTATAAGGAAATAAATACAATCCTGTGCACGGGTATTATATTCTCCCCACTATGGGAGATCTTGTACTAAAAATAAGAACAACCAACTAGATAAAAAGTTTCGGGTGCTTCTCCCGCATCTACGACTCACGTTCTCAAGTCGCACCTTTGACGCCCTAAAACTCCTAAATAACCTTTACTAAAGGAATAACCTTGTTGAGCAGGACCTTGTTCTCGCGGTCCAAAATGGATATAGGTCACGTGATAAACGTAGCACTTCCTCCAACTTAATGGGAGTTCCAATCTATGACGTGACGGGGGTCGTGAAGGTACTTCTTTAACTTGGAGACGTGAAATACATTATGCACTTGGGACAAATGTGGAGGCTGTACTAAGCGGTACGACACATCCCCAATCCACTCCAGGATCTCATAGGGGCCGATGTACCGCAGGGTGAGTTTTCCCTTATGCCTGAATCATTGACTACTGATCCTCGCTCTAACCTTCACCATTGCACGGTCACATACCTAAAACTCCAGGGGTACCCGACGATTATCGACGTAATTCTTTTATCGGCTCTATTCTGTCATGATTATTTACCGAATTACCTCAAACTTCTTCTTTATCTCTTGAATCAATTATGAATTGGTGAGATGCTTCTCATACACCTCAGCCCAATAAATCGGAGAGCATCATGGCCTCTCATAAAGAGCCTCATAGGGAGCCATCTCGATGATCGCCCGATAACTGTTATTATAGGCGAACTCTGCCAGATGCAAATTTTTCGCCCAACTACCTTGAAAGTCGAGCGCATAAGCTCTTCGCATATCCTTCAAAGTTTGGATGGTTCACTCTGACTGACCGTCTGTCTGAGGATAGTATGCCGTACTCATACTCATCTCGCTACCCAAATCCTGTTGAAAACTCTTCCAAAACCGAGATACAAACTAAGGATCTTTGTCTAAGACGATCGAGAGTGGGACACCATAAAGCCTGACTATTCCTCAGACGTACAACCTCGCCAACTTAGCCATGCTGTCCATGACCTTAATCGACAATAAGTGTGCAAACTTCGTGAGTCGATCCACTATAACTCACACTACATCATGACCACGCTCAGACTGTGGTAAACACGTAACAAAATTCATCATGATATGCTCCAACTTCCATTCTACCACGGGTAGTGGTTGCAATAGCCCTATTGGATTCTTATGATCGACATTTACCCGCTGACAAGTGTAGCACTTAGCTACATATTTTGCCACATCCTTTTTCACACCAACCCACCACAAATACCTACATGGGTCCTTATACATCTTGGTGACACTAGAATGTATGCTGAAACACGAGTGACGGGCCTCTACCATCACCTCATACTGAAGCTCATCGATAATAGGGACAAGCAATCGACCCTTGTGTTGGACTTCGTCATCCTTATACATTTTTAGAGTGTCGAACACTTCCCTATTCAAAATACGGTCTCGATACTGAGCAAACTTGGGATCACATGATTGGACTTTAAACACTTTTTGCTGTACGAGTAGCCTAGCCACCACACCCTAAAGGTATGTCTTTTTATAACCCCACAGAAAGTGCAAATCAAACTTCTATAATTCACCAAACATCCTTACTCGATGGCATCTCATAGTTGTTAGGGTGAGACTAGACTTTCGATTAAGAGCATCTACCACTACAGTGGCCTTTCCGAGATGATACTTTAATAAGAAGTCGTAGTCCTCCATAAATTCCATCTATCGCCTTTGATGGAGATTAAGATCAAGTTGCATGAAGATATACTAGAGTCTCTTATGATCATAAAACACCTATTAAGTGCAAATACCATAATGACTAGATCTAGGTCATGGGTGGGGTAGTTCCTCTCATGTACTTTCAGTTAATGGAATGTATAAGTGACTATTTGCCCATTCTGCATTAAAATTGCACCTAGCCCTGACCCCGAAGCATATTAATACATGGTGTAACCCCTGCCACGCTCTGGGAGGATAAGAATGGGTGTAGAGGTCAACAACCTTCATCTCTAGAAAGACCGACTCATAGTCCTCTAACCACTCAAAGTGTACATCCTTTCGAGTCAATATGGTGAGAGGAAATACAACCTTTGAGAATTCTTGTATGAACCTGCAGTAGTAACCGGACAAACCCAAGAAACTACGCACTTCCACGATGGTCCTTGGCCTATTCTATCCCAGGACAGCCTCTACCTTGGAAGGGTTGATATAAATGCCCTTGTAGAAACCACATGGTCAAGGAAATTGACCCCGTCCATCCAAAATTCGCACTTACTGAATTAAGTAAACAACTGGTTCTCCCTGAGAACTTACAACGTCATGCGAAGGTGTACCTCGTGGTTTATCTCCAATGCCGAATAGACCAATATATCATCTACAAAGACCACCATAAGTTGGTCTAAGTAAGGGCGATAAATGCGATTCATCAGATCCATGAATGTCGCTGGGGCATTGGTCAAACCTAGGCCTGTGTTTCGGTCGGATCGAAAAATGACTCTTTGAAAAAAAATTCAATTTTTTCAGAAATAAAATAATTATTCTAATTTTCGATCCGATTTTTTTGGAAAATTAAAAAAAAATTGAATTCGAAAACATCGAAAAATAGGAAAAAATCCCCAAAATTAAAAAATTTCAAAAAAATTAATTTCTGATTACTCAAAATTCTCATTTTAAATAAATAAAGAAAAGGGTTTAACCCAACATGTAAATACATGACGATTTGACCAATTTTTTCATTTGTGTTGAAGTTAGGAGGATACTCTCCTTTTATAGATCACACTTTGGAGACTTCTCCCTCTCCCAACCGATGTGGGATATGGGAAACTTTGAAAAAATTAGAAAAATCGGATATAGGAAAATAATTTTGAACATATAAAAAATAATTCGTAAAATTAAAAAAAAACGAAAATCGAAAAATTTGAATTCAGCAAACTAAAATTTCATTCCAAATTCGAAAAAAATTGAATCGAAAATCGAAAAGATTGTAAGTTCGAAAAAAAACACAACCCTAGTTAAATCGAAGGGCATCACTAGGAACTCGTAGTGTCCATACCGGGTTCGAAACGCCATATTAGGGATAACCTCCTATCTGACACACAACTGATGGTACCCAGATCGAAGGTCATTCTTTGAAAACTCACCCTCCCCCCACAACTGGCCGAACAAGTCATCGATATGAGGCATATGGTATTTATTCTTCATCGTTACCCTATTCAATTGCGTGTAGTTGATGCAAAGCCATAGGGAATTGTCCTTTTTCTTGGCATAGAGACTAGGGCTGTCAAATCCTCCAATTGAACTCTTAGCTTTTGTAATTATACTGGAGCCATTCTATGAGGTAGAATAGAGATGGACGAGATGCCCTGATTCACCTCTAGCTGGTGTGTTGAGGCCTCGGCTGAGACATATTAATTAGTGTGCGAAATAAATCATATAGCCTATTCGACTAGAAAATCATCACATAACCATGTTTGGTATGTTTATCATGCACACATATCTATATATCATATGTATGTATTTTTGAGGGCTATATTTGCTTCCTCTACTTTTTCATTTTGGAGGAGTATTTCGGGGGTTGCCCCCATTCCTCTCGAATGAGAATGTCTCCATAATTTTATTGTGGCTTCTGACATTTCGAATAACAAACTTGCCAGATGTACTGGCCCGAGCAACCAATTGGTGCTTATATAAGTATAGTGGATCTTTTGAAATCATGAGATCAAAAACTTATTTGAGCGTACTCGATCAAGCAACCATTAGTGCCTCGAGTGAACTGGGGTTTTTAAACCAACATATTTTGTAAGTGTGTCCAAAAGTTAGGGTCTTTAAGCGTGCCTTGTAATGTAGGACTTTAGTTTCTCGTAAATCAGATTTATGCCTAGTAATCTAGGGCTTTAAGTCTCCTTTAAGAGGGTCATGCATGCCTAGTAGTATAGGACTTTGAATCTCTCATGAGCGAGGGTCGGGCGCACGCCAAGTTATATTGGACTTAAAAACAAAATCTTCCATAACCGAGGGTCAGGCGGGCCAAGTCATATTGGTCTTAAAAATAAAATCTCCCATATTCAAGGGTGAGGTGGGCCTAGTAATGTAGGCTATAAATCTTCCATATCCGAGGGTCAGGCGGGCCTAGTAATGTAGGCTATAAATCTCCCATAACCGAGGGTGGAGGCGGACCTAGTCTTATAGGCATAATCTCCCATAACTGAGGGTCAGGTAGGCCTAGTAATGTAGGCTATAAATCTCCCATATCCGAGGGTCAGGCGGGCCTAGTAATGTAGGCTATAAATCTCCCATATTCGAGGGTTAGGCGGGCCTAGTAATGTAGGCTATAAATCTCCCATAACCGAGGGTGGAGGCGAACGTAGTATTATAGGCATAATCTCCCATAACCGAGGGTCAGGAGAACCTACTCTTATAGGCATAATCTCCCATAATCGAGGGTTAGGCGGACCTAGTCTTATAGGCATAATCTCCCATAACTGAGGGTCAGGCGGGCCTAGTAATGTAGGATATTATGAGAACTCTAATGCATCGCTTTGGGCGACTCACCATAATACTGGCAAGGTTTTTGTGAAAATTATAGTGCACCTCTGTGGGCGACTTATCTCGAAACTGGTAAGGTTTGTGAAAACTGTGATGCACCTCTGTGGGCGACTTACCTCGAAACTGGTAAGGTTTTGTGAAATCTATAATGCACCTCGGTGGGCGACTTACCACAATACTGGTAAGGTTCGTGAGATCTATAATGCATCTTTGTGGGCATCTTACCTCAAAACTAGTAAGGTTTGTGAAATCTATAATTCACCTCTGTGGGCGACTTACCACAATACTGATAAGGTTTATGAAATCTATAATACACCTCTGTGGGCGACTTACCACGATACTGGTAAGGTTTTTATGCAAACTTTGAATCCATGCTCCAGGTTTTACAGGCGATCTTGCTTGCCCCCTATCGCTTTGATGAAGTAATGTCATATAGTCAGTGCCATATATGAGCCATCCAGTGGCTATGCTAAACAATTTTGGTATCTCTTTTAGGAATACTTCATCAATGATGGCCATTCTAGGACCGAATCTGAGCATGCTCGTCACCTGTGTTTATGCCTAACTACAAGTGGTACAACATACAAAACTTTTCCCCATTTTTACTTTGATTTGTCTTTTATCTCAAGATAAAGTAAAGTAAAGAAAAATAAACAATTGGTTACAACACCATCTAGGAATTGAAATCATTTAATTACATTTCACGGGGTGTTTGCCCCTAGTTAAAAATAAATCTCTTGGTCGTTTACCCCTTTATTTTATTTTATGATAGTAGAATAAAGTAAACTCGGAAACATGCTTCGAGGAATCATAGATATATTGTTCTTTGTAATCTATATGATGCGAATTTGATATGATACAATATGCAGTTGATAGAGTGTGGATATATCATGGAGTGAGCTATTTATATCATGCCCCCACTATTTTATCAAAGCTAAGAAAACTTAGAAATGACCCATTAAATCATTTATAGAACAAATTAGTCAATAAGCATGCTCGATCACCTCAAGGTGAGTAATAAATATCAGATTTGAATTTTCATGTAACTAATATCACAATATGAATAAAACATTCTTTAGTATAAATCGAATACAAGGTAGAGCGAACAGTTGTTCCGGGTGACCATGGATGAGGCAGCTTGAGTCACTAGGATGAGGTTTCTCGAGGTGCCAAGGATGAGGCTGCTCGAAGTACATAGGATGAGACTGCTCGAAGTATCTGTTCGAGGCACCGCGGGTGAGGCCTCTCGAGGTACCTACTCGAGGCACCGCCGGTGAGGTCGCTCGAGGCACCGTCGGTGAGGTCGCTCGAGGCACCGCGGGACTTGAGAAAAATGCTAAGTTTAAAAAAGAAATTATTTTGTGAGCTGCTCAAGGAGGTTCCCCCAAGGCTGCTCAAGGAGGTTCCTCCGAGGCTGCTCGAAGAGGCTGCTCGAGGGGGTTCCTCCGAGGCATTAAGACTTGAGCAAATTTTCAGAAAAAATATTATTTTGCCAAGGTTACTCAAAAAATATCATTTTGATATGGTTGTTCGAGGGATGTCATTTTTGACATGGTTGCCCAAAAATATTATTTTAGCAAGGATGCTCGAGTACACGCTCATACTAAGTCATTAAATGGCCCCTCGTGGGATAACAATATTCACATTTTGAAGAGGTATGATTTTTTCATAAATAAATAGTTTTCTACTCGAGCAACTCAAATTCGTGCGAGGCTACCAATATTTCAAATAGTATTTTTCAGGGTGTACGAATAAAACACGCACAAATTAAATACCATAACCTTCAAAATTAAACAGAATAGGCAATATACTTCATTTGGCCTACTTTTCTTTCAATATCACATAATCAACAATTTTTCAGCAACTGTGGCATATAAACAACATCGTGCCTAATAGTTTTTTAGCACCATGGTGCCTCAGACGAAATTTTAATCAATAATGTACCTCTATGTACACTGATATATGAGGGCCTTTATATAAAAAACAAAACCCACTACAATTTGGGACTTAAAGTCCACATGGTTCGTAATCCCACTTCACACAACTAATTGCTCGAGTTGATAGTGAACTGGAGGCAGCTCGCGCGTTTTGAGGATATTTCAGAGGATGCTCGGAGTTCCTGCCTCGGAGGTCAAACCGTCGAGGGTGTTGATGGTCGAGGATATTTGGCGATCCAATAGATCTTGATCGTGGATCGTACTAAAGTGGTTCAGACGATGTTTTTGGTCTCACCGGTAAGTGGCCCGGAGGTCTAGGGCCTCAGCGGGTTTCAGCTGTTTGGAGCCAAGCTGTCGATAAATCATACGGGTCGGGGGTACCTGTTCGGAGATGATGTGGTTTGGAGGTTTTTGATCTGGATCGAATTTTGTTATTTTGAAACCACCAGAGTTATCTCGACGTCCAAAGCTCCTCGGAGATTCATACGAGGTTGTGTTTTCGAAGTAGCTCGGATCAACGCAAGTGGGTCGGAGGAACATTTGGTGTCCATTTTGTACAGGTACCTAACAAGGTCGGATTCATTTGAACCGGATGAAATGGTAACTCAGTTTTGACTTGAGCAACTGGGTTTTCTACCCTAAGTTATCTTGGTTTCTCCATTGCTCAAATGTGAGATGAATTATTTTTGTTGGACTCTACAATATGAACAGGATGGTTTCGGCAAATGGGTGCCAACGACTTTCTTGGTGGAGTTGGAAGGGATGACCATGATTTCATTTTTTTTCTTTTTTTAACGGTATATAATGATGTGAAGTCAAAATCGTATCAAAGTCAAAAGTCTATATGATGCAGAGCAGTATAGCGTGCCACATTTTTTTTATCTGACAGTCAGAAAAATAGTCTTTGTCAACAATTTTATATTGTATTAGTAGATGTAAATGTCAGTGGTGGCTGTTAATAGCTGGACTCTTATTTTTACTTCACTTTATTCTCTCATAGAGGACGATCTCATTACCTAACTGACACGCAAACTGTTTAGTAACAATTGTTGTAGTAATAATTGCCGAATAAACGAAATAACTCAAATTTGAAATAGGAAAAATTAGAAGGACTTATCGATCGAGGTTTGTGTTCGACACAAAGTCCTAAAGGTGAAATTGCTCGCTGATATTTGTAGCTGTCAGCCTCGTGAACATACACCTCTCAGGATTCAACGATCAGATTTACACACCAGCTTTGTGATAAATCTTTGAACTCTCAGGATACTCCAGCACTCCCAGAAAATTAACGAAAATTAGAAAGTAGCAAAATTATTTTTGCAGAGAAAGTGATTTGCAGAAAATAGCAAAAGTATTTTTGCAGATAACGTGAGAGAGATTTTTTGATACTTTTTTGACTCTGTAGCGTTTTCTTAAATAAGGGAAATGGTAAAAAACGTGGGTAGAGGTTTTAGCCAACTAACCCACTAATATCTCCACTAACAGCTATAGTGGAAGAAATAGTCAAAGACTTAAAACGGTTTAAAAAATTAAAACGATTTTGAAAAGATTTAATGCATATTAGAAATCCCCAAGAGCCCAAGGCCCAATCTTTGACCCTAAATAATTAGTGTGCTCCCTAGGACTTGAACCCAAGACCTCATGCACACACCCCCACTAACTTACCACTTCGCCACTCCCACTAACTTATTTACTTTATTCAAAATAAATATATATACTAACATACATACCCAACAACAATAAGATATTACAACAAGATTTGAGGTACCCTTTAGCCAAGTTTCGGCTTAAATGTATGATTATACAGTGTACAGTTAAATCAAATATCAAAATATCTACACTTTTTTAACACGCTAATAAGTAGGTTGCTTCAGGCTTGCTTTTGGCATTCTCAAACATTAGCTCACAATTTAAGAATTACTAAATTTTTACAAACTCTATGTTTTGACCAGAAAATATAGACGCAAGCCAGAAATATGGCTAATAAAGCTTTTAATCAAATTAATAATAAAAAAATAACAATAATAATAATATTTTTCAGTAGAATCATTCATGTGTACATTTTATTCATCAAAATATTTCAAATATTCTGATCAAAGATAAACGCAAACAGATTATATTTGTATTCTAACAAACATGATTTACAATATTCATGATGAAAATGATATATGTGATATCTCAACAAAGCAAATGATAGAACATAAATAATAATAATTATCTTTGTCAAAGAAGAGTATTCCACCGCCATCGAGTTCACCGTGTGTGCGCACGAGGCGTTATGTAATCGAAATCTCGAATACCTCCCCAGTAAAGTCGCTAAATGTAAGATGTGAGTGCAGATTTGAGGAGGCACCACGTCGAGCGTGTTTTAGACTTGAGCAACGTGGTTGCACCTACGTATCCGTCTTTGCGGAATCAAAGTCTGCGTAGTTCGTGGGTCCGTATGATATGTCGGAGAGAGCTCGGTTTTGGTGGTTTTGGTGCGTAGGGGTGCCTAATACGGCGAGACGCCTCTCAAACGCCCAGTTTTGATAGTTTCAGTGCATGGGGGTGCCAAATTTGAAGAAACCGCCTCTCAAACGCCCATATACCGTATAATGAAACTGTAGAAATTTGCTCGTCACTATCAAACCCGTGACGGAGATCTAAAGGTGCATGGGGGATGAGAGTTATATTTCCTCTCCTTGCTTTGCCCCCAAGACCATCATCCTTCAAGATGAGGGGAAGCCCTCTTTATATAGTAAAAGTGCCCAAGTGGGCTTAACATGTGTCATGTTCTCTATGGAACCAAGTGTCCAATATTTATGGTACCACTTGTCACAATATATGTGGTGGCATATCAGATAATTAATTAAATTATTACTAGAGTATTGTCTAGTGTATTTCATCAAATGAGGAGTATACGCAATATATTAAATTGTGCATAATAATATCTCAGCCCGTATAGGGCCTGAATTATAGTAAAACTCGATAAATCATAAATTAATATTTGATTAAATCTGCGGGTAATTTATTAGAGTGTTGGTGATTAATTCATTTAACCCCACTCTACAGAGGCAATCCAGGATGATCCTTCGAGAACACATTAGGAAACTCCCATACCACTGGGTGGTCTAACACCATTCCATCCGGCTCATCTTGAGCCACCAAACTGCTTAACCATTCTCGCTACTGAAATGATGGCGAGACCCATCTAGAAGTGGTTCTAAGACATTGTGTTGATGGCATTCGTTAGTAGATTCAAAACATAACAGTAAATCCATACTAAGGATCATCTCGAACCCATCCATGTCCATAAGGATCAAATCATACCCCAGAATATAATCTTTAGCCATAACCACACATTTATAGCAGACCCTCTCGAGAACTATATCACCACTAAACAAAAATCCTATGAAGATAAGGGGACGAAACTAGTCCAACTCTAGCCCAAACTGAATGCTATGGAACTAGAAATGAAAGAATGCGATGCGCTAGAATCAAATAATTCCTTAACCCATTTACTGTACAAAATAATTATACCTTCCATTACCAATGGATCGTCGGAAGGTGTAGTAAACTGTTACATGACATAAGTTCATCCAGGGTTGAACCTGTTGCTCTGGACGCCGAGCACTTGACCTGGCCCCTACTATTCTTCCCTTGACTTGGATGTGAATCGTCCACACTATGCCTTGCGGGATGTTTATAGCCCGAGGAGAACTGTTGTTGCTATTTTTGGGTGGGGCTTGTGTAACTAGAACTCCACTTCGACACAAAATTGATAGTCTCTAACTGCCTCGTTGATCGCCCGAAGCTCATTGTGGACAATTTCTTTTAAAATGATCGAGGTATTCGTAAGCAAAACAAGTCCTCTTTGTGGGGGCTATAGGACTCTGATCACTGGTGGACTGGGCCGGTGAAGAACCAACCCCTATGACATCTTTTAGCTTCGCAAAGAAGCCTTAAGCCTCACCTCGGGACTTCTTATAACCGTCGCCCTAGGACTTGATAGGCTCCTTATTTTTTCCCTAATGGCCTTGCTATCCTCAGCATCAAGCTCCAACCGAATAGCCTTGTTGACTACCATCCTAAAGTTTGACAGATCCAGACCTGTTAGAATCCGCGAATGCCTAGGTTGAGGCCCTTACCAAATAACCTCGTCTTTTTAGTCTCATATCTCTGAACAACATCGGTATACTTAACAAGCTTTCAAACTTCACTAGGTACTCATTCACAAAGTCTTCCCCTATATCAGATGAAGGAACTCGTCCTTCTTAGCATCCTTAAATACCTGGGGAAAGCACATGCCGAGGAAGGCAAACCTGAAGCTACCCCAGTCAATGGGCTCTGTAGTTATAGCATAATAGGCGCTCCACCGGCATTGTGCTTGTTCTGTGAGCTAGAACATATCGAGCCATTCCTCTGCAGCATCGGGGCTAACTGCCCCATTAAAGGTGGGTGGTTAAACCCTCATTCACTCCTTGAGGATGGAGGCAGAGGTAGTACTCTCAACTGCCCCACTACTATTGGTCCTCTGCTGTTGCGAAAGGGAGTTAAAAAGCTGTCACACGGCTTGCTCAATGCGTCTAAGCTTGCTTTGACCTGACCCACTAACTATATCACGACGTGGAGGCAGAGGTGCGTAGCAAGGCGTTCGTACCTCTTATGGGGCCACTTGGGGGTTATTTTGGGTTTTCACCCTCTAGCGACATGCTTTAAGCTTCAGTCTAGATATTCATAAATTATCATCATATTCTCTAATCGAGAGTATCGTGATTACACGGTCAATTCCTATGAGTTATATTGGTCCTGTGTGAGGTGTATGTGCGGGATCATTTAGGGTCTATTTGCGATTTTCGCCCTCATCATATTTCTAAGTCTAATTCTAGATATTTGTAATTTTTTATCATACTCTCAAATCGAGAGTCCTGTAAGAGGTTAGTTCTTACAAGTTACATTAATCTCGTAAGAGGTGTCTGTGCCTCTTATGGGATCATTTGGGGGCGCTGTTTTGAGTTTTCACCCTCTAGAAGCATGTTTTTAAGCTTAAGTTTAGATATTTGCAAATTTTTGTCATATTCTCAAATAGGAGTCCCGTGACTATGCGGTCAGATCTTACGAGTTACATTGGTTTGGTGTGAGGTGTTCGTGCCTCATATGGGGCTGTTTGGGTTTTTTTATTTTTTTATTTTCGTGCTCTAATGGCATGTTTTTAAGCCTAAGTTTAGATCTTTTCAAAAATTCATCAAATTCTCAAATTAATAGTCTCATGACTATACGGTGAGTTATTACGAGTTACATTGGTCCTCGTACGAGGTGTTCATGCCTCTTAGGGGGCCGTTTGGGGTCTGTTTTGGGATTTCGCCCTATAGCGACATGTTTTTAAGCCTAAGTATTGATATTTGTAAAGTTTTATCATATTATCAAATCGGGAATCCCGTGACTATGTGGTTAGTTCCTACGAGTTACATTGGTCCCGTGCCATCTGTTCGTGCCTTTAACGAGGCCGTTTCAAGGTTATTTTAGGGTTTCACTCTCTAGCGGCATTTTTTAAGACTAAGTCTAGATATTCGCAAATTTTCATCATATTCTCAAGCCAAGAGTCCTAGTTACTACGCGATCAGTTCTTATGAGCTACATTAGTCTCGTGCGAGGTATTCATGCCTCTTATGGGCCATTTAGGGTCTGCTTTGGGTTTTTACCCTCTAAGATCATGTTTTTAAGCCTAATTCTAGATATTTACAAATTTTCATAATATTTTCAAAGTGGGAGTCTGGTGACTACATGTTTAGTTCCTAAAAATTACATTGGTCACGTGCCATCCTTGTTTATTCATCAATCATACTAAACATTCACAATTCAAATTAAAAATTCACAAATCAAACTAAACATTCATAAATCAAACTAAAGGGCCAATATGATAATATGAAACAATTTGGATACAAATAGGATTGTCAAGGTCAAATATAATAATATGATACAAATAGGATTGTCGATGGTAAAATAATGTTCTCGTACTCAATTTTCTTCTAAATCGAGTAAAAGATCCTTGAAATTAGGGTTGTTATCAAGAGCGAATTGGAACTCTTTAAGAGCTTTTAATGCTTCTACTTGAGTAGACATACCCTTTTATGCATGCACAATAATATATAAATTATCATCGTTTATGCACTTTGGGTAGAATACATTATTTAAGTTCTAAAAGGCACAAATAAAAGGCTCGTCGATTATGCGATCTTTACTCTTCATGTTTGATAAATTTACCATGATAAGTTTTAAGTCAGGATCAACTTTACAACCATTTGTAGTGTCCTCCGCCTTCACTCAGACACAATAAAATACGATTTTAATGAAATCTAAATAATTGAGTTCCAGGATTTGTTGGACAATCCCATAATGGGTTAATACTGTATGTTTTGGATTTTTATCACTATCTAGCAACACAAGTACTCAAGGCAGAAATTGAAATTACGATGTTTTGCATTAAAAGCTTTTTCTCACATAAATATGAAATGAAATCAAAGCCGTTGGTGCAAAATTTCTTAAAATCTTTTGCACAAAATATGGGACCTTTTGCTAGGCGTTAAAGTCTTAAAGAGACAATACCTCCTTTTAGAAGCTGAATTCTTGGGGGAAAATACCTCTTTTTAGAAGCTTCATTTCTTAATGAATTTTTATTCGGTCATGTGTTTACCACACATGAATACATAACTGCACACATAAGAGGTGGAAATTACCCCTTTTGATATTCATGCACTAAAATCAATTCTCGTGCAATTTCTCCTCTTATTTTGGGCAATTTCGTTCTCTTACTTCCTAAAGGTAAATTGTAGAGTTTAGATCATAATATAGAGAAATCATGTGATCAAATAAGAATAATTCAGTTAATTATGTAGGTACTTACTCTCTCCAATTTTCAACTTCATCTTGCGATTCGAAGACATAACGAGTTGCTTTCTCGTATTCTAGATTAGTGAGTCTCACCTCTTTTGGGCTCCCCAAAGGCAATTCATCCTCAAAGTCATTAGATTTCTCGATCACTCTTTCTTTACGAGGATTGAACCTCCTCAGCACTTGTTCTGGCAATTGTTCCCAAGCGTATAGTGATGATTCACAATTATGTATGCTTTAATAATTGACCCTCAAATATATTGTGTATTTTTAACTTAATCTTCGAAGTTTTTCATAAAGCGCTCGAAAGGATATATCCATTGAGACATAACGGGACCATACAACAAAGCCTCATTGCATAAATGCACAAACAGGTGGATGCTGATATCGGAGAATGATGAAGGAAAATATTTCTCTAATACACAAACTACCTCGGCTAAAGTTGATTTTGCAGCTTTTACGTACTTTTTGTTTACCACTTTTGCACAAATAGGGTAAAGTACAAACTTATTTTCATAATCTTTCGGGGGAGACATTTGTTCTCGAAGAAACAATGCCTAAACAATATATGGATTAATTGAATGATGACATTCCAGTTGTGAGACTTTCACTCTTTTAGGTCATTTATTTAGTAGATTACTGCCCTACGTAAATTATGAGAACAACCAGTCGGAGTCTTCAAATTGAACAGCGTGTCTAGGAGGATCTCTTTGTCACTATTAATCAAAGTGAAAGAAGTAGGGGATCGAAATTCTTCACGTCATAGAATCATTTTTAACCACAATTTCTTCTGTATTTTCATTTTCTGTAGATCGCGGTTTGTCCACTCTCCATCTTTTCAATGTTATCCAACCATACATATTCCTATCACATTTTTCGCAATATTCTTCTTCGTGTGCATTGTATCGATGACATGCCTTACATGATGATCTTTCCAATAGGGCACAAGTCAAAAAATATTAATCGTCTGGACCATTCCTTCGTTTTATTAGGGTTGTTCATATCCTCCCCAGATTTACTCTTTAGGTGGAAAATTAAGTGTATCTCACTACATATGTATTCCCCGTTCTCACAACCTTATCCTTCTCTTGATCTGTTGACTAGAAAACTCAGAAGGTTTCGTCCTACACTCGTGACAGACAGGTAAAAAGTTAGACTTGTCGTTCCTAAAAGGGTCACTGGTTAGAAGAAATCTACGATGACTCATATAGATCATTTGTCCACTATGATCAAAACAAGTAACTTCAGTTTCCTCCCCACATTTTATACATCCATACTAATTATGAACATTACAATCGAACAAGGTCCCATAAGCACGAAGGTCAGGGACTGATCGTGTTGGAAACCGAGTGTCCGTGTAAATACGCTAGTCGTTGTTATCGGCTTTTGACCACAATACAAAAAAAACCCTAAACTTTAACTAAACTCTTGCGGAGTATAGTGGCGAGTCTGGGTATCAAATACACAAGTAATGTTTGATAGATTTTAATTGATTTAGTACTTCAAAAAATAAAGTGTAAAAGATGATGATTGAGTGAGAAAGGAAAAATAAAAAAAATAAAGAAGTTAACTAAAACTAATTGGAAAATTAAGGTAGGGACACAATCCCCCAACCCTAGAGTATTGATGGTATAAAACTAATCATAAATTTAAGTGATTAATTAGACCCAGACTTTAGTACTCCCAAGCATTACATATATGAGGTTTAAGCCCGCACCATACATAATCAGAGGACGAGTAAATCGGTATTGCAATAGTTACACTCGAATTGCATTCTGAAGCATCCCGATTACCCTGAATCAAACGAGATCCAAAGATCTACAATTGTCACGTTTCTAAGCAATACGGTCGTAATAAATCATTAAATTTAAAGGACTAATTTTATTCACATGCAACTACCACATCAGGTTGGGTTCATGCAGCCCAACCTTTAAAAACCTAGCCTAACATGGTGAAATCAATGAAAACTACGTTTTCTACGTTGCATGAACTCATAATTGCTTGGAAAGAGAGATGAAACATGAGAAATAATAATAAAAGTGGTGGAAATAAAAGTTACCAAGATTGAAGAACAAGAACATGCAAGAAGAAATCAAAGGTTGAAGAAAAACTGGAAAAACACTTGAATTAAAGGTGCAAAATA
The DNA here is from genome assembly GCA_949130495.1 of Sambucus nigra. Lineage (NCBI taxonomy): Eukaryota > Viridiplantae > Streptophyta > Magnoliopsida > Dipsacales > Adoxaceae > Sambucus > Sambucus nigra. The sequence continues at coordinate 135,537,889 of OX422213.1, read as the reverse complement.
TGTAAATTCTTCTCCTAGATGTTCCTACTTGTTATGGAGCTTTTACATGAATGAAATCTGAATAAAAAGAGTCCTAAAGACTAAATATATAGGCTAGAGTTCGTTTAGAAGAGTCCCCAAAACATAAAACTCTTTTGGCTAAAAGATAAGGACAAAATAAAAATCCCGTATCTGCCAATTTGTCACAATTAGAAAGCGTTACTAATTTTGTAACGGATCTGGTGCATGACAAATGGGCGAACCGGTTCGGGTTCTAGGTGAACCGGTTCTGGGGAACTTGCTGGTTTTGGGCCTCTTTTTCATTTGAATATCTGGATTTCTTTCTCAATCTTCAAATGGGAATAACATATTCACCGTAGATCGGATTGGGGTGCCATTTTTTACAGTGCTCTTGTAATTGAAAGATATTCAACTTTATACTGGCCCCACCTCCAGACTAAGGCTGTAAAATTACGAAAATGCCCTTCAACTCTCCGATTCTTGGTTTTTCTTTCATTATTTTGAGTTCTCTTTTCCATCTTTCTTACATGAAATACCTGTAAAACATATAAGAGATACATAAAATACGAAATACTTGCCAAAAAGGGTTAGTAGCATATATATGAGACAAATCCAAGCTATTTATACCGCACGGGATCATAAAAATATCAAAATTAAGGGAAAAAATGTGAAGAATTTATGCCTAACCAAACCCCCCTAACTTAGAACTTTGCGCATCCCGAGCAATGTAAAAAAAAAGAATAAAGGTCCCAACTCTTCTAAACACTTTATTGGGATAGAATACCTCTTTCGCGGGCAAGCGATTGCTTTTAGCGTATGCAACAAGACGTTAAACCCCTAGATTACCCTAGTTGGACGAGTGTTGTCTCGTGAGGGTTTGTAGTGAATATACCCACAAAATTCGTTATTGACTCAAAGAAAAATAAAATACTTAAAAATTGTAAAATTTAAACTCCCCAAAAATGGTCACCACAAATTCATATTTGATAGTCTCAAGTCATAGTGTGTGTGCGAAGCCAAAAATCAAACCGCTAACTTCCACCGATTGATCACTACGTTACTTTTCCGAAAATTCGTTTTGATTCAATTTCTCACGGATTTAGTCACAAACGAATCACTCAGATTGTGGCTATTTTCTCGGTATGCATGATAAAAAGAGTAAATATAATGGACGCAAAGTCACGCACACAAATTGAAAGACGAAATTTTTTGGGTGAAAAGATCTCTTCATTGGAATACGGTCATAGAGAAACGGGAAACATCATCTCTTTTTCTTGCCATGTAATCTATTTTATTATCTTTTTACGTTTTAACTCTCCACGCAGTAACCAATTTCGCAATATGGACTCGGTTAGGACTTTTTCGGGTTTTAAGGTGTAATGGGTACAAGGAAATGGGTTTGAAAATTTTGGAATTGGAAACTATTCTTAAGATGTCCATGAGTGCTTTTCCGAGCTTTTGCTCATTTTGCTCATTTTTTTCTACTTTTCACGCTTTTCTTTTCTTGCTAATTTTGTTGAGCATTTCTATTCTTTTCTTGCCCATTCTTATGCACTTTTCGAACTTTATTTGATGAATATTCAATTTTCACAATTCCTGGCTAATTGGATTTTTCGGGTTATCAAACGAAAAGGAAAAAATTTATTAGGCTCAAATTGGGTTGCAAAGGGATGAATTTTTCACGACTTTTTATGGCTAATCTTTTTGGGTAACAAACTATAGCCTACTTCATTGTCGAAATGCGAGTTGTTTTACCATATGCGTCTCGAGATTAATTTAGTTTAGAGATATTTTAGTGCGCATTATTCAAGACAATATCTCACACATTTCGCATAACCGATCAAAACAATAAAATAGAGATATTTGAAAAGAACATTGTGTTAATCATAAACTCGGATTGATTTAAAAACTTGAAAATAATTGATAGGCTCGAAATCTCACTAGGTTGATTAATCGCCACACTTATTCGTTAAGTCGTCAATTTTCGCTCAATTTTCATCTTTGGTCAATTTCGGCTTTGTGCATTTTGAATTTTATAATTTGAGACAGAAAAAATGTGACATTTTTTGAAGCTTTTAAATTCCAATCTTTATTTATTTTGAAGAAAAATATTTTTGGCTTTTTTTAAAAAAAAATCATTTTTTTTTTTAAATTTTCTAAAAAATACACACTTGGAAAGAACATGTGATCGAATCAATGAATCTAAGTACTAAACGGGAAGAATATCCCACACCCCCTAACTTAAATATTGCATTGTCCTCAATGCAAATCAAGAACACAACATAAAGAGAGGAAAAGAAAGATATTACCTAAATGGAGCGATCCCCGATAAGTACAAATCCATTGAATCTACAAAACATGTTAGAACCAAGCATAGCAAAAAGAATAACAAAAACTTTAACTAATGACACTAAACTATAATAAAAAAAATGAAAAGAAAAAGAAAAAAACAAAACTGATTATGTACAACCTACGATTTTAACTTCTAATAACTCATACAGTAGAAGTAAAAAAATTTGAGGGTCCACCAAAAATACAATTTGACTTTGAGGGGTAATCAGTGTACCCTCATTTTCATGCATGCCTTCCGAAAAATAAGAATTCCCTTTGAACAACGAAAGGCATGTGTGAGATGGAAAAAATGAACCATCGCCAATTAAAATTTTTAATGGGATGATGGGTGGTTTGGATGCTAGGTGGGACAAGTACAATTGAGATCCAAGAAAAATATAATCACCTCCCAAATATTTTTCAAGTAGTATGGGGAGCGGGGCACACAAAAAGGAAGAGTCCATATTAGAAAACAATTATAACAAAGTGTCTTTGTCGGTAAAAGGTGTAAACATTTCAGAATTTTCAAAATCTAGCGGTACTTCTAATGGTCCAATAACGGTGAACGAAAATGGTGATGAAATAAACTCAATCTCAAGTGATTCATCATCACTTGGAGATTGAATTTCAAGGGAGCAAGACTCACTTTCAATGAGATGTTCTTCAAAAATTTGAGGTGACACAGAAGTCTCAACCTCTTATTTGTTTTCCAAAATATAACGCATCTCATCGCAAAGTGAGATCATTTTCGTAACAAGACCAATATCCATCGCACTTTGGGTGGAAAGAAAATCGAGTACTTGTTTGATTAGAAAAAGCGTTCTTTCTTCCAAAGTAGAATTCCTTGGCTCTATAACCTTGGCAGAAAAGTCATAATTGGATTCGAATAATGCATCAAACTCTTGCTCCCCAAAATGATTTTTTTCCCGATATTTGTTTTCAAGCATTTCATATTCATGAATGAAAAGCCACTCACCTATTTTAATAGGTCGAGGCGGAGATTATTGAAAATAAAATGATTGAAAACAATTCCCATATGAACCATTATAATTACCGAACTCACTATAAAAAGACACGATTACCGAATAGTTTGTAAACGGACAATCCACGTAAAGAGGTGTGCGGTTAAGGATTCAACGTTTCTTGGCGCTCAATTGTGCAAGCCTGCAAAAAAAAATTAAAAGAAAATAATACAAAAGGGAAAATATTTTACGAAATAATAAATCAATTATAATCTATAACAAAACAGTCCCCGACAATGGCGCCATTTTGATCGTGTTGGAAACCGAGCGTGTAAATACGCTAGTCGTTGTTATCGGCTTCCGACCATAATATATAAAAAAACTAAACTTTAACTACACTCTTGCGGAGTATAGTGGTGAGTCTGGTTATCTAATCCACAGGGAATGTTTGATAGATTTTAATTGATTTATTACTTCAAAAAATAAAGTGTAAAAGATGATGATTGAGTGAGAAAGGAAAAAGAAAAAAATAAAGAAGTTAACTAAAACTAATTGGAAAATTAAGGTAGGGACACAATCCCCCAACCCTAGAGTATTGATGGTATAAAACTAATCATAAATTTAAGTGATTAATTAGTCCCAGACTTTAGTACTCCCAAGCATTACATATATGAGGTTCAAGCCCGCACCATACATAATTAGAGGACGAGTAAATAGGTATTGCGATAGTTACACTCGAATTGCATTCTGTAGCATCCCGGTTACCCTGAAGCAAATGAGATCCCAAGATCTACAATTGTCGCATTTCTACGCAATACGATCGTAATAAATCATTAAATTTAGAGGACTAATTTTATACACATGCAACTACCACATCAGGTTGGGTTCATGCATCCCAACCTTTAAAACCCCGGCCTAACATGGTGAAATTAATGAAAACTATATTTTCTATGTTGCATGAACTCATAATTTCTTGGAAAGAGAGATGAAACATGAGAAATAATAATAAAAGTGGTGGAAATAAAAGTTACCAAGATTGAAGAACAAGAACATGCAAGAAGAAATCAAAGGTTGAAGAAAAACTGAAAAAGCTCTTGAATTAAAGGTGCAAAATATGTAAATTCTTCTCCTAGATGTTCCTACTTATTATGGAGCTTTTACATGAATGAAAATTGAATAAAAAGAGTCCTAATGACTAAATATATAGGCTAGAGTTCGTTTAGAAGAGTCCACAAAACATAAAACTCTTTTGGCTAAAAGATAAGGACAAAATAAAAATCCCGTATCTGCCAATTTGTCTTAATTAGAAAGCGTGACTAATTTTGTAACGGATCTGGTGCGTTACAAATGGGCGAACCGATCCAGGTTCTAGGTGGACCGGTTCTGGGGAACTTGCTGGTTTTGGGCCTCTTTTTCATTTGAATTTCGGGATTTTTTTCTCAATCTTCAAATGGGCATAACTTCTCCACCGTAGCTCGAATTGGGGTGCCGTTTTTTCCAGTGCACTTGTAATTGAAAGATCTTCAACTTTATACTTGGACCCACCTCCGGACTGAGGCTGTAAAATTACAAAAATTCCCTTCAACTCCTCAATTCTTGGTTTCTTTCACTATTTTGAGTTCTCTTTTCCATCTTTCTTGCATGAAATACCTGTAAAACACATAAGAGATACACAAAATACGAAATACTTTCCAAAAAGGGTTAGTATCATAAATATGAGACAAATTCAAGCTATTTACACCGCACGGGATCATAAAAATACCGAAATTAAGGGAATAAATGTGAAGAATTTATGCCTAATCAGGGATCTCCCAGATCACTATTGTTTTAAGTGTGGAGTATTCAACCTTATGAGAGTCAAATTCCCTCATGACTTTATCCCCCAACTCTTTAAGTTCTTCGATTAATGGGACTAAGAATATATCAATATCATCCACTGGAGCCTTCGGCATAGGTATCAATAAAGATAATAATGTGAACTCCTTTCTCATGCACAATATTGGAGGAAGATCTAAAGGCACCATGAGAACTGACCAATAACTTTGATTAGTGATTAAATTACCTAAATGTTTAAGCCCATTAGGTAATAATGCAAGATGGACATAGTGCGGTTCCTTTGAAAATTCATGGTGTTGGGTATATAAAAGTTATCAGGTGAGTGAATCAATCGGATGACATATGAGATTCCCACCCAAATCGCATTGAGTGTGCGATGTCATAACCTATGTTATCTAAGGTATGGTAAAAACCATTTTAACCGTGCCCCGAAGGAAAAATACTTCAAAACCTTATATGGAACTTGTGAGCACATATAATATTTTGTAGTCTTGTCTTTTCCATTCTCATAAGCCACATACCTAGGATCACTGCATATAAGACACTCATACTTCTCTTCATGCTCGTTGTGATACAATATGCAATCATACTTGCATGCATGAATAGATTTATACTTCAAACTTAACCCCTTTAAGCTCTTCTCCATACTAGGATAATTATCTGGTAATGTATTCTCTTTTTGGAGAATGTCATTAACCCACTTAAGAATTACAATTACATTGTTTCCCGACAAACCAAGTTTGCTCTTCAGATTATGCAAACCAATTATTGTATATAATACCGAATGATCTTCTATCTAAATAGGTGACTAAGGGGTATGTATGTCCGAGGCTGTATTTTCTTATGTGCCAATATTTCTTTGACACGTGTCAATTTCTAAAGTGGGTAGCTTGCCTGACAATGTGTAATGATGCTAATTGTCTTTTGGGCTCCCAAGGCAATGGTGGGCTTTGGGGTGCGTGCAACATGATTTAAGGGTTTAAACCCTTTTCTTCTCATTCTTCTTCATTTCTTTCCATTTTCTCGCCTGTGCTTTCCTCTATAATTTCTCTCTCTTTAAGATTTGCACGCTAAAGATGTATATGGTTATGGTTCATGTACGTAACCACACGGTCACGATCGAAGTCCGTGACCCACTTGCTGTGACCATTATGGTATTATGGTGTAGTGCATGCATGTCTAGATTTTGGTGAAAAGTCCATTATTAGACTCTTATACCATATAGTTTTCCTAATAATCTATAGAGTGCATCTAAGAGAGTATTTGCTTCATTTTCAGATATCTAATACCTCATCTCTCCAAGCTTTAATGAAAAAATATTGTTTAAAGATTTTTTTCAAGGATTAAGACTCTTTTTAAGTGAATAACCTTTTGAACCATTTTTGTTTTTATTCATTCATCTCTTTGGATTTTTAAGATGTTTGTTTTAAAGAATTTTTCTAAAAGTTTTTGAAGTTTGAAAACTCTTATGGTTATCCTTTAATAATCTTTCATATATTTGTTCTTGAGAGACCTTGTGATATTTCAAAAATACATGGTTAGTTTTTAGCAAGCAAAAATATTTTAAACATTTTCAAAACTTTGGGAAGACTCACATCATAAAAAGTGATATCCAAGAATTGGTGTCTTATCACTTGTACCAGTGGAACAAATATTTTTTCTTCAAGTTCAAAAGGTTGATTTTGATTTCGTATTTATAATGAAAAATATTGGTTGCGGAACAAAAGTGGTCGCGTTTATGAAATGTTTTCCAATCGTTAGCACCTTCCTGTTACAGAAAATATGGTGTGAATTAAGGTTATTAAACATAGTGTGTTTTGTTATAGTAAGTTGCTATTTTTCTTTGTAAGTCTCTATCATTGTTTATTTGTCATTTAATTTAACTTGAGGTTTTTCTTGTTGGGTCTTTTCCTCGTATATCTTGGCATTGTGTGATTGATTTATCTTTTCTACTTTTAGATTCATCACCTGATATTGAAGGCAAAATTTGGTGTATTCTTTTTGGTATTGACTTTTTCATATAGACCTATGTTGTCTTATTTTTCTCTAAAAGGAATTAAATAGAAAAAGTTTCCTCTATTACAATAATTTTTAATCTGGGTACTTTTTCTCCTTGTTAGTTTTGAGCACATTCACTCTCAATTAGTATAAGAGATATACGTTATTTTGGGAGGTTTAATCATCTTAAGGTATATCTAGTGTGTGTGAAATGATTTTTTTTAAACGGAAGGCCCCCAAGTCTTTACTAGAGATTAAAGAGAATAGCCATCTTTAAATGGCTTACAACTTGTTAGAGCAAAAGAAAAGATAAGAAAACGAACTATTTATTTTTAAGAATCCTAATATAAGGGAGGCCAAGAGCATCTAGCTTGATAGCACCCTTAATTTTGATAGGAAGATCTAAAAATCTATAAAAAAAGGAAGATTTTTGAGTTTGAAGACCATGCTTTGAAAGAAGATCAACTATATGATTTGAATCTCTATAAACATAGACCACCTTGATGTTTGCTTGGGTTGATAAAGCTTGAATCTATGAAATTTCACCTTTAATCTTCCATGGGGGCTTTGACCCTTTGTTAATACAATGCACCATAATTAGTGAATCTGATTCAATCTATAGATTAAGCCAAGTGTTGTTAATATAATAAGAAATGTAGCCCTTTAAAGCTAAATCTCCAATAATGATGATTGATCCCATAAATATGAAATTGGAAAAGCCTTAAATGAATTGACCCATACCATCTCTTAAAACAGCTCCAACTCCCATATTACCATGTTTATGATAAGCGCCATCAGTGTTTAATTTGAAAAATAGCCTTTGAGGTTTGGCCCAACTTATAGGACTCATTAGAATAGAATGGGGTTTAGTGGGAACAATTTTTGAAAATTTGAGGATTTCTATACAATGGACAAAATTACTAGGTTTAAAGGATATTATGGAGGCTATATCTTAAATTCTAAGTTTAATCCTTTGAATATTCCAATTAACCTGCAATTTGACACCTTCAAACAGAGCTTTGTTTCTTCCGAACCATATCTCTAGAAAATACTAATATGGATGATCTTATTTAGCCACTTTAAAACTTGGCTTTGCCCCATATGAATCCACCATTTGGACATCAGATAATGTTTTGATTTAGATGAACAAATGCTCATCATACTCCTATAAAACCCCAAAATTTTTCTAGTAATAGGACCCTTAAGAAACAAGTGTTCAAGGTATTCCCCTGACTTCTAACAACATAAGCATCTAGAAGGAAGAAATGCTCATACATTTTTAATATTAAGATCCAAAGGCACATTGTTGTTAAGAACTATCCATGAGAAAGCAGAGATGTTTGGAGGAATATTGACACACCCCAACCCAATTACTTATAATTAAGTTTAAAAGTCAAAGTGAGTCAAACCATAATTAAATTAACCAAACCATAAACACGAATCTTAATTCTAGAGTCATCAGCGTAAATCCAGATAAACTAAGAACATTTCACAATATTAAAGTAATTATGCTTAAAAAAATATACTTGAAGGATAAATTGACTTAATTATATCATTTACATTAAAAAAAACTCATCATTTTACTCATTCCTTACTAACCTAACCCGACCTCCTAAATTTGGCAGTGAAATCACGATACCTAAAAAACATAAATATAGGAACCGTGAGCAAAATAACTCAGTGAATGCATCATTGCTACACTATTGTATAAAATTAAATGCAATAAATCGTATCCATAAAATAATGTATAAAATTATCCCGTCGACTCATAAATAATGACCCAACTTTTTGAATCGTGATTCGCATATCCTATCTGCAATAGACAATTCTCCTCCATTCCTAATCAAGGAGTAATCCCTTGTCTGTAATAGACAATCCTCCTCCATTCCTAGTCAGGGAGTAACCTCCCATTTCGGTAAATCGAAATGAAACAATTTCATAATCTTAATTTCATGATCATATCCATAACAATGTTTATATGCATCTTTCCACTGGGTACACTAACCTTGGGTTAATAACTATATGTTTGCGTTTCCCTCAGGTGGGGCTGAACTTGGTGGATTAGATCTTAAACCTGTCAATCCAACTAAATCAGTACTGAATTCAAATCGTAAGTATCATACTAATATATTTATGTAACTTTTAATTATTATACAACTACAATATAGTCCCACGTAAGTAGAATTCCATGAAACTTGAGTAAAGATGATGCGATGGTATCAATGTTGATAAAGTTATAAACATTTAACCCTTGGGAAATAATTCGTAAGGAATTATAAATAAAACTAAATAAACATAAAATTATACTTCTCAATATATATAATCATGGAACATGTACTGAAAATACCCTTTGGAAAGACGAGAAAATCATATTCTTTCATGGGGTATCTAGTATGGCATCAAATTGTTGTCCTCTATTCTTAACCATTATAACTTCATAAATTGTACAATTATAGATTTCCAACCTTATCAATATGAAATCATATCTAAATATAATTTCCATTGAAAGTGACGGTGTAATGTTTAAGCTTCCTAGATCAAGATATGACCATTTCTTTACAACGTATTAAATCTGTGCTACAAGCTCCTTTATTGTTCACTCAACTTCCTAGAATTTTCATAATTTTTATACACTATAACTTTCTATGATTTCCCATCCATTTTCCATCGCATACTGAATAATAAAAAATTAAAGTTTTACAATTTTTAGAGTTCATTTGCTATGTTAAAAGCTTTATCAAACTCAGGGTATATTTAAATGCATTATGCACACAACGACTATATACCAACTTACAACCATTACTAAGGTCTAACCACAAGGAGTTAAATTCAATTTTTTGGATATGCTTTGCAAATATGAGTCTATTTTCATCTCCAAATAGAATTACTCAATTCCAATAAGTATACAAAAATATATATAAGTTTGCATACATTGGAGTTCTATACAAAGCAATACGGCTTACACATACCACTTATCTAATGAATGATTATATACTTAGAAATACAAAGGAGGATGAAATTTTAATCAATAATTGATGATTTATATACTTTTAATAAGTATAATTCCAGAGTAAAATAATATTAACGTATAATTATAACTTGAAAACACATTTATGATTTTCTTGGAATTTTTTCTGGCTTTTCTTATAACCCTTTCTTCCTTAAGCTTCTCCTTTCTCTCTCATCAAGAGAAAAATTCTTCAAACTGTGATATTAAGAGTTTGAAGTCGGCCAAAGCTTCACCCTTTCCTAACAATATAATTATAACGTTTTGTGTACTAAAGGATAAAATACCACTTAAAGGGATGGATAACTTTGCCCTTAGTTCGTAAATTTGGTATAACTTTTTACTCGGACATCCATTTGGTACACAGTTTGTAGTCTTACAAACTTAACTCAGATATCTACAACTACACCATTTTTACCTTGACCTAATTGTCACATTATGAAGGTCAAAACTAGTCTCTAACATATACAATCCTATCAGAAATCTTAAAATTTTGTTGTTCGTAACCAACTTGATTTTTCATGATTTTTGAAGGTACAATTAGACTAAAATATAATAACCTATATATATCTCTCTCTCTCTCTATATATATATCATATAAGGTAATCATGCTTCAAATATAATTTATCATAGTTGTATTATGTTTGTCACAACTCTCTCTCCTTATAAAATTTCGTCTTCGAAATTTAATATGAATGTCACTTACCAAACAAATGGGGATACTGTTTCCTCATTCTATCCTCCCTTTCCCAAGTTGCTTATTTAATTCCATGGATCCTCCATATCACTTTGACTAAGGGTATAACTTTGTTCCTTATTACTTGATCCTTATGATCAAGAATTTCCACCAGTTCCTTGATGCACGACAAGTCTTCTTTCAGTTCCACAAGTTGAGTTTTCAATTGATGCGATGGATCCGCCAAATACTTAAGAAGAATCGATACATGAAGCACATCATGTAAATGATACAACTCTGGAGGTAATGCTAATCTTAATGCTAGGGTCCCAATTTTTTCCAACACTTTATATGGACCAATGTATCTTGGACTCAACTTCCCTTTCTTCTGAAATCTCATGACACCTTTCCACGGTGAAATACTTAGGAATACAAAATCTTCCTCTTAAAATTCCAATGGATACTTTATTCTATTCGCAAAAAAATTATGCTTGCTTTGCACTATTTTTATTCGTTCCCGAATCGTTTTAATCTCTTCAGTTGTCATATCTATCAATTTAGGACCCAAAATTTTCATTTCACCTACTTCATCGCAACACAAAGGCGTTTTACACCTCTCCCCATATAATGCTTCACAATGGTAGACTTATAACTATTATTATAAGAGAATTCCATCAATGAAAAATGATCATCCCAGTTACCCTTGAAATCAAATACATAAGCTCGTAACATGTCTTCTAATATTTAAATTATTCTTTCTGATTGTCCATATATTTATGGATGAATTGAAATACTGAACTTCAAACTGGTGTCCATGGCATTCTGTAAATGAGGCCAAAATTTAAAAGTGAACGTTGGATCTATATCTGATACAATTAACACCGGTGCCCCATGTAAACGGATAATCTCATTAACATACATACGTACATACTTGTTAACAATGTATGTAGTCTTAACTTAAAGGAAATGAGCTGACTTTGTTAATCAGTCTACAATAACCCAAATAGAATCATGCCCCTTTTTGTACCCATGGTAAATTTATTATAAGATCCATCATTATATGCTCCCACTTCCATTTCAAAATAGGTAATGGTTACAATAATCATGTCGGCTTCTGATGTTCGGCCTTCACCTTCTAGCATACTAAAAATTTAACTACAAATTCTATAATCTCACATTTCACATTATTCCACCAATAATACTCTTTCACATCTCTATACATTTTGTCACCTCCCAGATGCATAGATGAAATAAAACTATGTGCCTCTTCTAATATATGCTTCTTTAAGGATTGCTCATTTAGTACATAAATTATGTTTTTATGAAACAATGATTCATCATTCTTAATCTCAAAGTCACTCTCTTTACCATTCAGAACCTCATGTTTCTTATTCTCAAGGAATGCATCATTAATGTGAAAATTTTGAATGCATTCTACCAATAAAGGTCTCACTGCAACATGTTCCAATAATCCTCTCTCTTTTGACAACTTTAATTCAATCCCCATCGATACCAAGTCATGAATATTTCCAATATGTGCACATTGTATGCAACCAAGAATCCCTGATGATTTATTACTCAAAGTATCCGTGACTACATTGGCCTTCCCAGGATGATGATGGATGGTACAGTCATAGTCTTCAATCAACCAAATCCAATGCCTTTGTCTCAAATTTAGTTCTTTTGGTGTAAACAAGTATTTCAAATTTTGATGATTTATAAATGTCTCATAAGTTTCTCCATACAAGTGATGTCTCCACAACTTCAAAGTAAAGACAATGGCAGCTATCTCCAAATCATGTGTAGGGTAGTTTCATTCATGTATATTTAATTGTCTAGAAGTATATGCAATTGCGTTCCCATTCTGCATAAGAACGCATCCTAACCCTTGAAATGAAGCGTCTGTAAAGATCACCAAAAACTAATTCCCACACAGAATAGTAAGTATAGAAGATGAAACCAATCGATTATTTAATTCTCCTCTCGCGTTCTTAATCTCACACAAATTTCATTTCTTCACGAATCAACTTTGTCAACGGTAGTGCTATTGATGAAAATCCCTTAATAAATCTACGATAGTAACCTACCAAAACTAAAAAACTCCTAATTTCTATCACATTCTTAGGACTCTCCCATTTAACAATGGCTTCTACTTTCTTTGGATTAACATATATCCCATTTCCTGAGACAATGTGTACTTAAAACATAATTTCATTTAACCAAAATGCACACTTATTGAATTTAGAAAATAATTTCTTATCTCTTAAAATTTGTTATACAAGGTTCAAATGTTTCTCGTGTTCCTCCATACTCTGTGAGTATGTCAACACATCATCTATGAACATAATTACAAATGAATCAATGAAGAGTGGAATACCCGCTTCATAAGATCCATAAAAATCACTAAAGAATTAGTTAATCCAAATGGCATCACCAAAAACTCATAATGCCCATTTCAAGTCCGAAAAGTTATTTTGAAAATATCACTGTCTTTTACTTTCAATTGGTGGTAATCCGATCTGAAATCAATCTTTGAAAACATCGTGGCCCCTTACTATTGATAAAAAAATACCGATACGAGGTAGAGGGTACTTGTTTTTAATGGCCACCTTATTCAACTGCCGATAATCAATACATAATCACATTGTTCCATCTTTTTTTCACAAATAACACTGGGGCTCCCCATGGTGAAACACTAGGTTGAATAAAACCTATGCTTATCATATCTTGTAATTTCACTTTAAATTCTTTTAACTCTATCGGTGCCATTCTGTATAGAGCAATTTAAATTGGACCAATACCTAGAACGAATTCAATGGAAAACTCTAGTTCCCTATTGGGTGGCAATCCTGGAAATTCCCCTTGAAAGACATTAGAAAATTATTTGACCACTGGTATATCTTTAATTTTAATTATCTCTTCACTAGTATCAGCAACATAGGCTAAATAGCATGTACAACCTTTACATAATAACTTCTCGCTCTTAATTGCTGATATAAGAAAATTAGGAACAACATTCCTATAAAACGGAACTCAAATTCTCTAGGTAGATGAAATGTAAATTCTTTTCGAATACAATCAATATAAGCATGATACGATGATAACCAATCCACACCCAATATAATATCAAAATCCCGAATGGCCAACGATATCAAATCAACATATAAATCTCGCTCATCGATTCGTAAGACACAATCTTTATAAACATGCTCAACCAAAATTACACTTTCCATTGGGGTAGAGATATATAAAGCACAATTGAGAAATGAACATGGTCTACTCACATATGAAGTAGTAGGTAATGCTACGAATGAATGCATAGATCCAAGGTCAACGAGCACGTATAAATCTTTATTTGCAATATAAAGTTTACGTGTAACAACTTTAGATGTAGTATGAGCATCTTGCAATATCATCGCAAACATTCGTCCTCTAGCCTTTGATCCACTTCCTTATTTTATACCCATTCCTCTAGTTTTACTACTTGGAGATTATCCTTTACTAGGCCCCACACTATTAACTGAAACTATTCTTGCTAACATAAGACAATTCTTTTTCAGATGACCCTTTTGATGACACTTAAAACATTTTACATTTAGTAACATTGAGAAGTTTCTCTTTATATGACTTGATATCCCATAAAAGAAATAAGCACTTGGGTTTCCTTATTCTGAAACTCCTGAACCGCTTCCACTACTAGCTTCATCCCTTTGCAAACTACTTCCCATACCACAACCATACTGAAATTTCTGCACTTCAAGCCTTGAATATTCTATATCACTACCCTTTTGATAATTCAGATCAAATCTACTTCCCTTTGCGCCTTGCTCTCGTTTCCCTCTTGCTTCATTCATATCCTTTTCTACTAGTATGGCTTTATTCACCAAGGCCGAATATTTAATAGTCTCTAAAGCTGATAGTCGTGATTTAATAACTAACTCTAGTCCATCATAGAATCGACTACACATGTCTTCCTCATTCTGTATAAACCTCGAAACAAACCTAGATATGACTGTAAGTTTAACTTCAAATTCTATGACTGTCATCCTTACTCTATTCAAAATAAAATATTCTTTCTCCTTTTGTTTTCGATACATTGGAGGAAAATACTTATCATACAAAGCTTTAACAAAAGCATCCCATGAGATCACATTCCCACCTTTTGAAGTAATCAATAAATGTTTAGTGGCATCCCACCAATATTTAGCTTCTCCTTTCGTCATATACGTTGCCAAGGTCACTTATTAATTTTTAGGCATTCTCATTACCCTAGAAATAAGTTCAATCTCCTTAACCCATATTTTTGCCTCGTTTGAAGTATCAATTGTTCCTTCAAAGCATACTTCAAACGATGGTGGGTTCATCTTAATAAATTTCTTATTTGAAATATTCCTTTGTTCTCAGTATATAACCTCCTCAGCCCTAGCCAATGCTTGTGCCTCCAGTTGCCTAACCTATTGTTCTTCCATCTGACCCATAAATCCAGCTTGTTACTTTGACATTAAAGTCATAGCACATGCCATTTTTTGCATGTCCATTAATTATTGTGGCTCGGGGTTTACATTTACATGAACAAGTGGTTCAACCTCCGAAACTACTAGAGTATTAGAAGCCTCGTCTTCTATTATTATATTAACATTCCTCGTCCTATTATTTTATATCTGAAATTAATCAAAGATATAATGACATGCATATATACATATCCGCTCTAACATAATTGTTGGTAAAAAATAAATCATATATCTTATATTCACTGTCGAATCTAGACTCTTCTAATTCCAGAACCTCTAAAATCTAAACTCTGATACCAAACGCTAACACCCCCAATCCAGGTGCTTATGATTAAGTTTGAAAGTCAAAGTAAGTCAAATAATAATTAAATTAACCAAACCATAAACATGAGTCTTAATTTTAGAGTCACCAATGTAAATCCATAAAAACTAAAAACTTTTCACAATATTAAAGCAATTATGCTTATACAAACTTTCTTGAAGGATAAATTGATTTAATTACATCATTTACATTTAAACAGACTCGTTATTTTACTCATTCCTTGCTAACCTAGATTTGGCAATGAAATCACGATACCGAAAAAATATAAATAGAAGAACCGCGAGCAAAATAACTCAGTGAATGCATCATTACTACACTATTGCATAAAATTAAATGCTATAAGTCATATCCATATAATAACGTATAAACTTATCTGGTCCATTCGTAAAGAATGGCCTAACTTTTCAAATCATGATTCACATATCCTATCTACTTAGACAATTCTCCCCCATTCCTGGTCGAGGAGTAACCCCTTGTCTGTAATAGACAACCTCTCCCATTTCGGGTCAGGGAGTAACCTCCCATTTTGATAAACCTAAATGAGACAATTTCATATTCATAATTTCATGTTCATATCCATAATGATGCCCATATACATCTTTCTAATAAGTACACTCACCTTGAGTTCACAACTATATATTTGCGTTTCCTCGAGTGGGGCTGAACTTAGAAAAATTAGATCTTAAACCTATCAATCCAACTAAATCGGTACTGAATTTAAATCATAAGTATAATATTAATATATTTATGTAACTTTTAATGATTATACAGCTATTATATAATCCCACTTAAGTAGAATTCCAAGAAACTTGAGTAAAGATGATGCAATGGTATATATGTTGATAAAGTTGTTAACATTCAACCCTAGAAAATACTTCATAAGGATTTTATAAATAAAACCAAATAAACATAAAATTATACATCTCAATACATATAATCATGGGACATGTACTCAAAATACCCTTTGGAAGGAGGAGATAAGCTTATTATTTAATGCGGTATTTAGTATGGCATCAAATTGTTGTCCTCTATTCTTAACCATGATAACTTCATAAATTATATAATTATAGATTTCCAACCTTATCAATATGAAAACATATCTGAATAGAATTTCTATTACAAGTGACAGTGTAAATTTTTCAAGCATCCTAAAGTAAGATATTACCATTTTTTTACAATATATTAAATATGTCCTACATGATACTCTATAGTTCAGTCAACTTCGAAGAATTTTCATAATTTTTCTACACCATAACTTTCTATGATTTTCCACCCATTTTCCATACACATACTGAGTGATACAAAATTAAGGTTTCATAATTTTTACAGTTCATTTTATATGACAAAAGATTTATCCAACTCAAGGTATATGTAAACGCATTATGCAAACAACAACTTTATACCAACTTGTAACCATTACCGAGGTCCCACCACAAGGATTTAAATTCTAACTTTGGGCTATGATTTGCATATATGAGTTTTTTTCATCTTCAACTGGAACTACTCAATTCCAATAAGTATAAAAAAATACATACGAGTTTAAATAGAAGGGAGTTTTATACAAAGCAATACGACTTACGCATACCACTTATCTTACGAATGAACATATTCTTTCAAATACAAAGGAGGATGAAATTTCAATCAATAATTGATGATTTTTATACTTTCAATAAGTATAATTCAAAAATAAAACAAGATTAACACATAATTATACACTGGGAACACTTTTGTGATTTTCTTGAAATGTTTCCTATCTTTTCTTATAACCCTTTCTTCCTTAAGCTTCTCATTTCTCTCTCATCAAGACAAAAATTCTTCAAACTGAACAAAGGGTTAAAATTGATGAAAAAATAGGTGATATTAAGAGTTTAAAGTCGATCAAATCTTCCCTCCTTTCCCACCAATCAAATTAAAACATTTGGTGTAGTAAAAGACAGAATGCCACTTAAAAGGATGGACAACTTTCCCCTTAGTTCGTAAATTCGGTATAACTTCTTAGTCGGACATTCGTTTGATACACCGTTTGTTGTGTTATAATTATAACTCAGATATTTACAACAATATAGTTTTACCTTGACCCAATTGTCACATATAAAGGTCAAAACTAGTCTCTAACATGAACATTCTGATCGAAAATCTTAAAATTTTGTTGTTTGAAAGCAACTTGACATTTCATGGTTTTTGAAGCTATAATTAGACTAAAATATAATAACTTAACGTTATATATATAAATAAAACATTATACATATCACCTAAGGTAAGCATTATTCAAATATAATTTATCATAGTATTCGGGTTGTCACAAATATTAGGATCCCATATAAAAGATTGGGATATAGATGCTAGCTTTGATCTCCCCACAATACCATATGCCGAACTGAATGAGAAATCACCTGATGAAGCAGGTTTTGGTACTGTTTAACCATCTATGTATACTGAATTTTCCTCACAAATTGACCAAGCTTGAGAAATTCTTTTTGTAACCATGGACCCCGATTTACAAGGCATTGAATTTTACTTTTGCCTCATAGAAGAGGACCAAATTGACTTGCCTATTTTAAAAGGCTATGCTTACTTGAGATTTGAAGGTATAACTAAAGAATTCAAGCACCTTATCCCCAACCATCCCTCTGATTCAGGACAACATATGTTTTTCTAACTTATCTTGTGATATTTTTTTCCCAAATTCCTAATTAAACAAAGAAAAGCATTGCAAATTTTATCCATAATCCTTAAAGTTTTTTGGGTAGGTCTAAGATAAAAGATGGTGTATATAGGCATGGATTGAAGCACTAATTTCATATGAGTTATTCTACCTCCTATTGATAAGAATCTTGCTTTCCAACTATTCACTTTTGAACTTAAAGCTTGCACCATTTGATCAAAATACTAAGCTTTATTTCTACCTTTGAAAAGGGGGCATCCTAAGTATTGAATTAGACCTTTATCTTATTTGAAGCCAGTAATGTCTGCCACACCCTTAATGCAACTCTTGGAAACTTTCTTCCCCATAATGAAACTTCTCTTGTCTTTGCTTATTACCCGGTCTGACTAGGATTCATAAAGCTTTAGGAACTCCATGAGGTTGGAAATACTTTTCTTAGAACCATTAGTAAATATTATCAAGTCATTTACAAAGCTTACATGACTGATTATATCGCATCCCCTAGGGTGAGAAAAAGGTCTTATTTTTCCATTTAACATTAAGTTATAAAGTCCTCTACTTAAGGACTCAGAAGCTAGAATAAAAAGACTAGGGGACAAGGGATCTACATGTCTCAAGACTCTAGATGGCTTGAAAAAACCTTTAGTTTTGCCATTGAATGCTATAGAGCACCAAGTAGAAGAGATACTCCTCCAAATGAGGTCAATTACCATCTCAGAGAATCTAAAGGTTCTTAAAATTTTGAGGAGAAACATCCATGAAAGCCTAGCATAAGACTTATTCATATCCATCTTGAACACCACATTTCCATCATGAGCATTCCCATCCATCAATTGAAACATTTCCTACACCAATATAATACTATCCAGGATACTTCTATTTTTAACAAAACTAGATTGAAAGGGAGAAATTAGGCTAGGGAGCAATGATGCAAGTCTAGTGTTAAGGATCTTGGAAAATATTTTATAGCTAACATTACAGAGGCTAATTAGCCTAAATTCTTTACAAGAAGAAGTATTAGGAGACTTTAGTATAAGGAAAGTTAGAGTTGCTCCCCATAATTTAGGAAGATCAGCTCCAACAAAAAGGGATTGGATTGCATCCACCAGGTCATTCTTGATGATTTTCCAGCAATGCACATAAAAGAAGCCATTAAATTCATCTGGACCAGTAACACTGTTGGGGTTTATGCTTTTAACTTTTTCAAATAATTCTTTCTCCTCTGGAATACTCTTTAATGCTTCATTCATTTGATTTAAGACCAATTTAGGAATTTTGTTCAACACCTCATAAGATCTAGGACTACCTGCAAAACATAAAGATTCAAAATAAGATTAAAAAGTGTTAGCAATGTCTTCAGTGGTTTCAAATTTGGTTCTTTTTTTCTATTTGATGCTATTAATCAAAGATATACTTCTTTGACGCTTGACCAAAGAGTGGTAATATTTAGTATTTCTATCTCCATCTAATATCCACTAACTTTTTGATCTTTATAACAAAAAATTCTCTTCAGAAGCTAAGGTTGTATTCAATTCTACTTCGGCTTGATGTAAGATCTCCCTTTTTTATGAGGTTTAATCATCTTCAAATCTAACTTTTGCCTCAAGTAACTTGTCCTCCACTTATATAGTTTGCTAAAAAATGTCCTTACAAACATCTCTACTCCATTTTCTAAAAATCGTCCTTAATCTTTTATGCTTGAAAGCAAAGATGTCTAATGGTCTCCTAGAAGAATGAGTTGTCCAGTAATTAAAGACCACCCGAGTAAAAAAATCTTTTGAAGACCATAAATTGAGGAACTTGAATATATTTTTATTGAATTCATAATGCTGGGAATATATATAAGAAGTAGAATAGGATCTGAGCAATTTTTGTTTGAATGTTTGAGAGAAGAATGCTGGAAAGAATCAATCCAAGGAAGGTTTATCAAGCCCCTATCCAGTCTTTCAAGAAGTATAGATCCATTAGAGGTTTTCATCTATGTGAATTTGGAATCAGAGTACCTCATGTCCATATGATGACTATTTTAAATGCATTCATTATAATCCGTAGCAACCCTTATTCCCCATCCCTATAGCATTCCATATCAATGTGCTAGTCATTGGAAAATAGACAAGGGACCGTGGAGTGAGCTTAAGCAGTGGATCTGGTGTTCCTTTTGACAGTTACATTTGATGGAGTAGTTTTCTTCCCATGAGATATCTTTTTCTTTCTAATTGTGGTAAATGATTGGTCTTCAATATTATTCTCCTTTTAGTTCCTTGGAATTTCTTATCTAGATCTTCTGTAAGCTTCCATTTTCTCTAAAGCAAGGAGGAAAAAGTGATGAATTCCTCAACAAGAGGGACTGGATTACCCTTATCCTCTTTAATACTGAATTTATTCCTTTCCCTCCTTTAAAATGTTCTCTATGAATGAGAAATTTTGAATCAGAGTCATAATGTTTCTCTATTTCCTCTGAATAATTCCTTATATTGTTTAACAAGTCAATTATCTCACCTTTTCTAAGGAATCCTGATTATATGTTGAATTATAAGTCCCCAAATAATGGCGTTGATTGTTTAAAAATACCTTTTGGTTTTCTATATGATCCTCGATAGGGATTTCCTCTTAAAAGGATTTAACTTCATCTTCATCTTCTACACTCACAACATTACCAACCACTGTTTGTAATAGGTCCTTCTCTATAGCAATAGTATTGTCCTTTACCTTGTAAACTTGTTTTGATGATTTGTTTGCATCTTGTTTATCCACCTTCTTCCTATGAATGATCTAATCACCTTCAACTAATTGTTTCAAATTTTCACTCTTGGCTATTAATCATTGATTCACATCATAACCCAATTTGTAACACTCAATGCAATATTTGGAATTTATTCATTAACTATTGGTTGCCAAAATCCAAAGTCTCCATAGTTAATCCACGGCCTATTAGGATGATTGTTAAACACATTTAATTCAACACACACTCTTTCCATACTTGGTCTTATTATATTTGGTGTAGCATTATTAAGTTTTAGAGGGGTACCTGCTGCTTGGGCTATGGAGAAGAGAGCCTCTTTTGCAAAGAGATGAACAGGGAGCCCTGGGAAACTTATCCATACCGAAATTATGGAACTTTCTTGATCTATTCTAAAATGAGGGGACTATTTGAATGCCCTCATGGGGATTTTCCCTACGTACCATTGAGCTCGCATCTATAATCTAATGAAATCCTCTTCACAATTCACCTTAATGAGTATGTTTTTATAGTTTAGCAACACTATGTCCACCACTGATTTCAATCCAAAAGTTTAAAAGTTCTTCCTAATAAACTCCAATGAAGGCTTGGCATGAGAGAACTTAACAATGAGAACTTACCAACTAGAGCATGCTTATAAGGATTGGAAAGAATATCCAATTGATCTTGGTTAAATGATATTGATGGTTTACCACGATGTTTTTGTAAGGGTATAATATCGATTGCATGGGAATGGTACCCTTTTAGAACATCAACAAATGATTCATGCCATGGGTTAAGGGGAACATGGGGTTTCATCGTGCTTGGAAAATGGTAGGTGATGGTGGAAATAGCCATGGAAACCCTAAGAAGGGTTTCGAGAGAGAGAGAAAGAGAAAGATAAGTTATCATGTGTGTGTAAAACGTAGTTAAGCATATGCGATCGTATTTGTGATTTGATTGGTGCATGAAATAATAACGTTTTTACCGTACTTGTAACTCATTTGATTTTTTTAACTACTATTCTTTTACAATAAAAGTTTTTTTTAGTGTCGGTAATAATGATAATAAAAGTGAAGAAGATAATCTATGAACTTCATATAATAATCTTATTTTGGAATAAAACAATTTATTGAAAAAATAGTTTGATGCTTTCATCAAAAGTTAAAAAATTAAAAGAAGAAAAATCTTTGAAGAAGAATGAAGATCATACATCTTCTCGGTTATCTATTAAAAGGGACATATTACTCGAAAAGATTGAGATCCTTGAAAATGAAAAAAATAATTTTTTTATTGATATTGTTTGTGGAAAGGAAGAAAATGAATTCTTTATCTAACATATAATTAAAACCATTCACTTATTCTTTAATGAATTCTAGGAATTTCTTAATGATCTTTTAAACAAATAAGGAGTTACTATGGCTGAAGATTAATGTGTTTACATTTTGATAATGGAAATAGGTGCTTTAGACAAGATGAAAATGAATTTCAAAGTTTTAAAAAAATTAATTCCAAACTTTGAGATAACAATGGACGTGATTATTAATGACTTGGATTTTATTAATTTTAAAGGGAGAAACTTTGCATGCCGAATCTTCGTCATCAAATAAATCACCATTTTCAAGACTATTTTAAAAAAATATTCAAACCCAAAGAATATATGCTGGTGTGAAATATTTGAAGGGGAAACATGTTGTTCCCCTAAAGTTTGTGAACGAGAATCAACCTCTGTAAACAAAGGGACCTAAAAATGATAATGTTTGTTCCTAGTGTCATAAAGAAGGCGCCCTTAAATATTCTTGTTTAAAGTTGAAGAAAATTCAACAATTTGATTTTTTCACCCATAATCATTCGCATGTTTCTAAACCTAGATCTTTTAAATATGATCATTTTAATAAGTTAGGTCATTTATGAAAATTTTACTATTTGGTCAATCCGACCTTGGATTTTCACAATGCTAGGATGAATAGGAGTTTAATTAAAAATAATTAGAAAGGATGATAAGAAAAACATGTTCATCATGTTCACAACAAGAAGGGAAAAGATATTAGAATGCTCCTAACATTTTATCTAAACCTAAGACACACCGTTTAAGTTATGTGTGGATTAGGAAGAATAGTTTGAAATGACATATGTAGAGATAAAAGGCATCCTACCTTGGTTCTCTTAAATTTTACTAGATAGAGTGGTCTCTCGATGAACCAAGGACTTTTAGAATGCTTATTTTGTTACTCATCTAATTTTATTCAGATGTTATGTTTTTATATCTATAATATCCCTTATATTCTGTACATTTATTTCAATTGTACAGTTAATTATTTATTTTCCCATTGTGGCATGTGATATGTCAGATATTTATATATAATGTTGTTTGATTCGTATATATATTGTGTGAATTCACACCATTTGGAAATCAACATAGTATACGATAATGAATTAATTAAATAGTTTAAGTGACTTAGTATTATGGGGAAGTATGGAATGATAAGAGTTTAGGTGTGGGGGTTTTCTCATTTGGTTTATTCCCTCGGTATTGGACATCATCTATTGTTAAGTAGTTTCTTATAATGTCGAATCTCACTTAACTAATTAACAATTGAGTTTTAACTTAATCGACTCATACCGGCTAATAAAATATCTTATTGAGATAATCAAGTTACTAAAATATGTTATATTTTATTCGACTTTTGGGAAGTTTAGAAAATCTGTTTTGGCTAAAAATAGTGGAATTAAAATCCGCTAGGATAGTATATGGTTTGGGCCAAGTTTTGGGCCACTAGGATCATATTTGGGCTCATTGAGTAAAGGCTATTTTTAGGCCTATGCTAAATTTGACTTTCGAGTCTTTTACCATTTAATCAAGCAACTTAAAATAATAATAACACAAAAAATAACAACCCTATCA
The DNA here is from genome assembly GCA_949130495.1 of Sambucus nigra. Lineage (NCBI taxonomy): Eukaryota > Viridiplantae > Streptophyta > Magnoliopsida > Dipsacales > Adoxaceae > Sambucus > Sambucus nigra. The sequence continues at coordinate 135,513,957 of OX422213.1, read as the reverse complement.
GCTGAGGAGTTTAAGGTAGAAACATGAGTTTTTAGAGTTTGAGGATTTTGGACTCGATTTGTACGATCGGTCACAGTCAAATTTACATTAATTAAGAATTTAATTAAGTTTGTGTTAGAATAATATATGCTCATTAGAATGTGAGTTTATTCATGAAATCTAATTTTAATCAAATCAAAGTCCAATTTTCCTAATTAGATTACTTGTTTATGCCTTAATCACATATTAATGAACTAGTGTAGTTTATATGTTGAATCCCTTAATCGAGCCATGAAATCATTTAATATGATCATAATAACATTAGATATGAATCATACTATGGTTAATAAGTAAAATATATCATGTTTAATTAGTTATTGAATCGAATATGAGAACAAATTTGATAGACTTTGTTTAAACTATGAACTTAAGTTTCAAATCTTATAATCTGAAATTAGATTATTAATTATTGATTTAAACATATAAAAGTTGCTCATATATGTTAATAATGAGGTTATGCATGTTATACTTGAAGGAGAATGGGTATATTATTTTTTAAAGATTTTAAAGTTAGGTTTTTGTTTGATTATGATCATTTATTCACTTTGGGGAATATGACTTATGTGACAGTCTCATTCGAATGGCATTGGGATTTAATTTGAACGAGGTAGGGCATCTCATTCGAATGATAAATATTTTGGGTTTGACTGACCATGATTTTGGTTTCAAACGACTTTGGCTTCTGGTTCGAACGATATATGGGATTTCTTTAGAGAGAGTTACGTTAGAATGACTTTAGAATAGTTTGATAATTAACTTTTACTTAATTATAGATTTAATCGAGAACTAAGAGACTATTTTGATAATCCTTAGAGTAAGGATTGATTATTGGTTTCTTTATTTATGTGAAAGTATAACGAGGGGATATGTGTGGTTATGGGAGACGTACTAGAAGGGATTTGATGGGGCACCTACGACATTGACTGCATAAGTACCTCGGTGATTGCTATGGGTTTACCTTGGTCTTATGTAACTCGAATATATTGCGGACGTATCCGTATTTAGAGTGAGGTAAACGGAGGGATTCATTCATATTAGTTTTAGGTATAAGGGTTATACGACAGGCGAAAAGGCATATTAACTTCCCTTAGTTGATTCTTTGAGGTTATTTGATTGGGACTTTCTATAATTATACCTACCATGCATGAGTGATCCACGAAGGCAATGAGGATAAGCGTTCTTACTTTCTTTTTAGGGGTTTTGTATATGAGAGAGGGGTATTCACTTTGATCTATTCCTTTACACTGAGATTACACTAGAGATGCATATGGGAGACTAGCTTTCGAAATCACGTAATTATGAACACTTGAGAAGATTTATAATTATATATATCATGGGTTCACTTGGGTTTGGGATTACACATGCATGCTATATTAAGGTTTTTTAGGTTGGAATTACTTAAAAGGAACTAAAATATGATAGCAAGGTGCATTATTGTTTCTAGGGATCAAATTTAGTACATTCTTACTCACCGTAGACTTGTTAGGTTTAATCATGTTTGTGAAACTTTTTTTTAGGTCATAGGCAGCAGCAACTGCCACTACCATGATCTTTCTAGCTTTTTTGTTTTTAGTTCCAACTTTCTACTCTAGGATGTAGGTATTGAGCCTAAGTTCTCATCTTTACATTATGATTTTCTTTTAGTATTTGCATTTCCCTTTTAGTAGTTAAAGAGTTGGATTGTTGTATATTGGATTTACTATGTCTGGAAAAACATCTCGTAATGTATTTAACTCAAAAATCGATTACGCTCCTGCGAAAGTATCTACTCATTACGGAATCTCAAGCATCAAAGTGTGGATTTCATATAGTTAAAAAAGGGATGTGCTATATCCGAAATGTACAAAATATAGTAACTATCGTAAAGGAATATATAATATGGGTTGCAAACCAAAAATATAAGAGTTGGACATTATTATTGTGAGACAATTATTTATCCCGGTGTGGATTTTTATTCATTGTGGTATTGGTATTGGTAACATAGTTGTATTTATAGTACTTCATTTTATTACTATAAGAATTTATCATTAATTTATTTTTCATTCATGCTTAGAATGATACAAATTTTTTTCACTCTCGTATTATTTATATTTGGACATGATCAATCTAATCATGGATATTACAGGATGTCACAATATCAAACTTTCTTATTTGTTATTTGATACAATTGTGGATTATGTGATTATAGTTTAGTTGGCTCAAATCACTAGATTTAAGTATGAACTCTTGCATATGATATTGTATACTGATTTTGTTTATGCTTATTTACGCTCAAATCTGAAATATAAAGCTTGAAACTGTTAAAACTCTTAAGATTAACCAATATAGAGTATATGTTATAGATCAATGCACTTGAAACCGTTTAACATTATATTTTAAATTGAAATATTATATGAAGCAATTTTATTTATGCTTTATGGCTTTTCAAAATAAATGTGATTTAAAAAATGTGTATCATTTTTGCCTTGTGCATGGGAGGTTTGTTCATGTTTGGAGTTGAACATTTTGTAAATTTCAAAAAATCGTGAGTGACAAAGTGATTGAGATTACAACTTTATGATTATGGGTTGCTTATTTTTGAAAATGAAAATAGCTCCCCACTTTTTGTAAAAGAGTAAAATTCGTCACTAGCAAAAGAATTTGAAAAATCAACATCTTAAAATTTTTTATCAATCAAAATATTGGTTAATGTAACACCCTGCCTAATTAAATACCGGGTGGCCAGTCCCATACCAAATTAAAACAGAATATACAGTTGGCTCATTCTTAGCATCACTGTCGAAAATATTTACAACTCACCCAATACTCAATTAAGCTGGTGTTAAAAACTTTTCAAATTTTAATTTAACAAAATCCATTTCCAGTTTAAGAATAACACAACACATTTTATTCTAAAACACTGATAACCAATTAGATAACACAAAATAATTTGAATGAAATTGGAATAAACATTCCCAAATAATATTAATCCATTACAGTAATCCCAACAATGTTAAATGTATTAAAAGACACGAATACAATAGTATTTGACCCCGATAGAAAAGAGATAACTGAATCCTTTGGGCGACATGCCCTGACTAAGAATACTGTGAATAAAAAAGATGATAGGCGTCTAAGCAATACTCCATGGCTCCATAGCTCGTCAATATCAACTAAGGATGGCATCTCTGCAGTTGCACACCTGATATAGAAGATACAATAGAAAAGAAAATATGCAAGGAAACGGGTCAGAGCCCGAATGTGTAAATGATTTTTAAAGCAGCAAGTATTTAACAAGTGCAATAAAGCATTTATTATGTACATGTTAGATCCAACTCTCACTTGCTATTCTCACCTCTCAACTAGAGTGCACACTTAACGTTTCCTATTAACCTCCTAGTTAATGGTTCCTCTTTTCTAGTCTCCATATTATAATTCCATTCCCATATCATAATCCCCGTATGTCCCATACCATACGTCACATTATTATTCATTTACATTTCTCATCTATATGATTAGTTTCTCATTAACATGAATCATTTCTCGTTAATATGAATTAAGCTTTTCAATTCTATAAGAATAAGAATTCATTAACATAATTCCATTCTTTTCTCAATTCACCGTTATCTACAATTATCACCGTAGATAGATTTAACCATAATAAATATCATTCATTCATTTAATCCATTATATATATATACATATATAATACGGCACCCCGAGTCACAGCTGCGGTGCAATGCATTACTCTGCTATCATGTCCCATCATCGCTGGTCGCCGAATAGTGGACAAAAGGTTCGGTAAGGATTCCTCGAACCATAAACAATAACACAAACATTGGAGGCGAACATAGTTCTCGTATCCTGGGTCACGCACATACCTACGTACCCACAGTCAGCGGACTTATCAACTCCCCGATAAGTCTTTCATATACCTATGTTCTCGAGCGACAAATCAAAGATCCCATGGATTCATCAGGATATGACTGCCCTCAGGCGCAAACCTCCCACCGATAGCAAGTAAGCTAGGTATGTCATACACATAAATCATCAATCAATCAAATAGGTATTATCATACCTATAATATAATATCAATAAGGTAATATCACTACCCTAAGATAGTTCCCATACGTAGCATTATATCTCTTTTAAATTCCACGTATTAAAATATCATATCTTTACTTCATAATTTAATTATCCTCGCATCCTATAACATCTCTCCACTCCCGGCGTCGTTAAGGTTCATGCGCGGAGCGTCTCGCAAAGCGAAATCCAAACAAGGAACCCCTCCAATACACTACTACTTAACTTTGTCGATCGAAGAGGTCCGTCAACTTTAAATACGTGATTGGGATAACCTCATACCCTCTTTCAACCAAATGTGTTATAAACTCCCATCTCTATCCAGGAGACATACCACTACGCTCTTGTCTTACACTCCGTCCTTGCGAAATCAATAATGAGCTTAAACTCAGTCCTTGATGTTCATATTGTAATTCTAAGGCTACCCAGGTGTTACATTCAATCACCACTACTGGACCTATCCTTAATCCTCAAGCAAGCCAATTATAATCCAACAAATGAATCTAGCAACCGAAATTTCTTTAATTTAATTATCATCATTTTAATCAATTTAAATCCCAATCAAATTAATTCAAATCTTATCAAGGGTCTACTGATATTTTCTAAGTCCCATAATATCCAATTAATAATCACCAAAGATCCACAAAAGTTTTGGGATAAGAACCAACATTAAAAAGAAAACAACATCATGAATTCTCATATTCTAAATACTCAGAAAAATCAGATCCAAAAATTATTCAAATCATCAATCCGACTTCAGATTTGGATTCTACACGAAAAATTGAGTCAGGTATGTGTTTTGAGTTTTTCTTAAATCTCATCCAAATGCACTCAAAAAGAAGATCTAAACATTCCAAATTGGCTCTTCTCATTCCACTCGTTTTTGTCTCTTTTTCCAGAAAATTATCAACATATTATCTTCAAGAACACTAAATTATTTTCAGAATTTCTTCCACAGATTGATGAATATTTATTGGATTACTAACTACCTACAACATGAGTTTAATTCCTATATATTTTTAGATTCCAAAAATCCATTAACAACTATATCCTTTCATCTTCCAAGCATGAAAATCATCTCTTTTTATAACTATCCTAACATGGACAATATACGAACTTAAATTGCAAATATCAAACACTTGCCTCTAATGAAGATCTGACCCTTTGGAGTTGAATAACACAGGTGGTGATGGTGGTGGTGACCTTTGACCTTTGGTTCTCCTCATTCCCAAGCAAACTTCTTTTTCTTTCCAAGCAACCTTCCACTCTCTCTAAGAAGATGACTTTTCAATTTTGTGTAGAAGAGATAAAATGAACCTACATACACTAATCTCCAAATACTTATAATAATACAAAACCCGAAATCACTATTCATCCCCCTTGTAAAAATAACCAAAATGCCCTTTTGGGTTGTCTTTTTATTTCCAAATGACCCGAGACCCAAATCCAACATCCAAATAGACTTTTCTGACTATTTCAACCCTCCCGGACGCAATGACGCAGTCGAAATGACTATAAGGTAGATAGAAAATAAATTTTCTTTTTAATTTAATAAATTAGTCCCGACACGTCCCATACCGCGTCTAATTAAAAATTCAAATTACCGATTTTATATCACACTGTCATATCAATGACATCACATTCATATATTACCTAAATATCTTTAAGTAATATTCAGAATCCTCCATTTTAATATCCTCAATTCGGATAAAACCCAAATGAATTAATTAATAATAAAATCCAATTAATCCATTAATTTAAAATATAACTCATTTTAAAAGTCATAAAAATTACGGGGTATTACATACTTCCCCCCTTATAACAGAATTTCATCCCGAAATTCAGGAATATAAATCATAAAGGTAAGGTCAACTCCGAGTCTACATCTCACATCGTAAGAAATCTAAGTCGTACCGCCCACACAGTACATTAACGAAAATCCCTATCGATGTTATACGCCCAACCTCACCATATAGTTTCAACTGAATCGAATTTAAAATTTACCCAATCTTCCCTATACCGTCCTCGTGACAAATGTTTGGAAAAATGATCCGCTCGTATTAAACAAATAAATCCTCAAGTCACAACTACTTACTCTTTCACAATTATGATAACTACTACCATTGAACCATCCAGGGCACCCATACACCCTATCGTACCACTTTCATTATAACATTTATTGCAAAGGTTATAAACTCATATCCTAAGGGCCTAACTTATTTCGACTCCCAAGGGTTATTAGTTTCATGCGTGGGGTGTCTCGCAAGCGAAATCCAAACAAGGAACCACCCCGATACACTACTTCCTAAAGTAGTCGGTCATCGAAACTCCTAAGGTCCTTAGTCAATAGTATATAAATATTTGGTTTATCGAAAAAAAATATTAGGTTTATCGATTTAAATATATATATATATATATATATATATATATATCAGGTTTTAATGATTTCAAATAGAGTCTACTCATCTACTCTTCTCTAGAAGACAAGATGTTGGTTAATAGTAGTAGTACATACGCTCTCGTATACCACAAGTCAATGCACGCCGATAGTCACATTACGCTCGGACATGCCCAAGGTAAATCATCCCATGATAAAAATCAAACCCACGTGATAACATGTAATAGATAGGTGTCCCACACCCCTTGGTGAGTCTACGTAAATAACAGTGCTATAGGCTAAGTTTAGCAATCCTTTTTGCCCACACAATATTAATCGCTACAAAAATCAATACGCCTCATAATTCCTTAGATAGGAAACATACCCTCATTTGCGGGTGATGGTTGTTGAATCCCAATATTATAACTCTGCTCCGATGAGTCAAGAAAAATTTTACCCAAATTTTCCAGTTCTAGTTAACCACACTCCACTATTTGCCCAAGCCTTTGAATATATTGCCTTCGCCAGGTAACACACAGAATTCCCGCATTTCAAGAACTTCTACTGATGACTCTCCTCAATTTTTTCATAATAGGGGTGACCTCGACTATGGTCATCATACTCGAACATACATCATAACCTCCTAAGTACGATCTATGCTATCCATCCAATGGCCCTCATCTGCCATACTTCTTGTACGAACTCGTCCGAACGCAAATAAGATTCACTAATATATACAGAATCTTACCAAAGAAATCAACAATCCTAAACATATGGCTCTACATCAAAGAACGCAAAGCTGAAAACACAGTAAGCCGTACAGACCCTAAAGGACACTAGAACCTGATACTCTGATACCACCTGTAACACCCCGCCTAATTAAATACCGGGTGGCCAGTCCCATACCAAATTAAAACAGAATATACAGTTGGCTCATTCTTAGCATCACTGTCGAAAATATTTACAACTCACCCAATACTCAATTAAGCTGGTGTTAAAAACTTTTCAAATTTTAATTTAACAAAATCCATTTCCAGTTTAAGAATAACACAACACATTTTATTCTACAACACTGATAACCAATTAGATAACACAAAATAATTTGAATGCAATTGGAATAAACATTCCCAAATAATATTAATCCATTACAGTAATCCTAACAATGTTAAATGTATTAAAAGACACGAATACAATAGTATTTAACCCCGATAGAAAAGAGATAACTGAATCCTTTGGGCGACATGCACTGACTAAGAATACTGTGAATAAAAAAGATGATAGGCGTCTAAGCAATACTCCATAGCTCCATAGCTCTTCAATATCAACTAAGGATGGCGTCCCTGCTGCTGCACACCTGATATAGAAGATACAATAGAAAAAAAAATATGCAAGGAAACGGGTCAGAGCCCGAATGTGTAAATGATTTTTAAAACAGCAAGTATTTAACAAGTGCAATAAAGCATTTATTATGTACATGTTAGATCCAACTCTCACTTGCTATTCTCACCTCTCAACTAGAGTGCACACTTAACGTTTCCTATTAACCTCCTAGTTAATGGTTCCTCTTTTCTAGTCTCCATATTATAATTCCATTCCCATATCATAATCCCCGTATGTCCCATACCATACGTCACATTATTATTCATTTACATTTCTCATCTATATGATTCGTTTCTCATTAACATGAATCATTTCTCGTTAATATGAATTAAGCTTTTCAATTCTATAAGAATAAGAATTCATTAACTTAATTCCATTCTTTTCTCAATTCACCGTTATCTACAATTATCACCGTAGATAGATTTAACCATAATAAATATCATTCATTCATTTAATCCATTATATATATATATACATATATAATACGGCACCCCGAGTCACAGCTGCGGTGCAATGCATTACTCTGCTATCATGTCCCATCATCGCTGGTCGCCGAATAGTGGACAAAAGGTTCGGTAAGGATTCCTCGAACCATAAACAATAACACAAACATTGGAGGCGAACATAGTTCTCGTATCCTGGGTCACGCACATACCTACGTACTCACAGTCAGCGGACTTATCAACTCCCCGATAAGTCTTTCATATACCTATGTTCTCGAGCGACAAATCAAGGATCCCATGGATTCATCAGGATATGACTGCCCTCAGGCGCAAACCTCCCACCGATAGCAAGTAAGCTAGGTATGTCATACACATAAATCATCAATCAATCAAATAGGTATTATCATACCTATAATATAATATCAATAAGGTAATATCACTACCCTAAGATATTTCCCATACGTAGCATTATATCTCTTTTAAATTCCACGTATTAAAATATCATATCTTTACTTCATAATTTTATTATCCTCGCATCCTATAACATCTCTCCACTCCCGACGTCGTTAAGGTTCATGCGCGGAGCGTCTCGCAAAGCGAAATCCAAACAAGGAACCCCTCCAATACACAACTACTTAACTTTGTCGATCGAGGAGGTCCGTCAACATTAAATACGTGATTGGGATAACCTCATACCCTCTTTCAACCAAATGTGTTCTAAACTCCCATCTCTATCCAGGAGACATACCACTACGCTCTTGTATTACACTCCGTCCTTGCGAAATCAATAATGAGCTTAAACTCAGTCCTTGATGTTCATATTGTAATTCTAAGGCTACCCAGGTGTTACATTCAATCACCACTACTGGACCTATCCTTAATCCTCAAGCAAGCCAATTATAATCCAACAAATGAATCTAGCAACCGAAATTTCTTTAATTTAATTATCATCATTTTAATCAATTTAAATCCCAATCAAATTAATTCAAATCTTATCAAGGGTCTACTGATATTTTCTAAGTCCCATAATATCCAATTAATAATCACTAAAGATCCACAAAAGTTTTGGGATAAGAACCAACATTAAAAAGAAAACAACATCATGAATTCTCATATTCTAAATACTCAGAAAAATCAGATCCAAAAATTATTCAAATCATCAATCCGACTTCAGATTTGGATTCTACACGAAAAATTGAGTCAGGTATGTGTTTTGAGTTTTTCTCAAATCTCATCCAAATGCACTCAAAAAGAAGATCTAAACATTCCAAATTGGCTCTTCTCATTCCACTCGTTTTTGCCTCTTTGTCCAGAAAATTATCAACATATTATCTTCAAGAACACTAAATTATTTTCAGAATTTCTTCCACAGATTGATGAATATTTATTGGATTACTAACTACCTACAACATGAGTTTAATTCCTATATATTTTTAGATTCCAAAAATCCATTAACAACTATATCCTTTCATCTTCCAAGCATGAAAATCATCTCTTTTTATAACTATCCTAACATGGACAATATACGAACTTAAATTGCAAATATCAAACACTTGCCTCTAATGAAGATCTGACCCTTTGGAGTTGAATAACACAGGTGGTGATGGTGGTGGTGACCTTTGACCTTTGGTTCTCCTCCTCCCCAAGCAAACTTCTTTTTCTTTCCAAGCAACCTTCCACTCTCTCTAAGAAGATGACTTTTCAATTTTGTGTAGAAGAGATAAAATGAACCTACATACACTAATCTCCAAATACTTATAATAAGACAAAACCCGAAATCACTATTCATCCCTCTTGTAAAAATAACCAAAATGCCCTTTTGGGTTGTCTTTTTATTTCCAAATGACCCGAGACCCAAATCCAACATCCAAATAGACTTTTCTGACTATTTCAACCCTTCCGGACGCAATGACGCAGTCGAAATGACTATAAGGTAGATAGAAAATAAATTTTCTTTTTAATTTAATAAATTAGTCCCGACACGTTCCATACCGCGTCTGACTAAAAATTCAAATTACCGATTTTATATCACACCGTCATATCAATGACATCACATTCATATATTACCTAAATATCTTTAAGTAATATTCAGAATCCTCCATTTTAATATCCTCAATTCGGATAAAACCCAAATGAATTAATTAATAATAAAATCCAATTAATCCATTAATTTAAAATATAACTCATTTTAAAAGTCATAAAAATTACGGGGTATTACATACTTCCCCCCTTATAACAGAATTTGGTCCCGAAATTCAGGAATATAAATCATAAAGGTAAGGTCAACTCCGAGTTTACATCTCACATCGTAAGAAATCTAAGTCATACCGTCCACACAGTACATTAACGAAAATCCCTATCGATGTTATACGCCCAACCTCACCATATAGTTTCAACTGAATCGAATTTAAACTTTACCCAATCTTCCCTATACCGTCCTCGTGACAAATGTTTGGAAAAATGATCCGCTCGTATTAAACAAATAAATCCTCAAGTCACAACTACTTACTCTTTCACAATTATGATAACTACTACCATTGAACCATCCAGGGCACCCATACACCCTATCGTACCACTTTCATTATAACATTTATTGCAAAGGTTATAAACTCATATCCTAAGGGCCTAACTTATTTCGACTCCCAAGGGTTTCATGCGTGGGGTGTCTCGCAAGCGAAATCCAAACAAGGAACCACCCTGATACACTACTTCCTAAAGTAGTCGGTCATCGAAACTCCTAAGGTCCTTAGTCAATAGTATATAAATATTTGGTTTATCGAAAAAAAATATTAGGTTTATCGATTTAAAAAAAAATATATATATATATATATATATATATATATCAGGTTTTAATGATTTCAAATAGAGTCTACTCATCTACTCTTCTCTAGAAGACAAGATGATGGTTAATAGTAGTAGTACATAGGCTCTCGTATACCACAAGTCAATGCACGCCGATAGTCACATTACGCTCGGACATACCCAAGGTAAATCATCCCATGATAAAAATCAAACCCACATGATAACATGTAATACATAGGTGTCCCACACCCCTTGGTGAGTCTACGTAAATAACAGTGCTATAGGCTAAGTTTAGCAATCCTTTTTGCCCACACAATATTAATCGCTACAAAAATCAATACGCCTCATAATTCCTTAGATAGGAAACATACCCTCATTTGCGGGTGATGGTTGTTGAATCCCAATATTATAACTCCGCTCGGATGAGTCAAGAAAATTTTTACCCATATTTTCCAGTTCTAGTTAACCACACTCCACTATTTGCCCAAGCCTTTGAATATATTGCCTTCGCTAGGTAACACACAAAATTCCCGCATTTCAAGAACTTCTACTGATGACTCTCCTCAATTTTTTCATAATAGGGGTGACCTCGACTATGGTCATCATACTCGAACATACTTCATAACCTCCTAAGTACGATCTCCGCTATCCATCCAATGGACCTCATCTGCCATACTTCTTGTACGAACTCGTCCGAACGCAAATAAGATTCACTAATATATACAGAATCTTACCAAAGAAATCAACAATCCTAAACATAGGGCTCTACATCAAAGAACGCAAAGCTGAAAACACAGTAAGCCGTACAGACCCTAAAGGACACTAGAACCTGATGCTCTGATACCACCTGTAACATCCCGCCTAATTAAATACCGGGCGGCCAGTCCCATACCAAATTAAAACATAATATACAGTTGGCTCATTCTTAGCATCATTGTCGAAAATATTTACAACTCACCCAATACTCAATTAAGCTGGTGTTAAAAACTTTTCAAATTTTAATTTAACAAAATCCATTTCCAGTTTAAGAATAACACAACACATTTATTACAACACTGATAACCAATTAGATAACACAAAATAATTTGAATGCAATTGGAATAAACATTCCCAAATAATATTAATCCATTACAGTAATCCCAACAATGTTAAATGTATTAAAAGACACGAATACAATAGTATTTAACCCCGATAGAAAAGAGATAACTGAATCCTTTGGGCGACATGCCCTGACTAAGAATACTGTGAATAAAAAAGATGATAGGCGTCTAAGCAATACTCCATAGCTCCATAGCTCGTCAATATCAACTAAGGATGGCGTCCCTGCTGCTGCACACCTGATATAGAAGATACAATAGAAAAGAAAATATGCAAGGAAACGGGTCAGAGCCCGAATGTGTAAATGATTTTTAAAACAGCAAGTATTTAACAAGTGCAATAAAGCATTTATTATGTACATGTTAGATCCAACTCTCACTTGCTATTCTCACCTCTCAACTAGAGTGCACACTTAACGTTTCCTATTAACCTCCTAGTTAATGGTTCCTCTTTTCTAGTCTCCATATTATAATTCCATTCCCATATCATAATCCCCGTATGTCCCATACCATACGTCACATTATTATTCATTTACATTTCTCATCTATATGATTAGTTTCTCATTAACATGAATCATTTCTCGTTAATATGAATTAAGCTTTTCAATTCTATAAGAATAAGAATTCATTAACATAATTCCATTCTTTTCTCAATTCACCGTTATCTACAATTATCACCGTAGATAGATTTAACCATAATAAATATCATTCATTCATTTAATCCATTATATATATATACATATATAATACGGCACCCCGAGTCACAGCTGCGGTGCAATGCATTACTCTGCTATCATGTCCCATCATCGCTGGTCGCCGAATAGTGGACAAAAGGTTCGGTAAGGATTCCTCGAACCATAAACAATAACACAAACATTGGAGGCGAACATAGTTCTCGTATCCTGGGTCACGCACATACCTACGTACCCACAGTCAGCGGACTTATCAACTCCCCGATAAGTCTTTCATATACCTATGTTCTCGAGCGACAAATCAAAGATCCCATGGATTCATCAGGATATGACTGCCCTCAGGCGCAAACCTCCCACCGATAGCAAGTAAGCTAGGTATGTCATACACATAAATCATCGATCAATCAAATAGGTATTATCATACCTATAATATAATATCAATAAGGTAATATCACTACCCTAAGATATTTCCCATACGTAGCATTATATCTCTTTTAAATTCCACGTATTAGAATATCATATCTTTACTTCATAATTTAATTATCCTCGCATCCTATAACATCTCACCACTCCCGGCGTCGTTAAGGTTCATGCGCGGAGCGTCTCGCAAAGCGAAATCCAAACAAGGAACCCCTCCAATACACTACTACTTAACTTTGTCGATCGAGGAGGTCCGTCAACTTTAAATACGTGATTGGGATAACCTCATACCCTCTTTCAACCAAATGTGTTATAAACTCCCATCTCTATCCAGGAGACATACCACTACGCTCTTGTATTACACTCCGTCCTTGCGAAATCAATAATGAGCTTAAACTCAGTCCTTGATGTTCATATTGTAATCCTAAGGCTACCCAGGTGTTACATTCAATCACCACTACTGGACCTATCCTTAATCCTCAAGCAAACCAATTATAATCCAACAAATGAATCTAGCAACCGAAATTTCTTTAATTTAATTATCATCATTTTAATCAATTTAAATCCCAATCAAATTAATTCAAATCTTATCAAGGGTCTACTGATATTTTCTAAGTCCCATAATATCCAATTAATAATCACCAAAGATCCACAAAAGTTTTGGGATAAGAACCAACATTAAAAAGAAAACAACATCATGAATTCTCATATTCTAAATACTCAGAAAAATCAGATCCAAAAATTATTCAAATCATCAATCCGACTTCAGATTTGGATTCTACACGAAAAATTGAGTCAGGTATGTGTTTTGAGTTTTTCTTAAATCTCATCCAAATGCACTCAAAAAGAAGATCTAAACATTCTAAATTGGCTCTTCTCATTCCACTCGTTTTTGCCTCTTTTTCCAGAAAATTATCAACATATTATCTTCAAGAACACTAAATTATTTTCAGAATTTCTTCCACAGATTGATGAATATTTATTGGATTACTAACTACCTACAACATGAGTTTAATTCATATATATTTTTAGATTCCAAAAATCCATTAACAACTATATCCTTTCATCTTCCAAGCATGAAAATCATCTCTTTTTATAACTATCCTAACATGAACAATATACGAACTTAAATTGCAAATATCAAACACTTGCCTCTAATGAAGATCTAATCCTTTGGAGTTGAATAACACAGGTGGTGATGGTGGTGGTGACCTTTGACCTTTGGTTCTCCTCCTTCCCAAGCAAACTTCTTTTTCTTTCCAAGCAACCTTCCACTCTCTCTAAGAAGATGACTTTTCAATTTTGTGTAGAAGAGATGAAATGAACCTACATACACTAATCTCCAAATACTTATAATAAGACAAAATCCGAAATCACTATTCATCCCCCTTGTAAAAATAACCAAAATTCCCTTTTGGGTTGTCTTTTTATTTCCAAATGACCCGAGACCCAAATCCAACATCCAAATAGACTTTTCTGACTATTTCAACCCTTCCGAACGCAATGACGCAGTCGAAATGACTATAAGGTCGATAGAAAATAAATTTTCTTTTTAATTTAATAAATTAGTCCCGAAACGTCCCATACCGCGTCTGACTAAAAATTCAAATTACCGATTTTATATCACACCGTCATATCAATGACATCACATTCATATATAACCTAAATATCTCTAAGTAATATTCAGAATCCTCCATTTTAATATCCTCAATTCGGATAAAACCCAAATGAATTAATTAATAATAAAATCCAATTAATCCATTAATTTAAAATATAACTCATTTTAAAAGTCATAAAAATTACGGGGTATTACAGTTAACAACAAGGATATTAGAATTTATATATTTTATCCATTAATCAATTAATGAGGAAGAAAAAAGTCGTTCGTTGAATTTTTATATTTTCAAGGAAAATAACTTTTCATGACTCAACAACTTATTTCTTGTAGGTTGTCCTGATTGTTGCCAGCTGCTCCTTTAAGTTGCTATTCTCAGACAAAGCGGTCGCAGCTGCCTTAATCTTTTTATCGATCTCGGTAGCCCATATCTGACATTTTGAAGGGCAATCACAGACTATAAGATAAGAGTGCAAATTAATATGACATGATATAACACTTAAAATGAAAAATTAATATATTGTAATAGGAAATGCAAGAATTATTACCTGAGTAGTCCTATGAAGAGCAAAGTTTATGACACGAGAGGGGCCCTAAGCATCAAAGTATCAACTATCAGACTCTATGACAATCGCAGCAACAGCCTCTCAGGCCCTCTTCTGATTACCGAGCAAAGAGTCTATTGTCATACTCAGTTGGGCAAGGTGGGTGGCCATCGTGGTGTCATCCGAGATGGGGATTATAGGCTCTTTGGTCGTCCGTCGATCGACATTATTCTTCTTTAGTGGTGGGCGAGGGTTATTGCCATCATCTTCATGCACCTCATTTTTATTCTTTAATCCCTTGGCGACCAAAGGACCAACAACGGTGGTTTTTTGCTGAGTCTTTGTCTGTGTTGTTGTCTTACCAGCAAGACACGACAAAAGATTATCGGTGATTGGAGTAGGCATTGACCAGATATCATATGATACTCATTCTGAATAATCTACAAATGAATTAAGTGAATGAATATCAGTTAAATCAAAAGGTAAAAGGAAAATAGTAAAGTTTAAGAAATTTTTGAATCTTACACAATTAATTTAGAGATCAACCCCTAGCCCAATTTTGGCGAGCAGATCAGGATCCATTAGATCCTCAAAGACAACCAACCCCTCATCCTTATCGAAGGTGTGCAGAAGGTCGATGCTCATCATGGCATCAATGTAGAGACTACGGTCAAGTTTGGCTATTATGGATACATTTCCCTATTTCTAGGCGACTCTCGGCTCGTCAGCTCCGGAAAGGACAGAATTGTCAAACTCCTAGCTATCGGATATGAAGAAATAATGAGCCTTCCAGTCGTGATTGGAAGTCTAGTTTATGTGAACAAACTTCTTATTGGAGCGCCGAGCTACGAAATGGAAGTAACACAACGCAACCTTAGTCATGGAAATGGTGTAACAGGCACAAAATATATCAACTAGAAGGTCAACCTCATAAACTAGCTTACAGAGTTAAACTTCCCTAAGCAATGTCATCCATACATTAGGAGTTAATTGGTCAAGGGAGAGGTCAATACTTGTAAGGACAGCCCTAATAATGGGATGAATCGGTAGGCAAAAGCTGATCGATAAGACAACTGCACCTCAACTTGGATACTAAAAGCCCTCTTATCCTCATTGGGGACTCCCGTCCTATTAAAATATTCAACACCATAAAGGTGCCTACAAATTTGTATGTCCATTTCTCAGACATAGTTCGGGATAGACGAGGCATAAGTTATATCAAGTTCATCTTCCTCATCCTCATCCTCATCCTCATCCTCCTCTTCGTCAATAGGAGCCTGGCTACGTGAAACCGGTTAGCAAACTTGGTCTCTATAATGGTCGAGATGGGAATAGCCATTGTTGTCGTGCGGTATGCCACCTTAACTCCCAACTCATAATCATAAATATTTAAGACCTCAGGCTGAGGGTAATCTGGTTGACGAGCCAACATTATAGGATGACCCTACCGATAATTAGGAGGTTTAGGAATATGATATGGGCCATAACCTTAAGACGCGGGGGATAAACAAAGAACCCTTAGAAGAAGCAACATACAATGAGTCACTAATGGTGATGACAACCCTAGGGTCAATTAAAGTGGGTTAAGTTAAGAGCAAGGGGAAGAATAACATATAAAGGAATAGGGTGAAAGGGAAGTCTTGACTTGGCTTCGTCTTCCTTCGTAGCCTCGGCCTTCTGAATCTCTCTTTATATTCTCTTTTTGAGATGAGAAAACTCTCTCCTAGCTCGTGCAGTTCACATTACATGAAAAAATTGGTATTTGACCACAATTGGCTTAAAGTTCTACCCAAAGAAGTTAATCATCTTACAATAAAACCAGTTAAAAACAGTAAAAACCTTCACCAGCGAGCTTCGCTGGAAAGTTGGTCGAACAACCTAACAACAACCTAAAAATCTTAACTTTTTTCAAAATTCCAACTACAAGGCCTAAAGCATCCTAACTGCAACCATAAAACAACCAATCTAATCCTAGCACAACCAAAAATGGTGACAGAAAAATACAAAAAGTGATCGAAAAAAATGGAAACTGCGATACAAGGCAGAAAACGATAATGTATTTATTAGAATGAGATAGATGGGTTACCTGAACGGGAAGAACGCTGAAAATGAAGGAGAATGATGAATAAACTTTTTGAAGAATGGAAGAATGGTGGAGAGAGAGAGAGAGAGAGGAAAGCTCTAGTTACCAAAAAAACTTAAAAGTGGAAATGAGAGAAAAAGGAGAGAGAAATGATAGAGTTGGTTTAAATACCAACTCATGTGGATCGCAACTACCAAGGCAATATCATTAGGGCACATTTTCCCATACCACACATGTCGTCATCACAACTTGGGTAGCACACCCTACCACCCATAGATTGACATGTGTCCACTTGGGGGAATTGAAATTACACTTCTTCTAAAACTGTGAAATGCTGTCTTTGACATCGCGCTAGTCCACTCACATGATCGAGAAGCACTCTGATACTGAGGGTACATCTGATTGAAAGATGACGGACGACTTTACACCTCAGCTTCCCATTAGCATTGAAGACAAAGGTCTAGGGGTGATTAATATACAATAATATGACCTCATCTAGATGATACTCAACCTAGCAGCATTCCTGATCACAGTTTATCTTAAACTCATCCACATGTGGTCCCACATCATAATGGGCCAGGTCAAACAGTCTCGACTTCTGAGACCCACTCTCGAGAACATCCAGTATTGCTCATGAAAGCTATTGCCAGACTTGGTCCATGGAACCATCATGTCTCGACCATATTATATGTCAACCCCATGCAACATCATCAAACCAAGATCGTCCATACCATTTGGGAATCAAGTATCACCCTATGGCTTGCCCACATAGAGGGACATCTCATCAGTCTTGGACAGCTGAGACTTCATAGCACCGACACCAATAATTGTCATGGAACATGTGATGTAAGCATCAATGGAACATGTGGATAAAATCGTTACAACAAATAAACCCCACGTGAGGGGAATATTTTCTCATCATGGATTGCACATTTAGTGTCGCTCTCTTATTGGGTCATTTACCTCATGCACATAGGTTGCATGCTAGGGGGAGATATTGCGCACCCCCAATACTATAAAAGGATGGTTCTTTCATCTTCTCAAGGGATCAAAAATTACAAACCCTATTGTTACTATGTCAAATTACCATTGTAGAGAGAGAAATAGCCTGTTAACATTTTAGTGTGTTCTAGCCTCACTTTATAGTATAAACCCTACTCATTTTCACAGTGGATGTAGGCCAAGGCCTAACCACTTAAATTCTTGTCTTCTCTTTGTCTCTCATCTCTTCTGCTTGTAATTTATTCCTTACATTGATGCTCTTATTCCTCTATGGTTACACATTTCCAGAAGCTTGAGTTAATCACTAATGTGGTGGTGATATTATGTATCATTAATAATCAACAATGAATTCCTCTTCTTATTATCACTCAAAATGTCCTCTTTCCTAGAATAATACATATCATGGGCTATGTTGATGGTGACGCTGGTACTAATGGCATGAAGAATGTCATTGTGATATATTGAGAATTTTGGTAGATATCATCCTCTTCGATCTTTTGAAGAAAGTAAAAATATCTAGTAAAGTTTCTTTGATTAAGTGTACAGGACTAATGAAATCACTCCAAAGACATCTAATGATAATACTCTACACCTTGTTCATAGATGGTACTTTGTCTTGGGAGTAAGTGTGTCTTGAATTGTCAACACACATCAAGCCACAGTGCTCCAAAATTTTGTTCATCTGCATAAAGACCCTCACACACCTAAACACAAAAGTGAAAGAGCTCTCAATAGTAACTCCGTTAGTGAACACCACACTGTCATAAAATTCTATTAGAAGCTCAGGGTATACCATCTCATTATTGGGTGCTTGATTGCCTTAAAAAAATCATCCACGTCTTTCAAACTCTCCATACATTGGCAACCAAAAAGCCGTAATATATTCCCAAATCACTATTCATTAAAAATAACTCTTCAAATTTAGAAGGTTCCCATATATGGTTGTGTACCTTCTATAGTGGTAAACTGAGGAGGTGGAGCAAGTGGAACACCAAAATGCAGTCATTTATCATAACCATCCATTATCACTGTAATAAAAGCTACAGGAAAAAGAAACGCCACAAATAGGAATCCTAAGAAATTTTGGAACTATAAAAGAACAAAACGATTAAAATCCTAAGCCCAAAAAATGGGGTAGAGTCTGAAAACATGGTGCATCATACCAAGATTGTCATTAACTAAAAAACACCTATCTAAACTAGAATATTTAATATGAAAATGAGTGTTATCAAAAAGTTTTTTCAAAAAGCATGAGAACTACCCTAAACTTGAAATTTAACCTCAAGGAATGTTACCAAAACCTTCATAGATTAAACTCGAGAATAAACTTTATTTCAAGTTAAATCCATAAAATCCACAAAAACCTAATCATAAGAAATGAATAAGGGAAAGTAAAATTACTAACATATTTTAGTAAGATAAAGATTCAAAAAAGATAAGATAGAGAAAACTTCAACCCTCAATAATGGTCGCTTAGGTCCTTGTGAGGAGAGAGAGAATTTGAAAAGATTTAGGGAAAAAGACTGACCACTTAAATATCCCACGTTCTTTGTAGGTAACACCTTCAAAGGTCTCTCCCTTCATTGTAATGAACTTAAAGTTAACAGTTCATGCCAATATACAAAGATCTGGAGTTTTCTAAACAAGGGAAATACTTCTAAAATGCGACGTAACCATACACAATAATGTTCATTATCCACAATAACTTTAATTAATGATCCAAACTATAAACACCACATTCTAGGACCCCCTAATCATCTCTTTAGGTCCTTAGAACTTCCTCTTTCATCATAAAACCCTAGGTCATACTCCAAGTACTGTTCTAGAGACCATCGGGCGCTCCTAGGCCCCATTTAACTAGCGGTCATCTCTCTCACCTGAGTGATAACTCATTGGATCTTTGAAGGGCTCTAAATCCACTTTTCGATGGTCCACCCCGTGCATGAATTGGCCTTACAGTTTGGACAAACGGTCCTATTACTATCTAAGACCGATCTGGAGGCCACCAAGCCCTTTTAGGCCCATTTTGACCCCAATCAACTTCCTTGCCTGAGAGAAAGCTCAATGAATCTTTGAAGCTCCATGAATTCCCTTTTCAACAGTCTCTCTCGTGTGTGAATCGGCCTTGAGGTTCAAAAGAACAGACCATTTTCCCCCAAAAATTAATTTGGAGACCACCGCACACTTTCGGGCTCCGTTTGACTCTCGTCAACCTTTTAGCTCGAACGAGACTGAATGAATTTTCAAAGATCTCTGAATACCCTTTCCAATAATCTTCCACGTGCACTGATCATCCTTACAGTACAGACAAGAGACCCGTTTTACTCTGAAGTGTGACCGAACGCTTTTATGCCCCGTTTGACTAAGGTCAACTCTCTATATCGAGCGAAGCTCTTTAGAACATCGAAGATCCCTATATAACCTTTCTAACGGCCCATAACATGTGCTAATTGATCTTATGATTCGGACGAACGATACGTTTTCCTCTTATCTAAAATACCGTCGGGTGCTTCTGAGCCCTACTTGGCCACAGTCAATTCTTGAACTCGGGAGCGGCCAATGGATTCTTAAAGGGATCCAAATACCATTTCCAATGGTTCATTCCATGCGCAATTTGGACTTACGGATTGAGTTTTATGACCATTTTTCTAGAATATTTGCTTGAGACTGCCGAATGGTAAACCCATTTCCCTGCCTATCGGCAGTGTGTGGGTTGCCTGTCGATAGGCATGTCAAGGACAATGCCGATTGGCACCCCCTTGACCCTATATAAGGGTAGAATTAGCTTACATTGAAAGGCCCTTCGAAAACAATCCTCTCAGTGATCTCAACAACATTCTCTCGAAGTCAGCATAGTTTCCATATTGAAACCTCTCCCCCACATCCCATTTCCATCTTTTCCTTACCTGATTTGGCAAATTCCCTTCCCTCTCCTCCTACCACCTTCATCCACTTGCAAGAGTAGCCCTTTAACAATCAAGATCAACCTTAAAGCTTCCGAAGAAAGTCCAAACCTTTCACTCTCTCTTTAAATTCTCTTATTCTCTTATTAGTTATTTAATTCTTAATTTAGATCACACATATTAATATTCAACTTTTTATTAGTAGTATTGCACATACTATATTTTCTATATAAAAAAAGGTTTTTCTTGTAAATTCCAAACAGGGATTACTCATTATATTTTCTCACACTAAAACATCATTTTTCTACACACACATATAATAAAGTCCCCGGTTGGATTTATGGGATAAACCCCTTCCCCGTGTTATATACGAACTACGTGAACTTGATGACTTTTTAGTCTATGTAGGCATCTCAGGTAAAGTCTGAGATTCAAGTCCTCCTTTCCTATTTTTGTTCATACATTATTTACATATATTATATTTGTGATTCATGCTCATATTTTGTCCAACCTATACCATTGTCTTTCTATAAACGATCGGCAACCTGACGAATGCACACATTATATTTTTTTACTATTTTGGAAACATTCCTATGGATGACCTCACTCCCCTTTATCCATGACGCGAGTCGAATGACTCCCTTCTCCATTTATATATACATTCATACACTTCACAGAGTTATTGAGGAGAAGAATAACACATGCCCATGAGAGGCCGAATGGACGGGATGGGTGCCTAACACCTTCCCATTCCGTAACTTAGTCCCCAAATCCTTGAAATACTTGGTTTTGCAAGCATCAATATTTATTTGATGTCGTTCTCTCGTGGTAGCAACATTGCCTTTTCCTGTTTTGTGAAAAATAGACTAGAGATTCTATCTCTATACATCACTCCAATTGACGACGGCCAAAGCATCCTGAGGAAGGGCTCAAGACCCCTATGCGCGCGCATCGACCGGGATGGAATGGATCTAGGGGCGACTCTGCTGGGGAGTTTATTTGTCATAAGAGGGATAGACACTATTCTTACACGGTTGTTATCATTTTTTGCATGTGTATGTATACACTCACCCGTATGTTCCCCTTTTCCTCTAATACTTCTTGTATATATCTACCTCATGTATATATCACTTCTCACTCACGTCTCACTTCAGACGTTTGAAAATACCCTCCATGTACACCTCACACTACTTACACTTATATATAGGATATAACTTATAGCCACATGCTTCATATACCAATTATAACATCCATGCTTAAGATCCACTAGCACACACTTCCACTTATCACATTTACACATATCCATGCTCACTTGCACATATCACACGCCACTTGTAGTTGATCTATGCTTAGGCTCACTACCACACACTCACTTATAGATATTCACATATCACTCACATGTAACCATGCTTAGTGTAATCTTCATACTCCATGCTAGATTTACTTTTACTTGTATGTGCGTCACCTATAGTTCTTCTTTCACTCATTATAAAAGACTCTCTCCATAATATACTAATTAAAGAATGATGCTTTTTGCACACTACATCACCAAGAGCATGTCTATTAACCAAAATTGTATCCCGTACTGGGGGGTCACTTTGTGATGGGCACTGGTCCGGGAGGTCGTAGTTAGCCTAAGCAATATAACTCTCACTTTCCATTGGCCTAGTACCTTCAACGTATATCGAATGATTTTCCCCGCATCGTATCGCTTGATCCAACTCATGATGGAAGGTATATAGAAGGGAACTCGTTCACGTACGTCAAGTATAACAAAATATCTCACACACATACAGTTCCCACGAGGTATATAGTGAAGCAATTCACGTAAACTCAGGTATATTAAATGGCTTGTCCACACGTACCAATTACCCTCAAAAGAAAAAAGTATATCGTGGAAGTCATGCCAAGGGGGAACCCTACCATTATCCCAAAAAACTACATAAACCTCATATAGGTGTCAAACCTAGGGCATTCATATTTAGTTTTTCGATTGCTACACGAAATTCTCTTGAAATTTCGGGTTGGCATGTCGCCCAAACTTTCGTGCTATTTTGTCATTTTTCAAAACAGGACCCTATCCATCAGCCTGAAAACAAGTCAAGCCATGTCTTAAATATTTTTCAAACCCAATTTCCTCAAGCTCGGATTTTATTCGGCATTAATTTTTTGCATTTAAATAAACTTAATACAAGTGAAAACATAATAATAATAATAATAATAATAATAATAATAATAATAATAATAATAATAATAGTAATAATAATCATGCTAAGATTCTTCTCTCTTTTTTTTCTTTCCTTCTTCTTACTCAGAAAACTGAAATACCAAAAATATTTGTCCTCCTTTTTTATCAAAAATACCAAAAATATTTTCCCTCCTTTTTTCCAAAAATGTCAAAACATTTTTCCTCTTTTTCAAAAATACCAAAAAATAATTTTTGATTCTCTCTTTCAAAAATAAATTCGAATCATTTTCCTTCTCAGGTCGATCGCATACTCGATTCTTGACCTGGCTCCCTATTGGCTTCGATCTTCCATCAAACTTCCCCGAAGCTTCGCCAGTTCCTCTGTTACTTCATCCGAGTCCAAAATCTACCTTCGCCATCTCTTTATGGAGAACGCCGACCAAGCACTGAATGTGTATCCTGAACTGATGGCAGTCCTAGTCCAACTCAGTGCTAAGATTGAAAACCGTCAAATCGAGGTCCATGAGATGCAACAAAAATGAGTCAAAATTATGGAAGAACTCGAGTTCTATTTCCTCGTGCTATGGGTCCACCCTCTACCGAGCCTGTCTGGGTCCGAGAAGAATATCAGCATGCTTTGCATGCCCCACCTGCCAATAGGTCGATGACAGCTCAACGCCTTATGCCAAACCTTACCCAGTTAGGGGCTAACTAGTCAGTACCTGTTGATCCCAAAGAGGAGGAACTGAACAAGGCCAAAGAATACCTCAAACTATTGTCCAAAAAATTCGAATAAGTCAGGATATTCGAGAACTACATGGATTACACCCACATGTCTCCCTACCCCAAAGCAGGTTTATAGAAGAAGTTCAAGATGCCAGCTATCGAGAAGTTCGGGTGCAGCGGACCCCTAATTGTTCACCTTCACAGTTATCACCAAGCCATAATCTTTTTAAGCCTTTGAAGAGATAATGGCCTAGATGTTTCAATAGACTTTGAAGGACAGTTCCATTCGATGGTTCTTATCCCTTGAAGAATCCAGAATCCACGTTTGGGAAGATGTCGCTCAAAAATTCATTTCACGGTACAGGTAAAACTAAGAACTAGAGGTTACACGCCGTGATGTAAAGCTTCTTAAGCGGAACTTGGAGAAACCATCAGTAGCTTCATATCAAGGTGGATGGAGAAAGCTGCCACTATGACAAACAGATCTTTTGAGGAGGAACAATTCAGCAACATGAAGAAGAATTTCTTATCGCGTATTCGAGAAATTATGGGAGGTCAGTATTATCCACACTTTCAAGCTCTCCAGGAAGTGGGTGTAGAAAATGAAGAAAGTGTTACCGTTGTAGAAGTCAATCCGAAGAAGGTGACCGAAAACTTCATTCTCAGAAAGTACGAGAAGCCTGCCAATACTACAGTCTTAACCATCAATAATATATCCCAACCCGCTACCTCTTGGGCACTAGAAAGTCTCCCTAATCCCACCAAAAAGGAATACACCGACCTCCGTGCTCCCTTATCCAAAATCTACCAAGCCTTTTTGAGCCAAACCTCATTAAACCCTTAGATCCTCGTCTATTACCAAACAAAATTCCTAAGAACTTCAAAATTAATGCCCATTATAACTTCCACTAATCTGCGGGCCACACTTCTGATCAATGCGTCCACATAAGAAACATGATTCAAGGCTTGATTGACCGAGGTTTCATCGCTTCACCAAAATATCCTAAGCCCAACACCACTCATAACCCATTTCCAACCAACACAGATGCCATCTTTCTAGAGAATGACTCAGAATTCAGTCCATCTACCCAAATTGTGCCTAGTAAAGCACCCATCACACCCGTAATCTCACCCAACCCACTCAAAGTTTGCCCATTTTTTCTCCTACACCTTGCCTTCTTTACCGACCAAGATTTGTCACTCTTCACAAGGTCCTGTATTTCCACCATCACCCAAATATATGGAGTTACCAGTTGTTCGAACTAACTCTTAGAATTCAGGCTGAAATTTCCCATCGAGATGACCATCGACTATGAGAAGTTTAGTGGCTTATTCATGAAAGCCTAGAAATGGGCTCATTAGTTAGATGATTGGGTGGTACACATTGATGAAGGTATCTTAGATGACGCACTATAGATCATGGCACACATGTTTCAACAGACCAGTGAGATTTACCGCATTTTCGAACTACTCACTGTTTTGAACTTGTGAGGGAGATTGGTCACTCCTCGACCTCCCCGTTGACCGAGAAGATTTATATGAGGAAGTCGTCGAGGTTTTTAAGTGCATTGATTTCTCATGGAAAGAAAACGTTATTGCCACCGGATGGGGGGATGAACTCGACAGCTCAAATGATGAACCAAGTCAGGAAAAAGTCATTCCAATAATCAGTTTGTGCGAAATGATATCTTTCAAAAACCTGTTGGGGAAATCAGAAAAAGTAGCCATTCATCCAGAAATAGATGAAGACACAAGTTTTTTATTTTTCCCTCCCTCGTGACCAGATCAGGGAGACACTGTAAGGATCTTAATCCTCAGTCATCGAGAACATATAAGGAAAAGGGAGCTATCGCGGAACTTCCCATGCCAGAAATGACCGTTGAGGAGAGTAAGATCCTCGATAAATTAAAGAAGACTCAAGCTAGCATCACCTTTTGGGGACTCTTCATTTCTTCCCAATTACATTAAAATGCTCTGATAAAGCTTCTCACTAGGCCCATAGTCCCTCCTTCCACTACTCCAAAAGAAGTTCTAAACCTGGTTCGGTTCTGAACCACCACTAGACTTATTTCCTTCTTCGAAGAAGAAATCCCAAAGACTGGTCCCAATCATAACTATGCCCTTAACATTTATGTTGAAGTGAGGGGAAAGACAGTCCCACACTCACTCATCAATAATGGATTCTCCCTCAATGTTTATCCACTAAGAACCTTCAATTACTTGGGGTTGAAAGTAAGTGACCTTACTCCTACTTCCGTTGTAGTGCGTGCCTATAATAATACTCGTCGAGAGGTGATGGGATCCATAAAACTCACAATAGGGGTTGGCCTTATCAATCCCATCATTGAGTTCCAAGTTATTAACATACTCGTGTGCTTCAACCTACTGTTTGGTCAATTGTGGAATCATAGCATTCAGGGGAAATATTTATCCCTTAATGAGAACTTGAAATTCTTCTCCAAAGGTAAAGTCATCACCATTTTGGGGGATGATGATGGTATAAAAAATGCCAGCACCAGCAATCTGATACTAAAAATACAACATGGGACGAATGACATGCTCTTCTCTGGCTTCAGAGTCGATTCGCTTCCCCTTTCATCAGGGGATAATTTCAAAGACCAAGTATGTCCAGAACACAACTCTCACGGCAGTGCCAATGTGATACAAATGTTCAAGAATATGCATTTTATGTCTGGACTAGGGTTGGGGTGACGTCAATAATGGATACTAGAGCCCATAGTCCTGAAAGAGACCTTCCTCCTATATGGCCTAGGTTATCAACCTTCCCCAGAAGAACTCATAATGCTCCACTAAACACAACTGAAAAGGAGTTTAGAAGATGCCAAGACTATTTCGAGGAATTTTCTGAATGGGAGATTCATCAAGGAGGGTGAGGACTTCCTCTTCCGTGGCTTTCTTGAACCGTGGTATGATCACGCCGACAAGAAGATAAAGCTGGGGATGGAAATCTTCTTTTAAGACAACTATTCCTGAGCCAAAGACTGCCGGCATGAAGTGCAACCTCTCACCCAGAAAATCGTAGCCGCTGTTGAGGTCTCTGAGGATAGTGATGCCAAAGACTCATTCCACCTACAGACACCTCTCTGTATAATCCATTCAGGCTCTACACCATTAGACTTGTCTACTATAATCAAGGCCACTGATGAGCCTTTTCTCAACTTGAATGGTATATTAGTCGCACCTGTTGAGATGCAACCCCACCTTACTATTCACCTTATCTCTTTATCTATTATTGTTCCTTCCTTTTTTGATAACAATGTGATCAACACCTCTTTTGACATGGTTATCAACGTTGTCTTTCTCAAAAGTGAAATAAATGAGGATTTTGAGTATCTTATTGTGCCTTACATTAATTGTCTTGATTCTAATCAAACTCTTGATGATAACTATTTTGCAAATGAATAATTCTTAAATGATCTTAATAAGGTTAATAACAAACAACATAATCACATTCAAATTAATGAGGATGAAGCTATTGTTATCAATATCGATTCTAGTAACCAATAACGCGAGATTAGGATAGGGTCCACCCTTAACGACCTTGAGCGCGCAATTCAAAAAAATATCGAAGGAATTTATGGACATCTTTGCATGGTTTTACGACGACATGCTCAGTATCAATCCCAAAATAGCTCAGCACGAGATCACAGCTCTCCCGAAATGAAAATTGGTCAAACAAAAGATGTGAAGGCTCCGCATTTAATGGTCACTCAAAGTCAAGGAATAGGTAATCAAGTAGTTGAATGTAGACTTTAATCGGGTGATTGAATATCCCATATGGCTTGCCAATATTGTACCCGTACTGAAATTAAGAGGAAAAGTACGCATGTGCGTCGACTACCGAGATTTGAACAAAGCATCTATGAAGGACGATTACCCATTGCCTAACATCGATATTATTATGGACAACCCGACCAGCCACACCCTCAAGTCATTTGTCGAAGGATTCTCCGGATACAATCATATCAAGGTGCACCCTGACCATAAGGAGAAAATTACATTTGTCACCCCTAGGGAACCTTTGGTTACACAGTTATGCCATTTGGGCTCTAGAATGCAGGGGCTACCTATCAAAGGGCTGTCATAATCATCTTGCATGATTTGATACACAAGGAGGTCAAAGTCTACATAAATGAAATGATTATTAAGTCTAAGACTCGGGAAGGTCACATGCCTGCCCTTTGTAAGTTCTTCGAACGACTATAGCGATACCAAATGCGGCTAAACCCACAAAAATGCATTTTCAGCATCACGAAAGGAAAGCTTTTGGGATTTATGGTCAGCATAAAGGGAATCGAAACAAACCCTACCAAGCTAAAAGTCATACTCAAAATTCCAGCACCCTGAATGAAGTAGGAAGTTTAGGGATTCTTGAGAAAATTATAGTACATCAGTCGGTTCATCACCCAGCTAATTTCTATTTATAAACCCATCTTCAAACTCCTCCAGAAGGATTCCACCAAAGTCTGGAATGAGGCTTGTCAATAAGCCTTCAACAAAATTAAGAAATATTTTACTCAACTTCCGATACTTATGACTTCTCAACCAGGTCTCCATCTATTCTTGTACTTGACCATATCAGATACCTCAATATGGGCTTTGTTAGCCCAATTTATTTACGAATCCCATAAAGAGAGGGCCATCTACTATGCCAGTAGAAAGTTGGTCGGGTACAAAGTTAATTAAACTACCTTGGAGAAAGCATGTGTCACCTTAGTCTGGGTCATTCAAAGGCTACGACACTACATGCTCACTTTCCCCATCAGACTTGTGTTCTGAATGGATCCTATGAAGTACCAGCTTGAAAAGCCCGCCTTATCTAGATAAATGGCTTGGTGATTGATGTTACTAGTTGAGTTCAATATCATGTATGTCACACTGAAAGCCATGAAAAAGAGAGACCTCTCCGACTACCTTGTTGACAACCCCATGGAAGAGGCTGACGTTTGGATCTTCGAATTTCCGAATGAGGTTATCCTCTGCACCTCTTAGGAGGACCTCAGATGGTAAATGTTCTTTGATGGAACATCTAATAAAAAAGGATATGGCATTGGGATACTCCTGATTTCCCCTCACGACTCCCACACTCCGATTGCCATCATGTTGGATTTTCCCTGCACCAACAATATTACCGAATATGAGGCATGCATTATAGGCCTCAAAGTCTCCCTCAAGAAAAGTATCAAACACTTAGATGTCCACTACACCAATATGGGTGATTTGTGAGTGTTGTTAGAAGTCACAAATGACCTTTATGACTACTATTTACCGTCATAATTTAGGGTGTGACAAAAGAAATATTATAACTTCTAACAACAGTCATAAATTTTTATAACCCTTATGGGGGTTATGACTGGTGACCCCTATTTGTAACCGCTCTCTGTAACTGTTATCAACAGTTACTAATATAATATTTATAACTTCTATTAGTAGTTACGAATCTAATATTTATAACTGCTGACAACAGTTACGAATCTTATATTTGTAACTGTTGCCAGTGGTTACGAATCTTATATTTGTAAATTCTATTAGCGGTTATAAAATTGACAGTAGTGACAAATTGGTGACTACTATTAGCAGTTACAAAAGTTGAATTTGTTAAATGTGGTAAGAGCTGTTATAAATATATTAGGTTTTCACAAAATGAAGAAATGATGAGAGTAGAATAAATATCATGAACATACAACAAGTCAAAAATTCGACAAAATTTCATTTATATTTCAGACATTCCAAATATCTTGTACACATAAAAATTGTTTAAAATTTAATATAACATCAAACAAATCCATCTTGGGAGCTAAATAAAAAATGATCATCAAATAAAAAATAAACTAAAAAAAATAACATCACAGCACTAATTCCATGACAGTGTAACAAATCATTCTGAACCTAGACCAGAGGTCACCACACAGTGTATACGCTTTGTGAAGTCTTGGTATATGAACCGTGGGGGGTATTGATGGGGAAAAAACCTCCCTTGTATACTCAGAGTATGCCTGCTAAGCAATTTCAATGGACTCAAGTTTTTTATATGCGACACATTGGTATCCATTGACTTATGCTTGTGTTTCTTGCCATGAAGTGTAAACACCTGGATTTAGACCTTTGAATACTACGTATTATGGTAATGCCATTTGTATATCTGTAAACAATAACATGAAATTATTATCATTTGAAGATAAAGTTAAAGTTAAAATTAGTTTGAAACAAATACATATAGTCATACGCACACACACGTAAGAAAATCCACACAATCACACGTGTGAAACAGTGCATAAAGAAATAAATCACACAAAACGACTGAATCCACAAAAAAAAACATGAAAGTGTAGGAAGTTGACAGAGGTTGGAGGAATTAACAACATAAAATAAATTAGAGGTGATGAACTTTTAGTACTTAAAAATAATTTTAGCAGTGTATATTTTAGAGTCACTAACAATGGTCACGAAAATTTTTAGTATATAAATATCAGCATAAAACAGATCAATTTCTTTGTCCAACGGTTGTGACAATGTTGTAGATATCAAATTCTATGTTAAGGGACTAATAGATAGCGGGCATAATTACTAGAATAACTCCTGGATAGAGACACCAATAGATCTAATCTAACCCCCCATCACCCACAATAAAAAATCTTGATATCAAAAAGTTATTCTAGAATCTAAACCTTGTCTGCATAAAAGTTAGACATGATACCATATCATCATCACCAATCAACATTCAATTCAATAACTACTCTGTTAACAAAATACAAAATCTCCATCATCTCTATTTTCCATATAAACACCATATATATTACAAATAAAATATTAATTAACTACATTGAAGCACATACAGTCGCAAATTATAAACCAATTAAATGTTGATAAACCATATTTGGATCCATTGGTTTATATTGGGCCTGCACATCTATGAACCACATTGACATTAATTTAATATATGTATATAGAGAGATGGTGATAAGAAATAAACAGAGAATGTAACTGTGTTGTAATTTTTTTCGTCAAGTTCAAGCCCCTTGGGGGGGGGGGGGGTACTTGAATGCACGACCACTTGCTAGGCAAGCGTTGTAGGTAACCATCAGAGCAAGTAAATAGAATTATATCAGCCTTTGACAGACAACAATGAAGGTATAGGATTACATCTATTATTACATTTTTCAAATTTGGGAAAGGTGGTTTTGTGCAGATGCAACTCTGAATTGTACATAGTGCACTCCTCGACCAACCCCACCCACCACTATATTGACCCCATTCCCAACCCTGCTATTACTCCCCAACCTTACCCACCCACTACTACAAATCACCCTATACCGGCCCAAAAATTAATAAAAAATAGGAAAAACAAAGTGCTATGTAAATCAGGGGAACAAAGTCTAAGAGTAGTAGAGCATATCCATAACTCAGTGTCGTGCATGGACACACCATTTTAAATTTATGTTAAATCCAAAATAATCATTACAGATACAAAATGCAAGGGAAAAAGGAAATTTCGATAAAGGACCAGCATACCTTTGTGTCCAACATTATGGCCACAACCTTCACCTTAAATTGAGCATTCTACTCCTTAATATGGCCAATGATTTTCTGGTGCGATGCATGGTCCCTGTGGGACATATTTAAACGATCCACGTTCATTCCATCTTCAGTAACTTTCCATATCATTTCATGTGAGCTTGTACAAGGACTGATAGTACAAACTATCTTTGATTTTCTTCCAGTATTTGATGTTATATGTGTCAGTCCCGTAGTGTACTTACTAGACTGAAATTAGAAATAGAGGTTCAAGTTATCTTAAATAAAAATAATAAGATTACAAGTGTAGATAAATTCACATAAAAATATTCACAAGAAAAATTGGAATAAAAAGGCGGGAAATAACGTGGCTCAATTTTTAGTGTGTATAAAAGAAATAAAAAGAAATAAAAAAGAGAGAAATGTTGCTATGGATGTGTACAAATATTATATTTTTGATCGATTTTCGAGAGACTCTAAAATTATACCCACCTAAACATACATTGGTTAGTTTTCTCCCAACATAATGAGTAAGAAATCCAAACACGGCTGCGACCCATGAACACAGGGAGTAGACAACTGAAATATTATAACATATTCACCAATAAAGACTAATTGGACCCACGAACATAGGGGAAGTTTTGTAATACCATATCTAAAACAATAATAATTAAATGAAATGAAATAATTCGAGTCAAATGTAAAACCTTAGAAAGAGAACCATTATTGTCCACAGCACCACCACTAAAAACTAAAGTTACATCTGCTAAAGATTGATGGAATTGAAATGCTAATAAGGGCGTGGATTTCAAAAACTAAATACTATGGATTTATGGAATTGAACCACTGTGTATGTGTATGTGTATGTGTGTGCATGCATATGTGTACATGAGAGAGAGAGAGAGAGAGAGAGAGAGAGAACCTCAACAAGATGAAGATTTGAGGCACGACTTAAAAGAACAAAAGCAAATTCACCAATTTGAGCAAGCATCATTCCAATTGTGTGAGACTTTGCTTAGTGCTATTTGCTTTTAGAATATGGATAGTCCAAACTCAGCCTATAAAGCAACAAGACAAACAACTCAAGTCTCAAGTTAGGAAAGTGTTACACCCCGCCTAATTAAACATCGGGTGATCAGACCTTTATTAAATTAAAACAGGTTTCTCAAATGGTTCATTCTTAACATCACTGTCGAAAACTTTTTAATTACTAATCCCTAAGTAAAATTAGACCGGTGCCAAATTTTATCTTTCTTAAAACAGATAAATCAACCATGTGGAACAAAGTACAAACAATCATGTACTATAATTCAAACAACAAGGTAAAAGTACAACAGAACAAAAGTATTACCGAATAAACCATCGGCTAAAAATCCCAAACAACAATAGAATAACCACTAGTCAGAAACTAACATCTGAGACTAATACCGGACCACAAGTCCATGCATAGAAGAGTGTGAGATCCTGTACTAGATCTGAATGAGAGATATCGTCTAGTCAAAATCCTGTAAGTATCCACTGTGCTACAACTCCGAGTCTCTGTAATGGAATCATCATACATGGCATCCCTGTGGCTGGACACCTAAAAGGTTTTGAAAATATTTTATAGCAAGAGTTAGTACTCAAAACATTTTGAAAATATTTAGCAAGCGTTTATCACAATATAAAATGCGGTTATTGATTACACATGTTAGGTTCTCGTACACTCTCTTGAGTTACTCACCCCTCATCTTTTGTGCACACCTAACGTTCTACACTTAGTTTATCTAGCCATACTTCCCAAGCTAACTAAAACCAAAGTAGTCAACTGAACTTATCTGTACCCAAGTTCCAGTATCGCCCATACAGTACAACCGTTTCACTAACATCTCGCGTATGTTAATTAATTCTCAAGTAACATTTCATCTATGTTATTTTTCAAGACTTCTCATTTAGTTTCACTACTAAAATTACTACAATTCTCACAATTGTTGACTTCCCACTTATGTAATTAAGTTTCGCTACTTGAATTACTAAATATATTTTCTCTATCTAAAGGTGCATATCGTAATTAAGTTTCACTACTTAACTTACCAATTCAGTATGTATCTTTAAATACCTAATATCTATCAATCTACTAATACACAGAAGTAGAATATCATCAAGTATATATATTTCACACACAATATATACTAAGTGTCAGTCATTACTATTTTCCCCTTTTTATACACGTAAAGGACTCTTGGTTCAGAATGATTCATCGATCCCAAGTAAGAATTGGTTCGGAATGATACATCGACCCCAATTATTTATATACACAAATAAATGATTCTTGGTTTGGAATGATACATCGACCCCAAATGAGAGTTGGTTCGGAATTATCCATCGACCCCAACTATTTTTAAAAATATATATATACACATATTCTGGTTCGGGACTCTCTCATCGCGACACCAGTTCAAAATTTGGTTCGGCATTTCTCATCGACCCCAAACATATAATAACTTTATGTTAGTTCGGAATGTCTCATCGACCCTAACATAATTAATTTAGGTATAATCTCTCTACCTAAAAGATCACATAATTCAGTAGGTACACGCCCGACCTATTAATCATATACGTACGTAATATTTTAATCTCATATATCTACCGTACAATATTCACTTTACGATTTATCTCATTAATCGTATTTATTTGAGTATTCACACAACTATAAGGGTCCTAGTTACCCCTTACATATAATTTCAGTAGTTATTTCCTACCCTACTGGTCTATTACTTAAATTGAATTTACTTCGCCCTGTAACTCAATTTCCGAAATCCCCGATACTCTACTAAATCGGATTATTCTCCTCGGTCCGTAATCCAAGCCCTACACCCAATGGCCTTATTGGACCTCAACAATATACCTACTGGTCTTATTCTCACTCCCATATAAGTATAATGTAAATCCTAGAATACTCATTCATTCCCGAACTCAACGAAGAATTAAACACAAAATTTTTCGGGAAACAGCTTGCGTCGATTGATCGATGGCTGGGTTCGATCGATCGACATAGTCGATCGATCGATAGTTCGAGATCGATCGATCGATCGAACAGGGACAGACGCAGTCTGTCTTCTTCGTTGATCCTTTCCTCCATTAACAAATTTTCAAACTCCATTATTGTCCACCAAACTTCGACCCAATGATCCTAACATGTTTCCACATATACTAGGACAGTTTCTAACGTATCAAATACATCAAAACTCCAATTCCTTTAAAGAAATAATGAATTAAACCCAGAATTTCTTGAAACCCTAGTTATGGTGTTCTTCCCACATTATCATTCAAAATCCAGATTTTAATCCGAAAAATCATCAAGTCTAATCTGAATCCTAATCCTCTACATAAGGTAAATCATTCTACATGCGATTCCTATCCCAACATGTATAAATATCATCTTTCTCCAATCAAAACAATGATTTAAACAAAACTATTCAAAAACCCTACACATGGGTATTATAACTTTATAATTTTTGCAATAAACAACTTGCCTTATGATCAGTAGGGTTTGATTTCGTGGTTGTTGTTGATTATTGATGATCTTTATCCTTCAATCCTCCTTCCCCAACAAGTTGGTGGTAAAAATCCCTTTGAATCCTTCCCAATTCTTCCTTTTGCCTTAGAAAGTTGTGCCTCTCTTCTCTCTAATGGTATTGGTGTTGTCATGGGTGTTCTAACCCTAATTCCTCTATCATACGGTTGATATAAAACTCCCAATTTCGTAGGTCTCCATTCCCTCTTATGTTAAAAGACCAAAACGCCCCCGAACGGTCTCGGTTTAGTCCAAAATTACCCCGGGACTCAACTAGTACCCCCGGGTATACTATTTTGACTAATTTGACCCTTCCGGACTCATCGGTGACCTCTAAATTATCATTTGAGTGACTTAAAAAATATTACTCGTTCTCACCCCAACACGGTCTACACGCGTTAAGTGACTATTTACCACTCGCACTAAGTAAATAAAATGAGGCAATATATACTGGTATCTATCTCTCGATTAATATTCCATAATTATAATTTTTAAATAAAACTCTTTAAATTACTACTCTTACGTAATTTAAATTAAGCCGTAATTTTCTCATTTAATTCTCCAATCTAATTAAATAGAATTATTTGGAATATTCAGAAATACGGGGTATTACAGAAAGGTTAAGGCACCAGATGATATTGGTTGAAAGGGGTCTTCCAATGCCAATCCTATCAGTGTCAATATTAATCAAATTCATTGGAAAACTATTTAAGAGTCCAAATAGGATCCAAAAGAACACTTAACACAAAAAATTCATCTTCATTCTTCACTTTGTTTTATTTACAACCATTTGGATTTAGCACAAGTTCTTCCCACTTGGTTATTCCATATTTTCCACCCGATGGTTCAAAGGCCATTATCCAGTCTTGTCCAATAAATCAAAGAAGGTGGGAGAGCTATGAATTACCAACCTAAATATCAGGTTCATTTAAACATTCAAAAGAAACAGTTGCCCTCAAACGTAAACAAGCAAGTTCAGTTTTCAGGTTTAATATCTTGAATTTTGCAATTGCACCAAGAAATGGAACATGTACTAAAAAGAGGAGAATAACGGATGAAGTGAAGTTTACTCTTTCTTGCAAACACAACTCGAAAGTAAACATCTCTGTGGGGATAGAACATAAATTCTAAAACTACAATAAACTAGCACTTGACATTTAATGAAATAGTATGTCCATTTAAAATCAAATAGTTACTTAATAAGGTAGACAAATGAAGAAAAAATAAAATTAAAACTTTATTTTGGCCTATCATGCTAAATTGATAAGCATGTGTACATAGATCTTCACAAATTGTACAAATATATATGAATATTTGATAGATAATATATTAAGATAAATGACACAACATAAAGGCAGGATTAGTTTCCAAGAAAAGATATACCTGAACTAAAGTGTGCTATGAAAATTCAGTAGTACAAATCATAACTCTAGCAACAAACGAACCCAACTTAAGACTTAAGCCCAGCTTATCACTGCACTGAAAGATTAAAGGGTATAATAGAGTATTAAAAAAAATTATGCATGCTTGGTTTCAATAAAATCAATACATTTAATGAGAGCCTAGTAATCAAGAGATGTTTAATACTCAAGACCATTAAAGTGTAGATACAAAAACTTATTAATAACATCGTGGGTGCATATTGATACTTATTTTTTTCTAAAATAAGTCCCAACATTTTTAGTACACTGGTCTTTGTTTTTAGTACACTGGTCTTCATTTTTAGTACACTGGTCTTCATTTCCCAAC
Organism: Sambucus nigra; assembly: GCA_949130495.1. Lineage (NCBI taxonomy): Eukaryota > Viridiplantae > Streptophyta > Magnoliopsida > Dipsacales > Adoxaceae > Sambucus > Sambucus nigra. The sequence goes on along the minus strand of OX422213.1, from coordinate 135,476,742 downwards.
ATTTATAGGAACGCCTCCACTAGACCTGGCTATCACCTAAATTCTTTGTTGCTTTAGACAAAACAAATGCAACCGTGTTTCCACCTCTTTTGGCAAAGGAGAAAAGAAACATTTTAAGCCTATCACAACTAACTTTAGCTTCATGAATTAAAACTCCTCTGCCCAATACGCCATCTTCACAGCTCGACAGTCCATCCAGCGCATTGTTTCTATCACCGTCTATGATTGTGTTGACCCCTGATCTGCAGAAAAGTTGATTGCCGTGATTGCTGCAACTGTTTCTACTAGCTCCACCTCATAGGGTATCTTTATCTTTTTTGGAATTTCTGCCAAAAGGTCCCCACCATAAGTCACGCACCACTAAAGAATGCAAGCGTCATTCCAAGCTTCTCATACTAATGCCAACCATATGCATTTTTTTCATGTGAAAACAATATCAACCTTTTTCCTTTTGAAGAGTGATTTTTTTCCATAAATTTGCATGATCTAGTAAGGAATGCTAGTCATAGTGTGTTTGGACAGGTAATGCAGGCAAGTGGCAATAGTGAAGCCAAAGTATTATTAACTTTGAGCTATGAAGAACCAATTCTTTAAAACACCCATTGCACTTAATTGGCCGAATCGCCACACCTGTGCTTCATGGGCATTGAGTTGTCTAGGAAGGGAAGAAAGAATTTCCTAGATTATTTACAAGCACCAACTAGTAAATTGTTTTAGAGGAATTCCTTAATGCTTTTTTTTGGAAATTCTGATGGGGTTGTGGTCCTCTCGTACCTGAGTAAGCAGGCAATATGATGCTGGAATTTAGGAAGTTAGTACAACATAGGCTCTAAAAATTCAAGTCATAAGTAAATAGGCCACACATCAGTTAAGTGCGCTGAGGCATAGGTTGCTATCTGACCAACCACAAAAAGTCCCTAAAACATCTAAACAACTAAATTGGAAACAAATGTCAAAAGAGCATTCAGTTTAGGTGTAATTTCAAAATGTTGAGACATAGGTTCTGAACAACTAAATTGGAAACAAACGACAATGTAAAATCAATATCTACACCCCTTAAAAAAAGTATTAGATAACAAAATTAGCAAAACTATTAAACATTACCAACTAAAAGAAGTAAATTTAATTCAGCCAAGACCATTAGAAAGAGAAGTAAAAAAACGTCTCAAATGAAAATAATTAATAAAATTCAACAAAATAAAAAACGAATTTTATATTTCAAGTTACTACCTCTGAGCGTATCTTGAAAGCTTTAATGATTAGGGTTCAATCTGCAAAAAATCAACATAAAACCCATCTCATAAATGCAAACATCAAATATTAATCCAAAAACAAAACATAAAACCTATGTAATGATGGTGAATGGGGGTAATGGTGAGAGATGGAACAATGAGACAAATTACGAGGCAATGGTGGAAGGATTTAGAAATGTAAATTGATTCATAGCTTATAAATATATCTGATTTATAATAGATCTGAAAAATACTTACAGTAGAAAATAAATTGCAATAAAACTTATACCCCGAGTGTAGGTACAATCATTTAACTAAATGTTCAATCAAACAACTCAAACCAAATTAACTATATATGCAATCATTTAGGGGTATATAATACACCATAAATTGACACCAATACGCAATGTTACTTACTATAAAAACTCATGATACACGAACTTCATTTTCCATTGCCTTCAACTTCTTCATATCTACGAACAAACAAAGATTAAAAAATATCTAAACCTTACAAAAGAAAATCAAATTAGAACTCCGTAACTGAATAGTAGAACAAATGGTGTTCTTAGAACCAGGACACATGGAAAGGTTTTTGTTTACACAATAACAACACAAGAATTCAACACATTTTACCCAAAATTGGGCTTCTTCAATTTTTATTTTCCATTCATTCATTAATAAATTACAATCATAAGAAAAGGTATTTATTTGAGATAAAAAATAATTTGTTCAAAATTCATCAAACAACTAAAAATGGTGGTATAGAAAACCAAGTACGATAGAGAATCGTTCAAACAATCAAAATAACCCATGAAATTTGTAATTTTTTAACATTTAATTCAAAAACTTGAAGTAGGCAGTGGTGATACTGGCAATAAAGTGACATTAGTAAGTTATAAAACATAAATAAAAAACTTACACTCAACCCATAAAACTAAGAAATTAGGTATTAACAGATCGAACAAATTAAAACCACAAACTATCATTAGGGATTAACAAACTATCATTAGGGATTAACTTAAACCTACGAACCTAAAAATTATCAACAACCTCCTGCACATTTCCAACTCAAACTCAAACAACAATGAAATCAAAATCAAAACTAACAAAATATCTGATTATTATTTGGTACAAATTGAAGCTAACAAATCAGAATTATTTGGTACAAAATGAAAACTCACAACGAAAGAGAGAGGGGTTGGATCTCTTCACAGCAAAATCGAGAGAGAGATTGAAGAGCACATAGGAGAGAGAAGAGGGAAAGCCAAAATTTTGATCACCCCTAATACCACTCAAATTAACTCTTACACTAAAATATGTGTTCCATACGAGCACTCACAAATTTGTGACCGCCCATAGTAGTCACAAATTAAGTCTTAAGGTAAAATTTGTGACTCCTTGTGGCACTTATAAACTTGTGAGTCGTTATAGCAGTCACAAATTAATTATATGGTAAGATTTATGATTGTCATTAGTAGTGACAAACCAATTGACTCAAATTTTTCATTACCCAAATATTTTATGACTCCTAATGGCAGTTACAAATAATGTTGTGACTCCTAATGGCAGTGATAAAGTTTGTCACCCCCATTAGCAGTTACACGAAGGCAGTCACAAAATTAGTATTTTGGTGTAGTAGTTTACGGGGATTTTTCCCTCATCATTGGCCAAGTTCTTAGAAGATGGAAAGTTAAAGACAAAAAGCTCTTACCCTTCCACACCCAACTAGAAGAATTGGCCGGCCAGTTTCAAGATATCAACTTCCTACACTTGCCCCGCGAAAAGAACAACTTAGTTGATGCCATTAATACCATGTCCTCCATAGTTGACATGCCTGAGGGGATAACGATGATCCCTTTCCTAGTCTGAAAATAAGTTATGACAACCCACTGCTACCACATTGAGCTCATCATAAAGGAAGATTCTAATATGGTCGAGTTATGGTACTATGACATTTGGCACCTCCTTAACCATGGAAGGTATTCCTAAGACACCAATAAGAAAGACCGTATGACCATCTGCAAACTAGCGGCCCAGTACATCACCTGCAAAAAAGCACTGTTTAAGAAAAACTTCGATGGAACCCATTTGTACTGCATCCTAGAAGCTGACATTGAAGAAATGATGTAGAAGATTCACAACGGGGAATACGGGCCCCATATAAATGGCTATATGCTTTTTAAGAAAATCATCCCTCAAGGGTACTATTGGACCACCATGGTTCAGGATTGCACCGCCTACGTCCGAAGATCCCTCAGATGCCAGCAGTTTGCTAATCTCCAACACTTGACTCCTCGAGAATTATAAAACATGACTTCTCCTTGATCGTTCTCCATCTAGGGAATTTACATCATAGGGAAAGTCACACACAAAGCTTCGAATGGTCATGAGTTTATCTTGGTCTCCATTGATTACTTCACCAAATGGGTTAAAGTTGAGTCATACGTAGTACTTAATGCCAAGAAAGTAGACAAGTTTATCCAAAAAAATCATCTGACGATATAGGGTTCCCCACGAGCTAGTATTATATAATGGGTTACATATCAAAGCCAAGGCCACAGAACTAGTCGGCAAATACGAGATCCAGAGACACAAGTCTTCTCCCTATTGACCCTAAATCAATGGTGCGGTCGAAGCCGCTAACACAAAACTCAAAGCCATCATCAACAAAAATTATCCAGAGTTTTCGAGATTGGACCGATCAGATCATTTACGCCCTTTGAGGATATCACACTTTAGTCAGGACATTTACTGGGGCTACCCATTACTCTCTGGTATACGGTATGGAAATAGTCCTACACGTTAAGCTAGAAATACCTTCCCTATACATCATGCTCGAGAGTAGAGTCAGGGAGAAAGACCAGCATCAGAGCCGCTTTGACGAACTGTCACTCTTGGATGAAAAGAGGATAAAGGTTCTATACCACATATAGCGCGATCTAGGGGTGTTAGAGATCCGATCCGGTTCGGTTTTAAGGTTTTTTCGGACCAGGCCGACTTGGTCGACCCTCTAAAAAAATGGATCGAGATCGGACCGATAATGTCCGTTAACCGATCCTAGTCGATTCGGTTTTTTATAGGATCGGTCCGGTCTAACCCTTCGGTCCTCACATTAATGAATTACATCATTTATAATAAGAAAAATATACCCGAGTCTATTTTTTCCAAACATTAAAAACTAAAAAATATCGAAATTTACAATTAAAACAAAACTAGTATTGGATTAAACTATAATTTAAACTAATCAAATATTAAAATAAATATTTTCACTATTTGTTTATCTTATATATATACATATGTATCTAAAAATATATTATTTTATATATAATCGGTCCGGGTCTGTCCTAATAAGGTTTTTGAATCTGTAAACCGTGGACCGGACCGACTAGGTCGGTCCTCCAAAAAAATAAACCGAGACCTGACCGATTAAGAGAAAAGACCAAAAAAAGTAGTCGGTTCGGTTCGGTTCGGTTCGGTTCGGTCCGTCGGTCCAGTCAGTTTTTTGAACACCCCTCGCACGATCATTCAACCGAAGAGTCAAGGATTGGGGTTTTTTAGTAAGGAGACATTTCCTTTAAGGAGATCATAAAACCTGTCTGGGAACCCATAATGAAATTCAAACCAAATTGGAGTGGCCCCTATATAGTAAAGAAGATTCTCTTAGGAGTCGTCGCTATGCTCACTGACCTCGATGGAGAAAAGATGGCATGTCCGGTCAATCTTGACCATCTCAAGAAGTTCTATCCTTAGTCCAAAATCTCAGCGCGCTATGACTCTTCTCATCTCATCTCCCTTCTATTCTAAAAAAAATCTCTTCATATCTCTTTACCCAGAACTACGTGGGGCTTGATCCTCTAAAAAAAACCTTTTCTTTCAAAATGGAACTCAAAAAAATTTCAAAACCCCCAGAGGTACGTAGGCAGCTCATACACCTTACATGGGAATTGGCCCCTTCTTTTGGTAAAATGTTATTCTTTTCTAACCTTCGAGAACAGTAGTTCATTTTATCATTTACATGAACAAAAGGATTATGGATGCCTTAGCGATTGGGATAGATAATTCAAATGCAAAACTCACCAAGACCCACAATAATATGATTAAAAAAATTCAAACAAGGAAGTTCAGTGCCATGACATAAAGTATCAGCGAAAGGAGTCAAATAAGCCACCCCCTTCACTGACTTAAAACTATCCCCAAAACAACACACCTATCATTATACACCAAAATTATTTCAAAAACAAAATCCAGAAACACACAAGTTCTCACAATTTCACAAAAGCTTCACACAAAATAAATCCCAACTTCACAAAATCCTATACACATCTTCCAGAAGACCCAACCTCATCATCATTAGCCCCCATAGGTCCCTAAACTTCCCCTGCCTAGTTGATACTCCAAATATACTCCATAAAGAGGTATGGCTTGACCAGCCTGGAAAAACCCACTACTCCTCCTTCCATGGTGTCAAAAAGGACAAACCACCTCTGGGTTGTCTCTTCTATTAGGATCTTAGACACTACTCATTTCCACAACCATTTCAGATAGTCCCTGGACATATGACAGACCTTGCCTACAAATTGAGGTGGATGGGTTAACGATCGACGACTCTCCCATAGAGAGCCTAACCTCATGCACATGGATTCAGTCAAGTCCTCCACCAAAAAAAAGTCTAGTCCGACGAGGCTCTATTTTCTTCCATCCAACTTAGAGTAAAAGCCACCAAGGAAAATAAAATAAAGTCTTTCGCAGTCCAACTAACTGCGCATATCGATACTCTCCCAGTTCAAGAACAGACTGCAGTTCTCTCACCATGGCACCGATCAACGAAGGCACCGAGATCTGTATTCCATGAACCAATTGACCCAGTTCTCTATAGATGGTCCAAACTGATAAGGTACTGAGCAAAGAAATTCAGCATGCCTGTGAAGGGATACTCAAGAGGAATATCCATACGAAACCTCTCAGCCAGCTACACAAACAACGTCACTGGGCTCCTTCTTAAAAAATGGGATCGACCTTCCCTCCAAGCATCAAGACCAGTCAGAGTACCAGTACTGTGTACGTCGAGCAAATCTCATCTAAACCAAAACAAAAAACATGGTCTTTAGGGTACTAAAATTGCACCGTCACCGCTAGCATATTCCAGTCAATGGATCTGTTATGCCATAAGGAGACTTGACGCAAGTTGAAAGCCTCATAGTCCATGTTACATAAATACATGGCCTCTAGACCTTCGAGGTAGGAAGAAAATTCTGCATGCATGGGAAGACAAATTTAGTTAAATAATGGAGCAAAAAGCAAGAAGCAAGAAGCAAGAAGAAGAAAGTGGGTATGGATGGAAAAACTACACTCCTTACCTCTTCTTTTATACATAAATGACTTGGCAAAAGATAAGGGATCTGTGAAGTCCGAAAGAATTCTTTCCCTACAAAGTACTCTGATTTGCAAGAAAGTGCAATCAAAGGCTTAGAGATATTTGGCTTGACCCATATGCCGATAGGTAGGACAAGGGTTATATCGATCGACAACCCCCCATTTTAGAAGATTCTGTAACACCCCGTATTTTTTAGCATTTAAATATTTAATTAATTCAGGTGAATTTAAATTACAAGTGTGCCGTAATTTAATAGAATTAATGATTATATGTGTATTTATATATTAATCGGGAGAGATAATGATTAATATAAATAGAATAAAATTTACTGAGTGTGTAGTAAATCATACGTGACTATTAATATACGTCGTAGTGAGTTAAACGATGGGATTTTATTGTATCTCAACTAGGAGTCAGGTATAGATTATATTGGGGTCGAGATGGAGACTTTTGGTAAAGTGACTCGAATGACGATTTTGAGTGCATGGTTGATTCCAAATGGGTCGACATAGTTAGAAAAGAGTACCCAGGGATAGTAATTGGGTCTTGGGACATTTTTAGGCATAACCGGGACCACACGGATGTGTTCGGGTCATTTAGGCTTAGCCCATAAGCTTAATTTTGGGATTAACAATAGTAAACCTAAATGAGGTAGTTATTGGCAGACATAACTAAAAAAAATAGACCTGTAGAGAAGAAAAGAGGGAGAAAGTGGGGGAGCTTTTGGGAAGCCAAATCAAAAGGAATTGGGAGTGTTCTTCATCAATTAGTCATATACCTCAAAGGAATCACACTTTACAAATCTAATCTGAAAAGTCTATAACTTGATTTCAATCTAAATTGCAGTATATCAATTCATATCATAGTGGGTGTGAATTAAAATTCGTTTTGGGTGCGATATCACATGAAAAGGGGAAGTTTTGGAATTGGACAGTTTATTTAGATTAAAGGTTTAATTAATGTGGTATTATGATTCAAACTTATTGGAATCTGATTTATATTAGTAGACTAGCAATCGAAGTTGTTTAATTTGGATTTTGAAACCAGATTTAGAAAACGATGAGCGAAAACCGTGAAAAACCCATTTCAGAAATTTATGACTCTCGATGAAAAATCAAAGTTGAGAAACTATGTAATACTATTATAATTGATGTTATGAGTCAGAATACATACGGAATTTCTTTGATTGAGATGGGTGCTTTTGAATTGAGATGAAAGGTAAAAAATCTCGAAAAAAACCAATACTGGGATTTCACTGTAGGAAGTGAAAGTCGTGGATGATTAATGATGACTAGGGTGACTAGAAACTGATGAAATCATGTAATAAATATTGGGTATGGGTTAAATTGAATCTGGGTTATAACCATGGGAGCTTAAAGTTCAACAATGGCATAAAAGAGAACATCGAGGAAGTAGGGGCTGGACCCGGAAGGTCGTTCGAACGACCAAGGGCGTCGTTCGAATGATGATGGGGAATTTTTTACACTGCCGTCTCTTTTTTTTATATAATTTTCTTATTTTCTTTTAGGGTTCCCAACGGGATTTAATTAGTGTAAAAATTAAATGGAGGATAATACTTAGGGCCTTGGGAGATTGGTATTAAGTAATATTAAATTTAATAAGAGTGCCAAACTTAATAATGGAATTGGGTGTAATAAATTCTAAAGGGTGAAAATACGGACCGAGTGAGTGAGTCTGGGCATTATAGTTGAGTGACACTACCATGATAAAATTAATTGAGGTGAAATTAATTAAATTAAGAGTGGAGGAATAGACTCGGGAATTATTTTTGGCTAGTGCTATGGGATCTAGGCACGGGTTAGCTGGGTTTAATTAAATTATATATATATGATTGTGTGCTCATTAAATATCGATGTGGAATATTTTATAAATACATACCCCTCTAGTGTTATCATATGAGGTTGCACGGTGTGGGTGAATCCCCCGGCTCGTGAAAACAGGGAGAGTATAATCCCCAGGTCGTAGTGTCCGGTATATTATGTTTTGATTCTTTTCAGGGTGAGACATCTTGGGTATGATTCGGTCTCACACCCGGAGAACAATGATCGTCTCCACTACACTTATTATTTATTGCCTGATATAGTGTGAGTTAACCGTTTCGTGGTATCCGGGTTGGATTGAGTATACTTAGGGTGATAGCATTTTAAAGAAAACATCCGGTGAGTTATTACTCGAGATGGAGAATATTATATATGGCATGTGTGTTAATGTTGTAGTATAATTATATATATAATTATTTTGAATATTTATATACGAGTAAAATACATGAAGTGAAATTGTATTACTTATATAACTGGTGAAACGTTATATGATTTTATTTCAATGGAATAAAAGAATTATTGGGTGAAATAATTTAATAATTTATAGTAATATTACTCGGGCTAGAGTAGTGGATAAGGAAGGGTTCATAACAAGGCTAGTTAGATGGGGTAGTATAACTAGGTGGGTTATGAAGAAATCAGTAGGTGTGCACATTAGTTGAGGGGTGAGGATTATCTCAAGGGAGTGCGAAACTAGCTTAAATATGAAAAGTATTCGTACATTTTAATAATTGAAAACTTAATCACTTGCAAAAAAAATTCAAATGTTTTGGGTTCTAACCCTTGCTAAAAATATTTTCAAAACCTTTTAGGTGTCCAGCCAAAGGGACGCCAGAATAGATTATATATTTCAGGGATGCGCAACTGCGGCATATGTGGATGCATGCAGGATTTCGACTAGACGCCTCAGTTGTTCATTCTAGTTTAGGATTTCATTATTCTAGTATTTCATCCGTGGGCATGTTTCCCCTATAGTATTTTATTCAGTTTATTCAGTTCAGACTTGTGTTGGGATTTATTAATTTATCTGTTGGATTTATTATTTAGATTTGGAGTTTGTAGCTGATGGTTTATTTGGTAAGACATTTATTTATTTATTTATTTATTCATATCCTGTGATGGTTTGAATTCTATTAATGTGTGAATGATTTAATTTAGTTTTTCCTTATAATGTTAACTGCTAAATGAAAAGATAAAATTTTGACACCGGCTTAATTAACTAATAGGTGATTAGTAATTAATGGTTTTCTATAGTGAGGCTAAGAATGAACCAAATGGGAATCATATTTAATTTAATAAAGGAATGATCACCCGGTATTTAATTGGGCGGGGTGTCACAAATGGTACCAGAGCATCATGTTCTAGTCTTTATAGGATATGTACATATTACTACGATTTTAGCATATTGTTATTTTGATATAGAGCCCTATTATTTAGATTATTACTTTTATCTATACGTGTTTGAGCTATCCTGCTTCTGCTATTAAATTTTATATTGACTGCGAACTCACATAAATCGTTTTAAATTTTACATGTCACTTAAGAAATGTAGACTGGCTAGAGAGGCAGCGAGAGATGAGGTGAGAGAGGCTTATCAAGAGCCAAAGGTGAAGCAGCCGCAACTACCATCAAGATTAGTGATGATGGCACAGGTGGACAAGATAGTGGACTAGGCAGTCAACGCAGCCATGACTGTTATGGACATCTATTTTCCACAGACTCAACCACAACCACTAGTAGCACCAATGATTCAGGCCCAACTGGGGCCATTTTCTTGGCAGAAAGTTAGGGAGGCTTTTTAGAAAGGCCACCCACCAAAGTTTTGGGGAGCTCGGATGTGATAGTATCATGTCAGTGGAAGAAGGATCTACAATGTCATCTACATATAATTGAGTGCAGTGAAAGTCAGAAATAAATGTTTTTCATGTTCAAACTTGTAGGAGCCGCAGTGCAGTGGTTGGAGTCTATTACCAACTCAAAGGAGAGGGATACGATACCGATATAAGAGTTTTGGAAGAGTTCAACCAAAAGTACTTTTTGTCGGTTGTTCAGACAAAGATGATGAGGAAATTTAATGACGTTACGCAAGATGGCCGATTAGTGGCTGATTACGAGGAAGAGTTCACCCGTTTGGCTAAATTGTGCTTGACGAAGTGAACACTGAAGAGAAGAAGAAGCTTAAGTTTATTGATGGGCTAGCCTGGAGGATCTGGCAGCATTTACTCGGTAACCTATCATTACAAACGTATACAAAGGTTGTTAATGTCGCACTTTTGTTCTGGCAGGACTACCGCTTCCACCTGAAGGGAAAAAAGAGAGCGGGTGAGTAGAGCCAGCCAGGCAGGACATGAGGGAGTAGTGCTAGTGGGGCATCTCAGTAAGTGGCGAGACAATGGGGGCATGATTCCCAACATGGTGATCCGACCAAGAGATTCAGGACAAGAGGTTATCGATCGGAGGGTCAGAGTTTCATACATGGCCAGCAGGGTCCTAACTAATAGCAGCAGGTTCCCCAGGGCTGTCAGGGCCAAGGGAACAATGAGGGAGGACAACAGGGCATGTGACCACCAGGGTTAATATCACGGGTATCCTCGTCAGGTCCAGCAGGACCAAAGATAAGGGGACTTTTAGGGGCATTATTTCATTTGTGTTTAGACAGGTCATATGAAGAGAGAGTGTCCACAAAGAGCTAGGGGTCAACAGTAGGGTGCCTACCAGGGGCAACAGGCGCAGATGCCTCCTGCAGCACCAGCTCCACCAGCCCCATAGCCCCAGGGACATATGCATTATGGGTGTGTGTATAGTGTTCGGGACGTACCTATGCCACCAGCACCTTAGGCGCCACCACCAATCGAGGGTACATTTCCTATTCATAGGCATGAAGATAGGATTCTTTTTTATACGGGGGTGTCACATTCTTTTATTGCCACTAGATTTACACGAGTAGACGGTCTTTTAAAGACAGCTAACACTCGCCTTATGTGTTTAGAGTCATCGTTGGGTAGTGGGATATTGATACACTTGATGTGTAGAGGGGTAGACATTATCATTGAGAGACTAAGATTATAAAAAGACCTTTTTATTTTAGATATGGAGGGATATGGTGTCATTCTAGGCATGGATTAGTTAGCGGGTTATAGATCGACAGTAGACAATTATGATAGGACCACAGTGTTCTCCATTCCTGGGTAGGAGATGTTCTTAGTAGCGATGCCTCTTCCTGAGGGAGGGTCATACACACACTTATACTACATTGAGGAGGAGACCTCACATGAGGTAGTTATCCCATTAGACTCGACTCTAGTTGTCCCATTAAACTCGATTCTAGTTGTGAGAGATTTTGAGGATGTATTTCAGGAGATACCAGGTTTGCCACCCAACCAAAAGATTGAGTTTATTATCGACCTAGCATCGGGTACGAGATCAATTTCTCGATCATCACATCGCATGGCCCCTTTAGAGATGCAGGAGTTACGAGAGCAGATGTAGTAACTTTTAGGGTTGGGTTTTATTCGGTGGAGTACATCATCGTGGGGTGCACCGGTGTTATTCATGAAGAAGATGGATGGTTGACTCACTTGTGTGTAGACTATAGGGAGCTGAACGAGGTCATGGTACGGAATAAGTATTCGCTGTCGAGGATTGATCACCAATTTGACCAGTTAAAAGGAGCGATGTACTTCTCTAAAATTAATATAAGGTCGGGATATCACTAGCAGCGCATTCGAGAGGAGGACGTTCCGAAAGACCGTTTTAATGTCGCGGTATGGGTCGTACGAGTTCAGGGTGATGCCGTTTGGGCTCACCAATGCGCCAGTAGTGTTCATGGATCTCATGAATAGGGTATTCAGGGATTTTTTGGACTAGTTTGTGATCGTGTTCATAGACGGTATCCTAGTTTACTCTCGCACTGAGGAGGAGCACATAGAGCATCTGTGTAGAGTTCTACAGACACTTTGGGACCACCAGTTATATGCCAAATTTGAGAAGTGTGAATTTTGTCTATGGGAGGTGCAGTTTCTAGGCCACATCGTCTCCAATAGGGGTATTACTATTGATCCGAGTAAGGTATCGACGGTGAGGGAGTGGGGACAGCCCACGACACCGACAGAGTTTCGCAGCTTTCTGGGGTTAGCCTATTATTATCTTCGTTTCATTAAAGGGTTCTCAAAGATTATGGGTTCGTTGATGAATCTGACTCGCTAGGGGGTACCGTTTGTGTGGAGTGATCACTACTAGTTAGCCTTCGATGAGCTAAAGAACAAGTTGACATCAGCACCTGTACTCATATTTCCTAGGGGAAGGGTGGAGTACTGGGCTTACACGGATGCATCCTTGTAAGGATTTGGGGTGTATTGTAGCAAGATGAGGGGGATATAGCTTATGCATCTCGCAAGCTTAAGCCCCATGAGAAGAATTACCCTACACATAATCTTGAGTTGGGCAGTGGTTGTGTTTACTTTGAGGATATGGAGGCACTAACTTCTGGGGGAGCAGTTTACATTATTTACAGACCACAAATCACTTCAATAGACTGAGGAGGTGGCTCAAGTTCGTGAAGGACTACCAGTTTGATATTCAGTATCATCCTGGCAAGGCTAATGTGGTGCCAGACGCGTTGAGCCGATGACCTACAGGGGAGTTAGCAGAAGTCTGGAAGGCAAATTGGAGTGAACTTCAACACGATGATGAGATCACCAGAGCGTGCATGGTTGTTTTAGCTATCACTCTTGATATTATTATGCGGGTAGTGAAAGCACAGGCGGATGATCAATTTTGTCAGGACAGGGTACGCTAGTTATTAGCTAGGGTGAAGAGTCTTACTCGATCAGCTCAGTGGGAGGCCTATATTTTAATGGGAGACTTGTGGTGCCAGAGGATGAGGAATTGAGGTATGATGTTATGACAGAGTCCCATGGTTAGAGATTTGTGGTACATCCTGGTGGGGATAAGATGTACCATGACATGAGGAGATAATATTAGTGGGCAGGGATGAAGCCGGACATAACAGAGTTTTTCTCGAAGTGTGTTACATGTCAGTTAGTTAAGGTAGACCACTAGAGGCCTTCAGTGATGCAACATCCACTAGACATTCCCGTGTAGAAGTGGGAGATTTTTTTATAGATATTATTACAGGCCTGCCAATGTCGTAGACGGGTCACGAATCCATTTGGGAGATAGTGGATCAGATGACCACGGTAGCCCATTTCTTGCCAGTCCGCACTGATTTCGAGAGGATGTAGTATGCTCAACTATTTATTACAGAGATAATTAAGCTTCATGGGGTACTGATTAACATCATTTCTGATAGAGACAAGATCTTTGTATCTCATTTTTAATAAAGTTTTCGGGAGTCCATGGGCACAGACTTGCTATTGATTACTGCATATCATCTGCAAACAGACGAACAGACTGAGAGGGTTAATCAAATTGCTCAGGGACATGTTGAGGATGTGTATACTTGATTTCGTAGGGGGATGGGATAGATACCTTCTATTGGTAGAGTTATAATAACTCTTACCAATTCACCTTCAGTATGGCACCGTTTGAGGAACTATGTGGGAGACCTTGTCGTTCGCCCGCTTGTTGGTTAGAGGTGGGGACAATAAATTATTGGGGCTAGATATTATACAAGAGACTACTTCTAAGATCGAGATGATTCATGGGCGTGTTCGAATAGCTCAGAACAGGCAGAAGAGTTATGCAGATGTAGACCTGAGACACATTGAGCAAGAGGTTAGCGAACAGATAAAGGGGTAATGAGGTTCGATAAAAAGGGGAAACTAGCGACGAGGTATGTAGGACCCTTCCTTATTATTGAGAGGGTGGTACTAGTAGCCTATAGACTGGGTTTGTCGGAGCATCTACAACGGATACATGACTTGTTCCACGTGGCTTCACTAAAGAATTATCGGAGGAGGAGAGAGCTTTTTGGCATGTCCCACTCGAGGAGACGAGGAGAGAGCTTTTTGGTATGTCCCACTCGAGGAGATCGATTTATAGCCAAACGTGTCATATGAGGAGAGACCCATGGCTATTATGTATTGTAGTGAGCAAAAGCTACGGTCTAAGGTGGTACCATTAGTTAGAGTTCGGTGGGGACACCACCGTGTTAACGAGTCGACATGGGAGCGAGAGGGTGACATGCGAGAGCAGTGTCCAAAGTTATTCGCCGTAGGTATGACCTAATTTTGAGGACAAAATTCCTTTATAAGTGGGAAGTATGTAACACCCCATATTTCTAAGCAATTAAATATTTAATTAATTCAGGTGAATTTAAATTACAAGTGTGTTGTAATTTAATTAAAATAATAATTATGTGTGTATTTAACTATTAATCGGGAGAGATAATGATTAATATAAATAGACTAAAATTTACTAAGTGTGTAGTAAATCATACGTGACTATTATTATACGTCGTAGCGAGTTAAATGACAGAATTTTATTATATCTCAACCAGGAGCCGATATAGACTATATTGGGATCGAGATGGAGAATTTAGGTAAAGTGACTCAGATGATGATTCTTAGTGCATGGTTGATTCTGGATGGGTCAAGATAGTCAGAAAAGAGTATTCGGGAATAGTAATTGAGTCTCGGGACATTTTTAGGCATAATTGAGCCCACACGGAGGTGTTCGGGTCATTTGGGCATGGCCCATAAGCTTAATTTCGGGATTAACAATATTAAACCTATATTAGGGAGTTAGTGGAAGACATAACTCAAAAAGAAAACCCTAGATTTATAGAGAAGAAAAGAGGGAGAAAGTGGGGGAGCTTTTGGGAAGCCAAATCAAAAGGAATTGGGTGTATTCCTCATCAATTTGGCATCTACCTGAAAGGAATCAGACTCAACGAATCTAATCAGTCAAGTGATTAACTTGCTTTCAATCTTAATTGTAGTATATCAATTCATACCATAGTGGATGTGAATTAAAATTCATTTTGGGCGGGATATCACTTGAAAAATGGATGTTTTGGAATTGGAGAGTTTATGTAGATTAAAGGTTCAATTAATGTTATGTTATGATTAAAAATTATTGGAATCTGATTTATAATAGTAGACCAGCAATTGAGGTTGTTTAATTTGGATTTTGAAATAAGATTTTAGAAAACGATGAACGAAAACCGTGAAAACCCCATTTCGGAAATTTATGACTCTCGATGAAAAATCAAAGATGAGAAACTATGTAGTATTGTTATAATTGATGTTATGATTCGAAACCTGAAAGGAATTTCTTTGATTGAGGTGGGCATTTTTGAATTTGGATGAAAGATAGAAAATCTCAGAAAAACCAAATACCGGGATTTCACTGTTGGAAGTGAAAGTCGTGGATGATTAATGATGATTAGGGTGACTAGAAACTAATGAAATCATGTAATAAATATTGGGTATGGGCTAAATTGAATCTATGTTATAACCATGGGATCTTGAAGTTCAGCAATGGCAGAAAAGAGAACAGCGGGGAAAAATGGGCTGAACCCGGAAGGTCGGACAAACGACCAAGGGAGTCATTTGAACGACGGTGGGAGATTTTTTACACTGTCGTCTATTTTTTTATATAACTGCCTTGCTTTCTTTTGGGGTTACCAAAGGGATTTAATTAGTGTAAAAATTAAATGGAGGACAATATTTACCTTGGGATATGGGTATTAAGTAATATTAAATTTAATAAGAGTGACAAACTTAACAATGGAATTGGGTGTAATAAATTCTAAAAGGGTGAAAATACGGATCGAGTGAGTGAGTCTGGGCATTGTAGTTGAGTGACACTACTTTGATAAAATTAACTGCGGTGAGATTAATTAAATTAAGAGTCGAAGAATAGACTCGAGAATTATTTTTGGCTAGTGCTATGGGATCTAGGCACGGGTTATTTTCTTAATAAACATCGTGTCATTTTTACAGTCTCAGCAGCAAAGTAAATGCATGTAGGATCCGTCATTAAAACAAGAATTAAAAATAAAAATCTCATTTATGTGTGTATATATATCTATGTTGTCATTTTAGGATTACATTTTTACAGAAAAGAAGGAAAATAGAAAATACAAAACAACGGGACTCCGCCTGAACCCACAATATCTCTCGCAATCCCTCACCCTCTGCGAAGGATGCGCTTCCCCCATCGATGAATGGTAGAACCTCCACTCCCAGAACCTGATACCTCGTCTGAGGAGGCAGACGGAACCAAGCAATAAGGAACTGAGTCCTTGATGTAAGCAGTCGCGGAGGCCACCCAATCCTTGATATCCTTCAGCCAGGTAGTCGACACACGAACTTACTACAAGAAAAAGACCAATCAGTCAGTAAAAAGAAAAGAAAGAATCAAAATAGACAAGAATGGACAAAATAGAAAAGTATAACTCAGGTTGAAGGACGTCATCCATAAGCCCCATCAACCCCGACACCGATGCATTAGGCATGTTCACCTTCCCCCCGCTATTCAACCAAAAATTATAAAAAGGGGGAGTGACCTGAATCATCGGAGCCTCCTCCTTCATTGCCTTCGCCGATGGTGTATGACCTCCCGTGTTATGGGAAGATCCCACTGGCCTTTTCATAACCCTACCCAAAGTCGTAGGAAGCGGAGGCATATTCACCATGTCATAAATGCAAAGAAGCATCAACCAACTCGTCACGAAATCTAGGTAGTCATAGCTCGCTGTTGTGTCCGTGTAAAGCGTGTAGGACTCGTCGACCATTTCCGCCTTCCTAGCCTTGATAGACATCTCCATCACCTGCCTCATATAAAAATAGGGCACTGATGGTGGGACTGCCACCTCGTACTCCATTATCTTCCACACCACCTTCTTTCCCAGGTACCAGGCGTACCCGAACTCATGCGCCATCAATTATCGCATTTGCGTATGCATGCCCGCCACCCCTGTATAATGAGAAGTCGTCCCCCAATGGTAAAAGGTCACCTGCAATCCCCATCAAAAGATCAATATTCGTGCAAGAAAGAGAATATCAAGAAAGGATTAAAAAAAATGAAATAACTTGATCACTCGTTAGTGTGTTCAGAACCTGTCATACCGTGGCTAGGGACAAGGACTGATTTGACCTCCTATTGAACTTCTACCATCTATACATCCGACAGAATTCCCCCAAGTCTTTATCCTTTGGGGCTATCAACCTCACATTGAGCCTGATCACCTCATAGAACCACATCTACAAAAAGACAGAAATCATCAAAGAAGAAACTAAAGGAAAATTTAAGGAAATACGTAAGATGAAAAGAAATGAGAAAGTTACCTCAAAAAGGTACGTGGCCCCTGTAAAAGTTTATTAAAATCACCAGTTGAATGCATATAAAGAAGAGTAAAGGGTCGCCAAAGTCAGGCTCCCCCAATCATAGAACGGTACGTCATAAAACGTCCTCAAAATGGCAAAAACCGAAGATGAATAACATCGCCACCAGAAAAACACCCAACAGAAGCAAAATGAATAATCGAGCCATTTGTCTCACGTTCTGGCCGTTAGTCTCATCAATCCTCCTACTCAAGATCCCTTATCGAAGAGAAGATATGCGGATAGAATCCCTCGAAATGATCCTAATCCACTTCCCATAACGTTGCCTAAATCGCCTCGAGTGTCACCCTCACAGTATGGTCCACCTCCATTTGAACACACTCATAATCCATCCCCAGAAGCTTATGAACATTAATGGGAGTAACGATCGTCTCCTCGAAACCCTAATGGAAGGTGTGGATAGTTTCCCACCACCTTTCTCCCAAATCGCACAGCACCGCGGTAAAATGCAACGTCTCGTCCAAGGCCTAAGCTAGACGCCCAAAACCAGTAGAAGTAACCATCCAACACACCACCACCGGAAGATGGTCCCAAGCATCGTTCAATCCAGTCATCCCCCTAAAACGAATGCTCGTAGGAGCTATATCAGTCTGCCAAAGAAAAGTGGAAGAAAGAAACCTTTCGTTAGCACAAGAAAAAAAAGAAAAAGAAAAAAAAGAATCCCAATGGTAACCATAATTACATAGCCACTAGGATTCCTCACCTTAGACGAATGGTGGTGTGCGGGATAGCGTAAAAGGAAGTGATCCTCAGCTACCGGATCAAAGAAATTAAAGTCATTCTCGCTACCCAAGGCAAGGGGTACCCTAGACTGATATTCCAGACTAGCCCATTCGTCAACATTCAGCCACTTCAAGTTGTACCCCTCACTGGAAGAACCCGCCATTTGAAGTCTTGAAGAATAAATGACTTAGGAACGGTTTTTAGAGAGAGTAAGTAGAAGATTTAAAGATTTGAAAAATGAGGAGGGATCGCCCCCTTTTTATAAGGGACTAAACGACATGACGATCGGCAGACCACTCATCTACCGATCGACACTTGCTTGTTCCTCTTCCCAAGGAAGCCCGAGAGTCTGTGCCATTGCCAAACGATAACCCCTACAGCATACCAATCAGCAGACCCCTGCAAATTTTGTATAAAAATGCCAGAAAAATCGAAACATTACTCAAAATATTCCTAAATATTCCAAACAAATATTGAAACATTTCTTCATCAAGAGAATCATTTTTTGAAACATTACATCCCTTATAAATTTCCAAATTCCCCAATAAGACTAATATTATGATCTTATCCCCAACATAAACCCTAACCTACCCTCAACATATTTTGTGCCCGCATCCAAAGTCTACTACAATTACCTAGCAGAACCCAAACCTCAAATCAAATGTTTCCCCATTAGGATTGCAAAATAACACCTTCCGAATTCCCCAGCAGAATTTCAGGCCAAAATTTCTCGCAATCCATCCACCATCAAAATTTCTAGATATTCCTGTAATCAAAATCCTTCACTGCTTCCCCAGAAAATTTATCCCCTCTCAAAACAATATAATCCCAAATTGGATGTATCAAGGGTGAAACGTTCCACGATAAAGTCTCAAAATAACACAATCCTCAGTGGAACAGTAGGTGCATTTTTATCCCCAAGATAAGTTAAAGATTTCCCAGGAGAACAACTCCTCGCATCATAATCTTAGGTCCTCAGAATTGACTTCGACCCATAAAATTGGTCGCTACAACTTTAGGTCCTCAGAATTGACCTCGACCCACAAAATCGATTGTAATAAATTTAGGTCCTCATAATTGACCTCGACCCACAGAATCGGTCCCCTCAAACTTAGGTCCTCATAATTTACCTTGACCCGTAGAATCAATCTCTATAAATTTAGGTCCTTGGAATTTACCTCGACCAGCAAAACCAGTCATCATAATCTTAGGTCCTCAGAATTGACCTCGACTCGCATAATCAGTCCCTACAATCTTAGGTCCTCAGAATTGACCTTGACCCGCATAATCGATCCCTATAACTTTAGGTCCTCAGAACTGACCTCAACCCGCAAAATCGGTTTCTACAACTTTAGGTCCTCATAATTGACCTCAACACCTAAAATTGGTTTCTACACCTTTAGGTCCTCATAATTGACCTCAACCTGCAAATTCGGTCCTCATAACTTCAGGTCCTCAGAATTGACCTTGACCCACATAATCAGTCCTTATAACTTTTGGTCCTCAGAATTGACCTCGACCTGCAGAATCGGTCATCCCCAACACAACCTTAAGTCCTCAGAACTGACCTCGACCCACTAAATCGATTACCCTCGACCCTCTAAACTGATCACCCTTGTTCCTTTGGTTCGCATAATTGACCTTAAACACTCTCTCTCCCCCAACATCAATGTGGTGTCTATTCGAAGGCCTTCACTTATTACAAGCTTACCCATTGAGGGGTTATCTAGACAACATAATTTAAGACCCCCTAAACATCTACTTAGGTCCCTACCACTTCCTCTTACATTATAAAACACTAGGCCATACTCCGAGTACTGTTCTAGAGGCCATCGAACGCTTCCGAGCCCCTTTTAACTACCGATCAACTCTCTCACCTGAGCGACAGCTCATTGGATCTTCAAAGGGCTCTAAATCTTATTTTTGATGGTCTACCCCGTGATTGAATCGACCTTATAATTCGAACAAATGATCTGTTTTACTATAAAAAATTGATCTGGAGGCCATCGGGTGCTCCCAAGCCCCATATTGACCCCAATCAAGTTCCTCACCAGAGAAAAAGCTAAATTAATCTTTCAAGGTCCTTGAATCCTATTTTTAATAATCTACCTTGTGTGCGAATCCGTCATATGGTTCGAACGAAGGGACCATTTTCCTCAAAAAACTGATCTGGAGACCATTGGGAACTCTCGGGCTCCATTTGACTCCCGTTAACCTTTCAACTCAAAAAAGACTGAATGAATCTTTAAGTGGATCTAAATACCCTTTCCAACGGTCTTTCCTGTGTGCAAATCAATCTTACAGTATGAACGAATGACCCGTTTTACTCCGAAGGGTCACCTAGCACTTTCGGGCCCCATTTGACCAAGGTTAACTCTTCGAACCTAGAAAATCTCTTCAGAACATTTAAGATCCCTACATAACCTTTCTAATGGTAAACCCCGTGCATGAATTCATCTTACAGTTCGGACCAACGATCCATTTTCCTCTTGTCTAAAGGATCGTCGGGCGCTTCTGAGCTCCGTTTGACCATAGTCAATTCTCAAACCCAGGAGAGGCCTATGGATTCTTAAAGGGCACTGAATAACCTTTCCAAGGGTTAATCCTATGCCCGATTCGGACTCACGGATTACGTTTTATGATCATTTTTTAAAAATATCTTACCAGAGACTATTGAATGGCAAACCCATGTCACTGCCTATCGGTAGTGTGTCTGGGGTTTTCTGTCGATAGGCATGTCAAGGACAATGCTGATTGACACCCCCTTAACCCTATATAAGGGGAGCATCATCTCTCTTTGAAAGGCCCCTCAGAAAAATCCCTCTTAATGATTTCAGCAACATTCTCTCAAAGTCAGAGTAGTTTCCATATTAAAACCTCTCCCCCACATTCCATTTCCATATTTTCCTTACCCAATTTGGCAAATTCCCTTCCCTCTCCTCTTATCACCTTCATCCACTTACAGGAGCATCCCTTCAATAATCAAGAACAACCTTAAAGCTTCCAAAAAAGGTTTAAACCTTTCACTCTCTCTTTAAATTCTCTTATTTTTACATTAATTATTCAATTCTTACTTTAGCATTTCATCTTTATTAGATCACACATATTAATATCCAACTTTTTATTAGTAGTATTTCATATACAATATTTTTTATAAAAAACAAAAATAAGAAAAAGAGGGTTTGCTTGTAAATTCCAAATGGGGATTTCTCACTACATTTTCTCACACTAAAATATCATTTTCTACACATACACATTTAATAAAGCCCCCGATTGGATTTGTAGGATAAACCTCACCCCCGTGTTATATGAAAACTACATGGACTTTGATGCCTTTTTAGTCTACGTAGGTGCCTCGGGTAAAGTTCAAGATTCGATTACTCATTTCCTATTTTTGTTCATATATTATTTCCATACATTGTATTTGTGATTCATGCTTGTGCTTTGTCCAACCTATACCATCGTCTTTCTATAAACGATCGGTAACCTGATGAACACATATTATAATTTTTACTATTTTGGGAACACTCTTATGGATGACCTCACTCCGCCTTTATCCATGACAAGAGTCGAGTGATTCCGCTCTCCATTTATATAATATATACACTCACACACTTCACGGAGATATCAAGGAGAAGAATAATACATGACCATGAGATACCGAAAGGGTGGTATGGGTGCCTAACAACTTCCCATTCCGTAACTTATTCCTCGAATCCTTGAACTGATTGGTTTCGCAAGCAGTAGTACACTACACCCAAATAGGAGATTTGCAAGTGTTTTAAACACTTGCAAATCGGCGTGTTGCAAAAAATTTGCAAGTGTTCAAAACCGTTGCAAATGTTATTTGCAAGTGTTCGTTGGGAACACATGTCCGTTCTTGATAACCGTTACAAAAAAAAATTGCAGGTGTTCTGAACACTTGCAGATGAAACTTTTGTAAGTGTTTTAAACACTTAAAATTTTTTCATTTGCAAGTGTTCAGAACACTTTCGAAATTCATCAAGCATTGCAACGGTTATAAACACTTGCAAATGAAAAGATATGTTTTTTTATAATGGTTCAAAACACTTACAAATAATAATATGTAAAAAAATATTCCTTTTGTAAGTGTTATAAACTGTTGCATAAATTAAAATTTTTAAAAAATAAAAATTATTCACTATAAGCTACTCCACCCTCATATCTAAAACCACCACAATAAAAAAATGTTCATAACAAAACAGCATAGAGATACACATTAAGATGTACTTAACAAGTTTCCTTGGAAACAATCATTCGATCTCACACTTATTTATTGGGGTTGTGCAGATTGCCAAGTGGTCAAAATTCATACAATGTATAGCATGTGGCGTCGAATACTCTAAAATCAATAGAAACTACACATTAAAGTCATGCCCACACCGTCCACAAACATAACTTGTGACACTTTACATCAATAACACAACTTGGGATGAGCGAAATCCAGGCACATGCATTACCTTTCTCGAACCCATGCTCTCACCAAAATCTGCATTTCCATGGAAAAGTTTAGTATACGATGAAATAAAATTTAAAAAAGATTGAGTTTGCAATATCACGAAAATCTAGAGTAGATCAAACAGGAAAAACTAAATAAGTACTAAATGATGTAGGCTTTAGAAGAAACTCCCCTGAACTATTTAATGCAGAACCCCATCCTGAACAGTGTAATTTTTTTTTTTTGCAAAGTCCCATTTCAGGGGACTTTTTTAAAAAATTTATTGTGAAAACTGGTCTTTTCAACAAAATGCAAAAGCAATCAAAAGGCAAAATCATGCTCCACTCGTCGCAACTAATCAACACATTTACTTTAGGATAAAAGCTAAAGAATGAATCAGAAGTACTGGAAAGTACCACCATCACGGGCCTCAGAGGCAATCAAGAGTGCTACACATGGTTCGCCTATGATCGAATGTGTGAACTAACCAGCCAAAATCTATAATCTTAAGTTCACCCTGAGAGAGAGAGAGAGAGAGATAGAGAGAGATGGGGGGGGGGGGAGATAACATTGATACTATGATCATGAAGTGTCTCTAATCAACTAAAAATGGGAAAAAACACGAAAAATATGAAATTCTGGTGTTATTATCTATGCACCAACTAAAAGGTTCTCCAATTTGATATCTCTGTATAACAATATAAAAGAGCTCAAGCTAATGATGCAACATACTGTTCAGAAACCACAAATCTTGGTAAGTATAGGGAGAATAAAGTAATTAAAAGAAGGCTAAATTAAAAATAAAAATGAACTATACAACAGAAATCCCCAAAACTATTTGTAATGCTAAAAGAGCTTTTGCATTAAAAAAATGTTAAAAGACTTCTTATCAATTCAAAATGCATACATACATTACATAAATTAGTTTATTACAATGGTAATGACAAAACAATGACCTGAAATACAGTTCTTGTATTCAAGTTTAATCGAGAATAGAATAATTAAAATATGAGGTGATTATATGAGAGACTGAGCTAATATGAAACGTACTGTTCCATTCTCATTCGCAAAAAAAAAAAACACAAATGTTTGAAAGTATTGAAAGAATAGGTAAAAGACCCTGAACTAGTAATATGACTCACTGTAGCAGCAACATCTTAGGCTGCCTTGTAAGGACGTATTTTTAATAAGTCCGTAACAATTAATTATGTCGTATATCGCTACAAGTCGTCGAAGAATTATGAAGATTGTATCTACAAACAACGAATACGAATTACCAGTTGCCTTCAACATTCAAGCCCAACAATATGAAGTTTGGTAAGATATTGTTTTAAAGTTTCATACACATTTCATATTAAGAGTGTTGGGATATTTTTTAAAAGGTGTTTTAAAAAACTTTTATAAAAATGTTTTTATAATATTCTTAAAAGGAATTTTAAAAAGCTTTGTTATAAAAATTGTTTGTTTTTAAAAAGGTGTTAACTGTTTTAGAAAAAGAATAGTATTGAGAAAATTTAATTAGCAGTTAACGCATCTCGATTTCGACGCCAATCTCGTTCGCGCGAGATCAGCATCTTGTTTGAACGACATTGGATGTTGCGCGTAGTCGTTCAAATGATACGCAATCTCGTTCAAGCGATATGGAGTTCTTGTTCGAACGACCCTGCTTTTTGGCTGACACGCTGCTGTAATGCTTATCTTTTGACCGACTCAGATTTTGTATAAAAAGGGGTCCTGGCAGCCTAGAAAAACATGGAGAACAGTTTTAACTTTTAAAAGTTTTTCTCCAATAATTTTAAGGGTTCAAATGTTTTGTTTTTAATTCACAAATTCCCAATTAATTTTATGTGAATTATTTTGTGGAACCAAGAGCATATTTTGCTTTGGTTTATTCTTTGTGGGGAAAACTCTACAACCGACAGCTGCATGCTATTGTGGAGGGAGTCCTTATAAAGTTCACTCTTGTGGAGAAGCCGTTTTTCTTCTTCATTGCTGCCCTCCTGGAAAGGGAAAATTCCAACCGTAATTTGTGGAGGAGCCGTCTTCTTCTTCACTACTGCCCTCCTGGAAAGGGAAAGTTCCAGCCGAGACATCGTAATCGACACCTGCGGGTATTTCGTATATCACCCTATTTCATTGTAATCTGTGTAAGCCGTTTTCTTACAAAATTATAGTGAAATAAAAGGTTTTGCCCCTTTGAGGGATTTTTCCTGAATATTTGTGTCACATGCTTTATTTATTTATGGGTTGACACACGCACTTTTAGATGCATGTTTAGGGGATGGATTGATTTGGTTTAAAAATAGACTCTAATTAAGTAAGTGTGCCGAATTGGAAAATTGCGAATAAATTTAATCAATTATCACACAGTCGCACTCTACAAATTGGTATCAGAGCAGGTTGCGCTAATTTATTGCGTATTCCTATTTTCGCAAAAATTGTGTGATAATGGTTTTTTTTAAATTCCGTTTTGTGAAAAATCGCAATTTTTCAATGTAACACCCATTTAATGAGGAGCCTATTTTTGAAAAAGCTGACGACCGTGCTAAAAAATTAAAAATTTTGAATTTGAAACTTTGCAAAAGAATTAAAGTTTTGGAAAAAAAAAATTCTGTCTTTAAAAGTAAGATTGAATATTGCAAGCGTTTCAAACTCAAAGTGATATTTTTCGTGAGCACTTTGGTAATTTGTGTATTGATTTTGATTCTTTGAAAATTGCCAAAAAGAAGAGTGATGAGAGAGTCCTTATTTTAGAGAAGGAATTAGAGGACGTAAAAAATTCCAGGGTTCCCGTTTGTGCCGTCGAGGATAAAAAATTAATCGATGATTTTACGGCACGTGAAAAGACTCTTAGAGATAAGTTTGTTTTAATTGAGGGTGAGCGCGATAAACTGTTAAGTTTAATTAAAAATTTGAAAAAGAAATCCTTGTCTTTGGAAGAGTCTAATTCTTTGCTTGAGTAAAAAATTTTGAAGTTAAAAAATGATTTGACAGACTCAAGTATGTTTGATAGTGATGGTAATGGCTCATCGTGTTCTCATGCTTCTAATGCTAAAGCCAAAACTATTAGTTGTTTTAGAGGGTCAACTAATTCCAATAATGTTAGAAAAGATCACACTTTAGGTGTCGTTCCACCCATTTACACATGTTCATATTGTGGTAGGAAAGGTCACCTTAGGCGATTTTGTTTTGATCTTGGAAAATGTCCTAGGAAGTTTATGTCTAGTGTTCCCATGGTTCCCAAAGCCCCCGCAGGACGTTTCACATCTATTTGGGTTAGGAAATAACTTTTAGAGGCACTAGATTTTAGACAAGTTGATTCTCGTTTGCTTGCACGTGATTCTTATCTTGCCATATCATATAGATGATTGTGTTTGTATGTTTGTCATACGCCAGTTTTTGTTTCATGATATTTATGTTTGCTAGCGTTGTGACATGTACTTTTTGTACAAATTTTTGTTTTTTGAAAAAATTTGAAAAATGCAAAAAGATTTTCTATTTTTTTAGTGTCCATTCATATTTGTTTCGATCAAATTTGAAAATCCAAAAAGATTTTTGTATTTTGTTCGCACCGTTTATGGATAAACATTTAGGATGACCAAGTCACAACATCATTCAATTCTTCATGTGACTATTCGATAGTGTTTTGAGACAATAGATCAATTCATCTATGTGCTTTACAATGTTTGGAATCATTGAGATGTAATTTAGTGTTACTTCCTACATGTTTAACTCATGATTTCCTTTATTGCACACATGCACGGATTTGTTTGATTATTGTGCTTGTCTTATCACATGTTGGTTGGGTGTTTTCACTTTAATCCTGTCCTTTAAAACGAACCAAGCGCGATAAATTTTGATAAGGAAATTGTGCATATAAGAACCGTTTTGTGAGTTTGTGTGCTTTGTTTTAACGGGGAAGGGATGCGAAAGGTTCATTTTGCCTTTGCGAATACCAAGCCACCGTTAAGTTGGACATAAAAAATGGAGGAATTTTATTATCCGGGGTCCAAAGAGGTTTAAAAGAGCCCGAAAAAAATTTAAAGGCAATAAAAAGTAATTCATGCCAATTATGGGCCATTTAGGTTTTTGCACCAATTCTCCAACGTTTGAGAATTTAGATTACCTCTAAAAAGAAAATATATATGAGGGTGTTTGGTTGGAGATTTTATAACGGGTTTGCACGTCCTTGAAATTCTTGAATATGCGCTAAGTAGTTTTGGACGTTATTGGGGTGGAAATCATTTTGACTTTGATTTGTTGATTTGTATAAGACGATGTCATCTAAATTCAACAATCTTTTCACCTAAGGATACTTTTGATGTTTATTCATTAGGGGTACACATATGCATCGTGCACATATGCTTGATTGAATTGATTTACCTATCGAATGTGTTCACACCCATTCATTCCATTTCCATGACTTGGTTGTTTGAGTTTAAATCCATGGTGTGATTTTTTTGTATCCTGTTTTTGTATGAAAAAAAATGGAAAAATCCAAAAATAGTTTGTAAAATTTTTGGGGACATACCTTTGCAAGCGCATAGTTTGATCCATGTTTGCTATGCATTTTTTCGTGAAACTCCATGTTTTGATTATTTCTTCTTATCTGTCTATTTGGGGACATCATAAAAAGGGGGAGAAAGAATTATCATGTTATGGGGGAGATTTGATTTATTAATGCTTTATTCTTATATCATTTCAAACTCGATGCGTCACGAAGGTTTTTGCTTTATCTCATGTGTGTAGGTACAAATATTGAAGATCATGATGTTGCACACCCTGATGAGAAAAGCTTTGAGAGTTTTTATGTTGAAGAAAAAATTTGAGAACTTGCAAATTTTACCTTTTCAGTTTTTGGATTCATGGGAGGGTAGATTTGTATAGGAATTTTGGTTTTTGATAATTCAGATGTTTTTATGCATGTACCGGCATAGACATAGGGGGAGATTTGTAAGGACGTATTTTTAATAAGTCCGTCATAATTAATTATGTCGTATACCACTACAAGTCGTCGAAGAATTATGAAGATTGCATCTACAAAAGACGGATCCGAATTACCAGTTGCCTTCAACATTCAAGCCCAACAATATGAACTTTGGTAAGATATTGTTTTAAAGTTTCATATACATTTCATATTAAGAGTGTTGGAATATTTTTTAAAAGGTGTTTTAAAAAACTTTTATAAAAATGTTTTTATAATATTCTTAAAAGGAATTTTAAAAAGCTTTGTTATAAAAATTGTTTGTTCTTAAAAAGGTGTTAACTGTTTTAGAAAAAGAATAGTATTGAGAAAATTTAATTGACAGTTAACGCATCTCGGTTTCGACGCCAATCTCGTTCACGCAAGATCAACATCTCATTCGAACGATATTGGATGTCGCGCATAGTCGTTCAAACGACACGCAACCTCGTTCAAGCGAGATGGGGTTCTCGTTCGAACGACCCTGCTTTTTGGCTGACACATTGCTGTAATGCTTATCTTTTGACCGACTCAGATTTTGTATAAAATGGGGTCCTGGCAGCCTAGAAAAACGTGGAGAACAGTTTCAATTTTTAAGAGTCTTATTCTTTTGAAACTTTTGTGTATCCGCCCAGATTTAATTCAATATCTCTTGGCATAAAGTTTTTCTCCAACAATTTTAAAGGTTCAAATGTTTTATTTTTAATTCACAAAATCCCAATTACTTTTATGTAAATTGTTTTGTGGAACCCAAGAACATATTTTGCTTTGGTTTATTCTTTGTGGGAAAAACTCTACAACCGACAGCTGCGTGCTATTGTGGAGGGAGTCCTTATAAAGTTCACTCTTATGGAGAAGCCTTTTTTCTTCTTCATTGCTGCCCTCCTGGAAAGGGAAAATTCCAGCCGTAACTTGTGGAGGAGCCGTCTTTTTCTTCACTACTGCCCTCCTGGAAAGGGAAAGTTCCAGCTGAGACATCGTAACCGACACCTGCGGGTATTTCGTATGTCACCCTATTTCATTGTAATCCGTGTAAGCCGTTTTCTTACAAAATTATAGTGAAATAAAAGGTTTTGCCCCTTTGGGGGATTTTTCCTGAATATTTGTGTCACATGCTTTATTTATTTATGGGTTGACACATGCACTTTTAGATGCATGTTTAGGGGCTGGATTAATTTGGTTTAAAAATAGACTCTAATTAAATAAGTGTGCCGAATTGGAAACTTGCGAATAAATTTAATCAATTATCACACAGTTGCACTCTAGATGCCTTTTTCTCATGTCCTTATATTTAGGGGCCATCTTTCTCATTTCCTGAGACCACTTCAATAAAGTCACACCCAAACCATGTTCCTATAAGAACGTCTTTCTTATTTCCTGAGACCGTTCTGGAAAATATACGATAGAGTTACACCCAAACCATGTTCCTATAATAATGTTTATTGGCTAACGGTATGCCCTACCCTAATTCCTTACAAAAAATCTCAATTCCAATGGAGCGTACTACCCGCGTATAGGGAATGCTCTGCCAAGTTAATCCATCTCTCCAGACATAATATCTCAAGTACATGTGATGGTGGCCATATCTCCTGGAATACTTTTTTAATTGTAGATACTTTTTTATTTTAGTTATTTTTCTATTTAAGGCGTGTTAGTATTACAAAAGTTACTAGAATTTTGTTTGTTTTGATGTTGAGTTTGGTATCGGTTTACGTATCAAAGAAATGTGTACTATCATAGTTACCATCGAGTAAATAAAAGACTTGAAAGCTAAATATTTGACTATTGATTTCTTTAACTCACATACATATATTTTTCCAGTCGTTTATATATGTGGATAAACATTTAAATAGCTGTTCTCTTACGGATACAAAGGTTTCGATTATAAAACATTAAAATGTACTCTTACAAAGAATTGTGAATTTCCACTGGACATTTTAGTCCGACCAACAAAATTATTGATGGGGTTTTTGGTTCCGTCTACATGGTAATTGAACATTTTAAGATTTTGACCTCTTACATGGAAGATTTATTTCAGTCACACACTCATAGTTCACATATATTACACAACTATTTTCTATTCTCTAGGGCATACTAAAAGATGGCACCGTCGGTACTTTGAAGCTCTTTTCCACTGGGTCGAAGCAGAGCTTTGGGAGTTCTTGACAGAGATAATTACGATCTCTAATGTAGAGCATGAAAAACTCATTAAGTTGTATGGTTGTTGTGTGGAAAGGAGACCACAAAATATCAGTGATTGTATCATTTACCAACAGATGATCTGGGAGAATTATATGCATAGATGACAGAATGAAAAGATCACGAGTACATGCATGATTACACACAGTGAATAAATTAACTGCGCACATGTAAATGTATGTGTTTTATAGATGACACATCACTAAAGAAGAATCAGGGCAAAAATAAATTAAGAAAGGACGAGTCTACCCAAAATGATTCCAAATGTAGTTGCACGTAGCTTCACAAATATAAGGCATAGATATGTGAACGCAAAATAATATAATATTTTAGGCACCTAGAGAATAACATTTATGAATTTTGATAAAGTGGGCTTCATGTATTTATGATCCAACTCCCCACACTCATAGTCTGCAAATGGATCTTCAAACCGATGAAGGTTCTGAATTATAAGAAAAATATCAAAATCCAAACCCGTCAGCATTAATCACTGTGGTTGAGAAGTTAAAAAAGAATCATAAAACGAAATATACTATAAAAATGTAGCCGGTCCAAAATTGGTATAATTGTACTAACCCATCTTAACAGAGACGGGGAAAATAATTGTTACATCAATGATATCAGTCTTAAAAACTGTTGGAAAAAAAATTGGACATAATGCTGTCCAAAATTTTCTTGATAGAATTTTGAGCTCAAATTTAGATGGGACCCACACCACGATAATTGTGCGACCATATACGAACGCGTTCTCATTCCCAAGGAGATAAACATAGTATATTCACATGTCCAATTGCATTAAATTATGAATGATAAATATGTCCCCAAAGTGATTCATAAAGCAATGAAAGTTTATGAATTGGGTATGTTTTAACTACTGTCCTACATTGGAAGAGTAGTGGAAAAATGATGAGTTAATAAAACCCCAATGATGGACTAAGGCTTAGATTCCTTGGTGAATCCCAAATCTTTGAAGGGGAGATGGCCTACACTATGCATGTGTTGGGCTTGGGCCAAAAGCCCACACGCGCGTCATCTGTCCATCCGGCTGGTTCAGTTCGGCTCGGGCTTGGGCTTGGGTTATTTAAAATAAACTCAAAACTATGAACTGCACTATTCAAGATATCCAGCTGTTCTTTAAGGACATTGCGATGCAAATTAGATATCAGATACAAAGCACTCTAAGTCTACAAGTGGTTATGAGTTTACCCTTGGAGGTGCAGTCGTATCTTAAAAATCCTCAAAACAAACGTGTATTGCTAGATCGATAATGGAATTTGAATTCATTGCACTAGAGAAAGATGGAGAAGAAGATGAATGGCTTCAAAAATTCTTAGAGGATGTTCCAAATTGGTCAAAACACGTGCCCGCAATATGTATACATTGCGATAGTCAATTATCGATTGGAAGGGCACATAATCACATGTATAACGGAAAGTCACAACATATTCAGCATCGACATAATACCGTTAGACAACTTCTCTCAAACAAAATTATCTCAATTGACTATATAAAAACAAAACATAGAGGATCCACTAACGACAGGTTTAAACCGAGATTAAGTTGAAAGATCATCGAGAGGAATGGGACAAAAGCCTATAAATAAAGAAGAAACAATATAGTGGAAACCCAACCTAGCTGACTGGAGATCCCAAGATCTAAGTTCAATGGTAAAACCTAACTATATTGTATTTAGTAAGCACTGGAGGATATTTAATCCTATCCATTCCAAAGATGAGAGAGTGCACATCTGTCGCGAAATTAGGATAAGTTATGCCTTTAATGACATCCATATCTTAGTATGTCTAAGTGAGGTATTGCAAGATACTTTTTATGGAAGTCACCTACGTGAGTAAGAAGGGGGGCACTTTTATGAGAATAATGAAAGGCAAATTCTCTAAAATACTCACGGAACCAAGTGGTGTTCATGGACAAATGAGCACAAATGTGAGAACCAACTGTGTTGAAGAATTATTGTATGAATACTTTTGTCTAGGTACGGTTTAAAAACGTGAAGTCTACTGATTAACCAAGTAAATTTGATGGTATATCACTAAGGAAAGTTCAAGGCCACTAGGTTACTTCTCCCGATGCAATAAATCTTGTGTTTTACTCAACCTATGTATGTATTTGCATTTGCATCAGTTTGTTTCTATTTATAGCGATATATCATTCATGTGGGGGATTGTTAGAAAAAATTGGGCATAAGGCTGTCCATAATTTTCTGGACAAATTTTGAGCAATTTTGAGCTCAAATTTAGATGGGACCCACATCACGATAATTGTGGGACCATATATGAACGCGTTCTCTTTCGCATGGAGATAAACGTAGTATATTAATATGTCCAATTCCATTAGGTTATGAATATTAAATATGTCCCCAAAGTGACTCATAAAGCAATGAAAGTTAATGAATTGGGTATGTTTGAACTCTTGTCCCACATTGGAAGAGTAGTGGAAAAATGATGAGTTAATAAAACTCCAATGATGGATTAAGGCTTGGATGCCTTGGGGTATCCCAACTCTTTTAAGGGGAGATGGCCTAAACTATGCATATGTTGGGCTTGGGCCAAAAGCCCACACTCGCGCGTGCGCTGTCTGTCCGTCCGGCTCGATTCGGTTCGGGCTTGGGCTTATAAAAATCTCTTAAATTTTTTGGCCGAATTTAATTAACTTTCTAGGCTTTAATTTAATTAATGAATAAATTACAAAATTAATTAATGCCATATGCACATGTATAACACATACACACACGCACATGTGTAACATACACACGCGCACACACAATCATGACAAGTGGGTCATGGCTCAGGATCGTGACCGGAGTAAAAAAAGCGCATGACATGGGTCATGACCAAGCCAAAGGGTGACATCCAATGGATGCAGTCATGGACATATACCATGATCATGGTTATTGATGGGTTTTTGCAAACTAAGTTAAAACTGAGTATGAATTTTTGGGAGAGCATTTATGGGTGTTTGCAAACCTAAACTAAAACTAATTATGACTTAATGTAGTTGGATTAGTATGTGTGTGTGTGTGTATGTGTGTGTGAGAGAGAGAGAGAGAGAGAGAATGACTTAGTGGGTTAGAGAGAGGGTGGGAGTTGGATTATTACCATACACTTCAGACTCCTTTATCTAAAAAGTAACATTGTAAGTCTCTCTCTATTTCTCTCTTCATTTTGCCGCCATTTTTTGCTATTTTTATTAACCCATCATTATAATCTATAAATGGTACACCAATTGACAATTTTAATGTCCAGATAAATAACCATGATGAACAAATCTCCAATTTCACCCAAACATTAATAAAAGAAATAACCTAGATGGAACCCACCTAATATGAGAAGAAGTTTAAGACTCACTTTATAGCCAAGTGTTAAGGAAAATAATTTTTTTGATGGGAAAATAAAGGGAATTGAAAATGAAAATGATAGTAATATTAATAAAAATAATGAGCAAACACACGCACTTGTATAACACATACACATACACACTTGTATATATATATATATATATATATATATATATATATAGAGGCAGGCTCCTGTGTACACTAAGTTTGCACACTAAGTTTGCACATTACCTTTTAAAAGTAGGCAAACTTAGTGCTGGCGCACACCAATTTTTTTATGTGATATTTAAACATTTCAAGGAACCCATATAAAAAAAATCAGCTCAAAAAAACTTTTTTTGCTATTTTTAAAAAATCGGTCAAACTTTCGCAGTTTTTAAAGGGCTTAAAAACTGCGAAAGTTTGACCGATTTTTTAAAAATAGCAAAAAAAGTTTTTTTGAGTTGATTTTTTTTATATGGGTTCCTTGAAATGTTTAAATATCACACAAAAAAAATCAACTCAAAAATATTTTTTTTACTACTTTTAAAAGGAAATGTGCAAACTTAGTGTGCACAGGAGCCTGCCTCTCTCTCTCTCTCTCTCTCTATATATATATATATATATATATATATATATATATATATATATATATATATATACTTACACATGCTTTCTACTCGTAAGGACGCATAAAAATGTTAGGATTAAATAAAATAAAATAAATTTAATTGGATTGGATTGGATTGGATTGGTAGAAAAACAATAACTAGTTAATGAGTAATTAGAGCCATTATTTATAGGAATCATATTCAAACCCTCATATATTTTTCTCATGAAAAAATGAGCCACGATGATAATCACTGGTAATAAAAGTACGAGAAAATGCAATCAGACCGCACTTATACATCTTTTATTAGTACGTGTCATATAGAGGGTAATCCTATTTACAAGTAGGGAAAAAGAAGATTGAACAGTTTAACTACCTTTCCAATCGTGGGGCTTATCTCTCACAAGAGTAACTGCTCGATCGTATTCGATTTCCCTAATAGAAATATGGGATGAGGAAGAAGTAGATATATTCTCCATTCATGATCCCGACGTATCCCTGACATTTCTTACGCTGTGAGAGAAGGCAGACAAAAACATTCACCCACTGTGGATACAACTTCATAAACAAAGCATTGGCCAAGACTATGATGCCTTGGGACATATACACGTTCAACTGAATCTTGCCAATAAGTTGAAAAAGATCCTTCAAGTTGGCTATGTGTAAAATTCCATAGATTTTTAAAAAGTAATATCAAATGGATGGAGATCAGACATATTAAACATATTTTAAAGTCTTATTATGAGAAGGTATATACATATATATAGTTGTAAACATGATTAGTTATTTGTAAACATAATGGTATAATGAATTCATCACTAATTTGTTTTATTGTAGATGATGTCAAAGTACAATGGAGCTGACGTACTAAATGATGACGACGCATTTCCTAGATTCTCATCTCTTGCACCGCAACGAGGATTCTCATCATTGGGTGAATAATTCTCTTCTATACCATTGGTTTATTCTACCACTCCGTTTATGTGTAGGCAACAAATGCCTATTAATCCAAAACCCTCACCTAGACACCTCCTGTGCAAATGAGAAGAAGTGCATTGGTTCTCCCTTCTCGGGAATAATCTTGATAGTAATAAAAATGCATTCAGGTCTTTAAATCTCAGTGTTTGACGCTTGGGAAAATGAATGTGAGAGTCGTGGGAACCAAATAACTGGAACATAATTGATTAAGCCATCAAGTATGACACTTTTGAACAACGTTACGAGCATTTTTTATTCTCCAAATATTCAATGAAAAAGGTTCTTTCTTGAGTTGTTGAAAAATTGAGAACATATCAGAGAAACCTTCGACGAATACATTTTCCAAAGGGGCATCGAGACCTGACATTTTGGCCACAAAAGAGAGATTCCTTCCAAATGTTGAAATGTCAACCAATCAATGGAATAACTTTTAGAAAATGAGGCGATGGACAAAAGTACGATCCAGATGGAGAAAAATAAACAAAACAAAGTGAAAAAAGTTAATGTCCACAAAATGGGGTCTAAATCATATGGATATTTAAGGATTGAATGGTCATAAGAACAAAGAGCGGTTGAGATGTTAGAAAAAAAAACTAGTCGGGGAAATTTGTGCGTTCAAAAATAATAAATTTCCACCCCACTTGGCTCTGACTCTAGTGAGTATGATCAGCTACACACACACACACACACACACACACACACATATATAAATATATATACGTTATATAAAATAATGTTAAAACCATTAAACTAAATATAATTTCGCATTACAGGAATCGATCAAATCCATTAGCAGTCAATTTGCTTTGAGCCCCCTTACGATGACATTGATGATGTTGCCTTGACCGAAACCTTTGGAACTAAGAAAAAGAGGGAGGACAAGAGGTGTCGAATCTTAGATGATCAAAACCAAATTAAAGTACACTGCACCTCTCGTGGATGAGATCTTTTTGGTGAGGAATCTTATCATGACCCAAGAGGCAAGTCAATCCAAGATCAATAGGGATGTGCAGGATACTAAGAATAATCTAGGAGTGTTGAAGAGTTAAATAAGGCAGCTTGTGTCCTTATTTACTCAAGGTGTTTGTCTACCGACACTTCCTCAAGGTTTCCCCTATACTCCTTCTCAAGGTCTTCCATATCCTACATCTCAAGGTTTCACATCCAAAATGCCGACTCTTTTAAAATTCCCCTCCCTAGTGCCTCTGCCTACCATAGTTCCTAGATTATCATCATCCACTCACGGTGACTATGATGAGCATTACTATTTTAGGTACTTGACCAATAGCAGGATTATTGGCACCTGCACACTCATTTCCTTCAATGACATATTTCCCTTTCACAACAACCCTTTGCAGGTGGGTGAGACTCATATAAAGGTTGATGACATATACAACGGTTGCGGAGAAATGCTTATGCACGTCGATAGTAGAGAAGGAAACATGTTGAAATAATATCATTATTATTTTATCAGTTGGCTAA
Source organism: Sambucus nigra (assembly GCA_949130495.1). Lineage (NCBI taxonomy): Eukaryota > Viridiplantae > Streptophyta > Magnoliopsida > Dipsacales > Adoxaceae > Sambucus > Sambucus nigra. The sequence goes on along the minus strand of OX422213.1, from coordinate 135,440,236 downwards.
TTTATTTGTTGGTCAAGCCTAGGCCATAAAAAATGTTTAATTTGAGAATAAGTTGTAATATTAAATTTATTTTAAGTTATTTTAGTTTATGGGCCAATTATTGACAATTTTAACGTATGAAACATGAATTCAAGTTTGAGTTGTTTAATTAGAGTCTAAGTTGTGTTCAATAATTTGCATGAAGTATGAGTTGTGCATTCTTGTATGAAACATGACCTTTATTTCAACCTATTAATATAAGAGAATTAAATTTTGAAGATTATTTAATGGATTTCCCACAATACAATTAGTGGATGGGAGGAATAACCAGATATCTGATAATCATGTAAAGGGAATTCAAGAATTTATTAAATACACATATAGGAATATTAAAAATAACAAGATTTTATGTTCGTGCACCCGTTGTATGAACGAAAGTATAAGTCTTTAAAAGACGTCGAGTTGAAATTGCTAAAGTGGGGAATTTTTCAAGACTATAAGATATGGACATGACATGGTGAAAAAATATGCCTTATGTATACCTTATGTTTTGAAAGAATTACTAGTACCCGATTGCATAACGAAACCCCACAGAGTGGAAGTGGTACATGATTCTCTATCACATTATCCTTTGATCGACCGAATTTATGATGCTTATGGAGTCCACCACCATAAAAAACACTAATATTATAAATTGAGAACTGATATTGAATTAAAATATATTTCGTTATGATTACATGAACTCATATTCATATTACATGACCTCGTGGTGGATCATTTAAACTGCTTCAAAATCAAACCTATCCTAGTTCATTACTTTGTGATTAAGTCTTAAACATCCAATTAATCTCATTACGAAAATTAGGTTATAATCTAATTAATATCCAATTTCATAATTCCATATTCCAATGAACTAATATTATTTTAACACAAACTTAATTTATTTCTTAATTAAAGTAAACTCTGCTTAGATTGATACAAACAAATTCCATATCCCCAGTCTCTTTAAGATCCTTTAAAACCTCAGGGTTTAAAATCTGATTACAATATTTCAGTATTTTCACATTTGGGTTTGTTGAATTTGGTTATTTTCAAATTTTAGTCGTTTGGTTTGTTTTATTTAGGTATTTTCACATTTCAATATCATTTGGGTATTTTAACCCCACACATACATACACATACACATGCATACACACAATATATACATATACACATGCATAAACACACACACTCATACACACATAATACATAGACACATACAATACAAACACGCACAAACAAAAGCACACATACAACCCCGAGGTAGTGGCAATGGAGATGGCGATGGATAAACGGATAGAGGAGGCAGGGGGAGGGAGAAAAGGTTAGAGTGAAAGAGAGAGAGAGAGAGAGATGATAAATCTTCCGTGGGTAATATTTTATATACTGAGGTTAGTCACGATCTAAGTCCATGACAAATGGACGTGACCATATAATTTTTGTATATGTCACCACTTGGTAACGGACTTGGGCTATAACTATCCATGATAATTTTAAAATAGTTACGGACTAGGACTATGACCCCATGTAAGCGATCTAATTTTTTTAGTCACGGGCATGGTCACAGTATATGGCCTTGATCATGTGGTCACGGACTATGGCTGTGACCCTATTCATTGGATGTAACACTTTTAGTTTGTCATGAGATACATCAGGAGACTCTTGGATGGACCCCCTCATCAGATACATCAGACAGGTAGAACTTCCAGAGTCGAAGTTGGAAAGGAGAAGGCTGAGGTATAAGGCATCCAAGTTCTCGATTGTAGGAGATGTCATGTATAAAAAAGGCTTCCTACTCCCTCTCCTCGGATGTATTCACCCCTCAGAGGTCCCACACATCCTGTAGTACGTGCATGAGGGTTCTTGCTCCAGTCACATAGGAGGAAGACCATTAGCTAAGAGGATATTTAAGCAGGGATACTGGTGGCCGAACTTGGCCAAAGATGTTGCTGCCTACATGAAGAGGTGCGATAAGTGCCAGAGATTTTCCACTGTCCCTCATCAACCTCATCAACCAATGTCGTCATTTAGCTCACCTTGGCCATTTGCAGTTTGGGGAATTGACTTAGTAGGACCTTTGCCAAGAGCTGCAAACAACTATCGATTTTTTTGTGGTGGCAATTGATTACTTCTTTAAGTGGGTAGAGGTTGAATCGATGATCACGATTATGGAATAGAAGACCTTCCAGTTTATCAAGAAAAACATCATATGCATATATGGCCTTCTAAATACCCTTATCTCAGATAATGGAACCCAGTTTAAGAATTCTTCCTTAGAAAAATATTACGAAAGAGTAGGGATCAAGCAATTCTTCTCCTCTCCTGGACGACCCCAAGAAAATGGGCAGACTGATGTCATGAATCGAAAAATCCTTGACGGGATAAAGAAGAGGTTGGAGGAGGCCAAAGGGAAATGGACAGAAGAGGTATACGCTGTGTTATGGGCCTACAGGACGACTGCAAGAACGCCAATTGGAGAGACTCCTTTCATGCTGACACATGGTTCAGAAGCTGCCATCCCTACAGAAGTAGGACTCACCACCCATAGAGTTCAGACCTATGACCCTCGGAGTAATGGGGAAGAAATAAGGCTTGACTTGGATCTAATTGAAGAGAGAAGGGAAGATGTTGAGATCAGACAGGTAGCCTACCAACAGAGAACAACAAAGTTTTACATTCAAAGGGTAAAATCAAGACCTATAGCAGTGGGAGACCTAGTGCTGAAGAAGATGTTACAGAAGGCAAAGAAGTTCCACTTAAACTAGCATGGTCCTTACAGAGTGGTCGATGAGGTTGTGCCTGGTACTTACCGGCTAGAAAATCTTGAAGGGGAACCCTTTTCTAACCTGTGGAATACTGACCACTTATAGAAATATTACATATGATGTTGCAGTTATTTATTTATAGTACATGTATCATTTTATGAAGAGGATATTAATGAAAAGAGTAGTTCTATGTCAATATTGTTTCATTATGCTTAAACATCATTAGTTTGGTGAAAATTATGAGGGTAAAAATCATAATTTGATGACCTCAGACCTTAAACATCATTAATTTGGTGAAAATTATAGGGTAAAACATCATATTATGGTGGTCTCAGACCTTAAACATCATTAATTTGGTGAAAATTATGAGGTAAAACATCATATTATGGTGTCCTCAGACCTTAAACATCATTAATTTGGTGAAAATTATGAGGTGAAACATCATATTATGATGACTTCAGACCTTAAACATCATTAATTTGGTGGAAAATATGAGGGTGAACATCATAATTTGATGACCTCAGACCTTAAACATAATTAATTTGGTGGTAAATATGAGGGTGAACATCATAATTTGATGACCTCAGACCTTAAACATCATTAATTTGGTGATTAATTAAGGGGTAGAACATCATATTATGATGACCTCAGACCTTAAACATCATTAATTTGGTGATAAATTATGAGGTTAACATCATACTGTGATGACCTCAGACCTTAAACATCATTATTTGGTGACTTTAGACCTTAAACATCATTAATTTGGTGATAAATTATAGGGTAGAACATCATATTATGATGACCTCAGACTTTAAACGTCATTAATTTGGTGGAAATTTATGAGGTTAACATCGTATTGTGATGACCTCAGACTTTAAACATCATTAATTTAGTGAAAATTATGAGGGTGAAACATCATTATTTGGTGACCTCAGACCTTAAACATCATTAATTTGGTGATAAAATAATGAGGTGAAACATCATACTCTGACGACCTCGGACCTTAAACATAACATCATTATATGACTTTAAGACAACATGCAAGAGAAGGCATTCATTAAAAGAAAAAAAAATCCTCTGAAGAAGATGGTATTACATTAAGTAGTCAGGTTTACAAATCAAACGTGCTAAAGGGCCATCAAAGTTACAAATTAAAATAAGCAGAAGTTACAAATTAAAAGCTTCACATAGAAAGGCCTAAGTATCTACAGCTGGAATGGTGTCCTCTTGATCGATGTTAGTCACCTCTATAGTGTCGTCCTGATGAATGGCCTCTTTAGTTTCAGTAACCTCCAAGGGAGCCTCTGCAGGGGAAGCACCATCCTCCTCAACCTCTTGCAAGGCCTGAGCAAAATGAGGGTTGCCAAAACCTAGACCGATAAAGTCTGAGGCAGTTAAGCTCCCTGGCTCCTGTTCCTTAGAAGCTGCCCACTTCTCAATTTTTTTAATACCTCTTTCAAGGTATTCAAACCCAAAGCTAATGAACTCATCAAAAACCTTATATTCTTCAAGGATCTTCTCTGAGGCATCCTCCAGTGAGGATTTAACTGAAGCATCCACTTTGGTCTGAAGGACATCATCTTTGGCCTTCAGAGATAATTCACGGTCCTTCTTGAGGTTGACGATGTCCCTATCCCTCTTCTTAATCAGCTTACCAGTCTCTTTCAGCTCTTCTTTCAGACGGTTAACTTTAGCACTCAAAGAGGCTTGGACCTTTAGGACTTCTCTTCCCTTCTCAATAAGGGGCATCTTCCTCAGAGTCCAATCAACAAATTGATGCATGGATAGAACACCCTACAATGAAAAGTCAGATGTATGAGTTTTGTAACCTACAAATATAGATGAAGTTACACTTGGAAGAAAAAAAGCAGAAACTAGTACCTGAATAGACCTATGAAGGCTGAACTCAACCAACAATGGGATATCTAGAGAGCACAGGAAATGCTTATCTTCTTCGGTCATTGCAGAGCCGATGGTATCCATAGCCTTCAGACCATGGCCAATCAAGCTATCTGATCTTCAGTTGGGCCAGACGAGCTGCAAGGGCATCATCTGAGGAGATCGGAATGGCACGATTTCCCTTCTGACTTTTACTCAACCTCTGATTAGAGAATCCATTGTGGGTTTCCTTTTCTTAGTAATGTCGGCCTTGGACGTGCCGACGTTCTATTTGGGGGGAGGAGGGGCTACATTATTCCCTACCTTCTTCATCACCTTTACAAGGCTTGGGATAGACATCTCCTAGAGCTCGTCAGAAATACCTTCTGCACGTTCTGTGAAAAGAAAGATCTGAGTTAGTAAATCAGAAGTATAAAAAATAAGAGGTACAACTACGGAGAATAGTACTTACGAAGCTCGGTTAGAGGACTACCACCTAGCCCTGTCTGAGAGAGGTAGTAGGGGTCATAAGATGTTCGTATTTGATAAGACAATCGTGTTCTCCCTGATCTTGAAGGTCCTTAACCTTTTGGAAATGATCCTGGCTAAGGCTAGGGCTAGAGTTGGCCGAAAAGGACACCTTCCCCACTTCAGAGGTGTCCTCAGATCAGATGATGAAGTGAAAGCACATGGACTAAATTCCCATGCCCTTGAGGTAAAGAAATACCATGTTTTCCAGTTGTGATTTGAAGTCTAACCAACAACATATTTTTGTCTGACTTCCTATCTAGGAAGTGGTAGTAGATGGGGTGGTTTTTGGCAGAAGAAGGGACATAGCAACTCGTGAAGACTCTAACTGGAAGGTCTGAGTGGTGGATAGCCTTCTAAAGGACGATGGCCCCAATCATCACCCTCCAGGCATTGGGGGATAATTGTGAAGGGGCTAGGTTGATATGGGACAGTATGGCTCTAATTATAGGATAGATGGGGATATGGAATCCCAACTTAAACATCTACTCATACACACAGATCTCCCTATCTCGGCCATGAAAGGCCCTTTCACCCCTCAAGGGCTCCTAAGCTTAATAGAAGGACCTATAGAATAGAGGTGCCTAAAGGATAAGAGGTCAGACTCAGTGACCGGGCTCTCTATCTCAGATGCCTCAGATATATCGACTTCATTTTCGTTCACATCATTATCATCCCTACTAACATCGGCTTGGGCAGGTGCAGGGATACCATCAGGAAATTTCTGGGCGAACTTAGCCCCGGTAACCAACGACAGGGGAATAACATAAAAATTAGCAGAATGGCCACACTTGGCCCCACAACTTCAACATCAGAAGATGTTTGTGGGGTACTAGCAACATTACGATACGAGGCACGACTCTCAACCTCGGCCTGATCACGGACTTGATCTTACCAAATAGAGTAGTCCATAACCTCTTGGAAAGAGTCTACAGACATAGGGTCTGAGGTAGACGACTCAGACTCAGACATGGGAGTGGGGTCTATTGGATCCTCAGCTGGCTCAGCAGGCTCAGCTGGCTCAGGGTATATTACCTTCAGAGGTGGAGGGAAGATAGGTCTGAGGGGGAAGGCCTCAGCCCTACGAGCTTCCGCTTGGGCTAGCTCTATCTGCCTAATGTTTTTCTAAGGTCCTCTCTCTAAGTGAATGGAACTCTTTAATGAGCATATACAGAGGTCTGAGCATAAAGCAGACGAACACTTGTGGACTCTAAACCACAACCAAATAACTCAATTTAACCAAAATCAAAGATCAAACTTAGATTTTGAAATATTTTAAACTAAGAAAACTCAAGAACAGGCTCATCGAAAAATGCAAAGTATCATCGGAAAACCCTAAAACCCTCACCAGAAAAAGCAGAAACGAAAATTAAAGGCTGAAAATGATGAAATAGGATGAGGACGATACCTGTCTGAGTGTGAAATGAAGAAGAAGATCGGAATCGAGGAAACCACAAAACGCAGTTAACAGTTTTGACTGTTCCCAATAGTCAAAACCAATGCTATAAATAAACATCATTCCCTCTAATTTTAATCACTGAAAAAATTTCCCCCCCAGAAAATTCCGAAAATGCTACTGCATTATTTCCTTCGTCCAGAAAATTATTTTCTTCATTTCTGCATCTCATATTACTATTCCGGTTGAGTATATAAACACAGACTTGTGTTCGTTGGAATTAATTATTGTTGTGCTACATAATTAATTCAGAAAATCCATTTTATCTTAGGAGGCAATTATTCAACAACCTTGAAGCACATTGGAAGGAATAAATTTGCCTTAAAGAGACTGTTCTACATGGCTCGGATTTATCTTTTCTATTTCTAGTATTTATTTCTACAAAACCAAGTAAATTTCATTTTTCTGTAATTATGTTTTATTTATGTAATTATTATTATTATTCGTATTTCTGTATTATTGTCTTAATTAAATAGTAGACATAATAAAAACTAAGGCTCATAAAAAGAAAACATATACTCACTTGTCACCACCTTGGTCAGTACTTCTTTAAACAATAAATTAGTTAAACCAGGGTAAGATAAGGTACTTGACGTAATACAGACATGGATTTTCATCAACAACACAATTGGCTAACGTTATCATCCTATTTTCATCTTTCCACAATATTAATCACATATCTACAGCTTCAAAACAACAAAGAAAATGGATTTCGTTGAACATTAATATTTCAAATATAATAAAAATTGGGTTAAAAAATACCTCATTATCCTCCATAAAAAGGGAAGATGAAGGATCACTCTTTGACATCTTATGTTGACCTTGCAACAAACCAGGAAGCATGTCTGAATGTCAAGTAACAACGACATTTTGATAACAACAGAAAACTAGAAAAATAGTGTAAAGTGATAAAAAAACTCAAAAGAACCCTACAATGACATAATATGATGAGCTTGTTTTTCCTCTTGATATCACAAAACTCTCTTGCAGACACAGTAACTTCTCGATGATCCATACCCAACAGACGTGTCAGCCTGTAAGATAAATAGCTTGTACTATAAGTTACAGTCAACCGAAATGAGCAATTCAAACAAACACCAATAACATCCTAAATAAAATAAATAATGACCATGCACATGCATAAGTGAGCTACCACAATCTATTACAAGAAAATAATGGTCACAAATGAGTTGTTTGATCAGTTAATAAAATAACAATGCTTATATACATCATCATAATAACTTCCTGAAATTAATATTTATAATTAGCCACAATCTAGCAGTTCTTAAAGTCGAGACTTGTTAGTGCTCTAGCAATTATTTTGACTCTGTCTAAGTACTTGAAAAACAAAATAAAGAACAAAAATTAACAAAACATAGTGAAATTTTCTTAAGATAAGGCTAAAACTAAATCTGGTACTTATAATGTTAACTTAATATGGATGGGGAATGAACTTACGAGTCTAATATCATGATGTTGGAACCTTTATTAGTTTTCTTGAGATATGAAATCTTCACAGCTGCTAGTTCATCTTTCTTCACATTTCTCACAAGGCCTCTTAGGTTGCTTAGTAGTTCTTCCAAACTATCACGTAGAGATAAAATGCATAAAACATGTACTGTGTATATACTTCGATAATGTTGTTTGATAGGATAAATGATGTTGGAGAAGAATATTGACTTACGGGATTGCTATTATTTTATTCTTAGCACTAGGCGGAAGGCGAGGAATACCAACCTTGTCCTACTCTGATCTAATATCGATCATAATGTGATTTGTTGTAGATACACAGTCAAGAGTTTGGGCATGAGTAAGCGCACCTGGAGAGTAATGTACCAGATAATATGCTTAATATATATCACGTTAACTAATAATTACAGCTACTAGATTATAAAAAAATCGTTATCATATAGTAAACTTCACTTTGCTACATATAAGTTTAGCACCCAAAACTTAGAAGACCCAAGCTCGAGAAGTACAAATTATTTCCAAGGTGGTTGATCAAATTCCATCCCAATAAGCATATATTTTGCTCCTCGCATTTTTGGACAAGTCCCTCCAATTGGGCTTGGAAGAAATACTTTCGACCCAACTCTTATATGAAACCCACCCCAATATATATGAGGCCTGATACAGTTCCAGGAATTTATTGAGTCACCTATATATCGGTTTTGAAACTTCAAAGAAGGGACAATTCATAAAATTGTTATCAGTATTGATCTCGGCCATCTTCACATGTGGATGTAAACTGAACTAAGCGCACTCCATTATTTATGCACCACTTATGTATGTAATTCGACAAATGATCTTCATGGGCCCGCAGAAGATCACCCAATGTTGACCCCCCAGAAAACAGATATTCATTTATATTAGGCCATATCACTGATAATTAAAACTAACTGCATTCAAAACCTAAGAAAACCATGTATACAATCAATAGAGAAAGGGGTAAAGAACCAAATAAAACCAATACCTTGAAAGCACATAATACTTGCTCAAATTTTTAATCCTAGCAACACTTTTTACATTTTACCAGTTTCATCTGCATACCCTATACACAAAACACACAATCATCCAACAGGTGTGTAAAAATGAAAAAATAAATCACACAAATAAAATCCAAGAAGCATCCAATTCTGTAACTTATTCCCCAAGTCCTTGAACTAATTGGTTTTGCGAGAATCAGTGATATGCCCTAAGTGTACCCTCTTACTCAGAGATACTAACCTCGGCCAGTCTTACAGTCGAGGTGACAAAAGCCTACGCCATCCATGATCAGGGTCGTCACTCAGAAGGTCAACCTCAGCCAACTTTGCTTCAACCTCTACATCAACCTCAATTGGACATCAGTCGAGGTCAGTAAGGACACGGGTGTAACCATCCATCAGCATCAGCATCAACATCGGCCCTAGCTAACGTTACAAGTTATCACCTGAGATCACTAAAGCCTTGCCGGCTCAGCATCGTGCCAAGACATCATCGGCCCTGGTCGACATTCTAGGTATCTAACCTCGTCGGGCATCCCAGCCAAGGTCATTATATAATTATCTCAAATATGGATGAGGTCAGGCATCACCAACCTCGTACTCATCCAGGCTGAGGTTGGCATCGAGCGAAGACTGTCGAGCATTTACACGCATATGTTTAATTTGGAACACGTGGATAAATCTGTTATAACTGAATCATTCCCTCCACGTGAAGGAATATTGAGGTCATCATTGTTAGTTAAGATCATCCAGGTTTCATCTTTACACTGGTTGGATCTTCATGCACTTACACATTGTATGCTTGGGGGGTACATTACACCCCCCAAGCACTATATATAGAGGTCATCCTCAATATTTTAAAGAATCCAGAATTACAAACCCTAGCCAAACTCTGGTGCATTTACAATAGAGAGAGAGAGTGGAGTGATTGTATTGCTAAGGCCATTAGAGCCCTCTTCTCACTTGCACGGTGGACGTAGGCAATTACCGAACCACTTATATTGGTGTATTTCTCCTCTTCTCTTCATCTCCTTCTGCATATCTGTGTTGTTATTTGCTGCCATTGTTATGCCTGTTTAAGCTCTACTACCTCTTTATCTGGTGGTGTTATTTACAGCATCATCATTTTGGTACCATCTGTGGGAACGAGAAGACGTATCTTTTCCTTTCCTAGCTTAACCTCACTGGAGACTCTGGTGATGAACCAGGCCTCACTCCTTGCGTGGAGCTGTTTCACCATTGAAATAGGTCCCTTAAGGTATTAAGCTCACCTTCTTTACAAGATCTTTAGTTTTAACATATGGCACTGGAGTTACCACCACATCCTCCACCATCTGGTGTTGGAGGACCTAGTTCCAACCAGGCACCACCCCAGTCTGAAATGGCTGAGGTGGCTGCAGGCTTAAGGTCTTTGGCTGCAACGCAGCAAGCAATGAAGGAGAAATTTACACAGCTCAGTTAAAATATGATGAGGCCACCAGGGATCTCATCGGAGATGATTACTCCGGTGGCTGTTTAACCCAATACTGAAGCCAGGGGACCACCCTAGGCACCGGGAAAAGACCAACCTACCCCTCAGTGGAGGAAGGATGTTGCTGACCCTATGCCTTTACGTCTGGGGAGGTTAGCAAACCCTTGACCCGAGGATAGGTATGATGATATGGAGGCAGGCGATGCTCTAAGGACTGCTGGGGGCCGTATGAGGTTTCAAACAATACTGTACACCCTATCCAACAGAGCCGAGGTTATGGGGGCAAAAGAGATGGTGGTGCCCAACAAAGAGGATCAGTTTTTGATCGCTTAAGTAGAGGGTCATCCTTTAAAAGGCTCGTCCCAGTCAATGACCTAAGAAAGAGATGACCCTAAAAAGAAGAGAAACGACAGATGTTAGGAAGATCCCCCCAATAAGAAGAGATAAGGACTCAGATGATGATGATGAGGATGACCCTGACCTCCCACTAAAAGACGATAATGCCCCTGTGAATAGGTTGGTAGGATCTCTTTTGGTGTTAACACCATCTATGGAGGACTAAAAGGGGGTGGCTCAGAAGTAGCCGACCGTAAAGCTCATGTGGCAGAGACTAAGTTAGTGACCAAAGTAGAGGTTGTGAATCTGTCGTCTTCAAAGGCTAAGCAGAAGAGAAAGAAGGTAGATATGGATACTCTTATAGTTGGTTTATCCCGACTTGATTTCAAAGCTATCTTAGCTCCACACGATGACCCTTTGGTAATCACTACAAGGGTGCATGGATGTGAGGTGCAGAGAATCCTCATCGACGGGGGAAGTTCATCTGACATAATGTTTTAGCCCTATTTCAAGAGCCTAGGCCTTATCAGAGCTAGGCTTGTACCATATCATCATCTGTTAATTGGCTTCAGTGGTGAAAAGGTCCATCCGTTGGGCATGTATGAGATGTATGTACGAATGGGAGACGAGTGACCTAAGAGGTTGACTCAGAAGATTATTTTTTTTAATGGATGAAAATGTATTCTCGGTCTACACCCTCATCATAGGACGGGTAGCCCTTAAGGAATTTAAGGTCGTGCCATCAATGGTCCACCAAATTCTAAATTTTTTTACCCCCTGTGGGGTAGGGGAAGTGCAAGGTGACCAGACCTCAGCATGAGAATGCTACTTTAACTCGGCAGAAGAGAGAGAGGCCCATAAGAGGGCAATAACCACATATAAAATTGATACACTTGATCCAAGGGATGAAACAAAATTGAATAAGGGAGAGGCCGTGAAAGATGTAGAATCCATCGTCCTCAATGAGGACAAACCAGAAAAAACCGTCCAAATCGGCAAAGCCCTAAGACCCGAGATCAAGGAAGAGCTGGTAAATCTTTTGAAGAAGAGACAAAGTGTCTTCGCTTGGAGCTATGTGGACATGCCTGGCATTGACCCTGAGATTATGTGCCACAAACTTAATGTGGCAGAAGACGCTAAGCCAATCAAGTAAAGAAGAAGAGTTTACTCTAAGGAAAAATGTGATTTCATCAGGGAAGAGGTCAGGAACCTGGAAGAGGCCAAGTTCATCAGAGAGGTCATATACCCTGAGTGGTTATCTAACGTCATCATTGTGCTAAAAACTAACGAAAAATGGAGGATGTGCATAGACTTCACTGATTTGAACAAGTCTTATCCAAAAGATAGCTTCCCCTTGCCTCGAATTGATCAGATGGTAGATACCACAGCAGGGCATGAGCTCATGAGCTTCATGGATGCCTATTCCAGGTATAACCAGATTTTTAAAAACCTAGAGGACACAGAGAAGACAACGTTCATAATCGATAAGGGGACCTATTTCTATAAGGTTATGCCCTTCGAATTGAAGAATGCAAGGGCCACCTATCAACGTCTTGTAAATAAAATATTTGAGCATCATATTGGCAAGACCATGGAGGTATAGTGGATGACATGTTGACGAAGAGCTTGAAGGCTGACACTCACATCGTCGACCTGGAAAGGACTTTTGACACCATGGATTTATATAGGATGAAGCTCAACCCTGCCAAGTGTGTCTTCGGAGTAGGAGCAAGAAAGTTTCTTGGATTCAGCATTAATCAAAGGGGAATAGAGGCCAATCCCGAGAAAATCAAGGCTTTGCTTGAAATGAAGACACCAAGGACCATCAAAGTCGTTCAGAGGTTAACCAAAAGAGTTGCTGCGTTGAACCGGTTCATCTCTAGAGCTACGGACAAGTGTCTTTATTTTTTCAAAGTTCTTAGAAAGGCTTTCGAATGGGATGAGGAATGCGACAAGGCTTTTAAAGAGCTGAAGCCCTACCTCGGATCCCCTCTGCTACTATCTCGACCCATCTTAGGGGAGAAGTTATATGTGTATCTAGCCATTTCAGAATCAACCATTAGTTTAGCCATAGTAAGAGAAGAAGATGGAGTTCAGAGGCCGGTGTACATCAATAGTAAGGATCTTTATGGGTCTGAACAGAATTATCCTCGAATGGAAAAGTTGACCTATGCCCTAATCCACGCGTCTAGGAAGATGAAGCCATACTTTTAAGCCCACTCCATGGTTGTCCTCACCGATTCCCCACTAAGATAAGTCCTCCACGAGCCTGAGAAGTCGGGAAGGTTGATGACTTGGGCCATCGAGTTAGGGGAGTATGACATTGTTTATCAACCAAGGGTTGCCATCAAAGGACAGGCTTTTGCAAACTTTATAGCAGAGTTCACCTGGGAAGAGGTTGAGGTTGAGAATAGTCAAGAGATTACAGATGAACCAGGCAGTAACGTCTTTCGTGATCTGGACGAGGTTGGGTCAAACAAGTTCGGAAAAAGTGTAGCTGAGAATAAGGAAGACATGTACCTCTTCTATCAAGGGATCCTGTCAGAGGGGAACTTCTCTTCGATTGAAGATATTTGGAACCTCTTCATTGATGGGTCTTCTTGTGAAAGCGGAAGTGGATCAGGGCTGATAATGTCAGCACCAAATGGTACCAACATCAAATATGCATTGAGGTTCAACTTCAAAGCATCGAACAGCGAGTCTGAGTATGAAGCCTTGATAGAAGGCCTCTCCTTGGAAAAAGCTCTTAGTGTTGGCCAACTCCTAGTCCACAGTGACTCAAGGCTAGTCATCAACCAAATCCTGGGAGTATACGAGGCCAAAGATGAAAGTATGGGTAGATACCTGAGAAGAGTGAGAACAATGCTAGAAAGCTTCAGAGAAGTGAAGATGAAGAGGATACCCCGTCTAGACAACAGTCGGGCAGATGCACTAGAGAGATTGGCCTCAGCAATAAGGATAGACATCAGAAGGACAGTACCAGTCGAGATCCTGCTCAAACCGACCATTAAAGAAGAGGAGGTTGCCAGTGGAGAATTCAAACGTGACCGAGGGAGCAATTGGTGAGTAGGATATAAACACTGGTAACCCTCCAGAAACTTTTTGGGGATCCAATTGAGACCGAGAATAGAGTTATTACGAACTGATTTTTTACCTTTCTGCTGGGCGATCGCTTATGGTTTTATGCCCCTTTGTTTTGTAACCTTATTTTGAATATTATTGTCTTTTTAACAATGATGGTCTGTAGCAATCTTACTTTTAGTTACTTTGAACAATTTTATGTAACCTTTGCCTTATGGCATGTTCGAATGCCTCTTATAAATTAATTCACTATAATAAATGATGTTCCACAACCATATTTAAATTTGTTTTACCCTCGCCACTTAAAGTGATGTTCAAGAGATGATCCCTCCTCTCGGAGTTATTGGAAGGATATGAGGAGCCAAGACTCCCCAGTCATTCTCCTATCGCCGAGAGAGAGTAATAATTAATTTCATCATAATATATGATATTACACAACCATTTTTAAATGATTTTTACCCTCACCACTTAAAAGTGATGTTCAAGAGATGATCCCTCCTCTCGGAGTTATTGGAAGGATATGAGGAGTCAAGACTCCCCAATTATTCTTGTATTGACGAGAGATAGTTATAAATTAATTTCACCATAGTATATGATGTTGCACAACCATTTTAAATGATTTTTTACCCTCACCACTTAAAGCGATGTTAAGGGGTGTCGGCGCTATTAGAAGGATATGTGGGAGCCGAGACTCCTCAATCGTTCTCGTATTACCGAGAGAGATTTACCAATTAATTCACCATAATAAATTATGTTCTATACTTAGGTGTTGTACAAACCATGTGAGAAGTGGGGATAAAACACAAGGAGTATGACACAACACTTGATTTTTCATTATATTGTAATAGCCAATTGTAAAAATGGTTTTTTACAACTGAGTAGTGCAATCTCATTGACATAACACTGACTATGATCTTTTGAACTGAGTTGGGAACAATACATTGGACTTCTAGGATAGAGGACATTGGTAGACTACTGATAATATCTTTGTAGATGATCCGTATTCCAAGGGATAGTAAACGGTTTTCTTTCAAGATTTTCAAGCCGGAACGTTCCAGGTACAACTTCTTCCATTACCCTAAAGGGTCCATGCCAATTTGGGTACAACTTATTACTTTTTTGCCACACTTTCTTTAAGATGGAGTCTTCAATAGCTATAAGGCAAGACTTCACCCAGTTGTTATAGAATTTGGTTTCTCACTGGTGGTATGCTAACTATCTCACTGCAGCATGCTCTTGTCTTTCGTTGATTAGGTTTAAATCTAACCTTCTTTCTTATAAGTTGGCCTCTGGGTCATAGGTTTGGACTCTGACTTGGGATTTCGAGCTCTGTTGGGATGATCGCCTCCATCCCATAGGCTAGCATGAATGTTGTCTCTCTCGTTGGAGTTCTCTAAGTAGTTATTTAGGCCCATAATACTCCATGTAGCTCGTCTGTCCACTTCCCCTTTGTGTCTTCAAGATTTTTATTTATTCCATCAAGGATGGTCCTGTTTGTGACCTTCATTTGGCCATTGGCTTGAGGT
This sequence comes from Sambucus nigra, assembly GCA_949130495.1. Classification (NCBI taxonomy): domain Eukaryota; kingdom Viridiplantae; phylum Streptophyta; class Magnoliopsida; order Dipsacales; family Adoxaceae; genus Sambucus; species Sambucus nigra. The sequence continues at coordinate 135,424,691 of OX422213.1, read as the reverse complement.
TGTCTAGGCATGAAAAAGAACTGCCTAATACCGACCCTCATGCAATATGCTTGTTAAGAGGCTCTTTGCGTGTATGGTCGTTGTCTTCAAAAGCCACTCTCAAAATTCCCTTGAGTAACTACAAAACTTGTCTAAAAATAACTCGTATTGCGGTAAGTATGGGTATCAATCCAACTCTCAATGGTGAAACAATTGACGTGAAAATGTGCAATTCCAATTTTTTTATTAAAATATTTTTTTTTGAATTTTTAAACAACAATTTCAAGGGAAAAATTAACTAATAAATGCTAAAATTACTAAATGACTAAATAATGAAAAAAAAAGTGTGCAATCGAGTGTGAAATATGTGAGAAAGTAAAGAGATGGGATTACACGGCATAATCAATTATTTTAGTTTCTCAATTTATTAATTTGAAATATTTCGAGATACTATTAAATCGATAATCTAACTCTCGTTATAATTATAAATTTAATAATATCTTTTTCAGAAATTTAATTTAAAAATGTCACACAATGAAAAATTAGGACTTATAATATTTTCAGAAAATTACCCGCTAGGATCAATTTAACGAAAACAATAGCAATCCGCAAATTTCAATACCGAATTAATATTCAAATTTCGGAAACACCTATCTCTAGTTCGGTTCCTAATTTCAAACATTAATTTGTTCAATTAATTTACCAACTCTCGTTACATAAATTAATTAGTGATAGTTAAAAATAATTTTCCTAGAATTATAGCATTAATAAAATTGATTAATTAAACTAGCACCATTCGTAGTGCATCCCATCCCTTGAACGGAGTGTTTAGCCAAACATTCTCATGTGTGCATAAACAACAATAAATAATATGTCAAGAAGGAAATAAATTGAAAAGAGAATATATAAATACAATATGTAATTTTTTCCACAAATTTGTCTTGAAATGCCCTTAACATGCGTCCAACTTCTTCACAATTTTCAGCACTTGATTACAAAATGAAGACTAAAAACTAAACCTAAAAATTACTGTAAAGCTAAACTATTTTTTTTTTTATTTTTCTGAATTTTTTTATGATTCTAAACTGTACATAATATACACACTTTTTTTCTCTCTCTTTGCATCTCTCTCTGCGTCCTTTCTTGCTGTGTATCAGAGAGTCTCCCCTTTTTTAAATGAGTCGCCCCCTTTTTTATACTCCACGAATTGGGTTGGAATATGAGATATTGGTGGGATTTCCCTTTGCCAAATCCAAAGATTTATTCCTGGGTTTTTGGCTTGGGATTGACTCCGATTTTTATGGAGGTTGGTGGTGATTTGAAATAATGAAAGTCTTGGAGATGTGGGGTATGGGTTTGGAAGGTGTAGGTTATGGATGCCATAGGTCGGAGGTAGTGGGTTTTAGAATTTTATGGGTTTGAATTCAAGCAGGTCCGAGTTAGAGGATTTCGGGTTTTGCTGGGGTGGATCAGCCGGGTATGGCCGGGTTGATGAGGTTGCCCATGACAGGGGTTGATCGGCTTTATGAACTGTTAGGTATGGATGGTTGAGACTACCCGGGTTCGAGTTGGTGTTTGGAAGTGGGCGATGGGTTTAGCTGGGTTGGGTCGTGGTTGAGTTTTGTTGGTTCGAAAATCGGGTTTCGGGTACGGTAGGGGTTGAAAGCGGGTTTTGGGTTGTGGTTGGTTTAATGGGTTGGGATTGGTTTAATGGTGGTGGTTTGTGGTTTGGAAATGTTGGGTGGTTGGTTAATGGAGGTATGAGAGAGAGAGTGTTTGAGGTTGAAGATGGTGTTGGGTAGGTTAGAGTGTGGTGGGGTGTATAGGAATTAGTGTGGGGGTGAGGTTTAAGTTTAGGTGTATGAGTGTGTATAGCATTTACACTGTGAGTGAATTTAATTTTGTGTGTGTTTAAGTTGTGACCCTAAAAATAACACAACTAAAAAAAATATAAAACTAACCAAACTAAAAATCTAAAAATAAAAAACTTCTCTAAAAATAAAATAGAGACTCAAAAGAAAAAAAATGAAACTAAAATGAAATAAAAATAAAAATAAAAATCTATTAAACTAAAAACTTAAAATCCTAAAAATGTAACATCTGAAAAAAATAAAATAAATGAAATCCTAAAAACTAAACCTAATGAAATAAAATAAAGTGAAATAAGAAAACTAAAAACTAAAAACATAAAAACTCAAAATAAAATTATATTGTATAAAAAGAAGAATAAAACTAGAAAATAAACCTAAAAATAAAAACGACACAAATAAAAATAATAAAGGTACAAACTTAACACACACCGGGCTCGGGGTATGGACTCGGCTCGGTCTTGGCTTAGATTTGATTCGGGACAAGGTTCGGGACATCGGAACTGATCTCTGCAAGCTCAAATAGGACTTTTGACTTCACGGTCTCTTTGAATTTCTTCAATTAATGCTTTTGACCACTATTGAGTCGCAATTGACTTGATTTAGCATTATTTATACCGCAACTGCGTATTGATCTGAGAAATAAACAGATACGAACATAAGGCCATTTTAATTAAAAGGAGCGACTAAAATGCTTCTATTCGGGGTATAAAATATACACTTTTGGGTGCTTATCAATGCTTCCAAAGACTTATTCTTGAATTATTTTCCATAATCTAATATCATGGTATTGGGAAAGCTGTACCGACAGATGATATTTTTCCATATATTACTTCAGTAGTAGTTACCATCGCTTTAGCCTCCACCCACTTTTATAAGATATCAATTGCCATGATCAGATATCTATAGTTTTCTTTCGCTCAAGGAAGAGGGCCAACCAAATCTATCCCCCAGACTATAAATGACTATGGGGTCATTATGGTCGAGAAAGGTTGATGGGGTTGTTGAGGAATGCTCACGAATCGCTAGCACTTATCACATTTATTTACGTATTCTGTTGAATCCTTGGCAAGTGTCGAGCAAAAATGCCCTAAGTAACGATCCTTTTAGTAAGAGATCGGCCACCTATATAGCTTGCACAAGACCCTTCATAAACATCTTAGAAAACATATTCTGTCTCTAAGGGATGCACACATCGGAGCAATGGCAGTAGGAAACCTCTTTTGTAAAGGATGTCAGGTATGATGGTGAACTTGACTACCTAATATCTTATCTTCTTCCTCTCAGCTTTAGATTCTGGCATCTTCCCATCTATAACATACTCAATTATAGGGTCCATCTAGGACTCCCCCAAATTCAAGTTCAAACAGAATTTCATGGTGCTCTCGTTCCCATCAATGCTCAGCTTTAGTAAAATTTCAATGGGCACAGTGCGCTTGATCTCGATTCTGGTTATTGACACAAGTCTTGCCAAAGCATCGACTCTATCATTTTTTAATCTTGAAATCCTTGTTATTTCACCCTAGCAAAATATTTGACCTTTTTTTCATCTTTAGCCTCGTAGACGCTCAGTATTTGATTGGCGATCAATTGAGAATCATTGCTAGCTATCATCTGGACGACATTAAGCGCTTTGTATAGGGAGAGACCTGCTAACTAGGCCTCATACACTAACTCATTATTTGACGCTTTAAATCTGAACCACAAAGCTTACTTGATATATGTTCCATCTAGAGCCGATAGTATCATTGCTACTCCATTACCATTTTCACTAGACGAGCCATCAATAAACAATATCCAAAGAGGTCCACATTTTATGAAGGGACCCGCATCCAACATTCCTTTTATAAAAATAAAATCTTTCTCTTTTGTTTGGTCTATAACATTAGCCCGCACCTTCACAACCACTACCTCTCTAGGCATATAATGGCACTTCGGTCTCTCCTTTGTTTCACTATCATCACTCTAAGCCAAGGTGAACTCAGCCACGAAGCCTACTAATGCCTTCCCCTATTCCTCGACTGGTAAATTATGTCAAACTCACTTAGCTCTACTAACCATGCCATTAGCCTACCTGATTTCTCGGGTTTATGAAAAACTTGCCTCAGGGGAGTGTCCGTGAGAACCACCATTGTATGTGCCTAAAAATAAGGTTCATTTTTCTTGAGGCATTTATCCGTGCATATGTTAACTTTTCCATTTTTTTATAATTTAGCTCTGCTCCTTACAAAGCTTTGCTATTGGAACACACCGAATTTTTAATTCTATCGTCATCTCGGATAATGGTTGCACTGATGGTTGGTGTTGATGTAAAAAACTAGATCGCTCTAATTTTTCAATCACAGATAAATAAATAAGACAAAGATTTTTAAAGTGGTTCGGCTAGGAATAAAGCCTACGTCCACTGTTATGTTATTGCTGAGTGTTTGTGGAATTCTTGATTACAAATTCTCTCCAGAAATTCCGGTCCCCTTGAATGAGGATGGTACATGGTATTTATAGCCTTTAGGCTGTACATGAAAGGTCCAATACATTAAATGATATACATATGAAAGGGTAATACATTTAATGCAGCGTGTGCGTCAAGAATATAATGAATAGTTGAACAGTTGTTCGTCTGGTAATTAATGATACGGCCGAGATGCAGTTCGGACCGCCTTAGTTGCTTGTTGATCAAGAGTTTCTCGGAACATTAGAGTACCTCGGTGCTATAGAGTTCCTCGGTGTGTTAAAATTCCTCGGCATGATAGAGTTCCTCGGCGTATTCTCGTTGCTCGGAAAGAAGCACGGCTGGTCGGGAAATGATCTTCCTCGCTGCTATTGTGCCATGTAGATTGACACGTGTCTTCATCTTCTTCGTCCACATCAGCACATTAATTTTGGTATCAACAGAAGCCCCCAATGTTTCATATTTTGAACTTTGAAGAGTATGGAACATTCTTTCTCGGTATATGGCAATATTAAATGTACTTCCCGGGTTTCAGGAACATTGTATTCAAATTTCCTTCTTATTTCGCAGTTTCCGCCTTTTTGATAAGCGCTTTGATATTCGTGCAAATTTTGTCCTTTTAGCCGCCGGAAGTTTAGTAGTTTCTTTTTGGTAATCATTTCTTTCGCCGCTTCCCAATGCAAAGTATTTAAACTTCTTTGGTAACCATACCGTCGTCTACGTTTTTCATTCTCTGCATTCAAGCTTTCTCTTCTCTTCTTCTCTTGTGCGTTCATCTTTGTTTCCGTTCGTTGTCAACACATCTCCTTTCTTTCTGTAAGATCTTCTTTCTTTCTTCTGTATCTCTTTTATTCAATATGGTTTATATTGTGGAGTCTGTTGAGAAATTCCGTTCTGATTTTTCCATTCCTTCGTGGGTAACTCTAGAGGTTCTTTCTGAGCCTTTAGATTACTTTCGATTGGCTGAGGGACATTGGTTCCCCAGTCTTTTTGTTGCTGAATGCGGTTTTTCCTTTCCACCAAACCCATTATGTCTTGAGTTTTGTCAATATTTTGATCTTGTTCCTGCAAAAATAGCCCCCAATTCATGGAGAATAATTAACGGGGTGCACAAATTAAATCTAACTCATGGGACTCGTATTGGGATCCCTGAAATTATGTTTTGTTATAAATGGGCTGTTCTAGATAATATTTATTATTTAAAAACTAGGTATTTGAATAGGGCTCTTGTAGTTAATCTCCCTGACTCAAATAGGGATTATTTTGAGCATGGGTTGGTCATAAAAAATTGGCAACATGCGCCTTTATCTGGGAATGAAGTATACAACGGTCCCAGATGCCCCCCATACGGCAATGGGATAGGTTTATTTTTCATTTTATTTTACTTATGAAATTATGCTTTCATCATGTTTGACAAAATGTATGACTGATATTCCATTATGTATTTATTTGCAGTTGATAGCAAAAGAAAAACTCCAAAAGAGTCAGAAGTGAATATCAAGCATTTGAAACTTATCTGGAATTTGCATAAGACCATTGCTGACGAGCATATTAGATCTGCTTCATATTTACTACAGTATAAGAGTTATACAACCTCTTATACTGCTCGCCCTGTTGAACCAGCTTCAACACCAGAAAGTTCATCTTCAGATTCTCATATCCCCCTATCTCAGAGAATGGGCAAGAAAAGAGCTCCTCCCGCTCTATTTGGTGACACTTCTTCTGTTGTTGGAGCCCAGAAAGGCAAAATTGATGTCCCAGAGGGGACTAAAAAAGTAGATGCTGGTTCCTCCAAAGTTGCCGAGAAGCCCCCAGTGGCCCCGAGCAAGAAAAATGCTCCTGCTGATGTAATTGCCATCTCTCCGACCAAGACTTCTTCCTTGGTTGATGCTGCTGACCGTCCTTTGAAGAGATTGAGGAAATCATCCTCAGTTAATCTTGCTGGAACTGCATCTTCTCTACCCGCTGGTGGTAGTAGTGTCTCAAAAATCATTCTTCCGAGTTCTTCAACGAGCTCAGTTATACCCGAGGTTCTCGGGGTTGATGAAAAAATTCCTAGGGATACACTGACATCCCTAGCTGCTCGCCATCTTTCTTCAGTAAATTTCTCATACCTTTGGTCTTTCTTTCTTTTTCTTGAATTCTTGTATTTGTGTTGACTCTATTGTTTTTCTTATCTTTCAGCTGGTGAACTGCTTCAATACCATCGTGAAGAAAGATCAAGTTATTAAAGCTTCCACTTCCTCGTCCGATGTTGACGATGCTTTGTTGGGTTTAACCCAATCTGTGATGGAATCTCGCCAACAGTACATCGAGGAGAAAACTGTTTGGGAGAAAAAATTGGCTGCAGCTGAGGCTGATAAGATGAGGATGGCTGAAACCTCCAAGAATTTGGAGGAGAAAATTAAAGATTTGGAGGTTAAACATCAGGAATCTGATGATAAATTGAAGAAGGCAGAAGAAGAATTATCTACTCTGCGAGATATCAAGGTTAAGAAAGAGGAATTGGAGGTGAAGCTTTCCTCGGAGAAGTCGAGGAGAAAAGTCGCAATCAAGAAACATTTCAGCGTTGGTTGGGAGAAAGGATGGGAGAGAGGGATAGCTGCAATGACGTCCCAAGTTCAATATGGGGAGCTGAAATACTTCCATGATGGTTGGGTAGCTGCTCTGCAAGAGCTAAAAGTCCAAGACGATTCTGAGCTATTCCAACGGCATCTCCCTGGTCCTCCTCCACCAATTATGGAAGAAGAAGAAGACGAACCTGCCTCAGATGAGTCTTCTATGGCTATGGGTGATCAGGTTTCTGCTTCTCAACCCTCTGTCACCGAGGATGTTTCTTCTATGCCTCCTCCTCCCGAGAAGAATCCTACCGATCAAGCTGTTGTTACCACCGAGCAACCGAGCTCCTCGTCCCAGCCTCCCGAGAAAGTCTTGGGAGACAAGGAAAAGGTGTGAAGTTGTTCGGTAGCATTTCTGTATTTCCTTGTAATCGAACGATGTAACCTTTTGATGATCTAATAAAATATATCTTTGCTCATCTCTGTTGTTGATAATTTGTTTTTGTTGATTGTTGTCTTTTCCTTGTCATTAGTTTGTTGCTAGAATGGAATTGATCTCTTCTCATGATACCGAGCTGATGCAGCAATGTCATCAATACTATAAGGCTGGTCATACAGATCTTAGTACATCGGAAATTGCTGATATCCTTGGTCATGGTGCTTCAGAGCAGGCTATTGAAGCTTATCAGTACTTGAAAGCTTTACTCGACCGAGCAGTGGACAACAATGTCGCTTACTATGAGTTGATCGAAAAGCTTTATGGTTCCTTAGAGGATCTTCAAAATCAACACAACGAATCAATGGCTTTGCTGCATAAGGATTATGAAAATAGATATCAGCAGCTCTCTTCAGAAACGGGCCACAAGAAGATCATTGCTGGGTATGACGTTAGGGAGAGGACCCTAAAAGGTGAAGTTGAAGCCTGTAGACAAATTGCCGAGATCCTGGAACAAGAAAATAATAATTTGCAGAAAAAATTAGCTCAATATGAATCTGCTGCTTCATCTTCTACTGCATTAATACCAGTTACTGATGAGGGCTTCTCGTTCTTAGAGGTAGAAAATGCCAAACTAAGGCAAGAGCTGGAGGACTTAAGAAGATCTGCCATTTCTGGAACTGCTCGGGGACGAGGAAGAGGTTCTCGGGGGCGAGGAAGAGTCCTCAGCCAAAATATTGAAGAGGCTCGCACTCAGTCTACTCTGGAAACTCAAGCATTCCAGTTGAAAGTAAAAGACCGTGCTCTGACTGAAATGTCCAATAAAAATCTGTCTCTGGAAGATCAGCTGGCATCAACGAAATCTGCCTTGCATAACAAGGATCTCTTTGCCAAAAGCCTTTATGAACAATTGGATAGATTAACCTTCCAATTCCATAAACAGCCAAGGGAATTCTGGATGGCAGGATACAATGAAGCTCTCGTTCATCTGGATGCTCGCATTGAACATGCTAACAATGAAGGTTACAAGCAAGGATGGTTAAATGCATTGGGTGTATTAAAGTTGGAGCAAGGGCATTTTTTATGGGACTATCATGCTCCATCATTATTAGACCTGCCTGTACCACCTTTCAAATTGGATATGGCATGGATCCCAGCTCGTTCCATTCCTCGCAGTCTAATTTCAAAATACCTTGGTGATTATAGCCTTCACTCCCAAGTTGAATTATCTCGTCCTGAGCATCTTTTGGATACACCTTCTGTTATGAACGTCAGAATGCTCAGAGATGTTAATTTCATCAATTCTCCCCTTTGCCTAGAAGACCCTCCTGCCGGCGAGGAACCTGTTTCTAAATCACAGGGCAAAAGACCAATAGAATAGTAATATCCATGTAACAATTTAGTACCTTCTTGTAATTTGTAATTTATTCTAGATTAATGAAAAGATTTTCATTTTCTGTTTGCCAATTTTGTTAGTCTTGTGTTTATCAAGCACATTTATATTTGTACATATGTATCTATGTATCTGTTAAAAAGATAACAATATTATTGTTCAATAAGCAACTTAATAAAAAGTTACAAGTATTAGTAATGTTTCTCGATCACTTAATAATAAAGTAATGAGTAAAAATATTCAAACTGTTTCCAACCAACCAAGGTGGATGAATAATGTTTGTCGACCAATTACAGTTGATGGGTTTTTATTCCCAACCAGCTATACTTGGTTTATTTATAAAATTGCGTCCGACCAACTAAGATCAATAATTTGTCCTCGCCGACCAACTACAGTTATTGGGTTTTTATCCCCGACCAACTATACTTGGTGTATTTTTTAAACATTTTGTTCTTCAAAGAACTCATTGTAATAATATTACCTCCCGACCAACATAAGTTGTAATATGAGAGTATATTTTTATCTTACCAACCGTAGTTGATCATGCTGGTGTACACTTTCTGGCTCCTTAAAGCTTTTGGCTCCTTAGAGCATTTTTTGGCTCCTTAGAGCATGTCCTCCTAACCAAAGGAGGTTGGCTACTTATAGCACTTTTTGCTCCATAGAGCTGTCCTCCTAACCAAAGGAGGTTGGCTCCTTAGAGCACTTTTGCTCCGTAGAGCTGCATTCTTTGACTCCTTAGAGCATGTCCTCCTAACCAAAGGAGGTTGGCTACTTATAGCACTTTTGCTCCGTAGAGCTGTCCTCCTAACCAAAGGAGGTTGGCTCCTTAGAGCACTTTTGTTGTGTAGTGTATTACACTAGTATTCCCCGAAAAACTTTCATCCAGAAAGAAAAATGGTGAAACATCTTCGTTTTATTCATAATGAAAGAAATGCTTTACATTTGACATCATTGATAATACTTGCGCAGGTGTTCAGCATTCCATGCGTTCTTAAATTCCTCTCCTTCTAGAGTTGCTATTCTGTAAGTTCCTGGTCGAACAACTTCTGTAACTCGGTAAGGTCCATGCCAGTTTGCTTCCAGTTTATTCTGCTTCTGAATGACCTTCTTTAGCACATAATCCCCCTCTTTTAAATCACATTTCTTTACCCTTTTGTTGTAAAACAGAGCTGTTCGTTGTTGATAAGCAGCATTCCTAATGGCTGCCTCTTCTCTGACTTCCTCGAGCATATCCAAATCCATTCTTCTCATCAGATCACTGATCGGAGAATTGAAATTTAACACCCTATGTGTTGGTAGGCCCAACTCGGCCGGTATCACAGCCTCACTTCCAAATGCTAGCATATATGGTGATTCTCCTGTTGCTGCTCGGGGAGTTGTTCGGTAAGCCCACAAAACTGACTGTAGCTCATTAATCCAATTTGCTTTAGCCTCACTTAACCTCTTCTTCAACCCATTTAGTAATGTTCTGTTCGTCACTTCAGTCTGTCCATTACTTTGGGGATGGCCTGGTGCTGAATGAAACTTCAAGACGTTTGACTGATGACAATAGGCAGCAAATTCTTCATTATCAAATTGCGTTCCATGGTCTGTGATGAAAGCGTGGGGGAGACCATACCGACAAATGATATTCTTCCATATGAACTGATACACCTTCTCGTACGTCATATCAATTAGTGGTTCAGCTTCCACCCACTTAGTAAAATAGTCTACTGCCACGACGAGATACTTGAACCTTCCTCGGGTCGTCGGCAGTGGTCCAACCAGATCAATCCCCCACATGGAAAATGGCCAAGGTGATGTTATGGGTGTCAACAATGCCTGTGGAGTTCTTCGGATGGAAGAAAAACGTTGGCACTTGTCACACTTCTTAGCATAGGCTATACAATCAGCTCTCATCGTCGGCCAGTAGTATCCCTGTGTCATCACCCTTTGCAGTAGAGTCCGACCTGCTACATGAGCTCCACAAGATCCTTCATGGATTTCTTCAATCAATTCTTTGACTTCTGATGGATGCACACATCTCTGCAAACCTGCCATAATTCCTCGTCTATACAAAACACCATTAGTTAACACATACCGAGCAGCTTTATACTTCAATTTCTTGGCAGCTAGTTTGTCCTCCGGTAGTACTCCTTCTTCAATGTATGCTCTGATAGGATCCATCCAAGATGGTCCTAAATCAAGGGTAATAATCTTCACCGTCAGATCTTCTTCTATGCTCCGACTTTCTAGTACTTCAATTGGTATTGTTCTTCGCAACTCGGTGCGCGTAGCTGACGCTAGTCAGGCCAATGCATCTGCTCTAGCATTCTCCATTCTCGGTATCCTCACCAATTGAATAGCATCAAATTCTTTCAATAACTCCATCACTTTTGCATGGTACTTCACCATTAATTCTCCCTTCACTGCATATATTCCCATCATCTGATTCACAATTAATTGAGAATCACTGAAAACAATTACTTGTCGTGCCTCCATAACTTTCGCCAAATGAAAACCTGCTATCATAGCCTCATATTCAGCCTCATTATTGGAAGCTTTGAATTGGAATCTCAAGGCATACTCCATGTCAATATCGTCTGGAGAGTTTAAAATAATCCCTGCTCCACAACCAGCCGTGCAAGATGATCCATCTACATATAATCTCCATGTATGTAACTCGTCTTCAAATTTCTTATCTGTTAGAGTTCCTCGGTGAAATATCATCTGTTTTCTTTCATCATCCCCGGGTATCCTTCGTTCCTCGTCGGTCATTTGTTCGCGCCCCTCTACCAACCGGAGTTGGTCGGGGTTTGAATATGATGATTTTTCTACATCCACAAGTCCTTTTACCAACCTTGGTTGGTTTGGATTTGTGTCTGTTGATCCTGTATCGTCCACAGGTAGGTCAGCAAGCATCTTTTGCTCCTCGGGGGTATCAGGGTATGTGAACTCTGCTATAAAATCTGCCACGGCTTGCCCTTTCAATGATGATCTGGGTTCATACACAATATCATATTCACCGAGCTCTATTGCCCAGTACATCAATCTTCCTGATTTTTCTGGCTTGTGAAGGGCTTGTCTTAACGGCATGTCGGTATACACAATGATGGTATGGGCCTGGAAGTATGGTCTCATTCTTCTACTTGCTTCAATTAATGCCAGTGCCAATTTTTCCAGCTTTGGGTATCTGATTTCCGCACCTCGGAAGGCCTTGCTTGTGTAATAAATTGGCTTCTGGACTCCATTCTCCAATCTGATCAACGCCGAGCTAACTGCATTTTCTGATACTGCCAAATACAAGTACAGCGTCTCTCCAATTATTGGCCTAGACAATAATGGTGGGGCTCCCAAATACTTCTTCAAATCTTGAAAGGCTTTCTCACATTCATCAGTCCACTCAAAACTTTTTCGCAGTGTTTTGAAGAATGGGAGGCATTTATCAGTTGCTCGGGATACAAATCTGTTGAGTGCTGCAACCCGTCCGGTAAGACTCTGCACTTCTTTCTTCGTCGTCGGAGATCGCAGCCCTAAAAGAGCCTTGATCTTTTCTGGATTTGCCTCAATACCTCGCTGGTTGACGATGTATCCGAGGAACATTCCTTCTCGTACTCCAAAGGTACACTTCGTCGGGTTGAGCTTCATCTGGTATTTATCCAGTTGATCAAAAGTTTGACTCAAGTCAACCAAATGATCTGCAGCTCTCTTGCTTTTGGTGAGCATGTCGTCGACATAGACCTCCATATTGCGGCTGATTTGTTCGGTAAAAACCTTGTTCATCAACCGCTGATATGTTGCACCTGCATTTTTTAAACCAAAAGGCATAACATTATAACAATAAGTTCCCCTTGGGGTAATAAAAGAAGTACTTTCCCTGTCTTCAGGTTTCATTTTGATCTGGTTGTAGCCAGAATAAGCATCCATGAAGCTGAGTAGCTCGTGTCCCGAGGTAGCATCCACTAGTTGATCAATTCTGGGCAACGGAAAATGATCTTTTGGACATGCCTTGTTGAGATCAGTAAAATTAACACACATTCTCCATTTGTTGTTCTTCTTCTTTACCATCACCACATTCGCCAACCAATCTGGATATTTCACATCTTCAATGAATTGGGCTTTCTGGAGTTTCTCGACCTCCTCTTGTATGGCCTGGTTCTTCTCGGGACTAAACACTCTTCTTCTTTGCTTCACAGGCTTGATCTCCTTATTCACGTTGAGCTCATGACATAAAAAGTTTGGATCTATACCTGGCATGTCTTCATGACTCCAAGCAAAAGTATTCTTCCTGCTTCTCAAGAAAGTTATCAACTCTTGTTTTATTGAAACATCCAACGACGATCCTATCTGAGTTACTCGTTCAGGATGCTCGTCGTCTAGGATAACAATTTCTGTAGATTCCACAACCTGCCCTTTTACGAGTTGAGTTTCATCCCTAGGGTCAAGAGTTTCAATTTCTGTGCCTTCCTCCACTTGGTAAGTAGTAGTCTTTTTCCTTGATTCTTCAAGTTCTTCTTGCTCGGCAGACGAATAATAGCATTCCCGAGCTACTTTTTGATCACCTTTCATAATTCCTACTCCAAAATTCGTTGGGAATTTTAAACATTGATGTACTGTAGATGGAACTGCTTCGAACTTCTTCAATCCAACTCTTCCCATGATGATGTTGTAGGCGGACTGCACATTCTTATCCATCACAAAAAAGCGTATTCTTTCTGTTCGACAAGCAGGCCAAGTTCCAATGAGTATATCCAACTTGATCGTCCCAAGTGGAAAAACTTTCTCGCTAGCAAAACCCAGAAGGGGTCTGTGATAAGGTTCTAATTGAGATAATTTTAAATTCAAGCTATCAAAGCATGAATAGTACATGATGTCTGCCGAACTACCATTGTCTACTAACACCCTTGAAATGACCACATCCTTCATCCTCATTTTGATCACCAGAGGATCATCATGAGGGTAGAGAACACCTGCCAGGTCATTTTTTGAAAAACCAATCACTAGCTTCTCTTTGTTTACCTTCCTCGGACGATCATCCTCGGCCAGGTTTATTCGCTGAATGTATGAACAAGCTTGGGCCTCTCCGAGATAAGATTTTCTTTCTGCAGTAAGGTCTCCTCCTCCTGCATCTCCTCCTGTAATAACATTACAATCAAATGACCCAAAACGTATGGAAAATACCTCTCGTTCGGGTTTCCTTGGCTTCTTGGGAAGATCGGGGTCATCATCTGGATCCTCTTCATGGTCCCTCTTCTTTTTATCCTCTGCACGACGAGGAGATCTAGATCTTTCTCTAGTTCTATCATCATTTTTCCTTTCACCTCTGCGATCTACATACTTTGATAATTTTCCTCTTCGGATGAGTGTTTCAATCTCGTTCTGAAGGGCTATACAATTTTTGGTCATATGGCCATGATCTTTGTGAAACTCGCAATATTTGGTCTTATTCCTCAGGTCGGGATCTGTCTTCAGTTTCTCTGGCCATTTGATTTCCTCGTTATTCCTGATTTCTTCCAAAACATGATTAATACCCACTTTCAATGGAGTATAATTATCATACTTCTTTAGGGCTTCCAACTTCATTCTGTTATTCTTGGAATATTTGTCACCACCATTACTTTTCTGATCTTTCTTCTTAGAATTGTCGACCTCCACTTTAACTTCTTTATCCATATTCTTCTTCGCAGCCATAGCCTCCTCGGCATTCATGATTTTGGCCGCCTTTGCCATCAACTCCGACATATTTTTAGGTGGATCTTTGGCCAAAGTGTAATACAGCTTGTTAGGCAGCAAACCACTCATCAGAGCAGTGATTGCTGTCTTTTCTTCATAATCTATGACTTCCAACTTTTCGTTATTGAAACGAGTTATGTAATCTCTAATACTTTCACCTGATTTTTGTCTAACACTTAGCAAGTGTGCTACTCGCTTTACCGGCTTTGCTCCAAAACAAAAATTGCCAATAAACAGCTCGGCTAACTGAACAAAAGTTGAAATCTTACCCCGAGGAAGATTATTGTACCATATCTGTGCAGATCCGGTAAGAGTTCCCGAGAATGCTCTACACCTCATCTCGTCGGGGACAGCGTAGATATCTGCAACAGCTTAGTATTGTTCTATATGAAGTACGGGATCTGTCTTTCCATCGTACTTGGGAGTCACTACGGGTGCTTTGAATTTCGACGGTGTAGGGAAATCCACAATGGCTTGCACAAAAGGTGTTCCTTGAACAAAAGTTCTCTGTAAGGGGTTCCTCGCCTTAGCCATTTCTCCCAGTTTATCCTCCAACCGTTGAATGGAACCTTTCCATGCTTCATTCCCTTCCTCGGGCCGCCTAGTCCGAGCAACTGATTGCTCTGACGTAGCTTCCTGAGATTTATCTCGACGAGTGGTTGGTCGTGATTGCGCAGATCCTTCTCTCAAACCTGGTGGTGGTCGAAAACTTCTTGATAGAGCCCTCGGTGGACTCATGTTCCTCCTTGGTCCTAACCGACTGAAAGGAGACACCCTGCTTAATCTTTCCAAAGCACTAGTTCTCTCCGGAGAAAGAGTGATACGTTGATCTGTATCCGTAGCCCGTATCGATGAAGTTCGCCCAGGTTGATAAGAAGAATCATTAGACTCCTCATTGCGATATGACCCAGTACGCCTGGATTGCGATTGCCTATGATCATTCCTTTGCCCTGAATAAGTAGGTGCACCGCCCTGAAGAGTTTGAATGAGTTGCCTCATAGATTCTTGCATGGCGGTTTGTCCTTGAGCCAGATTCGTCATAATTCCAGCCAGATCTGGGGATGCAGATGGATTTGGAAGATTTCCAGTATTTCCAACATTTCGATTACTGGATTCTGGATTATCAGCCATTGGTGATAAATGATTTTTATGAAAAACGATAATAACAGTCGCTTCCCACAGACGGCGCCAATCTGTTGATGTAAAAAACTAGATCGCTCTAATTTTTCAATCACAGATAAATAAATAAGACAAAGATTTTTAAAGTGGTTCGGCTAGGAATAAAGCCTACGTCCACTGTTATGTTATTGCTGAGTGTTTGTGGAATTCTTGATTACAAATTCTCTCCAGAAATTCCGGTCCCCTTGAATGAGGATGGTACATGGTATTTATAGCCTTTAGGCTGTACATGAAAGGTCCAATACATTAAATGATATACATATGAAAGGGTAATACATTTAATGCAGCGTGTGCGTCAAGAATATAATGAATAGTTGAACAGTTGTCCATCTGGTAATTAATGATACGGTCGAGATGCAGTTCGGACCGCCTTAGTTGCTTGTTGATCAAGAGTTTCTCGGAACATTAGAGTACCTCGGTGCTATAGAGTTCCTCGGTGTGTTAAAATTCCTCGGCATGATAGAGTTCCTCGGCGTATTCTCGTTGCTCGGAAAGAAGCACGGCTGGTCGGGAAATGATCTTCCTCGCTGCTATTGTGCCATGTAGATTGACACGTGTCTTCATCTTCTTCGTCCACATCAGCACATTAATTTTGGTATCAACAGTTGGCTCCAAGACAACCAAGCATAGGAATAATTTATCTCCTTGTGTCAGTCAAGAGAGCAACATTGGAGAGTCGAGATAAACCTTTAGTTCTTGAAAGTCCTTTTTACATTCTTCATCCCAAAAGAAGGCTTTTCTCAAGATTTTAAATAATGGCAAGCACTTATCGGTCGCTCGAGAGATAAAGTAATTGAGGGTAACCATCCGTCCTGTCAATCTTTGGCATTTGATTATCTATTATTGCTTTAATTTTGTCAAGGATTGCCTCAATACCGCTTTGATTCATAATAAAGCCAAGAAATTTCTCTACGTTGACCTCGAAGACACACTTTGATGTATTCAAGTTCATTTTGTACTTGTCCATCCTGTCAAAAGTTCGCATTAAGTTAGCTGCATGCATTTAAACTTTCAAGCTCTTCACCAACATTTCATCTACATATACCTCCATGGTTTTTCCCATCTGATATTTGAACATCTTGTTGAGTAACCTCTGATAGGTTGACCCTGTGTTCTTCAGGCCAAAGGGCATTACTTTATAGTAGTGGGTTCCTTTATCAGTGATAAAGGAAGTCTTTTTAGCAACTTCTTTATGCATAAAAATCTGATTATACCCTGAGTATGCATCCATAAAGCTAATAAGCTCATATCCGACTATGGCATCAACCATCTGGTCAATTTGAGGTAAAGAAAAGCCATTTTTTGGGAAGGATTTGTTCAGGTTCCTGAAATCAATGCACATCCTCCATTTCCCATTTTATTTTGGTACGATGATGACATTAGAGAGATAATCACGATACTGGACCTCTCTAATGAAGTTTGTTGTCTGTAGCTTTTTAATCTCATCTTATATCACCTCATATCTATCTATGGCAAAGGTTCAGTGCCTCTGCTTTACCGTCTTAGGGCTCTCATCTATATTGAACCTATATTAGATAATATTGGGGTCAATCCCCGGCATCCCATGGATCCATAAAAATATGCTTTTCCTTCCTTTTTGGAGCTTCTTCAGCTTTTAGGGATGAATCGATTTGGAGGATTTTTCCCAGCTCATCCTCATTGAGGGTGATGGATTCTACCTCCTCGGTGGGTTCCCCATTTTATAATTTTTCTCTCATCTCTTGGATCAAGGGTGTCAATATTATATGACGTCGTCTTCCTTTTATGCGTAACATTCCTGGGCTTCCACCTGCTCACCTTGTACTTCCCATAATCCATAAGCAGTTGGTAATTTCATCATATGGTGCACAATGGAGAGTATGAACTCAAATTCTTTCAGTGACACCCTCACTAAAATATTATTGTAAGCCGAGAAAACATGCTCGTCCATCGCAAAAAAGCTAAGTTTTCTGGTTTGGCACCTCGGCCAGGTGCATATACAAACATCCATCTCATAAACACCTAGAGGATGGACCCTTTCTCCACTGAATCCGATCGGGGGTTGATGATAGGGGACTAATCTCTTCTTGCTGCCTTTGAAATATCCCAGAACATTACATCAGTCAAGCTGCCCCATCAACTAAAATACGATGCACGTCATAGCCGTGCACTCGTGTACTGATGACAAAAGGGCCATTGTGCGGGGCCAATATTCCCTTAAAATCTAGTCTTAAAAAACCTAAAACAGTCTATCCATGTCAACCTTTTTTAGCTTGCTCGACTTTACTGCGATCTTGGCGGAGTTAACCTTAATCTTCCTAGGGGCTACCTTTACTTCAACCACATGAGCCTTTCTGTTTGTCGGTTCATTGCCTCCACCAACTAGCCCACCACATATCGTCTTGACATCAATGGAAGTCGTTCATAAAGCTCATTTTTCCTTTGGAATTTTTTTAGATTGTCGATATTGTCACCATCACTGTCATCAGACTCTTCTTCATTCTTGTTTACATGTACTTCCTTTCTTGGCTTGTTATCCTTTCCTCTATTGAACCTTTTCTTGCTCCCATCTCGACCTCTACTTTTATCAACATATTTTATGAGCTTTCCTTATTTTAATAAATTTTCAATCTCATCCTTGAAGGATCAACTTTCATCTGTCGTGTGGCCATGGTTCTGATGGAACTTACACCACTTACTCTTATCTCTCTTGTTGGGTGGAGACTTTAGTTTCTCTAGCCACCTGAGCTCCCTATCATTTTTAATTTTATTTAAAATCAGCTGCGGGCTTACAGTTAATGGGTCATACTTGACAAATTTATCATCATTTGACCTCTTCTTCCCCTCTTTATCTTTGCTTTGGATTGACTTACTATTACTAGTCTCCTTTACGTCTCTCCACTTGGCCGCCAAGGCCTCCTATGCGTTCATGACTTCCTCAGCCATAGCCAAAAGTTCAGTCATGGTTTTGGAGGATCCTCATAGAGGTTCCATAGGAGTTTCCCCTGTTGTAACCCCCTGATGAGGATTATTATTACAATGCTCTTGTAATAGTCCTACACCTCTAACTTTTCCTTATTGAATCGAGAGATATATATAACACCCCGTATTTCTGAGTATTTAAAATTTAATTAATTCGGTTATTTTAGATTACACGCGTGATGTAATTTGATTGAATCAAATATTATGTGTTTACTAAAATATTAATGGGGAGATATAAGGATTAATATTTATGGAATAAAATTACTAAGTGACTAGTAAATGATTATTTTACGTCATATCGAGTGATAGTGACGTGATAATGCTGTATCTCAATCGAGAGTCAAGTGCAGACTATATGTGGTTGAGATAGGAAATTATTGTAGAGTGACTCTAATGGAAATTTCGAGGTCACGATTGGTTCTAAATGGGTCAAAAAGTCAAAATGGTGTTCCCGGGTGTGCTGATGGGGTCCTGGAGCGATTTTAAACCAACCCGGCACGACGTAAGGCCTTTTGGTCATTTAGGAGTTTAGGGTAAAGGAAACTCTAAAAATTAAAAAGGTATATCATCCCAATTGAGTGTGAGTTTAGGTTTACAATACTTTAGAGAGAGAGAGGATGCCAAAGGAGAGGAAAGGAGAAGAAACCTAGGCTATTCCACACTGTTTCGCACCACAAACATCGTCGAAATTGATATCAGAGCAAGGAAAGGATATCCTCACCATCTCTGAACTAAAATCAGACCCACTTCTTTGAGGCAAGTGTTTATCTTGCATCATTTTGAGCATATTATAATACCCATGTAGTGTAGGGTTTTCAATTCATGATTTAAATGAAAATTCTTGGGATTTGGGTGGGTAGAACTCATGATTCGGTGTAGGAATTCATGTAGAACAAATCCTTGTATGTAGATAACACAAAATCAGTGAGAATTAATGATTAATATGAAAGAAATCTGGGTTAAATGATGAATATCATGAAGAGCGCATAAACTAGGGTGTTGATGGAATAATGGGTTTTGATCTATTATGGGTTAGATTTCTTGTCATATTGATGTGGTATTTATGTTGATTATTGTCCCTACACATATACTAATTGTTTGGGTATATTGGATGGGATATTGGAGAAGTATTATGGATTTTTGAATGAGTTTTAATGGTGTAAACTCATAACAACAATGAAGGGTAACTGCCAGGGCTTTTGAGACGGTTCGGACCTTTCATCGAATCGATTCGGCTTGTGAACTGGTTTGCCTGGTATACAGATCTGGTTCGAATTACCTGTTTTTATCATATCTAATTTTAGTATATATCCTCATGAATTGTGGGAAAACTTCAAGAATAGTTTAATAATTTTAAAAATACTTAAAGAAGGTCAGTTAGTATATTATTAAGGCTCGGTTAATCTTAATGAGGGTAAAATTTGGATTTGGCCCAACAATGCTTAACCGATTGGGAGGCGTATCGAGAATTTACGATTTGGGTTACGGTAAGAGTGACTGATAGCCTAAGACTTATACCAGTAGTATAGTAATGTATGAATTACTGAAATAACTTAAGGGATGGTTGGGACTCTTCGGGTAGTGAGTGATACTCGAAAAATATGAAATAAACATTATGTAAGAATCATTAATACTTTGAGTATTCGAGGGAGATAAATACAACGTATGGGTTTATATAATGGGTTGTGCAAATACCTATACTGAAAAAAAATTATATACATAGGTTGTGTGAATACCTATTATGTGATTGGTTATATGTGTGAACATATCTACACTGCTTGTCATCACGGGAGGTTCCGTACAGAGGGTGATCCCACCTTAGCGATTCCAGCGAGGTCTTGATGTGTGCCCCAGAACATAGAACTTAGGGCGGCTCACTATGTGTTTTGTATTAGTGGGATTGGCATGTCATTTTGGTATGTTAGGTATATGCGTATCTCAAAGGCTTAGAACTATGTTAGCCTCTATTGTGTGTTGTTTAATTTATGGTTTGAGGAGACATTCCAAACCGGTAGTCCCTGATATGGTACGAGAGGTACACAAACTTGATAGCAGAGTACGCCTGCATTGCGGTGGTCATTTCGAGAGATGCTATAGTTGTGTGTATATATATATATATATATATATATATATATCATCTAGAGCATCTTGAACGTTTTGATGTATTAAAATTGTGACTCATTTATCGTAATACACGCCCATTCACTTCATATCCACGTTTGAGCACATTAACTACATGTTTGCATGAATTTCACAAAATTTTAATTGAGTCTGTGTTATTAGTATTTTTCAATAGTAACTTGTGTTGAAAATTATTTGGGTTTATTTTTTTGTCACATTATGTAATCATCTCGTTCGAACCAAGCTTCATCTTACGCGAAATGTCGTTCAAACGACATTACCTTTCGTTCAATCGAGACTGGTTTCGTTCGAACGATAGTGGATCAACTATAAAACCTCATTAATTATGTTCACTTCCCCTATTTCAGAATTCTTCAAAACCTTGGTTTGCTGTTGTGGCCATCCCGAGCAACGTGGCATTCGTTCTGGGGGGAGGAGGATCCCTCGAAGAAGAACTAAGTCACGGTCTTGCACCCTTCTCTTCAAAAAGGTGCTTCGGCCGTCATCAGTGTGGGGTGAATGTAAAGAGATGGTGTCACCATCCTATTTTGCTCAAAACAAGAAAAAGAACATGTTTCCACTTCAAGAGAGCGGCATCAAGGACAAACTGATGCATACAAAACCAATAGATCGAAGGTCCCAGGGCTAAGTTACGGAATGGGAAGGTGTTAGTCACACATCCAACCCTTTCGGTCTCTCATGGGCAAATGTTAATATTTTCCTTTATCCCCGTGAAGTGTGTGTATGTGTTTGTATGATGGAGATTGGAATCGTTCGATCCATACCATGGAAAAGATAGGGTGAGGTCATCCACTGGAATATTCCTAAAATAATAATAAATGTAGAAGATATAATATGATATATATATATATATATATATATATATATATATATATATATATATATATATATATATATATATATATGTATGATAATTATGAAAATGAGGGATTTTGAGAAATTTAGAAAATAAGAGAAATTGGTAAATTGAAAAGTTGGACTCGAGTCTCGGATTTTAATTCAAGATGCCTACGTAGCCTATAAATGCATCAAATTCCACGTACCTCGAATGTAGAATAGGGGTGGGGTTTATCCCATAGATTCGAACGAAATTTTATTGTGTGTGTATGTGTAGAAAATGTATTTTTATTTTTTTGAAAAAAGTGTGATGGATAATTCCGTTCGGAATTTACAGGTGTAACCCTCTTTTATTTGTTTTTGGATTTTTTATGGAAGATAGAGTATGTGCAATATACTAATAAAAGCGTATATGTTAATATGTATGAACTAAAATGAAATTAGATTATAAATCTAAAGTAACTTATGCAAAAACAAGAGATTTAAAATAGAGAGAGAAGGAATTGGACCTCCCTTGGAGCTTGAACTTGGATCTTGGATGAACTCCTTTGAACGTTGATGAACTTTGATGAGAGAAAAGGATATTTTCCAAATTGGGTGTGAAAAGGATGGGTATTTAGTCTTGAATGGAACTTCTCATATGGAACTTCGTTGATTTCCAGAGAATATTGCTGAGATCACCGATGTTGATGTCATGGAACTTATTTATAGGGGAAAAGGGGGGGTGCCAATCGGCCTATCCTAGGGTGTGCCTATCGATAGGTCACCCTTGACACTGTGCCAATAGGCATGGTTCAGGACCTACCAATTGGCATTCTTGTACGGACTTTTCTAAAAAAATGTTCGTAGCGCACAAACCGTTGATTCGAATCCTGCACGGGGCATACCATTGGAAAGGTATTTCAGAGGCCTTCGAGAGTCCTTTAGACTACTCCCAGGTCTGGGAGTTTACTTTGGGTCAAATGTGGATCGAAAGGGAACATCGGTCCTTTGGACGGGAGAATGCCCGACGCAAACGGATCGTTCGTCCGAATGATAAGTCAAAACCGCGCATGGGGCAGACCGTTGGAAAGGTTAGGAGATGTACTTCGATATTTGAAAGAGTTTTGATCGGTTCAAAAAGTTGACCTTGGTGAAATGGGGCCCGAAAGCATCCGGTGACCTCTTGGAGTAAAAACGGATCGTTCGTCTGTACCGTAGGTCAGAATCGCGCACAAGGTGGATCATTACAAAGGGTATTCAGTGATATTTAGAAGTTCATTCAACCTCGTTCGAGCTGAAGACTTGAATTTGGTCAAACGGATTTCGGGTGAGCTCGGTGGCCTCTGGATCGATTTTTGGGGGAAAACTGATCGTTCGTCCGAACGATTATGCTATTTTTTGCATGGGACGGACCGTTGGAAAGGGGTTTTAGTGACCTTTGAATATTCAAAGATCTTTTTCTCTAATGGTGAAGTTGATTGGGGTCAATTCGGAGCCCGCGATCTCCCGAACCGTTTTCGGTAGTGAAATGATCTGTTCATCCGAATCGTTATGCCGATTTGTGCTCGGGGCAGACCGTTGGAAAGGGTATTTAGATCCCTTAAAAGATTCAAAGATCTTTTGCTCTGAATATAGAGTTTACAGAAGTCAAATGGGGCCCAGAGGCACCTGATGGCCTCTAGATCGATACTCAGAGTGCGACCTAGGTTTGCGGGTGAAAGGGGGAGTGCTAGGAGTCTAAGGAGAGACTTAGGGGGGGGTCCTAAAATGTGGTATCTACAGCTACTGTTCGACTATCTCTCCCTCTAGATTCTCACGAACTCAGTTTTTTTACCCAAAACTCGTGATTTGAACCATTTTTTCAATAAAAAAATCATCCCTTTGCTGCTTCGGGGTATTTAGTTTTCGGATTGAGGTATTTTTCCATGTTTTGAGCTGATGTGGGTTATTTTTGGTGGTACTATTGTTGATTTCAAATTCAAATTAAAATGTGTTAAAAATCTTGAACAATACTCAATTTTTCTCATCTTATTCGTTGATTTGTTGTATTGTTCTTGTCTGTTTTGGTTTGAAATCAAAAACTGTCTATTGGGTTTTGAAAGATTGTTTTTTTTATTAAATCACATAGACACCATTACAGTCTTGCGCATTAATTTTTTTTACTGAATCTAAAAATGGGGTGTTCATGTATTACTCAAAACAAAATCACATTTTTCGGATACCAACCGTATCTCTCAAATATGGTTTCTTTTTGGCCACTATGATAGTTTATGTTTATTTTGATTGGAATTCTTGTTGTTTGCTGTTTTTTTTATTATCTGGTGGTTCGGTGGGATATGTACGGAGATAGGCTCGTAGGCGTCAATTTTATCTATTTTTCCCCCATCCTACTTACTCGTCATTCCTCTTAGATGTAGGGGTACTTCTACTGGTAGGACAGATGAGCCATCCACCTCATCATAGATGAAAGAGTTGGCGCTTGCGTTCAATTAAGAAATAATATAATAAATACCATTTTTAACCCAAATTAACCCTACGCATGCAACTAGGTGTGATTGAAACAATATGAAATCATGCAATAAATATTCAACACACAAAGTTTAAGGAAAAATCCCCCACAGGGGCAAAACCATTTGTATATCACTATAATTTGTAAAAGACGGTTTACAATCGGATTACAATGAAATACAGGTTGACTAAGAATTACCCTCGGGTATCGGATTCTGTAGTCGCGGCTGGAATATCCCTTTCCAGTAGGGTTGGCGGCTGGAACTATCCCTGTCCAGTAGGGCTGCAATGAAGAGGAAGGAGCGGTCCACTTCACAAGGGTTGAACAACAGCAATGGTGTTCTTGGGTTACCAAACTTTGATTCACATAGATATGGAAGATGTGTGAATCTAAAAACCTAGAATCATAGGACTCAATAGGTGAAGACTTTAGGGTTGATATGCTCTGATAATCGTGGGAAAGTCTTAGAAAAACCAATTCCCGTAGTGGGATTAAATAGGAGAACTTGAGCCCTAAAATTCGGAACATGATCTGAACACGATCTGTTTGGATTTATCCTCGTCGGATCGGTCCGGCCTCTTTAGGCGGATCGGTCCGGTGACATCGGATCGGTTCCTTTTTGAAGACGGATCCATCCGGTTGGCATCGGATCGGTTTGGCATTTTGTCTTTATCAGTTCGCTATGGATCCGGGGCACACTGGCTTCACCTCAGCAAGCGGATCGGTCCGGTTCCTTTAGGCGGATCGGTCCGGATGAACCGGATCGGTTCTTTTATCTGGCCTGGATCGGTCCGGTCTGTTCCCTTGATTTCTTTTCTCCTTTTGATATTTGGATCCGTTGATGAGCATATGATCCTTGAATTTCCTCAACGGTGTAACGGCGTACGACATATAAAATGCTAATGGACAAAAGTGTCCTTACAAATCTCCCCCTATGTCTATGCCGGTACATACATAAAAACAAACATCCGAATTATCAATCATAAATAATTGCCTATACAAATCTACCCTTCCATGAACCCAAAACTGAAAGAGTACAAGTGAATAAGACTGCATCGTTTGATCTTCAAATCTTCAGGGATCTTAACGCTTTTCTCATCAGGGTGTGCAATACAGTTATCAAAGTAGTACCTACACACATGAGACAACGCAAAATACCAAGTGACATATCGAGTTTGAAATGAGATAAATCTAGATACCAATTTATGAGCAAACTCAAAATTTCAAAACTCCCCCATAATATGATAATTCTTTCTCCCCGTTTTATGATGTCCCCAGATAGACAAATGAGAGAAATAAATCAGATAAGCAAGTGCGGGATGTCACAAGGCATGAAATCACACCATGAATGAACATAAAACAACCAAGTCGGTGATAGAGTAAATGAATGGGTGTGATCAAAATTCGATAGGAAAATCAAAGCATACAAACATGACATATGTGCACGATGAATATTGGATATTCCTAACGAATGAACTCAAATGCTTCCTTTGGTGTAAAAGATTGGAAATATAAGACATTGACTATATCAAATCTACACATCAAAGCTCAAAGTCATTTCTACACCAATAACGTCCAAAATGATTTTCATGCTTTTTCAGGACTTTCAAGGAAGTGCAAACCCGTTTTTCAATCTCCAACCAAACTCCCTCAGATTTATATTTTTAATAGAGGTATACTAAATTCTCAAACTTTGGTGAATTGATGGTGAAAACCTAAATGGCCCATATTTGGCATGAAATACTTTTTATTGCCTTATCAATTTTTTCGGGCTCTTTTTACCTCTTAGGACCTCGGATATTAAAATTCCTCCATTTTTTAGGTCCTTTTTAACGGTGGCTTTTGCGCAAAGGATAAGAATCAACTTTCGCAGCCCCTCTCCGTTATGACAATATACACACAGTCTCACCAAAACGGTTTTTACATGCAATCCAATCTTGTCAAGACTAATTACATCTCATGGACTCCAATCAATGTTAAGCACATGGATGAAATGATGTAGCCTCTCAAATCTCTATCAAACAGTCACATGGATATATGGAATGAAATTGTGACTTGGCTATCTTAAATGCTCATCCATAAAAGGCAAATCTCTTTTTAAATTTTTCAAAAATTTTATCAAAATAAAATCTTTTTGTGTTTTTCTAAAAATTTTTCTAAAAAGAAAATCTTTTTGTATTTTTCAAAAAAAATATATACAAAAATGATACATACTAGCAATGGGCAAACAATGTCATCATGAAAATCACCCTTAGCTAGTAAACAAGTCAAACCTCAATCATTAGGTGCAGAGGGGTTTTTCAAAGGTGGTGACAACTTATGAAAAACCTTCATCAATTCTTGTGAAGATTTGACTAAAAACTTAACTTGCTCACCTAAATGTGCAAACTCTCTCATGTAGTCTCCGGGAGCATGTAAAGTATCATGTGTGGGTGCATGTGTGCCAGAAACACGTCTAGAAGCAAAACGTGACACATACCCCAACTTAAAGCAAAATTCCCTAAGGTGTCCTTTCCTCTTGCAATGAGAGCAAACATACATAGGCCTAGGAACACCTCTCTCAAAAACTCTAGGACGCACGTTCCTAATAGGAATGGGACGCCTAGGTGGGTTAGGGTGAGACACATGTGAAGCTGTCACTAAAGTGGGAACCGGCTCGGGTGCTAATTGGGAAGCAGAAGCACGGTCATGACCTATTCCTAACTTCTCACCTTTACCCTTAAGAACCACCTTTTCAACCTTCTTAGGTGCGTTCTTAAACTTGACTTTGACCACCCTGGCACGTTCGAGATCACTCTCGAGTTGGGATACACGTGTAGTAAGACTAGACAACGTGTTGGTCAAATCACACTTCTCCTTTCTCAAAACCTCCTTCTCTTTCTCCAAATCTAAAACCCGACGACCTAAATCCCTATTATACTTCTTTGTTTTCAAGGTCTCGGTGTACAAATCTCTAAAATCTTTTTGGATCTCACTTTCATCTCCACTTTCACTCTCACTTTCTCCCTCACTTGAAGCGCTCAAACCATCACTATAACTTTCGTGAGCACTATTGTGGGACAAGGTGGGTGTGCTCACACGACTAGAAAAAGCTACAAACTTCTCACCACTAGTCTCATCACCCTCACTATCACTAAGTGTGGCAGGCATGGCTACTTTCTTTCCATTCTTTCTAAGCCACGTAGGACACTCAAATGACTTATGTCCCTTACCCCTACATTCAAAACAAGTGATGTTCTCAAGATCTTCCTCACACTCCTCATCGGTTTTATTCTCTTTTTCTCTCTCACCACTTTCTTTGGCCTTTCCTTTCTTTTTATTTTTCTCAAAAAAATTCTTTTTATTGGAAGAATTATTTTTGTTCATGTTGAGAAATTTTCTAAAATTTTTCGCAAATAAGGCCATATCATCAAAATCTCCCTCAGAATCGGACTCAGAAAATTTTTCTTTCTTTTTCTTAAAATGAGTCTTTAAAGCAATGCCATTATCCTTAGCCTTAATGGTTTTGGGAAACATGTCAATCTCATAGGTTTGAAGATCTCCTACAAGTTCTTCCAACTTAAGTGATTTCAAATTTTCCAAAGAGTTCAAAACAGTGACTTTAGGAATAAAGAGTTTTAGGAGAGATCTTAAAATCTTTTTAACGACACGCGTGTTATCAATCACCTCACCCAAATTAAAACATGTGTTAACAATGTCCGACAAACGTGCATAAAAATTATCAAAGCATTCGGACTCAGACATGGTTAAAGTCTCAAATTGGGTGGCCAGATTTTGTAATTTTGACTCTTTAACCGCGTTCGTACCCTCATGTGTCAATTTTAAAACATCCCAAGCCTCTTTAGACGTGGTGCACGTCATAATTCGGCGAAACTCATCAGGAGAGACAGCTCCAGAAATAGCACTCAGACCACGGGAATTAAAATTGGACAGTTTCTAATCATCTTCAGTCCAGGCTGACACGGGTTTTAAAGTGGTGATGTTATTAACAGTGAACGTGGGAGGAGTCCAACCATTTTCGCAAAGCAACCAACCACGCTCGTCAATAGATTTTAAAATCGATTTCATACGAGCTTTCCAATAGGCATAATTAGACCCGTCAAAAATAGGCATTTTATAATATGACTTCTCCATTTGAACACGCTCTTTTCAAAAATCAGTTTATAAAAAAATTGATATCTTTAGAAAAATTTTGCGGAAGTAAGGAATACGCGATAGATAGGCGTAACCTGCTCTGATACCAATTTGAAAGAGTTGGCGCTTGCGTTCAATTAAGAAATAATATAATAAATACCATTTTTAACCCAAATTAACCCTACGCATGCAACTAGGTGTGATTGAAACAATATGAAATCATGCAATAATATTCAACACACAAAGTTTAAGGAAAAATCCCCCACAGGGGCAAAACCATTTGTATATCACTATAATTTGTAAAAGACGGTTTACAATCGGATTACAATGAAATACAGGTTGACTAAGAATTACCCTCGGGTATCGAATTCTGTAGTCGCGACTGGAATATCCCTTTCCAGTAGGGTTGGCGGCTGGAACTATCCCTGTCCAGTAGGGCTGCAATGAAGAGGAAGGAGCGGTCCACTTCACAAGGGTTGAACAACAGCAATGGTGTTCTTGGGTTACCAAACTTTGATTCACATAGATATGGAAGATGTGTGAATCTAAAAACCTAGAATCATAGGACTCAATAGGTGAAGACTTTAGGGTTGATGTGCTCTGATAATCGTGGGAAAGTCTTAGAAAAACCAATTCTCGTAGTGGGATTAAATAGGAGAACTTGAGCCCTAAAATTCGGAACATGATCTGAACACCATCTGTTTGGATTTATCCTCGTCGGATCGGTCCGACCTCTTTAGGCAGATCGGTCCGGTGACATCGTATCGGTTCCTTTTTTAAGACGGATCCATCCGGTTGGCATCGGATCGGTTTGGCATTTTGGCTTTATCGGGTCGCTATGGATCCGGGGCACACTGGCTTCACCTCAGCAAGCGGATCAGTCCGGTTCCTTTAGGCGGATCGGTCCAGATGAACCGGATCGGTTCTTTTATCTGGCCTGGATCGGTCCGGTCTGTTCCCTTGATTTCTTTTCTCCTTTTGATATTCGGATCCGTTGATGAGCATATGATCCTTGAATTTCCTCAGCGGTGTAACGGCGTACGACATATAAAATGCTAACGGACAAAAATGTCCTTACAATAGACACAATGGGCTAGGAGTAATAAGACTAGTTTCACTCTAGTACATTGGCACACTATTTTTTAGTATGATTACTATTGCCATCTGGGTTTGCATACTTGCGCAGTTGTTAGAGAGAAAGTCTTCTGCGTCGATCCATTTTCTGAGTTATCTATTCCCACTTGGATGTTTGGTGGGGGTTGGGATAGGTTGTTTGACGCTCAGGGTATGGTATACCCTGACATAGTTTGTGAGTTCTATTTTCGGGTGATGCACACTTCTGATCCCATTTCTGAGATGCTTCAGTTACCTCAAGTCCCTGATGCAATTTTTCCTAGATATTCTGAGGATTGTCCTTCATCTGATGAGATTATTCAACATTGTTTTTCGGAGATTCCTCACATAGGGAGCACTATGCATCACCATCAGTTGCACAACACGTTCTGGATTTTTAATCGGTTTGTATCTTCATCCATCTATCCTTGAGTCAATCACACTCAGATTGTCTTCGACATAGTTTACTTTATGTATACAGTATGTCATGGGTGGGAGATTGATCTACCATCACTTCTTTTTCGAGTTATGTCCTCTGTTACCATTATTGGCACCACACCTGTACTCCCCGCTCTTCCTTACAAACTCCTGGTATCCCATATATGCATATATGCTGGAGTTCCAGTTTTAGAGGACGATGTCTGTATTTCTGCTCCATCCTTCATTGATTGTAGTACTTTGACTCGATCCGAGAGTCATCTACCATTTGATGTGAGAGCTAAACCTCCACCAAGTGACACATCATTTTTTAGGGAGCCATCTAGTCCTACTGATCCGAGTTCTATACATTCTAGGTCTCATCCTTCTAAATTTAGATGACTCACTATAGAGGAGTTTGATGCATTACAGGCACAGGTGGCATCACAATCACAGATGTAAAATTCTATGATAGCACGATTTGACGCATAGGTTGAGGCTAGGGCTCGTAGTGACTCACAGATGACTGCCTTCTTTGATGAGATGAGATGGAAAGAGATGAGCAGATGAACTAGTTAATCAGGATTGGGCAACATTGCTGCTGCATATGATGATTCTGATGATGATATTACTGATGAGGATATATGTTGATGTATTTATTTTTCTAAAGACATTGTATTTGAGTTTTTAGGCATTTTATGTATTGTGATATTTATCTCATATGATGTACTCATGGACTTCTGATGATACATTTTTGTGTATGTGACTGGATATATATTTTGAAGTTATGATATTACTGATTCTGATACTTACTTGCTACTATTCATTCATATTCACTGTCACAGTTTATCCTACTTATCTTTGATATCCTTTTCTCCTTGATCGTTTTATCTGTCCTGTAATTTGTCTATTCCAAGCAAAAAGGGGGAGAGATATGTGATGTAAGAGGGGTTTTAATTAAAAATGGAGCTTTAATTAAAAACTTTTTGAGTTTAAATTTTATTGATATATTATTTTGTTACTTCATACTTCACTTGGGTATATTTTTTTTATGTCTCATGTGTGTTGGTACATGTTTAGAGATTCAAATATTCATTGCTACATCACATTCAGAGATTCAAAGATAGTTTTAGACTTCTTAGACTCAAATGCATCTTTATAATTTATTCATGTCCTATATTTTCATATTTGGGTTTCTGGGATAGGACATTTGAATACATCTAGCATATTTATTTTTAGTTTTGTCCTGGAATAACCAAAGGGGGAGATTTGTAATCACAAATTTCTAATCTAGTCAATTTGTTTATAATTATCTTAATTTCAGACAAAATAAATTGAGTCTAGACTAGTTATTAATTCAAGAATATTCAAAGTCTACAAAGATTCAAGATTGAAGGAGTTGCAATTTAAAGCCGTGAATAACAAATCAAATCAAGTTGCAATTTCACACTTTGTTTGTTCTAAAGATCACACAGGTATGAATACTCAAAGGAATATGTGATTTTAGAATCTTGTTTAAATATTGGATGAATTAAATGTTTTTTACTAATGAGAATTAAAATTAAAGTTTTGAAAATCGCATTTATTATATCTGAGCTAAATTATTTTTGAAATATTCGAGGATAAAGTTTAAATGGGAAAATATGTTTATTATCGTTCAAACGACACTTAAAGTCGTTCTAACGACAACACCTGTCGTTCAAACGATAGGGTTTGTCGCTCGAACGAGAGCACCACCTCTAATTATGTGTTTCAATTTTTTTGGACTCTGTTTTACACAGTTATAAAACAACACTGCATAGACGTTTTTCACAGAGATGAACAGTTTTAAAATTCCCATTCTGTTTATTTCATCCAAAGTTTATTTAAGATCCAATTTGTACAATTCCAAAGGTTTGTGATCTTTAACGCATACACTAGAAGATAATTGATGTCTGAGGTAATTGGGAGTACTTGAGGGTATTCCTTGCTAAAGATTGGACTGCTATCTTTGAGGTTCGCTGCGTGTGGATCTTTGCTGAAAACGAAACTACGCGTTCTTAAGGAGTACCTATGATTGTTCCTTTACTGACGACACCGACCGACACCTGCGGGTATTCGTGTGCCACTGTATTTCATTGTAATCCATGTAAGTTGCGATTTACAAAATTATAGTGAAATAAAAAAGGGTTTTCCCTTCGGGGATTTTTTCCTGAAATTGTTTCTTTTACCGCATGCTTTAATTGTTTGATGGATTAAATTATTTAGATGCATGTTTAAGGTTTAAGAAGATAAAATTGGAAATATTTTGGTTTTACCTAAATCACTTGTTAAAGGGCCTTTTCAATAACAACAATTCAAATGCTTGCTAAATATTTTTCAAATGTTTTTGGGCTCTTACATGTGTCAAAATATTTTCCAAAAATTTTTAGGTGTCTATCCACTGGGACGCTAAGCTTGATGACTCATTCCAGGGATGCATAGCTACAGCATTGTGGAGGCTTGCTAGATTTATGTAAACGCTTTACTTATTCATTCCTATATTAGGATTTACATTTCAACATTTTATTTGGCCTTGTTTCCCCTCCTGCTGATATAGCTTTTTTAGTTTATTTATCAGACTATGTTTTGGATTCAGTTTTATTTTCTTTAGATTCATTGTTGGATCTTGTTTTGGGTACCGATGGTTTATTTGGTACTATTTATTTATCTATTTATCATGTGATTGATTCAGACTATTTAAATTGTGTGGATGGTTTGGTTATTGTATATATATTCCACATGTTATTATATGTTAATGAAAGATAAAATTTGGCACCGGCGTAACTTGACATACGTGGTTTGTTTAAAAAGTTTCGATAATGATGCTAAGAATGAACCAATGATGTTCCTACTTATTTTGATAAAGGACTAATCACCCGTGATTAAAATAGGCGAGGTGTCACAGATGGTATCAGAGCATCTGGTGCCAGTGTCCATAGGACCATTACGACTTATTACGATTTCAGCGTGACGTTCTTTGACATAAAGCCCTATTATTAGGACCATTTCATTCACAATTACGTATTTGATATTATGCTCTTATGCTATTATATTGTCATTTACTTTGAACTCATACAATTCGATCTATTTTTAGATGCCACCCATGAGAGGACGATCGATGAGGGCAGCGACGAGAGCCTATGAGAGAGTGGCTCAGCACGAGCCACGGGCATCGCAATCACAACCACCACAGGGGACAATTACGTAAGCAGAGGTGGATACTATCATGGTGCCGACATTTAACGTTGCTTTGACTAGCTTGGCAATCCACTTTCCTCAGGCCCAGCAGCCACCACAACCAGTGATACCGGTTGCCCAGGCCCATTCGTGGCTGTCAGATTGGTCGAGAGTTTGAGAGACATTTCAGAAGGGTGTAATACCCCGCATTTTTATCGATATTTATTTATGGGATTAATTAAATTAAATGTGAATTAATTGAGAATTAATCCGGATAAAATACTAACGAGATGTGAGTTGGTATTTGATTATAATGTGTATATATGGCAATATATGAATATTGAAAATATTGAAATTATCGCGAGGCTGAAATACGACAATTTGGAAAATTTTGTTGGGACGCGCGTGACAGTCGCGTCAGAAATGTAATTATTTAAATTAAAAAGTGAATTTTATTTTTATCAACCGTATGGTCATTTTGAGTGCGCCAACGAGTCCAGAAGGGTCGAAATAGTCAGAAAACACTCACCGGGGGTTTAGTTTGGATCCCGGGGCATTTTTGGGCCATACCGGCAACTTAAAAGGGTATTTTGGTAATTTTGAAATTTTAGGATTATTAACCAACGAATTTTGGGAATTAAATATTAGAATATTAATGACCCACTAAGCCATTACCATCAATTAACTGATTAGAGGGCAACGGGAGTTAGAGGAGGAAGTTAGAAAAGTTCCCAAATAGAAAACCTTAACCTCCATCTTCACCCTTAAACCTTAGGAGAGAAAGAGATAGGGCAACCTTCTACATTCAACACCAAATTCAGAGAACAATCCGAGGCAAGTGGTTTAATTACGTTAATTTCAAGCGAATGCTTCTTCCATGCTTAGAAATTGATAAAATTGCATTGTATTGGGAGACTTATAAAAACCCATGAAATTGGAGTTATAAACTCAGATTTTGATATAGGGATGCATGTAGAATTGTTATTGGGTGATCATACTAAAAGAATTACGACTTCTTATGTTACAAAAACGGATTTATTTATGGAAATTGTTGACTTTAAATTTCTAGGGTTCATGTTCATAAGGGTTGAAAAAAATTTGGGAGTTATGATAATTAGATGATGTTTAGGAAGATTTGGCCTTATATAAATGTTGAGTTATGACCTACGAATGTTTAGTGATGATTAAAAACCTTAAAATACTGTTGGGACAA
Source organism: Sambucus nigra (assembly GCA_949130495.1). Lineage (NCBI taxonomy): Eukaryota > Viridiplantae > Streptophyta > Magnoliopsida > Dipsacales > Adoxaceae > Sambucus > Sambucus nigra. The sequence goes on along the minus strand of OX422213.1, from coordinate 135,390,608 downwards.
GATTTACATGAGATTAGAGGTGAAGAAAATTGAGAAAAACGAGATAGGAAAATTCTGGGTTCGAAACTGGCATCTTGTTAGAAGACCTGCCCAGGTCGTTTGAACGAGCTCGTTCGAACGAGCTTCTAACGAGGTCACAGTTTGTCTTCTAACGAGTTGGATGTTCGTTCGATGCCTTTCGTTCGAATGAGATCTCATTAGATGCCCCCTTTCGTTCGAACGAACTATCGTTCGATCGACCTCGTTCGAATGAGACTTCTAACGAGTTGACAGATTAGCCTTTTTGGCCTGATTTGATTTCTAGTGTCCCGTAACCTTGTTTAATTGTAGAGATAACATTCCCTTGATGACTAATTGATATAGTTGGGATATTCGGGATATATTGAGGAGTAAAATATAGAAGAATGATTTGAACCAAAGGATATTGGTGGATTAGGGCGCGAGTGACTAATCACGATGCGATGATAATTAATGACTTGAATACTTATAAACCGGGGACATAGGATTTGTGTGACATTATAAGTTGGTATAAGAATGAGAAGTATACCATCAATAAATTATGGTAATTACTAAGATGTGTGCATGCTTAGTATATGTATATGATTTTATGTGTATGACATACCTACCATACTTGCTATCACGGGAGGTTTACGTTCGCTTAGGGCCATCTAATCTTTGTGTGCCCGGATTTAGATTGGTACCTCGAGAACATAGGTCAGAGAAGGACTTATTGGGAAGTTAATAAGACTGCTGATCTTGGGAGCGTAGGTATGTGCGTGACCCATGTGATGTGACTGTGTTCGCCTCCATTGCTTGTGATTTTTGTTATCTGGGAACGATTCCTGAGAGATTCGGAATGCGTGATCCTTACGTACGTGATGTACCGGGATGGATAGCAGAGTATGTGTGCACCGCAGCTTAGCCTCGGGGTTCTTGTATTTTATATTTATGATGAGAATAATATACGGTTAAATGAAAAGGAATTGTTATGTTTCATTGCGAGAATAATTATAGTAACGCCTCGATAAAGCTAAAAAGGGATAACTTGCTGTGTATTGTAATGCTAATAATTGCGAATCCGAGTTTAAGTAAAGCTATCTATTTAATTGATAACGTTAGAATGTATAATGGGAGTCGAGTAGAAAGGGGTAGAACTTATGACGGATTAGTTAGATATGAATGTCACTTAGATGGGTACGGTAGGTTAGGAGTGCACAAGTAGTCGAGAGGTGAGTATTTCATGTGAGTGTACGTCTTAACATGTATTTTGCATTCATTGTTTTAATGTTATTAAAGCACTTGCTGTTTTTAAAATACTCTCCACTTTCGGGCTCTGACCCGTTTGCTTTCAAATCTATTTTTGTAAAAACCTTTTAGGTGCCCAGCCACAAGGACACCATGCATAGGATTTCCATTCAGGCGACGAGCTATAGCAGTTGGTGGAAATTACAGGGCTTTGCTAGTAGACGCTTCTTTTGTCTTGACTCTATTCAGTTTTCATCATTTGTAGGGCATGTCGCCCATTTCTATTAGAGACATTTTATATTTCAGTTCTTCAGACTTTGGTTTGTAATTAATTCAGGATACAGACTTGTTTTATTTATTTCCATGTTGGGATTGTTGTGAGGAGTATTTCCTCCAGACTCATTATTATTTGTGGGTTACTTTATTGAGACTTTATGGTGTATGGTGATGTTATTCTTTTATATTTCATTTATCGCATGTTAATCAGATTTAATTTAAAATTTGACAACTTACTTATTAAATACAAGGTGGTTAGTAATCATTAAATTTTTTCGACAGTGATGCTATTAACTGAACCAACTTGGCATTTTGTATTAATTTAATAAAGGAGTAGCTACCCGGTATTTAATTAGTCGGGGTGTCACAAAGGGCCACCCACCGGAGTTTTAGGGTAACTCTAACATGATCTTAGCTTGCCAATGGAAAAAGGATATACAATGCCATCTTCACATAGTTGAGTGTAACAACGTACAAAAGCAGATGTTGGCCACTTTTAGGCTTGTTAGGGAAGCTCTACAGTGGTGGGAGTATATTACCATTGTTGAGGAGATGAACACTATGTCCATTACTGAGTTCTGGGTGAGATTTGATCACAAGTACTTTTCGCCAGCCGTTGAGACAGAGATGAAGATGAGGTTTAATGAGGTGGTTCAGGGTGAGTGTTTTATAACTGAGTACAAGGAAGATTTCACACATTTGGCTAATTTTATGCCCGACGAGGTGAACAGTGAAAAGAAGAATAAACTGAAGTTTATGGTGGGCTATCCTAGAGGATGAGGCAACACTTGATAGGTAACCCCGTATTGAGGACTTATACGGACATCGTCAATGCCTCACTTCTGCATTACCAGGATCATCACTTTCATCTGAAGTGAAGCAAGAGAGGAGGTGAACCTAGCCATCCGGGTAAGGCAGAAGGGAACGGTGCTAGTGGATCATTGTAACAACAGTCATATAGACATCTGGGGTATGATTCCTGACAGGGGGATTCGACCAAGAGATTTATATCTTGTGGTTACTGAACCGAGGGAGGTTTTAGGCAGGTCCAGCAGGTCCCTTAGTAACAACAACAACATATTCCTCAGGGTTACTAGGGCCAAAGGAACAATGAGGGAGGCCAATAGGGCCTAGGACATCGGGGCTAGCAGTAGGGTCAGACTCTACAGGGCCATCAGGGTCAGAGGCAGAGAGGCTTATCGGTACAATGTTTTATTTATGGACAGACGGGCCATAAGAGGAGAGACCGCCCATAACATGGTAGAGCATCGCAGCAATAGGGTGCCCAATAGGGGCATTTACCACTTATAGCACCAGCTCCACTAGCCCCATCGCAGCAGGGGCAGTTATAGTATGGGTGTGTGTACAACGTCATAGATACATCCATACATCAGGCCCCACAGGTGCCACATGTAGTAGAGGCTATATTTCCTATTTATGGTCTTGAGGGTAGGATTTTATTTAATAGGGGGCATCACAGTATTTTATAGCGACCAAATTTGCACGAGCTACCGATCTATTAGAGACAACCAATAGTCTCTTCATGTGTGTAGAGTCACCTTTGGGTAGCGAGTCTCGTATACACTAGATCTGTAGGGTATGGATATCGATGTGGGGAGATTATGTTTAGACACCGACCTTCTAGTGTTAGATATGGAGGGGTATGACATCATTTTGGGTATGGATTGGTTAGTTGGATGCTGAGCGATGGTTGATTGTATCAGGAGGACCATTATGTTTTCTATTCCAGGGAAGGGGATGTTTCGAGTGGCGATACCCCTTCATGATTGAAGCTCGAGCAAACATTTGTATTACATTGATGAGGAGACCTCACAGGAGGTGGTTGTCTCTTTAGACTCGATTCCAGTGGAGAGGGTGTTTGTATACATGTTCTAGGAGATACTCGGGTTGCCTCCTAGCTGGGAAATTGAGTTCGTTATTGACCTAACACCGGGTATGAGGATGATCGCCCGAGTGCCTTATCATATGGCCCCATCAGAGATGCAGGAGTTTAGAGAACATATTCAATATCTTTTGGAATAGGGTTTTATTAAATGGAATACATCACCGTGGGGTACGCCGATATTGTTCATCAAGAAGAGGGATGGATCACTCCGGTTATGTATCGATTATCGGGAGTTGAACAAGGTCACGATCCAAAATAAGTACCCACTGCCTCAGATTGATGATCTGTTAAACCAGCTGAGGGGAGAAGCTTACTTATCCAAGATAGATTTGAGGTCGGGTTATCATCAGTTGCGTGTCAGAGAGTACAACATTATTAAGATAACTTTTCTTACACGGCATGCATCATACAAGTTTAGGGTGATGCCATTTGGACTCACCAATACGCCAGTAGTGTTCATGGATCTGGTGAACCGAGTTTTCAAAGAATTCCTTAACCAGTTCATGATCGTGTTCATCGACGATATTCTGGTTTACTCTCGTTCTGAGGATGATCATGCAGAGAATCTACAGATGGTTCTACAAATGTTATGAGATCACCAGTTTTATGCCAAATTTAAGATGTGTGGATTTTAGCTTCGGGAGGTGCAGTTTCTAGGCCACATTGTGTCTGACAGGGCTATTATTGTTGATTCGAGTAAGGTATCGACAGTGAGGGAGTGGGAATAACCCATGGCACTGATCGAGGTTCGCAGTTTCCTAGGGTCGGTCGAATACTATCGGTGATTCATTGAGTGTTTCTTAAATATTGCAGGTTCATTAACGAAGCTAACTTGCAAGAAGTGTCATTTGTTTGGGACGACCAGTGTTACTTAGATTTCGATGAGCTAAAGGAAAAATTGACCTCATCACCTATACTTGAACTACCGAGGAAAGGAGTAGAGTACCGTTTTTACACAGATTCATCCTTACATGGGTGTACTACAACAGGAGGAGAGGGCTATAGCTTTTGCATCTCTCAAACTTAAGTCCCATGAGAGGAATTACCCCACTCATGACTTGGAGTTAGCAATGATTGTGTTTTCATTAAGGATTTGGAGGCATTATTTTTTAGGGGAGTAGTTTACTTTATTCACGGACGGTAAATCACTTCAGTATCTGTTCATGCAGAAGAATCTGAACATGAGGCAGAGGAGATGGTTAGAGTTCGTGAAGGATTACCAGTTTGATATTCAGTATCATACTGGAAAGGCTAACGTGGTGGAAGACGCATTGATCCAATGACCTGTTGGGGAGATAGTGGAGGTTTAGAAGGTAAAGTGAAGAGATCTTCGGCATGATGATGAGATTGACACAGCTTGTATGTCCGTATTGGCTGTCACACGCGAGATTGTTATGAGGGTAGTGAAAGCACAGGTAGGGGATCAGTATTGCTAGGACAGAGTTCACAAGTTATTAAATGATGGGGTGGAGTCCTATTCGATTAGATTTGAGGTAGGCTTGCACTTTAATGGGAGACTCATAGTTCCAGAGGATGAGGATTTAAGACATATAGTGATATCAGAGTCTTACGGGTCGAGGTTTGCAGTACCTTTCGGTGCGGATGAAATGTACCAGGATATGCATAGGTAGTATAGTGGCCATGGATGAATCGAGACATATTGGAGTTTTTCTCAAAGTGTTCTACCTGCCAGTTAGTTAAGGTACACCACCAGAGACCGATGAGGATGTTGCACCCACTCGATAGTCCAGTGTGGAAGTGGAAGAGTATCTCCCCATGGATTTCATTATCGGGTTACCGATATTACAGCGAGGTCATGACTCCATCTGGGTAATAGTGGATCAGTTGACTAAGGTGGCCTATTTTCTAACCTTTCTTATTTATTTTAAGACGAGGCATTATGCACAGTTATTTATTGCTGAGATAGTGTGGTTGCACGGTGTTTCGATCAACATTGTGTCAGATCGGGACAAGATTTTTGTATCCCATTTATGGCAGAGTTTTTAGGAGGCTATGGGCACGAATTTAGGATTGAGTACAACTTATCACTAATACACAGATGGGATGATGGAGTGGGTTAATCAGATGTTAGAGGATATACTGATGATGTGCATACTTGACTTTGGGGGAGGATGGGAGCAGTACCTTCCATTGGTGGAGTCGCATCTAATAACTCCTATTAGTAATCCATCGTCATGACACCATTTGAGGCACTGTATGGAAGGACTTGTCGTTCTCCCTCTTATTGGTTAGAGGTGGGGACAACAAGCTATTGGGGCAAGAGATGATTCAAGATACCACTGCCAAAATTGATCTGGTTCGAGGGTGCATCCGTATAGCTCAGAACAGGTAGAAATGTTACATTGATGCAGACATGAGATACATAGAGCTAGAGGTTAATGACCATGTTTTGGTGCGGGTGTCTCCTATAAAAGGGGTTATGAGGTTAGACAAGAAAGGGTTTTAAATTCATGATAATTCTTGGGATTTGGGTGGGTAGAACTCATAACTTGGAGTAGGAATTCATGTAGAAAAAATCCTTGTGTGTAGATGACACAATATCAGTGAGAATGAATGATTAATATGAAAGAAATCCATATTAAATGATGAATGTGCATGAAGAACACATAAACTAGGTTTTTGATGAAATGATTGGTTTTGATCTGTTCTTGGGTAGATTTCTTGCCATCTTGATGCGTTATTTACATGGATTATTGTCCCTACACTTATATTAATTGTTTGGGTATGCTGGATGGGATATTAGTGAAGTGTTATGGAGTTTTGAATCAGTTTTAATGGTTTAAACCCATAATAGCAATGAAGGGTAACTGGCAGTGCTTTTGAACCGATTCGAACCCTTCATCGAATTGGTTCGGCTTGCGAACCGATTCACCTGTTAAACAAAATTGGTTCGAATTACCTATTTCTATCAGATTTGATTTTTTTATATCTCCTCATGAAATTATTTATGGGAAAAATTTGGGGATAGTTTAATAATTGTACAAATACAGAGAAGGTGAGTAGGTATATGATTAAGGATCAGTTAATCTTATTGAGGTAAAAATTTTGCTTTGGGCTAATGGTTCTTAACCGATTGGGAGGCGTATTGAGAATTTTACGATTTGGGTTATGGTAAGAGTGAACGATCACCTAAGACTTATACCAGTAATATAGCGATGTATGAATTACTGAAATAACTTAAGGGACGGTTGGAACCCTTCAGGTAGTGAGTGATACTCAAAAAACACGAAATAAACATTATGTAAGAATCATTAATACATTGAGTATTCGAGGGAGATAAATACTACGTATGGGTTCATATGATGGGTTGTGATAATACCTATGATGAATATATGTATATATAGGTTGTGTGAATACCTATTATGTTATTAGTTATGTGTGTGAACATACCTACGCTGCCTTGTATCACGAGAGGTTCTGCGTAGAGGGCGATCCCACCATGGCGATTCCAGCGAAGTCTCAATGTGTGCCCCAGAACATTGAACTTAGGACGGCTCACTATGTGTTCTGTATTAGTGGGACTAGTAGGTCATTTGGGTATATTAGGTATGTGCGTATCCCAAAGGCTTAGAACTATGTTTCCCTCCATTGTTTATTATTTGTTCGAGGAGATATTTCGAACCGGTAGTCCCTGATTTGGTACGAGAGGTACACGAAGTTAATAGCAGAGTACACCTGCATCGCGATGGTCATTCCAGGAGATGTTTTAGTTGTATATATATTATAGTGTGACAAATATATACAAGTGTGGTTATTTTATTTATGTGTGATGGTAGAAAAGATAACTCGTTTATATCCAAAATTAATTTAAGTATGAGAAAAACCAAAATAGATGATGCGATAATAATTTGTTTAAAATGAAATATTGGCTTAACAGTAGCATATCATATGGGCGGTACATGAGAGCTCAACCTGGTGTGGTTAGTTAGATACTTAGTACTAGTTAGGCGGTGTAGTATGGCTAGGTAAGTAAAATAGGGGACATTAAGTGTGCACTATAGATGAGAGGTGAGGAACTCAAGGGAGTGTACACTGGACTAACATATGTATCTAATAACTGCAATTTAAATACTTGCTAAATATTTTTCAAATGGCTTTGAGCTCCGACCCGTGTTAAAATATTTTTTAATATATTTTAGGTGTCCAGTCACAGGGACGCCAAGCTTGATGACTCATTCTAGGGATGCGTAACAGCAGCATTGTGGAGGCTTGTAGGATTGATGTAGACGTTTCAGTTATTCATTCCTAGATTTGGATTTTGATTTCCGTATTTCATTTGGGCATGTGCCCCCTGTAATACCCCGTGATTTTTAATGACTTTTAAAATGAGTTATGTTTTAAATTAATGGATTAATTGGATTTTATTATTAATTAATTCATTTGGGTTTTATCCGAATTGTGGATATTAAAATGGATGATTCTGAATATTACTTAAAGATATTTAGGTAATATATGAATGTGATGTCATTGATATGACGGTGTGATATAAAATCGGTAATTTGAATTTTTAGTCAGACGCGGTATGGGACGTGTCGGGACTAATTTATTAAATTAAAAAGGAAATTTATTTCCTATCGACCTTATAGTCATTTCGACTGCGCCGTTGCGTCCGGAAGGTTCGAAATAGTCAGAAAAGTCTATTTGGATGTTAATTTTGAGTCTCGGGTCATTTGGAAATGAATAGACAACCCAAAGGGCATTTTGGTTATTTTTACAAGGGGGATGAATAGTGATTTCGGGTTTTGTCTTATTATAAGTATTGGTAGATTAAGTGTATGTGGGTTATTCACCCCCTCTACACAAAATAGAGAAGTCATCTTCCTAGAGAAAAATGAAAGGTTGCTTGGAGAGTGAAAGGCTGCTTTGGAAGGGAAAAGGTTATTTGGGAAGGAGAAGAACTAAAACCAAGAGTCACCACCACCAACCACCACTGGAAGCTCACCGGAAAAAGGGAGAACCACCTATGTTATTCAACCCCAAAGGATCAGATCTTCATTAAAGGCAAGTGTTTCATATATGCAACTTAAGTTCGTATATTGTCCATGTTAGAATAATTATGAAAAGAGATGATTTTTCATGTTTGGAAGACATAATGAAGTTGTTTTATGGATTTCTAGAAACTGAAATGATATAGGAAGTAAACTCATGTTGTAGGATGATAATAATCCAATAAATATTCATCAATCTGTGGAAGAAATTCTGAAGATAATTTAGTGTTCTTGAAGATAATATGTTGATAATTTTCTGGAAAAAGAGGCAAAAACGAGTGGAATGAGAAGAGCCAATTTGGAATGTTTAGATCTTCTTTTTTGAGTGCATTTGGATGAGATTTAAGAAAAACTCAAAACACATACCTGACTCAATTTTTCGTGTAGAATCCAAATCTGAAGTCGGATTGGTGATTTGAATACTTTTTGGATCTGATTTTTCTGTGTATTGAAAATATGAGAATTCATGATGTTGTTTCTTTTTAATGTTGGTTCTTATCCCAAAACTTTTGTAGATCTTTGGTGATTATTAATTGGATATTATGGGACTTAGAAAAGATCAGTGGACCCTTGATAAGATTTGAATTAAAGTGATTGGGATTTAATTGATTAGAATGATGATAATTATATTGAATGGAATTTCGGTTGCTAGATTCATTTGTTAAATTCCAAATGGGGATGTATGAGGATTAAAGATAGGACCAATAGGGGTGATTTAATATAACACCTGGGTATCCTTAAGTTTACAAGAGGGTTTAATCCTAAGTGAAAAAAGGTGTGTTTATAAGAGATTTGGAGCTATCGGTTTAACCCTAATTGAAAGGAGAGTTTAATTCGTAATAATTAGGGAGAAATGATGTTATGGACCAGTAGGATATTAGTGACTTCTTATTGAATATATGTTGAGGAAAAACCTATTTGCATCTTGTGTATTGAGTGAGGGTAGCCTTAGGGTTACAATTTGAACATCAAGGACTGAGTTTAAGCTCATTATTGATTTCGCAAGGACGGAGTGTAATACAAGAGCGTAGTGGTATGTCTCCTGGATAGAGATGGGAGTTTAGAATACATTTGGTTGAAAGAGGGTATGAGGTTATCCCGATCGCATAGTTGAAGTTGTCGGACCTCCTCGATCGACAAAGTTAAGTAGTAGTGTATTGGAGGGGTTCCTTGTTTGGATTTCGCTTTGCGAGACGCTCCGCGCATGAACCTTAACGACGTCGGGAGTGGAGAGATGTTATAGGATGCGAGGATAATTAAATTATGAAGTAAAGATACGATATTTTAATACGTGGAATTTAAAGAGATATAATGCTACGTATAATCTAAGGTTAATGTGAGTACCTTGTTGTTAGTATATTATAGGTATGATAATACCTATTTGATTGATTTATGATTATGTGTATGACATACCTAGATTACTTGCTATCGGTGGGAGGTTTGCGCGTGAGGGCAGTCATATTCTGATGAATCCATGGGATCTTTGATTTGTCGCTCGAGAACATAGGTCTATGAAAGACTTATCGGGGAGTTGATAAGTCCGCTGACTGTGGGTACGTAGTTATGTGCGTGATCCATGGGTATGAGAACTATGTTCACCTCCAATGATTGTGTTGTTGTTTGTGGTTCGAGGTATCCTTACCGAACCTTTAGTCCCCTATTCGACGACCTGCAATGATGGGACATGATAGCAGAGTAATGCATTGCACCGCAGCTGTGACTCGGGGTGCCGTATTATATATGAATATATATATAATGGATGAAATGAACGAATGGATATATATTGTGGTTAACTCCATCTACGGTGATAATTGTAGATAACGGTTAATGAATGTTTATGCTTATAGAATTGAAAAGCTTAATTCATATTAATGAGAAATGATTCATGTTAATGAGAAATGATTCATATAAATGAGAAATATAAATGAATAATAATGTGACGTATGGTATGGGACATACGGGGATTATGATATGGGATTGGAATTATAATATGGAAACTGGAAAAGAGGAACCATTAACTAGGAGGTTAATAGGAGACGTTAAGTGTGCACTCTAGTTGAGAGGTGATAATAGCAAGTGAGAGTTGGATCTAACATGTACATAATAAATGCTTTATTGCACTTGTTAAATACTTGCTGTTTTAAAAATCATTTACACATTCGGGCTCTGACCCGTTTCCTTGCATATTTTCTTTTCTATTGTATCTCCTATATCAGGTGTCCAGCAACAGGGACGCCAACCTTAGCGGATTATGACAGGATATGGATTTATGGAGTTTTTCTTAGACGCCTATCATCTTTTTGATTCACAGTATTCTTAGTTAGGGCATGTCACCCAAAGGATTCAGTTATCTTTTCCTATCGGAGTCAGATACTATTGTATTCGTGTCTTTTTAATACATTTGACATTGTTGGGATTATTGTAATGGATTTATATTATTTGGGAATGTTTATTCCAATTGCATTTAAATTCTTTTGTGTTATCTACTTGGTTATCAGTGTTGTAGAATAAAATGTGTTGTGTTATTCTTAAACTAGAAATGGATTTTGTTAAATTAAAATTTGGAAAGTTTTTAACACCAGCTTAATTGAGTATTGGGTGAGTTGTAAATGTTTTCGACAGTGATGCTAAGAATGAGCCAACTGTATATTCTGTTTTAATTTGGTATGTGACTGGCCACCCGGTATTTAATTAGGCGGGGTGTTACAGGTGGTATCAGAGCATCAGGTTCTAGTATCCTCTAGGATCTGTACGGCTTACTGTGTTTTCAGCTTAGCGTTCTTTGATGTAGAGCCCTATGTTTAGGATTATTGATCTCCTTGGTAAGATTCCGTATATATCAGTGAATCTTATTTACGTTCGGGAGTGATCGAACAGTGAAGTATGGCAGATGAGGGCCATTGGATGGATAGCGGAGATCGTACTTATGAGGTTATGAAGTATGTTCGAGTATGATGACCGTAGTCGAGGTCACCCCTATTATGGAAAAAAATTGAAGAGATTGAGATTAGTGGATTTATATTATTATGGGTTTTTAGATGCTCTATACCTTGTCACTTGTGGATTTTGATTTATTTAATCGCATTAGCGCTCCGTTCGCTCTCCCCATGCGGGCGGGGTGTTACACCCCCTTCAGCTGATACTATCTATTTAGTTTATTTATCAAAATATGTTTTGGATTTAGTTTTATTTTCTTTAGATTCATTGTTGGATCTTGTTTTGGGAATCGATGGTTTATTTGGTACTGTTTATTTGTCTATTTATCGCGTGGTTGATTCAGACTATTTTAATTGTGTGGATGGTTTGGCAATTGTATTTATATAGTAATTTAAAAAGTTTCGACAACAATGCTAAGAATGAACCAATGAGATTTGTAAGGACATTTTTGTCCATTATCAATTTGTATGTCGTATGCCGCTACACCGTTGAAGAAACTCAAGATCGCATCTACATCAACGGATCCGAATATCAAAGAACACATATTTTAAAAGAACCGATCCGAGGTCGGACCGATCCGCCTCCAAGCCGGACCGGTCCGCCTGGGTTAAACTCGATCAGATCCGTGTGATATTTTTCCACCTATTCATATTTCCTATATATATAACTATTTCGGTGGTATATTTTTTTAAGTCTTTGAGAAAACGTTTTTAAGAGTACAAACACAACAAGACTTCAATTTTTGATGTGCCAAACATCTTTTTGATTCACACACAAAAATCCCAATTACTTTTGTGAATCTTTTGGAACCCTAGAACACAATTTTATTGATGTTCAACCCTTATGGAGAAGCCGTCTTTCTTCTTCATTGCTGACCACCTGGAGTTCATGCGGGAGATTCCAGCTGACACTGTTTCTAGCCGTTGCTTTGAAGGTTTACCGAAGACACCGTGCGTTACACTTGTGGGCGATTATCGGGTTGTATGTAAGTCAATGGTCTTGTAAATTCATTAAAGTTCTAGAAATAAAAGGTTTTGCCCTTCGGGGATTTTTCCTTAACTTTGTGTCGCATGCTTTATATTTGATGGGTTGATTTAGATGCATGTTTAAGGGTTGATTTTATTTGGTTTAAAAGTAAACGTTAATTAAATAAGGGTTCTTGGAAACTTGCGAATTTAGTTTATATCAATTATCACACACCGAACCTACTCGGTTTCTCAAGATTCCTATTTATTTTGATACAGGACTAATCACCCATGATTAATATAGGCGGGGTGTCACAATATACTCATTCAGCGACTCGTTCTTTCCTTACTTAACATTCAAGAGGTGTGTTACACACGTTACTGGATCCTTGCCGAAGCAAAAATTATGAATAAACTTCTCCGACAGCTGTTTAAAATTCTTTATAGAGCCTCTCGGTAGGTCGGTGTACCATACACGCACCGCACCTGTGAGAGTACTTGAAAAAGCTCAACACCTCATATCGTCAGGAGTTGAATAAATATCGGTTTTCGACTAGTACATTTTAATGTGATGCACGGGATTTTTTCTCTCGTCTTACCTTGGTATTATGCTCGGCAGTTTGAACTTAGCAGGGGTAGGGTAACTGACAATCCTCGACCCAAACAGTGACCCCTCCACATAACCCCATCAGTGTGGTCTCAAATGTTAATTAGATTGTCGATCTTATTTGTATACGCAAGTGGCTTGCTTTAATTGAATTGCCTTTTTCTGATTCTAAAATATAATATGTGTCTTTAGTCATTGAGGTCGTTTTGGGAAAGCTTCATTATGAGATATCTTCATAAAAAAATATCAAATCTTCTGCGTGGCTTTATTCTCGTTCATATCCAGGGAAATTCCACATTAAGAAAGGTAAAATAACTTGGAAGACTTTTAACATTTTTTCCACACTTAAATAAGTTTTTCCATAATTTGAAATTTTATGTATGTGTTTTGATATGGTTCTTTAGGTATTTGTGATATGAATATGCAAATGTATTTTTATATATTCAAATTTACTATTAGAGGAAAACTTGCACATCATAGTTTTTTTGCCCTATACCACGTGCTACTAACAAATCACTTCGGCGAATGTAGATTTCTCTTCAATGAAGGATGCCTTAACTGGTAGCAAGCCGTGCCAAACAAAAATACAAAATATGTTAAATTAGGTTTTCCATGACATGACTTTCAGAAAATTTGATTTTCTCTCCAATGAATTAGCTTCGTTAGGCGTGCCATCTCTAGACTAGAAAATCTTTCTCAAAGATTTTGTTGCTTTTTATAGAAATTCATAAAAATCTAAGATTATATCTTTAGACTTTATTGTTTATATTTTAATAAAAATTTGGTATTACACTCATGTACCCTATAGCATTTCTAGCAAGATATAAAGTGTATTTAAGAGAGTGTTTTCTTTATTATGAAAGTTATCCAATACCTCACCTCTCTAAGCTTTAATAAAAAAAATATTTTTATTATGATTTTGTAAGGATAAATGGGGTTTTTAAAAGAAAAACATTTTTTTTCTTCTTCACTTCTTTCTTTGTAATTTGGAGATGTTTGTTTCTCAACCTTTCATCTAAAATTATTATTGAAGCTTGATTACTTCTATTCTTATCCTTGAACAAATTTTTCATATATTTATTCGAGAAAGAGGTTTTATGATATCTCAAAAGTATATTATGAGATTTAAGCAAGCCAATATATTTTCAACACTTTCGAAGCCTTTAGGAAGATTCACGTCCTAAAAATTGGTATCCAAGATTTGGTAGGTTATGACTTGTTTCTATGGAACAAAAATTTCTTCTTCAACTTTGAAAAGTAAATTTCAATTGCATAGTGATAACGAAAGACAATGGTTGCAAAATAAACAAGTCGCGATTGTGAATTGTTCTCCAACTTTTTGTGCCTTCCCATTTCATTTATCATTTCATTATTTTTCTCGGTGTGGGTTTTTCCTCATACATCTTGGCATTATGTGATTGATTTTCCTTTTTCACATTTTAAATCATCACCTACTATTGAAGATATAATTTGTTGTAATAATTTTGATAATTACTTTGTCACATATACCTAGGTTATTTTATTGGTTTCCACAACAATTTAAAAATAAAATTTGACTCTATTATGATAGTATTTTTCAACTTGGGTACTCATGCTCCATCTTGATTTCGTGCACATGCACTCTCACATCTGTTAAATATGCCATAATTGATTCATTCCCTAGATAGTTATTTAGTCGGGAACTTAATGCACACATGGGCTCCAAGGCCTATTTAAATTTTCATGATAACTTTAAACTTTCTTTCAATTTAAAACCTTGGTATTTCTAATTCCTAGTGACAGTGAACATTTTCATCCCCCTTCTTGACTAACAAGGCCAACTCTTTAACCAATGTTTACATATTACATTTATACTCTTTCACTTTAATTATATAGGGCCAATGAGGCCACAAAATACCATCAATCTACAGCTGGAGTATGTGTTTTTTGGTGTCAAGTCACATTAACCATTATATATGCACCATTACTTCGGACACTATATAAACCAACACCCTATTTTTCTTTGCCTGTCATGGTCCATTTACTAACTAACACACATACACATAATTTTATTTGGCGATTTTACTCATTTGACCTTCTAATTATCTCATATCCTTTTTAATTATCTAATGAGACCATACTTAGGTTTTGACAAAAATCACAAAATGTTCGAGGCTTAAAGTAAAGTTTACAGAACTTTAAGGGTCAAAATTACAAAACTTTAAATTCAAAATTTATATTTAAATTACTTCCATGTCATTCTAACAATGACTTATTAGAACGAACGTGTGATGACGTGTGCTTTGTTGAAGTGCTAATTCCAAAATCATGTTGTTGATACCAAAATTAATATGCTGATATGGACGAATAATACGAAGACACGTGTCAATCTACGTGGCACAATAGCAACGAGGAAGTTCATTTCCCCGACCAACTCATGTTCTCTCCGAGCAACGAGGATACACCGAGGAACTTTAGCACTCCGAGGTATTCCAGCGCTCCGAGGAACTCCAGAGCAACGAGCAACTAAGGCGGTCCGAACTGCATCTCGGTCGTATCATTAATTTCCAGATAATCAACAGTTCAACCATTCATTGAATGATTATCACCTTGACGCACACGCTACATTAAATGTATTACCCTTTCATATGTGTATCATTTAATGTATCAACCCTTTCATATACAGCCTAAAGGCTATAAATACCTTGTATCATCCTCATTCAAAGGAGGGGGAATTTCTGGATAGAACTTGTAATCGAGAATTCCCAAACACTCAGCAATAACATAACAGTGGACATAGGCCATTCTTATAAGGCTGAACCACTTTAAAAATCTTGTTCTCATTTTATTTATCTGTGATTGAATAATTAGAGCGATCTAGTTTTTTTACATCAACAGATTGGCGCCGTTTGTGGGAAACGACTGTTGCTATCGTTTTTCACCAAAAATCATTTATCATCAATGGCAGATAATCCAGAACCCAGTAATCGAAATGCTGGAAATGCTGGAAATCCTCCAAATCCATTTGCACCTCCAGATCTGGCTGGAATTATGATGAATCTGGTTGAAGGACAAACCGCCATGCAAGAAACAATGAGGCAACTCATTCAAACTCTTCACGGCGGTGCACCTACCCATTCAAGGTGAAGGAGTGATCGTGGGTAATCGCGATCCAGGTGTACTGGGTCATATCGTAATGAAGAATCTAATGATTTTTCTTATCAACCTGGGCGAACTTCATCGATACCGGCTACGGATACAGATCAACATATCACTCTCTCTCCAGAGAAAACCAGCGCCCTGGAAAGATTAAGCAGGGTGTCTCCTTTCAGTCGGTTAGGACCAAGGAGAAATATGAGTCCACCTAGAGCCCCATCGAGAAGCTTTCGACCACCATCAGGTTTGAGAGAAGGATCAGCACAATCACGACCAGCTACTCGTCGAGATAGATCTCAGGAAGTTACGTCAGAACAATCAATTGCTCGGACTAAGCGGGCCGAGGAAGGAAATGAAGCATGGAAAGGTTCCATTCAGCGATTGGAGGATAGACTTGGAGAAATGGCTAAAGAAAAGAATCCCTTACAGAGAACTTTTGTTCAAGGGACACCTTTTGTGCAGGCCATTGTGAATTTTCCTACACCATCGAAGTTCAAAGCACCTGTAGTGACCCCTAAGTATGATGGAAAGACAGATCCTGTTCTTCATATAGAACAATACCAAGCTGCTGCCGACATATATGCCGTCCCCGACGAGATGAGGTGTAGAGCATTTTCGGGAACTCTTACCGGATCTGCACAGATATGGTACAACAATCTTCCTCGGGGTAAGATTTCGACTTTTATTCAGTTAGCCGAGTTGTTCATTGGCAATTTCTGTTTTGGAGCAAAGCCGGTAAAGCGAATAGCGCACTTGTTAAGTGTTAGACAAAAATCAGGTGAGAGTACTAGAGATTACATAACTCGTTTCAATAACGAGAAGTTGGAAGTCATAGATTACGAAGAAAAGACAGCGATCACTGCTTTGATGAGTGGATTGCTGCCTAACAAGTTATACTACACTTTGGCCAAAGATCCACCTAAAACTATGTAGGAGTTGATGGCAAAAGCGGCCAAAATCATGAATGCCGAGGAGGCTATGGCTGCGAAGAAGAATATGGATAAAGAAACCAAGGAGGAGGTTGACAAATCTAAGAAGAAAGAGCAAAAAGGTAATGGTGGTGACAAGCACTCCAAGAATAAGAGGACGTCATGGGAAGTCCTGAAGAAATACGATAATTATACTCCATTGAAAATGGGTATTAATCATATTTTGGAAGAAATCAAGAACAACGAAGAAATCAAGTGGCCAGATAAACTGAGGACCAATCCTGACCTGAGGAATAGGGCCAAATATTGCGAATTCCATAAAGATCATGGCCATACGACCAAAAATTGCATAGCCCTTCAGAACGAGATTGAAACGCTCATCCGAAGAGGAAAGTTGTCAAAGTATGTAGATCGCAGAGGTGAAAGGAAGAATGATGATAAAACTAGAGATCATTCCAGATCTCCTCGTCGGACGGAGGAGAAAAAGAAAAGAGATCATGAAGATGATCCAGATGAAGACCCCGATCTTCCAAAAAAGCCAAGGCAGCCTGAACGAGAGGTATTTTCCATACGTTTTGGGTCATTTGATTGTAATGTTATTACAGGAGGAGATGCTGGAGGGGGAGACCTTACTGCAGAAAGAAAGGCCTATCTCGGAGAGGCTCAAGCCTGCTCATATATTCAACGAATAAATCTTGCCGAGGATGATCGTCCGAGGAAGGTAAATAAAGAGAAGCTAGTTATTGGTTTTTCAAAAAACGATTTGGCAGGTGTTCTTTACCCTCACGACGATCCTTTGGTGATCAAAATGAGGTTGAAAGATGTGGTGATTTCAAGAGTGTTGGTGGACAATGGTAGTTCGGCAGACATCATGTACTATTCATGCTTTGATAGCTTGAATTTGAAATTATCTCAATTGGAACCTTATCACAGACCCCTTCTGGGTTTTGCTGGCTAGAAAGTTTTTCCACTTGGGACGATCAAGTTGGACATATTCATTGGAACTTGGCCTGCTTGTCGAACAGAAAGAATACGCTTCTTTGTGATGGACAAGAATGTGCAATCAGCCTACAACATCATCATGGGAAGAGTTGGTTTGAAGAAGTTCGAAGCAGTTCCATCTACAGTGCATCAATGCTTAAAATTCCCAACAAACTTCGTGGTAGGAGTTATGAAAGGTGATCAAAAAATAGCTCGGGAATGCTATTATTCATCTGCCGAGCAAGAGGAGCTTGAGGAATCAAGGAAAAAGACTACTACCTACCAGGTGGAGGAAAGTACAGAAATTGAAACTCTTGATCCCAGGGATGAATCCCAACTTGTAAAAGGACAGGTGGTAGAATCTACAGAAAATGTTATTCTGGATGAGGAGCACCCTGAACGAGTAACCCAGATAGGTTCGTCGTTGGATGCTTCAATAAAATAAGAGTTGATAACTTTCTTGAGAAATAGGAAGAATACTTTTGCATGGAATCACGAAGACATGCCAGGAATAGATCCAAACTTCTTATGTCATGAACTCAATGTGAATAAGGAGATCAAGCCTGTAAAGCAGAGAAGAAGAGTGTTTAGTCCCGAGAAGAATCAGGCTATACAAGAGGAGGTCGAGAAGCTCCAGAAAGCCCAATTCATTGAAGATGTGAAATATCCAGACTGGTTAGCAAATGTGGTGATGGTAAAGAAGAAGAAGAATAAATGGAGAATGTGTGTTGATTTCACTGATCTCAACAAAGCATGCCCGAAAGATCATTTTCCATTACCCAGAATAGACCAGCTAGTGGATGCTACTTCGGGACATGAGCTGCTCAGCTTCATGGATGCATATTCTGGCTACAACCAGATCAAAATGAAACCTGAAGACAGAGAAAGTACTTCTTTTATTACCCCAAGGGGAACTTATTGTTATAATGTCATGCCTTTGGGTTTGAAAAATGCAGGTGCAACATATCAGCGGCTGATGAACAAGGTTTTTGCCGAACAAATCAGTTGCAACATGGAAGTCTACGTCGACGATATGCTAACAAAGAGCAAGAAAGCTACTGATCATCTAGTTGACTTAGGTCAGACCTTTGATCAACTAGATAAATACCAAATGAAGCTCAACCCGACGAAGTGCACCTTTGGAGTACGAGAAGGAATGTTCCTCGGATACATCGTCAACCAACGAGGTATTGAGGCAAATCCAGAAAAGATCAAAGCTCTTTTAGGGCTGCGATCCCCAACGACGAAGAAAGAAGTACAGAGTCTTACAGGACGAGTTGCGGCGCTCAATAGATTTGTGTCCCGAGCAACTGATAAATGCCTCCCATTCTTCAAAACACTTCGAAAAACTTTTGAATGGACTGATGAATGTGAAAAGGCCTTTCAAGACTTGAAGAAATATTTGGGAGCACCTCCATTGTTGTCCAGGCCAATACCAGGAGAGAAGTTGTACTTGTATCTGGCAGTATCAGAGAATGCAGTAAGCTCAGCATTGATTAGATTGGAGAATGGAGTTCAGAAACCCATCTATTACACAAGTAAGGCTTTTTGAGGTGCAGAAATCAGATATCCAAAGCTAGAAAAATTGGCATTGGCATTAATTGAAGCAAGTAGAAGAATGAGGCCATATTTCTAGGCCCATACAATCGTCGTATATACCGACATGCCATTGAGACAAGCCCTTCACAAGCCAGAAAAATCATGAAGACTGATGTACTGGGCAATAGAACTCGGTGAATATGATATTGTGTATGAACCCAGATCATCATTAAAAGGGCAAGCTGTAGCAGATTTTATAGCAGAGTTTACATACCCTGATACGCCCGAGGAGCAAAAGGTGCTCGCTGACCAACTTGTGGATGTTACAGGATCAAAAGACATAAATCCAGAACAACTTCGGTTGGTAAAAGGACTTATGGATGAAGAAAGATCATCAACTTCGAGCTCAGACCAGCTCCGGTTGGTAAAAGAGCGAGAAGAGATGGTCGACGAGGAGCGAAAAGTGTCAGGGGAGGATGAAAAGAAGCAACAAATATTTCACCGAGGAACCCTGTCAGATAAGGAATTTGAAGACGGATTGCCCATATGGAGATTATATGTAGATGGCTCATCTTGCACAGCAAGTTGCGGGGCATGAATTGTTTTGAACACCCCAGACGAGATTGACATGGAATATGCTTTACGATTCCAAGTCAAAGCCTCCAATAATGAGGCTGAGTATGAGGCCATGATAGCAGGTTTAAACTTAGCAAAAGTTATGGAAGCGCGGCAAGTAATTGTATTCAGTGATTCTCAATTAATTGTAAATAAGATGATAGGAACATATGTAGTTAAAGGAGATTTAATGGCGAAGTATCATGCAAAGGTGATGGAGTTACTGACAGAATTTGATGCCATTCAATTGGTGAGAATATCGAGAATGGAGAATGTACAAGCAGACGCACCGGCCCGACTAGCATCAGCTACTCGTACCGAGCTGCGAAGAACGATACCAATTGAAGTACTGGAAAGTCGGAGCATAGATGAAAACCTGACGATGAATGTTATTACCCTTGATTTAGGACCATCTTGGATGGATTCCATCAGGGTATATATTGAAGAGGGAGAATTGCCAGAGGACAAGCTCGCTGCCAAAAAATTGAAGTATAAAGCTGCTCGGTATGTATTAACTAATGGTATTTTATACAGACGAGGAATTATGATAGGTTTGCAGAGATGTGTACATCCCTCCGAGGTGAAAGAATTGATTGAAGAAATTCATGAAGGGTCTTGTGGAGCTCATGTAGCAGGTCGAACACTTTTACAAAGGGTAATGACTCAAGGATACTATTGGCCGACGATGAGGGCTGATTGTATAGCCTATGCTAAGAAATGTGACAAGTGCCAACGTTTTTCCTCTATCCGACGAACTCCACAAGAATTGTTGACACCAATAACTTCCCCTTGTCCATTTGCCATGTGGGGAATTGATTTGGTTGGACCACTGCCGATCACCCGAGGAAGATTCAAGTACCTCGTCGTTGCAGTGGATTATTTTACTAAGTGGGTAGAAGCTGAACCGCTTATTGATATGACATACGAGAAGGTATACCAGTTCGTTTGGAAGAATATCATCTGTCGATATGGTCTCCCTCATGCCTTCATCACAGACCATGGAACCCAATTTGATAACGAAGAATTTGCTGCCTATTGTCATCAGTCGAACATTTTGAAGGTTCATTCAGCACCAGGCCATCCTCAAAGCAATGGACAGACTGAAGTGACGAATAGAACACTGCTAAATGGTTTGAAGAAAAGGCTAAGTGAAGCTAAAGCTAACTGAATTAACGAGGTACAATCAGTATTGTGGGCTTACCGAACAACTCCCCGAGCAGCGACTGGAGAATCACCATATATGCTGGCATTTGGAAGTGACGATGTAATACCTGCCGAGTTGGGTCTTCCAACGCATAGAGTACTAAATTTCAATTCTCCTATCAGTGACCTAATGAGGAGACTGGATTTGGATATGCTCGAGGAGGTCAGAGAAGAGGCAACCATTAGGAATGCTGCTTATCAACAACGAACAGCTCTTTTCTACAACAAAAGGGTGAGGAAATGCGATTTAAAAGAAGGAGATTATGTGCTAAAGATGGTAATTCAGAAACACAATAAATTGGAGGCAAACTGGCATGGGCCTTACCGAGTTAGAGAAGTTGTTCGACCAGGAACTTACCGAATAGCAACTCTAGAAGGAGAAGAATTCAAGAATGCTTGGAATGCTGAACACCTTCGCAAGTATTATCAATGATGTAAAATGTACAACGGTTCCATCAATATGAATAAAACGATGATGTTTTCACCATTTTCCTATCCTTTGTTTGAAAGTTTTTCGGGGAATACTAGTGTTGTACACTACGCTGCTCGATAGCAAAAAGAAGGCAATAGTTCGAAAGAACAAAAAAATATACTCCTTTGGTTAGGAGGCGTACACTAGCGTGACCAACTAAGGTTGGTAAGATAACTAGTGGACAGATAGTTCGAAAGAACCAAAAAATATACTCCTTTGGTTAGGAGGCGTACACTAGCGTGACCAACTAAGGTTGGTAAGATAACTAGTGGACAGATATTTCGAAAGAACCAAAAAAATATACTCCTTTGGTTAGGAGGCGTACACTAGTGTGAACAACTAAGGTTGGTAAGATATCTAGTGCACAGATAGTTCGAAAGAACCAAAAAATATACTCCTTTGGTTAGGAGGCGTACACTAGCGTGACCAACTAAGGTTGGTAAGATAACTAGTGGACAGATAGTTCGAAAGAACTTGATAGTTCGAACCCATGACCAACTCTGGTTGGTAAAAGGGCAAGAACAACATTCTTAAAAAATCCAATCTCGGTTGGTTTGAAAACAAAATATGCCAACAAGTTGGTCGGAAGGTAAAATCATTCCAGAAAATACAAAGAATTCCAAACTGAACCAAGTATAGTTGGTCGGTGATCAACTATACTTGGTCGACGAGGATAAATTATCGACCATGGTTGGTCGAACACATTTTATGAAAAAGTTTACCAAGTATGGTTGGTCAGGTATAAAAACCCATCAACTGTAGTTGGTCGACAAACACAATTTAACAACCTTGGTTGGTTGGAAACATTTTAAACATTTTATACTCATTACTTTATTATTAAGTAATTGAGCAACATTGATACTTGTAATTTTGATAACTAAGTTGGTTGATGAACAACACCATATTGTTATCTTTTTAACATATACATATGCACAAATGTAAAAATGTTTGATAAACACAAGACAATAGCAATACAGATTTGCAAACAGAAAATGAAATTCTTTCATTAAGGTCAAAATATATTACAAGCTACATATATGTGCTAATTATTACATTGAAAAATTTATTCTATTGGTTTCTTTCCTTTAGCTTTTGAAACAGGTTCCTCGCCGGCAGGAGGGTCCTCCAGGCAAAGAGGAGAATTGATGAAATTAATATCTCTGAGCATTCTGACGTTCATCACAGAAGGTGTATCCAAGAGATGCTCGGGACGAGATAATTCAGTCTGAGAATGAAGACTATAGTCGCCAAGGTATTTTGAAATTAAACTCCGAGGAATGGAACGAGCTGGGATCCATTCCATGACCAATTTGAAAGGTGGCACATGCAAGTCTAGTAACCCTGGAGCATGATAATCCCATAAAAAATGCCCTTGCTCCAATTTTAGTACACCCAGGGCGTTCAACCACCCCTGCTTATAACCTTCATTATTGGCATGTTCAATACGAGCATCTAAATGAACAAGGGCTTCATTGTATCCTGCCATCCAAAACTCCCTGGGCTGTTTATGGAATTGGAAGGTTAATCGATCCAATTGTTCGTGAAGGTTCCTGGCAAAAACATCTTTATCATTCAAAGCAGACTTCGTTGCAGTAAGTTGATCTTCCAAAGATAGATTTTTCTTGGACATTTCAGATAAAGCCCGATCTTTGGCGTTCAATTGGTATGATTGAGTTTCCAATGTTGACAGAGTACGAGATTCTTCAATATTACGGCTGAGAACTCTTGATCGACTCCGAGCAGGTGGAGAATTTTGCTCCTCGACAACATTTTGAATAGCTCTTCCTCGCCCACGAGACCCTCTTCCTCGTCCCCGAGCAGTAGTGGAAATACTAGATCTTCTCAGAGCATCCAACTCTTGCCTTAATTTAGCATTCTCAACTTCTAAGAACGAGAAACCTTCATCGGTAACTTGTACTAAAGCAGTGGAAGATGACGCTGCAGATTCATACTGTGCCAACTTTTTCTGCAAATTATTGTTCTCTTGTTCCAGCAACTCAGCAATCTGCCTGCAGGCCTCAACTTCACCTTTTAAAGTTCTTTCCCTAACATCGTATCCAGCAAGGATCTTTTTATGGCCTGTTTCAGAAGAAAGCTGTTGATATCTATTTTCATACTCCTTGTGCAGCAAAGCAGTTGATTCATTATGTTGATGTTGTAGATCTTCTAAAGAATAATGAAGCTCTTCAATCAAGTCATAGTAGGCCACGTTGTTGGCCACAGCTCTGTCAAGTAAATCCTTCAGGTATTGATAAGCCTCAATTGCTTGTTCTGAAGCATCATGGCCAAGGATGTCAGCAATTTCTGATACACTCAAATTTGTATGACCAGCTTTATAATATTCACGGCATTACCGCATCAGCTTTGTATCATGAGTAGATATCAATTCCATTCTAGCCACAAACTAACAAAGAAAGAAAAAGCAATCATCAAAAAGAAGACAAAATGCAGAAAGATGTGATTTTATTACATCATCAAACAAGATTACATCGTTTTGAGTACAGAGGATAAGTCAAAGAGGAACATAAAAAGAGTACCGAACAACTTCACACCTTTTCCTTGTCTCCCAAGACTTTCTCGGGAGGCTGGGACGAGGAGCTTGGTTGCTCGGTAGGAATAATGGTCTGATTGTTAAAGGCTGGGACTTGTTCTGGAGGAGCAGGCAACGACGAAATCTCCTCGGTGGCTAACTGGTTGGGTGGTGGAACAAGGGCTTGATCACCCACTGTCATTGAAGATTCTTCAGATGCAACTTCGTCTGAAGACTCATCCTCAATAACTGGAGGAGGACCAGGGAGATGTTGTTGAAATAGATCGGAGTCCTCGTTCACCTTCAACTCCTGCAGTGCTTCAACCCAACCATCATGAAAATATTTTATACTTCCATAT
Source organism: Sambucus nigra (assembly GCA_949130495.1). Classification (NCBI taxonomy): domain Eukaryota; kingdom Viridiplantae; phylum Streptophyta; class Magnoliopsida; order Dipsacales; family Adoxaceae; genus Sambucus; species Sambucus nigra. The sequence continues at coordinate 135,365,900 of OX422213.1, read as the reverse complement.
TTCACCTGGGTCGTCATGGCTGCCACCCCCTATCCCATCCTTTGTCCCAACCAGTTTTAAAGGACTTCTTCGCAGCTGTTTTTCTCTTCATCTTCTCCGAGGATAGTTTCTCGGACATAAGATTCTCAGCGGCCTTCAATTTGTTTTCCACCACCTCTTTCTGACGATTTACCTCTCGTAGAAGGGTCAGCTCTTCTTTAGCTAATTTCATTTTATTTTTAAGCTCCCCAAAGCCTGAGAGTTTCTCGGCATAGTCTTTATTCTCTCTCTCCAAATCCTTCACCTTATTACTCAGTTGTACCTTCTCTGTATCAGAAGCAACCAATTTCTTTTCCCATTCAGTTTTATCCTCGTCATACTTCTGACGAGACTCACTCACAGATTTAATAGCCTTCTCCAGTGCTCCTTCTACAGTGGATGAGGAGCAAAAAGCCTTGATCGCTTCATCCTTTTTAAGGATTAAATTGAAACAGCTCGTCAACTGCAATCAAAAGAGGAAAATGAAATCAGAAATAATATTGGGAAACAACAAAGGAAAGTATAAAAAGCTCAGAGTATAGATACTTACTGAAGCCAAATGACGAGCAGCCAGAGAGGTAACCACATCTCGAGTAAGGTCTTCTTCAGTACCTTGCACCTCGGGGATAGGTGAAAATTTTGCCAAGATCGTCGTAGAGCTTGAAGGAACAATAATCGAAACACCATCTCCACCAGCTAGGAGCTGGGGATTGGTTCCAGAAATGCTAACCGAGGAGGATTTCCTCAATCTCCTTGGTGCCTTCTCAGCAACTTCAACCAACGAGGAACTTTTGGTTGGTGAGATAGTAATTACCTCAACAGGTGCATTTTTCTGCACAGGAGCCACTGGGGGCTTCTCGGCAACCTTCTGAACAGCAAAAGAAGGAGCATCATCAATTTTCTTTGTCCCCTTTGGGACATTAACCTTGGTTTTCTTCCCATCGCCAGCAGAGGAACTCTCCTCAAAGAGAGCGGGTACTCTTCTCTTGCCCATTTTTTGGCTCAAAGGGATATGAGATTCTGGATCAGAGTCTTCAGGAATTTGCACTGGATCACTGTTGCTGACCACAGGGCGAGCAGTAAAGGATGACGTATAGCTCCTATACTGTAACAAATATGAGGCAGACCTGATATGCTCGTCTGCAACCTTCTGATGCAAACTCCAGATATGTTTCAATTGCCTTATATTTACCTCTGATTCCTTGGGGGGTTTTCTCTTGCTGTCAACTACAAACAAAAATAAGTTGAAATGTCAATCACGCATTTACACAAACAAGATGAAATCAAAATTTCAGAAAGTCAATAAAACAGAAACAACCTATCCCATTGCCATAGGGGGCATTTGGGACCATCATATACTTCATCTCCGGGCAAAGGGGCATGTTGCCAATTTTTTATAATGACCCCATTTTCAAAATAATCCCTGTTGGCATCAGGGAGGTTGACTACCAGAGCCCTATTCAAAAATCTAGTTTTTAAATAATAAACGTCGTCTAGAATAGCCCATCTATAGCAAAACATAATCTCAGGAATTCCTAAACGAGTTCCATGAGTTTGATTTAACTTATGCACCCCATTAACTATTCTCCATGTATTGGGGGCTATTTTTGCAGGGACAACATCGAAGTACTGACAAAATTCTAAACATAATGGATTTGGTGGAAAGGAAAACCCACATTCAGCAATAAAAAGACTGGGAAACCAATGTCCCTCAGCCAAACGAAAGTAATTTTGAGGTTCAGACAACTCCTCTAAAATCACCCAAGAAGGGATGGAAAAATCATAACGGAATTTTTCAATAGATTCAATAATATAAACCATGGTGAATAAAAGAAGAAGGAAGAAAAGCTTACAGGAAGAAAGGAGAGCTATCAACAACGAACGAAAACAAGGATGAACGCACAAGAGAAAAAGAGATAATAGAAAGCTTGAATGCAGAAAATTGAAAAAGGTATAAGACGGTATGGTTACCTAAGAAGTTTAAATACTTTACCTTGGGAAGTGGCGAAAGAAATGATTACGAAAAAGAAACTATTGTATTACCGGCGGCTAAAAGGACAAAAACTGCACGAAGATCGAAGCGCTTATGAAAATTCAAAAAGGCGGATTCTGCGAATATTGAAGGAAATTCAAATACAAAGAAAATGCTCCAAAAATCCAGGAAAGTCATTTAATATTGCCATATACCGAGAAAGAATGTTCCATACTCTTCAAAGTTCGAAATATGAAACATTGGGGGCTTCTGTTGATACCAAAATTAATATGCTGATATGGATGAATAATACGAAGACACGTGTCAATCTACATGGCACAATAGCAACAAGGAAGTTCATTTCCCCGACCAACTCATGTTCTCTCCGAGCAACGAGGATACACCGAGGAACTTTAGCACTCCGAGGTATTCCAGCGCTCCGAGGAACTCCAGAGCAACGAGCAACTAAGGCGGTCCGAACTGCATCTCGGTCGTATCATTAATTTCTAGATAATCAACAGTTCAACCATTCATTGAATGATTATCACCTTGACGCACACGCTACATTAAATGTATTACCCTTTCATATGTGTATCATTTAATGTATCAACCCTTTCATATATAGCCTAAAGGCTATAAATACCTTGTATCATCCTCATTCAAAGGAGGGGGAATTTCTGGATAGAACTTGTAATCGAGAATTCCCAAACACTCAGCAATAACATAACAGTGGACATAGGCCATTCTTATAAGGCTGAACCACTTTAAAAATCTTGTTCTCATTTTATTTATCTGTGATTGAATAATTAGAGCGATCTAGTTTTTTACATCAACACATGTGTTTAATTATCGAAATCTAGTTCATGAGCTATGAAATTGAAGTTTTAACCCAACAAGTCTTAAATTATTATTTTTGATATAAAAGATATTTTTTTTAAATCATAACTTTTTAATAATATAACCTTTTACCCCCAAAAATTTATGTCGGAGTGTTGAATATAATGTTATTTTCCCAAAACACGCAATTTCCAAGGTTTTCTAATATTTTCTTTCATTCTTCTTTCAACATTTATAACAATACTTGATTTATTAATATATTCAAACTTGAGTTTCACCCTTTGTGCTAACTTTTTCTTTCAAAATATTTTTGTTTCAACCATGAAATGACCATAAATAACAAAATACAAGAAAAATCCTTAACATGTATGTATTAACAAGCACACATACATACTATATACACCAGAATAACCTATATACACCCATCCATTATAAACATTTGGATCGGGCATTAAAGGCTGAATCACCCTTAGTGCCCAGAGCCTACTTAAAATTCCATCAAATTGGGAGGAGAGAGGTAATCATGATTAACTTGTGGTTAATCCTTTAAATGCATGGCTAATCGTATTTAATCATGTAGTTAAATTGAAAACCAAAATATCCTTATTAAGTAAATTATTCAATCACTGAACCAGATTAATAATCAACATTAATTGCACGGTTACTCCTTTAGCCGTGTTGCCAATCAGGTTTCTAACTCTTGCCTATAAGAGGTACCCCACCAACTAGAATAATATCCCCAAACCCATCATTGATTAGGTTTTCAAAAGATCATCCTCTTTAATCCCATTTTGCATCTGATTTATCTCGATGACTTAGTGACATACACCAGGGTTGTTCCATTTGTGAATTTCGAGTTGATTATGTAGTTCCCTACTTTGTGTTTATTACAGAGAGGTTTATGCCAGCTATCGATGGCTAAAGAGGACTAGGATTCGAGAGAGGCACCTCCAATAGACACTTTAGTCCCACATTCTAAGGGCCCTTCTATTGAGGCTGCTGTAGCATCCAACCAATCTTTGACTCTACCTTTAGTTATACGGGTATCCATATTATCATTGGAGTACACTAGGGATGACTGAGTCCAGTATTAAGCTTCCGTTCCTTCTTCTCAGCCTTACTTCTCCATGCATGGGGGGTTGAGGTATGCAATATTTTCTCTTTATTTGATATTTGTCTTTATTTTATTTAAATAAAATTCTTAAGCATTGATATTTTTATTGTATGCTTTTACCAATCCTCGCATAATACTAGAGAATTTATCCCGATCACTGGGTTCAAACTTAACCTTCATTTATAGGACAACGAGAGACTTTGGCTTAGGACATCCATTGATCGAGGATGCTTCATGTCCTTTTCCCCAAGGTGATTTTGATCTTTCTACTGGTGGAGCTTCCACAATGAATATCCTAGTGTCTTCTTCGATTTGGGGGTCCTATATGTCCTGTGGTTCCCAAGAGAGGTTCAGTGATTTTCGGGGGTACAACATTTAATCGAGTGATTATGATGAGGATAGCATAGATTCTTCATTTGTGGGCCACAATAAACGCTTTTAGAGTATATTATCATTTTTTATTTCTGTTCCGTACGCTTTTTTTTATGAATTAAATGGGATACCTTAATATCCTAAAAGTAACCTTATGTATATATATATATATATATATATATATATGAAGGAAAAAGAAATATATTATTTGGAAAATGCTATTTTTTTGAATTATTGCATTTCTATTTCCTAGCATGTCATTTGTATTTAATTTCGTGACAAATGCATGAGTCAAAATACATAAGAGACAAAATCAAGACTAAATTGACAAAAAACTTCTATACAATTTAAGACTTATTAAAGTTTCCATTTTTTGTAACAAGTCATTTCAACCAGCTTCTGGGATTTATGGTTATGTAGGAGCATGCTACTAATTTTCTATTGATAGGAGGATGGGATAGTCCTAGGATCTTTCTTAGGAGGATTGATTGGTCAGTCCATGTTTCCATGGTTCTTTCCTATAAATAGGTACATAAATCTAGTTTCAAAACTCACGCCTTTATATATTCTTTCCCATAGTCTTGAAAAAAAAACCTTTTTTTCTTTTCATATCTTTCCTGAGACAGATCGTCCATATTTCAACTACCAAACTGTCCTTAGTTGACAAGTAGAGTATTTTATCCACATATATGATGACTGGTATCTTTTGGGTTAAGAATTATGACTTAGTCCTTTTGTTGTGTTGGAGATATATTACCATTGATTGGGCCTTTCTGTTGGCTGCTGCTCACTTCTAGTACTCGAAAAATCATGTCTTTCATTTTGCATTAGAGGAGATTTGTCCAACTTTCAAAGATTATACCATTCCGATGGGTTTTGATGTAGACCAACCTATAATGAAGCCTTATTTGGGCCAAAGGGTTAATCTCTTGCATAACTATTAGAGGTGGATCACCTCATAACTTATGAGTTTCTTACCGATCAGATCATTGACCTCATAGTGGTGATTACCTTTTTTTTGTATTATATTTCGGAAATGAGGTATAGGGGTGGGCGTAAAGGTGACTTAGCTCTTTCTCTGGTGAACAACATCTCTTGATCATAGGTACTACATGCATTTATATTAGTTAAGTTGGTGTCGTCTTCCAGATAAAAGAAAGAAGGAGATCGATACCATTGATATTAGTTGAGACCGTTATTGGTATGTTCTCTTATCGTTCTCGATAATTTTCCCATCGTAGGGGAATAATATTTCTCTTATACATGTGATTCTTATAAAGGTTGATCTTAATTGAGGACCCCTTGTCTTCCTCGTATAAACCGATCGACTTCTTTACTTATGAATCGATAATTTAATTTAGAGAGACTAAGATAGAGTGGGCCAACTGGCTGTTTGAGTCTTCTCACTCCTACATTTATTGGTTCTTCCCTTGGCGATTAACTATATTACCACACTTATATATGGGACCATTTCGTTACATTTGTAAACGTGCTTTATCTTGCATATTTATTTTCTTCCCTCAACGCGTGATGCATAAATACAAAACACGACATGAAATTCCTCCTCCCTTGGGGAACTTGAGCATGTTGAGCCTCTCTATCCATCCTTAGTAAGCGTAATATCTTATTTTTGGAGGAGTGAAGTTATCCTTCTTGTTCCCAACGGTTTGTTTGTAACTATGGCATTGCATTTATATAAAGATCTCTTTTCATGGTTGTAGGAGAAAATTAGGATGTAGAGATGAGTCTCCATTGGCTGTTTGGATTGAGTATATCATGATCAGAGGATATTCAAGGTATTGCACTGATATAAAACTGTGCTATGAATTTTCTTGGCAAGATCTGGACTAATCAAGTGGAAACAAGTGCGAGTAGTAGTTCCAGTGATACGAGCGTTTCTATGAAAAAGGAATTTGGTTCTTCTAGAATAATTTGTAGCAACCCTTTTTTAGTGTCTCTATATGTATTGTGAAAGTTTATTTTTTTATGATGATAAATATAGTTTATCTCTTTCTAATGAGTTTGTTTTAATGAATAATGAGCCCCCTATGGGATTTAAACATTTCTTTGTCATGCTATGACTCTGCGACTAATTCATTAATGATCTAAAAATGAGATAAATTAAAAGAATGGATCTTCCTCCCCCCAGAGGGGTATTTATTTATTGACCAAACCCCTAAGGTTTGCCTATATACCTCCATCTTGAAACGAAGTCATTCTATTAATGGTATTGAGCAATTTCTTTTAGTTTTTAGGGGATCATGTTGTACGTAGTTCTTATTTTTATAGGTAGTTTTATCCATGTCTTTACTTTGCACACATAGCACATTTTGATATGATCTAAATTAGTCAGCCTGGATAATTATGTCCCATAAAGATCAACTAAGAGGGATACACATACTGATAGAAGCTTCTTTACAATACACGGTCTAATCCAATTGGGATGAAATTTACTTCTAGGATACCATATGGGTTCTATGACTTATTTTAACACTATCTCTCATTTTATAAGTCCTCGATCTTTAACCTTCTTTTTGAATGATCGGGTGATCCACTTGTGGTACTCTTGCATGGATAGTAGTCATCGTTCATCTAGCAATGCTAACTTTTTTTTATCTACTTTTCACCCAATTTGCCTAAGAAAATTTATTCATAAAAAATACTCATAAAAAAGGAATTTCCATTTCTATTGGTAGCATTGCTTCCATCCTATAGATGAATGAGTATATAGTGGCTCTATTTGGGATTCTGATGGTGGTTCGATATTCCATAATGCATTTGGTATACGATCAACCCAATCACAACACCTTTCGATCATATTGCTTAATAATTTTCACATTCTTGTTAGCCGATTCATGAACACTATTGGTGCTTGGGCAATACAAAGAGGATTTATGTATTTGAATTACATATTCTTTGAGGAAATTTGTGACCTTTGCTTCAAAATACATTCCATTAAAATATATTAATTCAAAATACACACCATATTCGTAAATGATGTTCTTCTGTATTAATTGGGATACATTCTTAGCATTTAGTACAACATATGATTCTGCTTTGACCCACTTAATGAAGTAATCAATGGCTACTAGGATGAACTCATGACCAGTGGAGGATTTAGGGGTTACTTTTCCAATGATGCCAACTTTTTAAGTTGAGAATGGACATCTATTATAGGTAACAACTATACAATTATCCCCCCTGGTTTCACGTGTACTCATTATTAGTCAGATCGGTAAAACAATCAATCAGAAGATCTCTAGATAGAGTGAAAGCTCGTTGACAATAGTTGAGGAACTGAAAGCTTGGGAATTAGACGGTTGTTGTTTTCCTGATGAGATTAGCAAAGTCCTCAAAAAATTATAGAAGAAGAGGTTGTGTTTAATTTACTACTCATGTGCGAGCTACTCATTGTTCAGTCATCACCTACACAATAACATGGTGACATCATATTTTTTAATTTGTACATATTTGCTACAAATATGTTGAAGGGTACTTAAATAATAACCTTGGTGGATGATTATTCTTTCTAGCATAGACCTATCATGACACATGATACATTAACACGATACGAAGCGACATGAAATTTTAAGTCAATAGATTTAGGCTTATCTGGTTTGGATCAATATCGGGTCAAAAGATAGACCTATTATCTAACGGGCCAGGTTTATAAATTTTATTGCATTCCATTATACCTATTTGTACCCATTAAAAGCCACTAATATTACCATATCTCTTTATTGATTACTCATCTTTGATTTATTTTGTAATATACGTTATATATAAATTTGGAAAAGGAACATATCGATATCCTATTACTATTAACATTTGGAATTTAGGATGTAGGAATAAAATATATTATGCTTTAATGGAGAATTTTAGATACTTAACGGGTCTTAACAATTTGGGTCGGATGACCCGTTACAATAATGGTTCGGGTTTGTTATTTAAAACTGATTTGTTAATGAGTCGTGTATGGATTGAGTTTTTTTTATATGAACTCATTATCACACGACATAACCCACCATGATTCGTTAATAGGTCTACCAAACATATGGTCGTTCATATGAGGGCCACACTTTTCTTCATGGATTTCTTCCATTAATTTTTCTACTTTTCCTTCAATAAGGCATTGTAAATGGGTGACATCAGGGTGTATTTTGTACAATTGTCCAATATATATGATGAATTAACTGGTCCACCATATGAGTGTCATCTTATCTTTCTTATTGAATCTTAGAGGATATTTTCCTTTTTAAAGAAGTTATTTATATGTTGATACCATGGCCTTTCATCTATAGTTTCGGTCATGTAGATTTTATATGTAAATCCAGGTCCCTCCTATATGGATTTATCCACCGACACTTTGTTAATTTTTTTGGGGATATCTATCATGGAGGTAAGAGTAAATAAGGCATAAATAGAATTATTTTGAACTCTTGGGAGGTAATAGAATTGGACATCCTCAAATCGGGAAGTTACTGATGATACCAGTTATAGTACTAACAAGTAAAATCGTATAAGCTCAATCCAAAATAGATTTTGTAAGTGCAACAATGGTGTTTAAACATGTATATAAGTGGAGAAGGGGGTGAGGAGAAAAGGAGTAAGACTATAATATAAGTGGTTCAGTCAATGGCCTACTCCACTGTGCAGGTGAGTATGAATTTCACTATAGAAATGGGCTCTAATGGCCTTAGCGATACAATTATCACTACTTTATCTCTCTACTGTAAAAGGAACAAAGCTTAGGCTAGGGTTTAAATATTTTCAATCCTTTATGCTGACGAAGAAGATGAGTATATATAGTGCTTGGGGTTTGTATTGTACTCCACAAGCTTGTAGTAAACATGTGTAGAATGTATTTGCCAATAAGGATTAGCCTACTGTCACTATCACATGTAGATCATGATGATGAAATATTTCGTCACGTGTGAGGGAGATCGTGTTGTAATGATTTTGTGCATGTGGGATATGCAACCCACATGAACTCTTCCTCGCATGCCCCAATCCACGCCCTCTGCCAGGTGTCAACTGTCGGCCGTTCGAACGAGGCCGTGGCCGAGATATTAAGTTCGATCCCCTGATGGTGAGGTAACTGTCACGTTGAGTTGTATTTGTGCACCCTCGGTCTCTAAGTGATGGACGAGGTCGAGGGAATTGAAGTCATAAGATCACTAATACATATATCAATGATTATGTTATGAGACGAGGATGAGACCTTATATGATGGGCTTGCAGAAAAGGATGGGGCCCTTCGTGATGGGCTCATAGCCGAGTTGTAGTTTTTCTAAACTAATGGTTTGCCGCTGGTCAGTCTTGGTCGAGGGTGTATAGTCCAGGGACGAGTTTATACTTGGTATATCAATCACCCCCTAGCCCTTAGTCTTCAATGTGAATGAAAGGCTGAGGGATAAAGTATCTTTGGGAAGACGATTTGATAGGATGTCCTTGATTGATGTCTGATATGCCCTTTCATATGTTAGATCTGAAATGTTGAATGGGACCCTTGGATTGACACTTGGAAATCATCTTGTGGGTTAGTGTGCTACCCAAGAATGTCGGTTGTAAGTGTACCATAGGGGATTGTGCCCTAATTATGACCACAATGGAAGTTATGTATAATGATTACAAGTATTTAAATAGTTTTGAACTGCTCATTTTCTCTTTCCTGTTCATTCTTCGCACTAAAACTCCTTTCTTCCTTCACCGGCCAAGCGTTTCCAGAAAGCTTTTAGGGTTTTTTACTCGTCTTCAGGCTTACTTCTTTCTCAAGTAATCCTTCGTCTCCCTTCTCCCGTTCATTTCAAGGTTTTTCATCCATTTAGCTTTTGTTTGGTTTTTTCGGGGAACTTACAAACTTTAAGTGGGAGTTCTTTAGATAATCTTAGGTGGTTTGTTGGTGGTTTTAGGGGAGAATTAGTAACCCTTAAGTTTTCTGGCCTTTCTCAGCCTTCTTTGGCTTCTGATCAGCCACCATTAATTGCCTCAGTCCTTTCTTCGGTAAAACTTTGGTTGACTGTTCTTGAGTAGTTCTTGGAAGAAAATGATTCATTATCTCCCTTTGATATTTAGGTCAGCCTTGGTCAAACGTAGGCTTATTTGTTCCTTTTCACCCTTTATTTTAACCAAGTTGAACCCTAGCCAGTTGAATGTTAAAAACCTTTTATGAGCTAGCAGAAAAATACCCCAGACTTAGATAGAGATTCTTTCAGAATTGAATCTGAGGTCGAGGGGCGTCGTAAACCTAGAGTCGACCTTACTCGTCCGATCTTCCCTATTACCTTAAAGGTCATTCGACCTCCCCCAGTTGAAGTTAGTGGGGATGAAATGTATACCTCATCCTCCTTAGGTGTTGGTCCCTCGATTTCTTCCCAAGTTAAGAATAAATATTCTTTTAATGAGGCCATGAGGTTTTCACCCTCAAATCCTAAGGGGTCTGAGGTGGCCAAGATTTCATCTCGGTCTTTATCTTCTAATCACGCTGAGTCATCCAGTAAGGATGGCTCTTAATTCTAACTTATCTCGAGCACTAATGAGTCGAGAATTAACGTAGATATTCCACTAACAATTGTTCCCCTATTGGCTATAACTAAGAGAGAATTCCAAGAGAGATTCCCTAATGGGGCCCCGACCACTGAAGCTCCTACCGATGATGATGATTCCGAGGCTGGGGATCCAGTTGATTACTCATATGCCCAAACTTTATCGCCAACTATTAGAGAGGCGGACCTTATTATTTGGAGGCATTTATATGGCATCGAGTAAGACATCGTTATGAGAATCCTAAATGAGGATGAGAGAGTATATGATAATCGAGAAGGCGAAGTCTCAGTCTACGAGTAAATGTTTAAAGTCAACTTTCGACTCCAATTCCATCCTTCTGTCCGAGTAATTTTATCTGCCCTGAGGGATGATCCTTCCTAATTAGTTCCCAACTCATGGAGGATTATACTCGATTGCGTCTCTCTCTGGATGAACAAGTATAAGGATAATCCTTCAGTCATGCTTTTTAAGGCGTGCTATAATGTTTCATCATTAAGAACTCATCCCGGCTACTACCACTTAGGGTTTAAAAAGCTCGATAAGAAAATTATTCATATCAACCAAAACTCTAATCATCAATTTAAGCTAACATTATTTTTTATCTTTGGGGCTTCAAAATTTTCGGCCAACGTCGACCATTCTGAGGACGATCTAAGAGTTCCTTGTGCTTGGGCCAACCCATCTATGTCTTCCAAGATGGACCAGAGTCTTAGTATTATCGACAAGGAGAGGGTTAACCTTCTTAGGAGTAAAGGGAAGGAGGGTGACCTTCCTGAGTTTGAAGATTTGATGTCTCTCGACATTTTAGAAACATCCGATCTGGGGGCCGGCCCCCTACACGAGTTGTGTAATTTTTTTAATTTTTTTGGTCATAAGTCTTTACTCATATTTTAGCTTTATTACTAATCATTTATATTTTTTCTTTGCAGACCATCCTCCTCATATTTCAGACGAACTTTAGAATATGACGGCCCCAAGTCTCCAAAATGATTTTAGAAAGAAGGTCAATAAGCAACCCGCTAAGAAGACAATTCTTGTTGGGTCAAAACGACCTGAGGTTGGTCAAAAAATAAAGGAGCCAACTGTTTCGTCGAATACTCATCACGATCATGATGCGAGTTTGAGAGTAAATCCACCCCTAACTAAGTCTGTGACAAGCTCTTCTGCGCCGAGTTCTTCTTCGCCTGACTCATTTGAAGCTTTTTGGGCGACCAACATTGCCCAACTGAAGGCGTGCCCAAACTCCATTAATCCCTCAATGTCGAGGTCAAAGGATGCTATATTTGCTGTCTCTTCAAAGGGATATTATGAATTCATGAGGAAGACGCACTCCCTAAAGACTCGTGACTTAGATTTACATTATCTAGCACAAGTATTTGCCTCGTTTTTTATTTGAACCTCGTCTCATTTAAATTTTTAGCTTGTCTTTTTCTAATATATGTGTATTTTATTTTTCTGCAGTCTCTGTGTGATTTTCCTCGGCTACTAAGTTGATAACTGAGAATTATCCAAAAATCCATGAAGCCGAAAGAGATATCCAGGTCGAGGCAGGCCTCAAGAAAAAGCTGAGGGGCCGTAAGGCCAACCACAAAAAGGATATTGAATCACTGAAGTTAGAGGACAATAATGCTTTAAAGGCGAAAGATGAAGCCTTGAAAGAGAAAGACGACGCTTTCAATGAGTTATTTTCCAAGCATGCTCCTGACATTGTTGCTGCCGTCCAAAAGGGTAAGGACAAGGCCCTCTCTGTCGAGGCTATAAAAAAGATACAGGACGAGGCCATTGAGGTCTATTAGGAATCAGATGAACTTGGTAGCTTTGGATGTAAATACCTTGAAAGAGGTATTAAGATGACCTGTAAATGGGTCATCTTAAAATTTCCTGATGTCGTCTCGTCAATCTGCTCGGAGTTGGAGGTTCCTGATATGGAGGATCCTTTATTCCCCCAAGCCTTGGTCGATGTGGAATTAGCGACCGTAACCGAGTAGGAAAGGGTTGCAGTCGTAGTTCCAGTTAAAACTTCTGACATCAATACAATTGCTAATGTCAATGAGGTGTCGGTTGGGACGAACTTCGATAATGGGAACAAAGAATTTTTCTTTTTCTTTTAGGGCGGCCGCCTATGGCTTGATGCCCTTTGTCTGATGTAATTTATGAACACTTTTCAGTTCTAATAGCTTTAACTCTTATTTGAAAAATTGCTTATGTTTCCTCGTCTGATGTTATTAAATACAATTTAATGGCAATGTCTCTTATTTCTGCCAACTCTTCTTATTATAGACATATTCTTATCTTTAGCTGAGAAATAATTCAACAAACTTAATGATTTGTAAATTAGGGAACACCACTTTGTGATGTTTGAATGAACAATAATAGTGAGTTTTTAATCTATATGCATCAAATTAATGGTGTTTAATTGCAAGTCTCCTCTCGTCTTTTTGAGAGTGTATGGATGAGTGTCGTATCATCCTACACTGTCGTCTTGTCGAGAGAGTTTGACTCTCATACCACTAAATTAATGACGTTTAAAGGAACCATAATTAAATGATTTTCAAATTTGAATGGACCAAATTAATGGTGTTTAATTGCAAGTCCCCTCTCGTTCTTTTGAGAATGTATGGATGAGTGTCGTCTAGTTCTACACCGTTGTCTCGCCGAGAGAGTTTGATTCTCATACCACCAAATTAATGATGTTTAAAGTAACCATAATTAAATGATTTTCAAATTTGCTTTGTGTTTTTCACCACCTCGGTGATGTTGCCACACTATTCCCCTCCCTCTTGGTGTTAGTGAGAATCCATGGACGAGGTAAGCCCGTTTGGGTTCTCGGGTCATCGAGAGTGAGTTAATGCTAATTTACCATATGCGTGATGTTTTTAGCTCAGGATAACTTGAAACATACAATTTGAACAATTCATATAACAAAGATATAAGGGAACAATTAAGACTTTTCTCATTCATTACTTTTAGAAAATTTATCATACAATGGCAAAATGAAACTTTTACAAAATCCTATTGATAGTATTTCTTCAAATGATCAGCGTTCCATGGGTTTGAGAATGGATTTCCCTCCAAATTCTCAAGTCTGTAACTGCCATGAACAACTTCTTCAGTAGCTCTGTATGGGCCATGCAAATTTTCATGGAGCTTATTCAACTTCTGCCAGGCATTCTTCAGAACTAGATCCCCAATGGCTATTGGTCTGGCTTTAACCCTATAGTTGTAAAATTTTGAAGTCCTCTACTGATAAGTCGCCTGCCTGACCTCTGCATCTTCCCCTTTCTCTTCGATGAGGTCCAGGTCTAATCTTCTATCCTCTATGTTTGCCTTCGGGCTATATGTTTGAACCCTATAACTTGGTAGGCCGATCTTAGTGGGTATCATAACCTCTAATCCGTAAGAGAGCAAGAAAGGGGTCTCCCCCGTTGGCATTCTTTATGTCGTCATGTATGCCCACAGAACGACATGTACCTCTTCTGTCCAATGACCCTTGGCATCTTTTAATTTCTTTTTTATCCCATCTAGGATAGACCTATTTGTTACCTAAGTTTGGCCATTTTCTTGAGGTCGGCCTGGTGCTGGATAAAACTGTTTAATGCTGACCCTCTTATAATAGGCCTCCATGGATGAGTTCTTAAATTATTTATCATTGTCGGAGATCAAAGTGTTGGGCAAACCATACCTACAAATGATATTCCTCTAAATAAATTTGAAGGCCTTCGTCTCAGTTATAGTAATCATGGGCTTAGCCTCAACCCACTTAGAGAAATAGTCAATTGCCACAATAACTTATCTATAATTGCCTGTTTCTCTGGGCAGGGGTCCTACCAAGTCGATCCCTCGAACTTCAAACGGCCAAGGGGAAGTAATAAATGATAGGGGTTGATGACGTTAATGAGGAATGTTGGCATATCTTTGACATTTGTCATACCTCTTCACATAACTTGTTGCACCTTTGGCTAAGGTCGGCTACTAGTACCTTTCAATGACTGTTCTTTTAGCCAAATACTTCCCTCCTATGTGGCTTGAATAAGAGCCCTCATGCACATCTTTCATTATATACTCCACCTCTGTTGGATGAACACATCGTAATAAATGGAGGAGTAACCTTTTCTTGTACAATACCTCTCCTATGATCGAGAACTTTGTTGCCTTATATCTTACCTTCTTTCTCTCCACCTTTGACTATGAAAATTCACTATATCTTATGTATCGGATAATGGGATCCATACATGATGCCCCTAAGTTCACGTTTAAGTAGAACTCCACTGTATTATCCTTTTCTTCGATGGTCGACTGATATAGGATCTCCACGGGCATTGATCATCTGATCTCAATTCTTATTATAGACGCCAACCTTTCCAGGGCATCGTCTCGGCTGTTGCCTAGCCGGGGATCCTTTTAAGCTTTACCTCTCTGAAGTTATTTAACATTGCCATCACTGTTGCCACGTATTTGGCCATCCTTTCATCCTTAGTCTCGTACACCCCCAAGATGTGATTTACCACCAACTGGGAGTCACTGTGAACTATCATATGTCCAACATTTTACACTTTGGAAAGGGAGAGTCCTACCAAAAGAGCTTCATATTTGGACTAATTATTGGTTACCTTGAAGCTAAATCACAGAGCGTATTTGATGTCAGTTCCATCTAGGGCTGATACTATCAACCCGACTCCACTCCCTGTCTCACATGAAGAGCCATCTACAAACAGGCTCCAAATTGTACCTTCTTTTGAGAAGGTGCCTTCATCCAGAACTCCATTCTTGAATAAATATTTTTCTTCTTCGTACTGGCCTTGGTACACTGGCCTCAACCTCGGCCAGGCTTTTATCTGCCTTTTTTAGATCATTTGTTAGTACTTCAAACTCTTAACTATCGGCCTTGTACCAAGTGAACTCGGATACAAAGTCGGCCAAAGCTTGACCTTTGATTATTATTCTCGGATGATAGACAATATCAAATTCTCTCGGCTCTATCAACCAAGTCATCAACCTACCCTATTTTTCAGGTTTATGGATGACCCGTCTCAGTGGAGAATCAGTGCGACGATCATCATGTGAGCTTGGAAATAGGGTTTCATCTTTCTTGAGGCATGTATCAAGGCATATTCTAACTACTCCATTATACGCTACCTTTGATATGCCCCTTGAAGGCCCTTACTATTAAAGTAGACTGGATTATGCACCCCATCGTCGTCTTGTACTGTTATTGTACTAATGGCCGACTCAGATACAACCAAATAGAGATAGAACTTCTCTCCCTGAATTGGTCAGGACAACAACATTGGGGAGCCTACGTAAGCCTTGAGCTCCTCGAAGGCTTTTTCACATTCTTCGTTCCATTCAAAGGCTTTCCTAAAAAATTTGAAGAAGGGTAGACATTTGTCTGTGGCCCTTGATATAATCCTATTCAGCACAACGACTCGCCCAGTTAGCCTCTTAACGGCCTTAATGGTTTGGGGGGTCTTCATCTCAATTAGAGATTAGATCTTTTCAGGATTTGTCTCTATCCGTCGTTAGTTGATAATGAACTCAGGGAATTTGCCTGCTCCAAACCCAAACATGCACTTAGTGGGGTTGAGCTCATTCAGTACTTATCCATAGGGTTAAAGTTCACTGAAGGTCGGCCACGTACATTTCGGCCTTGAGGCTTTTTGTCAACATTTCATCCACATATACTTCCTTATTTTTTCCAATCTGTTCCTCAAACATCTTATTTACCAGTTTTTTATATGTTACCCCAACAGGTTTTAGGACGAAGGGCACGACTTTGTAGAAATACATGCCTTTGTCTGTGATGAATGTGGTTTTCTCAGCATTAGCTGGGTCCATAAATATCTAATTATAGCCTAAATAGGCATCCATGAAACTCATGAATTTATGCCCAGTCGTGGCATCTACCATCTGATGAATCCTTGATAGGGGAAAGTTATCCTTTGGACAACCTTTATTCACATCGGTGAAGTCTACACACATCCTCCATTTACCATTAGGCTTTGGTACGATGACTGCATTAGCCAGCCACTTTGGGTAGACCGCCTCCTTGATGAACTCAGGATTCTTTAGATTTTTAACTTCATATCGTATTACCTCGTACTTTTCTCTGGAGTAAATTCGTCGCCTCTGTTTAATCGACTTCACTCCTTCATCCATATTCATCTTGTGGATTTGGATCAATCCCTGGCATTTCCTCATGACTTCAGGTAAAAATACTTTGTCTCTCTCTCTCAGCAGTTTGATCAACTTTTCTTTTATTTCTTTCTTCAAGGCTTTGTCAATGTGGACGGTTTTTTTTGGCTCATCCTCATTGAGGATGATGGATTTTACCTCCTCAGTAGCTTCGCCTTTCTTTAATTTCTTCCCGTCCCTTGTATCGAGAGTATTAGTGTTGGTGGTGGCTTTTTTATGAGGTTCCTCTACTCCATAGGGAGTCTGGAATTTTATCATCTAGTGTACAGTAGAGGTAGGGCTGTAAACGAATATTCGAAAATCTGCATCCGTCCGATATCCGCATCCGAATTTGCGGATATTTATCCGAAAATATGGAAATGGATACGAATATGGATACTCTATAAAAATATCCGAGAAAACGGATACGAATATGGATAATACTTGTATCTGACACGGATAATCCGTATCCGATGCAGAGTATCCATTTTATCGGATATCCGTTTTACCGAATATCCGTATCCGTCAAACATATGTTTAAAATATTACTAATAATATTAGTATTAGTATTACTAATAAAATAATATTAAAAAAACCTTAATCGTTTATTGCCTAAAACAAAATAAACACATAATCCACTCAAAACAAAAACACCCTAAAGTTATTATTTTATTGGGTATATTATAAAATGTCATGTATTATTAATTTATTGGGTATATTATCATGGAGTTACACTAAAGTTACAATACACCGTATCACACACAACAAACACCCACTAAAGAACATATACTCCACTCAAAACAAAACAAAAAAACTAACTTCATTTCATTTCTCTGTCGTACAAAACAAGAGAAAAGAAACCCTCATGTGGTTGTTCATTAATTTCCTTAATTATAAATAAATGTACGAGAGAAACAGAAAAGAATGTAAGAGAGAAACAGAATAGAATGTAAGAGAGAAACAAAAAAATAAAGAGATGGTTTTGATTGTGATGAGAATTGAAGTTAACAACATGTATATTATATACAAAATAAAAATGTATACTTATTAAAATAAAAATATCAGTATGTTTTGAAAACAAAATGTCCACGAGGTTATAATTCTCAATAAATTTGATTTAATCTAAAAGGTGCATATTTATTTCTACTGTCATGGAATGCGACTGTTATTTTTTTTACGGCTTTAAGCTTATATGGTTGTGAAGTATGGATAGCTTTAAGCCATATTACCATTATGGAATGATACTATTATTATGGAATCCATAATTGTTGATGTTAGGAGGCAGTAATTTTGTTATATATTTATTTAGATTGGATTGGATTTCATTGAATTGGATATTTTAATATTTACTTTTTACGATGGCTAAATAATGTAAACAGATACTGATATTATCTGAATCCGAGGTATTCGAGCGGATACGGATATGGATAGTTTTTTTAACTATCCGGACGGATACGAATACGGATAGTACATTCAGATAGCGGATATGGATATGGAAAACATGGTATCCGATCCGTATCCGTCCGATTACCACCCCTGGCACTGGTTAAATTCTTTGAGGGTTACTCTTCCCATGATAATATTATAAGCCGAGTAGACATTTTCATCCATTACGAATAAATTAATATTTTTGGTCAGGCAACTCGGTCATGTCTCCCCCATACAAATATCCATCTCATATATCCCCAGGGGGTGGACTTTTTCACCACTAAAGTCGATCAAAGGTTGGTGGAATGGTATGAGCCTCTTATTGCTATGCCCCACCCCTTCGAAGCATTCCCAAAGCATCACATCAGCTAAAGTCCCACCATCAACTAGTATTCTGGAGATGTCGTATCCATGCACTCTCATAGTGACCACTAGAGGGTCGTCATGAGGGGCAAGGATCCCCTTGAAGTACAATCTTGAGAAACCTATTACTAAGGTGTATATATCCACCTTCTTCCTCTTCCTCTTCTTGGATTCAATTGTTGGCGAGTTTACTATCCCACTTTTTTGGACCTCCTTAGCCTCTACGACATGGGCTTTCCGATCGGATGCATCCCTGCCACCACCTCCTAAACCACCACATATCATTTTTACCCCCAATGAGATCATATGCAGTCGAACCTTAGGTGCGGGAACTTTTGGATAAAGATCAGGGTCGGCCTCATCATCACCATCATCTGAGACATCATCAATTTTGTTAGTTTGGACATCCCATCTAGGCTTCTTATCTCGTCTCTTTTTAGTGTCATCTCGGTTACCTCGGATAGTGCTCTTATCAATATATTTCGTCAGCGTTTGTTGCTTTAATATTTTTTCAATCTCATCTTTAAGTGCTAATCACTTATCAATCGTTTGGCTGTGATCCTCCTGGAACTCGCACTACTTGATTTTATCCCTCTTATGAGGAGCGACTCTCAGTTTTTCCTACCATCCCAGAGATTGGCCATCCTTGATCTTGTTCAGTATCATATCAGAGAACTTGTCATCCGCCGACCACTTTTTACCTTCCTTTACTTCGGATTTCTGAGGCTTACTCCCACTATCTCCCTTTTCATCCTCTCCCTTAAAAACCATGGCCTCCTCCACATTCATGACTCTCCTGACCGTGGCCAGGAGTTCTTCCATGCTTTTTAGAGGGTCTTCGGCCAGCTTTCATAGGAGTTTTCCCTTCTACAGTCCGCTCATGAGGGCAGTCATAGCAATTTTTTCCATATAGTCTTCAAATTCTTGCTTTTCCTTGTTAAATTGGGCTATATGGTATCTTAGAGACTCGTTTTTGCCTTGCTTGACATACAGGAGATGTGTGG
The DNA here is from genome assembly GCA_949130495.1 of Sambucus nigra. Lineage (NCBI taxonomy): Eukaryota > Viridiplantae > Streptophyta > Magnoliopsida > Dipsacales > Adoxaceae > Sambucus > Sambucus nigra. The sequence continues at coordinate 135,346,075 of OX422213.1, read as the reverse complement.
TCTTCTTCTGAGGTTTTACTCCAAAACAAAAATTATGAATGAACCTTTCATCCAACTGTTTAAAATTCTCAATAGAGTTATTAGGGAGAGAGGTGTGCCATATATGTGCAACACCAGAAGGCTTCTTAAGAAAGCTCATTATCTCATATCTTCAAAAATTGAATTGATGTGAACAACTGACATGTACATTTCCATATGATGAATAGTGTTGGTGCTCTTATCGGATTTTGGGGTGATAATTAGCAACTTAAACTTGGCCAGGGTTAGGTAGCTTACTATTTTTAGAACAAATAATGACTCTCTGCATAGGGTCTCGTCTCTTCAAGATATCACCAATTTTGTCTTCAATCCTCTGTATAAAACTGTTCTATGGCTTGTCAGTCGTTACTTCATTGCCTCCCTCAGCTACAATAACATTATCCCCATCCCTTTCTCTGTCGATTGGGTGTTGCACGGGTTCTCTATCAGCTATCCTTTGACGACTGTTTACCTCTTTTTATTCCTTAACTCAGACTTGTGGACACTAACGATCAGCACATCCTTCGTTTTTCCTAGAACCTGCAATACTACGTGACCTGGAGAGTTGGTCTTGTAGATCACCAACTGGGTCGAGTCTGTCAAATGCAGATCCTTTACTCAATATGTGACAACCCGAATATAATTATGATAAATTATATTTAAATCATTCTTTCCTTATGTGATATTAATAATGTGTTATTATTATATCTAATGTTAAGTGATTATGTTTAGCCTAATCCTACTTTCATAAATCATGAAATGTCAAATTATTTACAAACACAAATTTTTGTTGTTTTCGATAGAAATATCCCTGTTTAAGACTAGTTTTGACCTCTATAACTTAACCATTGACTTGAGGTGAAAACTATATAATTGTAGACATATGAGTTACGGTTGTAACACAATAAACGGTACATCAAACGGATGTACGAGTAAGAAGTTAGGCCAAAATTACGAACAAGGGGCAAATCTGCCAATTCCCTCTAAGTGGTAAATTATCTTTTATTAAACCAAATGGTTTAATTTGATTGGTTGGCTTGGGAGGTAGCCTTGGCCGACTTAAAACTCTCCCTCTAACTTATTTCTTCGTTAAATTAAGCCCTAGGTTCAGTTTTAAGTGTTGTTAGGATGAGGAAGGAGAAAGTAGAAGTTTAGGAAGAAAAAGTGAGCAGAAAAAGTGTAGAAAAATCCGTAGAAATTACGTAAAAGTCCCGAAGGTAATCGTAATTGCAAATCTTGTTATTTTTCATATATTTATGATTTATATGATATAAATACTTTATTTGTTTATTGACCTTTCATGATTGGGTGCCTATGTACGGATATATGCAAGTTTAAGTTAGGTTGAATGCATAAACCCTTAAAATGGCTTTGTATTGAAACCCCTTGTATTCAAACTTGAATATCTCTTTGTGTGCTTACTGGAATTGAGAAATTCCATTTGGATATGAAAGTAGACTCATATATTCATATCATATCAGAAAATTAGAAATTATCTCCTTGTGGTTAGGCCGTAATGATGATTTCAAGTTGGTATATAGTTGCTATTAGTATATTTCATTTCGGTATGCCCTGAGTTTTATCAAGCTTTTGACATAGTAAATGAAGTCAAAAATTTATGAAACTTTAATTATGTACTATTAAGTAAGTGTAATGAAACTTTGTTGAAAATAATGGAAATTTATGATGTATAAAAATTATGAAAATTCTGGGAATTCGAAGGAACAATAAAGGAGCTTGTAGGGCAGATTTCTTGTGTTGTAAAGAAATGGTCATAACTTGCTCGAGGAAGCTTGAAAAATTACCCCATCACTTGTAATGGAAAGTATATTCATATATGTTTTCATATTGATAAGGTTGGACCCCTGTATTTATAAAATTTAGGAAATAGGATGGTTGAGTATAGAGGGCAATAATCTGAGGCCATACTGGATACCCCATGAAAGAATATTGTTATCTCCTCTTTACAAAGAGTATTTTGAGTACATGTTTCATTTGTATATACATTGAGAAGTATACTTTCATGTTACTTGGTTTTGGTAATAAATTCCTTATGAGGCATTTCTTACGGTTGAATGCTCATAACTTTATTAACATGTATGGCATTGTTTTGTCTTTACTTATGTTTTATGGAACGTAACTTATGAAGGAATTATATTGTTGTTGTATAGTCATGAAAGTTACATAATTATGTTTGGATAATACTTATTATTACGATTCAGTACTGATTTAGTTGGATTGACAGGTGTAAGGTCAAATCAACCCAATTCAGCTCCACCCTAAGGAAACGTGAATACATAGTTGTCAACCAAGGTGAGTGTACTCACTAGAATGATGTATTTGTATACTGTTACGAATATGATCATAATGTTATGAATATAAAATTGTTCATTTTGGTTTACCGAAATGGGAGGTTACTCCTCGACTAGGAATGGTGGAGATTTGTCTATTAATGACAAGGAGTTACTCCTCGACCTGGAATTGTCTATTTAGACAGGATATGTGAATCATGATTCAGAAAAGTCGGTCATTAATTATTAATGAGACGGATAAGTTAATACATAATTATATGGTCATGATTTATTGCATTTAAATTCATGCAGTAGTATAGTAGTGATGCATTCACTGGGCTAGTTTGCTCACGGTTCCTATGTTCACATTTTTCAGGTAACACGATGTCACTACCAAATCTAGGAGGTCGGGTTGGGTTATCCAGGAACGGAAGAAACAATGATTTTGTGTATATGTAAATGATGTAATTAAGTTAGCTTATCCTTCAAGAAAATTTTTATGGACATGACTACTCCGATGTTGTAAAAAGGCTTTCAGTTATATGGATTTACAATGATGACTCTGAAATTAAAACTCGTGTTTATGGTTTGGTTAGATTAATTATGGTTTGACTCACTTTGACTTTCAGACTTAATTATAAGTAACTGGGTTGGGGTGTGCCAACTTTTGGTATCAGAGCCTAGGTTTTAGAGGTTATGGAGTGAAAAGAGTCTAAATTTGGCATTGAATGTTAGAAATATATTTTATTTTATACTAACGATTATGTTAGGAAAGATACGTATATCTGCATGTTGTTATATCTTTGATTCATTTCAGATATAAAAGAATGGAACAAGGGGATTTAAATATGAGAATAGAAGACGAGGCTTAAAATATGGCAGCAGAGGCGAAGGTTGAGCAACCTATTCATGGAAATGTAGAACCTGACCCGAAACAATTAACAGACATGCAAAAAATGGCACGTGTTATGACTTTAATGGCAGAGCAACAAGCTAGATTTATGGCTCATGTGGAAGAACAACAGACCAGACAACTGGAGGCAGAAGCATTGGCTAGGACTGAGGAGGTGATACACCGGGAAGAAAGGAGTACTTCACACGAGAAATTTATTAAAATGAATCCACCCTCATTTGAAGGAGCAATTGATCCAACAGAGGAAGAAGAATGGGTTAAAGAGATTGAACTTATTTTCGGGGTGATGAGAATGCCTGAAAATCAATGAGTGATCTTAGCGTCATACATGCTGAAAGGAGAAGCTAAATACTCGTGGGATGCCACAAAACATTTGTTGATTACTCCAGGAGGTGAGAATATGATCTCATGGGATGATTTTGTCAAAGATTTATATGATAAGTATTTTCCCCCAATGTATCGAAAACAAAAAGGAGAAGGAATATTTCATATTGAATCAGGGGAGTACGACAGTTACAGAATACGAAGCTAAACTTACAGCTTTATCTCGGTTTACTTCAAGGTTTATACAAAATGAAGAAGACATGTGTAGACGATTTCTTGATGGACTTGAGTTAGTCATTAAATCATGGTTATCGGCTTTAGATATTGTTAATTATTCAGCCTTGGTGAACAAATCCATGCTGGTAAAAAAGGACGTAAATGAAGCGAGAGGGAATCGGGAACGAGGTGTAAAGAGAAGTAGATTCGATCCAAACTATCAAAAGGGTAGCGATACTGAATATTCAGGGTTTGGAGGGCAGAAATTCCAACAGGGTAGAGTTGGAGGTAGTTTACAAAGGGGTGAAGCTAGTCGTGGAAGAGGTTCAGGAGTTTCAACACAAGGAGATCCAAATGTTTGTTTCTTTTGTGGGACATTGGGTCATATAAAGAGAAATTCCCCAAAGTTACAGAATATAGAATGTTTTAACTGCCATCCGAAGGGCGATCTGAGAAAGAATTGTCCTATGTTAGCAATAACAGTTTCAGTCAGTAGTGTGGGGCCTCATAAAGGATCCTCTCCAGGCAGTGCCACCAAGGGAAGAGGTACAGGACAAGCAAGTAGATCGAAGGCAGGAGTAAGAGTGTTTGCGATGACATTGCAAGATGCCTATGCTACACCTGAAGTGGTTACAGGTAAACTTTCTATTGCAAATAAAGATTTATATGCACTCATTGATCCTGGATCTACGCATTCATTTGTGGTGTTACATATTGTTTCATATTTGGGTAAACCATGTTCATTTCTCAATTGTGCCTTATATATTTCTACCCCAATGGAAAGTGTGATTCTGGTTGAGCATGTTTATAAAGATTGTGTCTTATGAATGAGTGAGTGAGATTTCTATGTTGATTTGATACCGTTGTCCATTTGGGATTTTGATATCATATTGGGGATGGATTGGTTATCATCGTATCATGCTTCCATTGATTTTTTTCGAAAAGAAGTTACGTTTCATCTGCCTGGTGAACCCGAGTTCCAGTTTACAGGGGAAAGGAATGTTGTCCCTAATTGTCTCATCTCAGCAATTAAGAGCCAAAAGTTATTGAGTAAGGGTTGTACAGGGTATTTAGCTTATGTTGTTGATACTAGTAAAGAGACAGTTAAAATTCAATATACACCAGTGGTTAGAGAGTTTTCTGATGTCTTCCCAGAGGAATTTCCAGGATTGCCACCCGATAGGGAAGTAGAGTTTTCCATTGAATTAATTCCAGGTACTGGTCCAATTTCTCTTACTCCATATAGAATGGCACCAGAGGAGTTGAAAAAATTAAAAGTGCAATTACAAGATCTGATAATCATAGGTTTCATTCGACCTAGTGTTTCACCATGGGGAGCACCAGTCTTATTTGTGAAAAAGAAAGATGGGACAATGCGATTATGTATTGATTATCGGCAGCTGAATACGGTGACCATTAGAAATAAGTACCCTCTAAATCTTATCGATGACTTATTTGACCAATTGTAGGGGGCCACAGTATTTTCGAAGATTGATTTGAGATCGGGTTACCACCAACTGAAAGTGAAGGATAGTGATATTTCCAAAATAGCTTTTCGAACTCGATATGGGCACTATGAGTTTTTGGTGATGCCATTTGGATTAACTAATGCTCCAGCAGTTTATATGGATTTGATGAACCAGGTATTCCATCCTTTCATTGATTCATTTGTGATTGTATTCATAGACGATGTGTTGATTTACTCGCGTAGCATGGAGGAACATGAGAAACATTTGAGACTGGTATTGCAGATTTTGAGAGAGAAGAACTTATTTGCTAAATTAAGCAAGTGTGAGTTTTGGTTGAATGAAATTATGTTTTTAGGGCACGTTATCTCGGGAAATGGGATATATGTTGATCCAAAGAAGGTGGAACCAATCGTTGAATGGGAGAGTCCTAAGAATGTGACAGAAAATAGGAGGTTCCTGGGATTGGCAGGTTACTATCGCAGATTCATTAAGGGATTTTCTGCAATAGCATTACCATTGACAAAGTTAACTCGTAAAGAAGTGAAGTTTATATGGGATGAAGAATGCGAGAGGAGTTTTAAAGAATTAAAGAATTGGTTGGTTTCAGCCCATATACTTATTATTCCATGTGGGAATGAGTCTTTTATGATCTATACAGACGCTTGATTTCAGGGTTTAGGATGTGTTCTTATGCAGAATGGGAAGGTAATAGCATATGCTTCCAGACAATTAAAGATGCATGAACGAAATTATGTTTTGAGACGAGGACGAGACCTTATGTGATGGGCTTACATCCAAGGATGAGGCCCTTTATGATGGCCTCATAGTCAAGCCGTAGTTTTCCTAAACTGATGGTTTGCCATTGGCCAGCCTTGGTCGAGGGTGTTTATTCAAGGGATGAGGTCATACTTGGTATATCGGTTACTTCCACCTGGTATACATTATATGGAAATGATCTTTCCTCCTCGGGCCTCTATTTCCCTAAGAGCTGACATATAATGAGCGAAGGGTTTCCAAACACATCGATAATTTGTATTCCTTATAATGTGCGCTATCTTCATCTTGATAATATATGTTTCATAGTCGGTAATGTTGTTGGTGCAACCAAAACATATCTTGATGACTATTGGTTAGTGCCTCCCATCAGGTGAAACCAACAACATTTCGATTCTATATCCTCTATTATTTGCTTCCACATCGAAGTACAACTACCATTGGTATTCATCTTGTCTTTCTTCCATCACAATGTTTTGATATGGAAAGTGGGTTATGACCTCTGTGACACCCCGACTAATTAAATACCTGGTAGCTACTCCTTTATTAAAATTAATACAAAATGTCAAGTTGGTTCAGTTCATAGCATCACGGTCAAAAAACATTTTAACAATTACTAGCCACCTAGTATTTAAAAAGTGAGTTGTCTATTTTAATTAAATCCGATTAACATGCAATAAGTTAGATTATGAAATGCTAACATAACCACCACAACATAGTCACAATAGAATAACTATGGAATAATAATGAATCTGGAGGAATACTCCTCACAACAATCCGAATACTGAAATAAACAAATACAAAGTTTGAATCATTAATTAATTACAACCCAAAATCTGAAATAAAACTGAATAAGTAAGATGTCTCTAAATGAAGTGGGAGACATGCCCTACAGGTGAGTAATTCTGAAATAGAGTCAAGATAGAAAGTGTAGGCGTTTACTATCGAGGTCCTGTAACTTCCACAACGGCTACAACACGTCATTGGAATGGAACTCTCGGCTGGGCACCTAAAAAGGTTTTTACAAGAAAATAAATTTGAAAGCAAACGGGTCAGAGCCCGATTGTGAAAATAGTTTAAAATACAGCAAGTGTTTAATATCATTAAACAGTGAATATAAAGTACATGATAATGCGTGCACTCACATGAGTTCCTCACCTCTCAACTAATTGTGTACTCCTATCGTACTCGTACCCGTTCTAGTTATTCCCATATCTAACTAATCCAATACACAATCTAACATTACTATACGATTCACAAATTAAATCTCGACATCTTAATTTAAACAGAGAGTTTTACTTTTCTTCTTAGTTCCCAAAATTAGCAATGCTAATCACTAGAGATTTTCCATTTTTAACTCTACTAAAATGTTGCTATTATTCACACTTACATTTATACGTGACAGTTCATTTCAATTAACTGTATATTATTCTCATCGCAAATATACAAAACTGGCACCCCGAGACTAAGTTGCGGTGCACACATACTTTGCTATCCAATCCCGGTACATCACGTACATAAGGACCACGTATTCCAAATCTCTCAGGAATTGTTTTCAATAAACAACAATCACGCATAATGGAGGCGAACATAGTTCACATCACATGGGTCACGCACATACCTACGCTCCCATGATCAGTATACTTATTAACTTCTCAATAAGTCCTTCTCTGACCTACGTTCTCAAGGTACCAATCTAAATCCCCCCGTAGTCACATAAAGATTAGATGGCCCTGATCGAATGCCGACCTCCCATGATAACAAGTATGGTAGGTATGTTATACACAGATAACCACATATACTAAGCATTCGCACATCTTAGATATCTCAGAATATTAATAGAGGTATACTTCTCATTTTTATACCATCATTTAATGTTATACGTTTACGAGTCCCCGATTTATATACATTAAAGTTATCAACTCTTCTCACGTCGTAATTTTAGGTACTCGTTTCCTAATCCATAAATGTCATCCGGTTTACTAGAAGATTCTAAGTTTTACTCCTCAACGTACTCCAATCTCACAACTATACCCGCTAGTCAATAAGGGAAGGTTATTACTCCAATTAAATAAGTCTACGGGACATTTGAAATAAAATCAGGCCTAAAAGGACATTTTGTCAACTCGTTAGAAATCTCGTTCGAATGAGATCGTTCGAATGAGTGTCGTTCGAACGAATGGCTTCGAACGAACTACCAACTCGTTAGAAGGGATACTGTCATCTCATTTGAAGCTCGTTCAAACGACCTGGCCAGGTCTTCTAACGAGATGGCCGAATACGCCAAAAAATTTCCCTAACTCTTTTTTCTTCAATTCCTCTATTCAAAAATCCATTCTAAGATCAGCCCAATTACATTTTTATGTTGGTAAAGTAATCTAAGCCCTCATAGGTCGCTTCTTAACATATTTTTGGGGTCAAATCCTCCAAATCAACATGCAATTATCATTAATCCCCAAATTTTACCCCAAACCCTATGAACATGAACCCATAATTTTATCATTCCTAATTACTCATCATAAATCTGTTTTTTAAATCATCATAGTTAAGTTTTTGGATACGAAATTCGTCCATAGTCATTCTATATGCAATCCCAAACCCAACTTTAGAGTTTCTATAACAATTTCATTAGGTTTTCCTCAAAACTTTCAAGACAAAATAGTTTATACACTAAACATGGAAAAAATATTCAATGAACTTAAAAATATCAAATCACTTGCCTTAGATTCATTCTTCTGATTGTTGTCGATATTTCAAGGTTGATTCTCTCCTCTTTCCGGTCACAAATCCTTTCCAATTGTGATGATGGGGAGATGGTTTGGTATAGGTTCTCTAGCCTCTCTTCTAACTTCTCTCAAAACCTCTGTAGCCCACTCTCTCACTTTTGGATGATAATGGCCTTAGTGGCTCTTTTAATAATCTTTAATTTACCTACAAAATTCGTGGGTTTTAATCCCCTAATTTTTAAAATTACCAAAATACCCTTCTAGGTTGCCGGTTTGGCCTAAAAATGCTCCGGGACCCAAACTAAACTCCCGGCTAGTGTTTTCTGACTATTTCGACCCTTACGGACACGTTGGCGCACTCAAAATGATCATTCGGTTGATAAAAATATAATTCACTTTTTAATTTAAATAATTTCGTTCCTGACGCGACTGACACACGCGTCTAAACTAAATTTCCCAAATCGTCGTATTTCTGCCTCGCGACAATTTTAATATTTTCAATACTCATATATTACCATATATACTCAGAAATATTCTATTTTAACATCGTAATCAAATACCAACTCACATCTCGCTAGTATTTATATCCGGATTAATTCCCAATTAATTCTCATTTAATTCAATTAATCCCTTAAATAAAAATCAATAAAATTACGGGGTATTACATACTTCCCTCCTAATAACAGAATTTCATCCTGAAATTCGGAACTAAAGAGTACCTGGTAAACATAACTCTGGATAACGCTCGCGCATCTCATCCTCGCTCTCCCATGTGGACTTCTCGGTATTATGATGCCACCACTGAACACGTACTAATGGTACTATCTTTGACCTCAGTTTCCGCTCGCTTTGGTCCAAAATAGCAATCGGCCCCTCCTCATAGGAACTATCAGGCTGAAGATCGATGTCCTCTAAAGCAATGTGAGTATGGGCCAAATCATCGCTAAGATATATCCTTAGCGAGAAAATATGGAACACGTCATGAATCCTATGCAAGTGCTCCGGTAACCCGAGTCTATACGCAACTGGCCAAATCCTCTCGATGATAGGAAATGGCCCCATGTATCTTGGTGTCAGTTTCCCCTTCTTCCCAAAAAGCATGATCCCCTTCATAGGAGATATTCTGAGTAACACCTGGTCCCCTACTTTGAATTCTCTGAAGAACCTCTTGGCATCAGCATAGCTCTTCTTCCGGTCCTGAGCTACCCGAATACGACTCCGTATCATCTCTATCATTGCCAAAGTGTCCTGAATCACTTTCGGCCCAAGGAGTTTGTTATCCCCCACCTCTAATCAACATGCTGGGGAACGGCAAGGTCTACCATACAATGCCTCAAATGGATCCATGCCAATAGTGAACTGGTAGGAGTTATTGTAAGCAAACTCCACCAGTGGAAGGTACTGCTCCCAACCACCTCCAAAGTCTAGGATGCACATACGCAGCATGTCTTCCAAAATTTGATTTGTCCGCTCTGTTTGCCCATCAGTCTGCGGGTGATATGTTGTACTCAGCAGTAATTCCGTACCCATGACTCTCCCAAAATCGTGAGACAAATATCTTATCTCGGTCAGACACGATATTTAGAGGCATCCCGTGAAGTCTCACTATCTCCGTAATGAAAATCTGGGCATATTGTCCCGTAGTGTAGTCTGTCCTCACGGGTAGAAAATGAGAAACTTTCGTCAACCTATCCACAATTACCCATATGGAGTAGTGACCCCTCTGTGACTTAGGTAACCCCGTGATAAAGTCCATGGATATGCTCTCCCATATCCACATCGGAATCTATAACGGCTGTAGAAGTCCTGCCGGTTTCTGATGATCCACTTTTACTAGCTGACAAGTGGCGCATTTAGAAATGAACACGGCGATATCTCTCTTCATCCCTCTCCACCAGTACTGTCATCTCATATCTTGGTACATCTTATCCCCAGCAGGGTGTATCGTGAACCATGAGTCGTGCGACTCTGTTATTACCTCGTGTCGCAAGTCTTCCCCTTTCGGTACCAGTCTCCCGATGAAGCATAATCCCCCGTCTGAACTAACGGTATAGGACTCGGCTCCCTCTATTAGTAATCGAACTATCTGCTCCGGACAGAACGAGTCAATTTCCTGGACATTTATCACTCTCGTAACAATCTTAGGTGTAACAATCATCACAGACATGAATGATCGAGCCACTGTATCCTGGTGTCCCAACTCCTTCGACTTAGCTTTCCACACCTCGGCCACCTCATCTACTGGCCTACGGCTCAACGTGTCTGCTACCACGTTAGCCTTCCCTGGGTGATATTGGATATCAAACTGATAATACTTCACAAACTCAAGCCACCGACGTTGACGCATATTCAGTTCCTTCTGCGTGAAGAGGTATTGTAGAGACTTGTGGTTTGTAAACAACCGAAATTTCTCCCCCAATAAATAGTGTCTCCAAATCCGAAGAGCGAATACGACTGCCGCTAACTCCAAGTCATGGGTGGGATAATTCTTCTCATGAGGCTTAAGCTTACGGGAAGCATAAGCTATGGCCTGACTCTCCTGTTGCAGCACACCTCCAAGTCCTTGTAAGGAAGCATCGGTGTAGACTAGATACTCAACTCCCGGTCTGGGCAATGATAACACAGGCGTTGAGGTCAACATGTCCTTCAACTCATCGAATGCCAACTGATAGGCATCACTCCAGATGAATGGCACACCTTTGTGAGTCAGATGTGTCAAAGGACCCGCTATCTTTGAGAAACCCCGAATAAACCTCCTGTAGTATCCTGCTAGGCCCAAGAAATTACGGATCTCAATCGGTGTCATGGGCTATCCCCACTCCCTCACCGCGGATACCTTCCCCGGATCAACAGATATTCCCCGGTCTGAAATGATATGCCCTAAAAACTGAACCTCCTTCAGCTATAACCCACACTTTTCGTACTTTGCATAAAGCTCGTTCTGACGCGGCGTCTGTAAAACCTGCTTTAAATGTTCAGCGTGCTCCCCTTCTGTCTGGGAGTAAACCAAAATGTCATCAATAAAAATAATGACGAATTGGTCTAGGAACTCTCTGAATACCCTATTCATCAAGTCCATAAACACGGCTGGAGCGTTGGTCAAGCCAAAAGGCATAACTCAAAACTCATAGGAACCATATCTCGTCAAGAAAGCAGTCTTCAAGACGTCATGTTCCCTGATACGCAACTGATGGTATCCCGATCGCAAGTCAGTCTTTGAGAAGAAGGAAGATCCTCTCAGCTGGTCGAATAAGTCATTGATTCGGGGCAATGGATACTTATTCCGTATCGTGACTTTATTCAACTCCCGGTAATCTACACACAACCTCAACAATCCATCCCTCTTCTTTATAAACAACACTGGGGCACCCCACGATGAAGTACTCCTTCGAATAAACCCCTGACCCAACAACTGCTCTATCTGATCCCTTAGTTCTTTTATTTCTATTGGAGCTATACGGTAAAGTGCGCGGGATATTGGCCGAGTGCCTGACGTCAAATTGATCACAAAATATATCTCTTTACTAGGAGGTAGTCCAGGTATATCCTGAAATACATCAGCAAACTCCCTAACAACTGGAATCGAATCGAGTAGTATCACCACTTCCTTAGAGGTCTCCTCCTCTATATAGTACAAGTGAGCGGATGATCCTCCCTCAGGGTGAGGCATCGCCATGAAAAACATCTCCTGCCCGGGTATGGCATAAATAATACTCCTACTAAAACAATCAATCATGGCTCCATAGGTAACTAACCAATCCATACGAATAATCGCATCGTACTCAGTCATGTCTAATACTAACATATAAGCAGGTAAGGTAAATCTCCCGATATCTATACCCACACCTCTACAAATAAGAGAAATCACGGATTCCCTACTCAACGGTGAATCTACGCAAGTAATCGTGCTCTCTGCGGTGTCTAATAACCCTAAAGTGCGTGCAAATCTCGTGGCAATGAAACAGTATGTGGCCCCCGTATCAAATAAAATACGCCCCATAGTCCCCTGAATAGAGAACATACCCTCAATAGCAGGTGGATCCTGTGGGACTGTGGCATGCTGGAGTTGATAAAATCACCCGTACTGAAGCTATCCCTGCTGGACTGGGACTGCTAGGATGGGTGGCAAAGCTGGCATCTGTGGTGCTGCTGGGAGGGCGGCGGGAAACATAGGTCTCTGGGGCTCATGTCGAGCACCCTGCTGATGCTGCTGTGGGGCCCTGCCCCTATCAGGACACTCCTAAAACTTGTGGCTAATCTTACCACAAATGAAACATTTCCCTGAAAAGTTTCCCCCTCTTTGACCCTGGTGGCCATTGCCATTCCTCCCCTGGCCGAGCTGACCCTGATGAAACTGCTACTATTGGCCATGATGGCCGTGTTGTCCCTGATGGCCGTACTGAACCTGCTGGCCTTGAAGAAAACCTCCCTGACCATTTGTGAAACCCCAAATCTGAACCTCTTAAAATCCCCCTGCTGGGAACCCTAATCTCCCTGCCTATGCTGACCCTGAGTAGATTGTGCCCCATTGGCACCATTCCCCCCTGTCCTGCCCTGATGGCTGGACTCTCCTGATCGCTTACTCTCTGACATGTGGAAGCAATGGTCTTGGAAGTGAAGCAGTGCTACGTTAACCACATTAGAATAAGTGGCCAACGAGAGATTACCCAACAAGTGCTAACGGATCCTCCAAGTCAACCCATCCATGAACTTCTGAATCTTTTTCTCCTCGGTTGGAATTTCATCGGGATCAATGTTCAAGAGATTAGTGAATTCGTCCTCATATTCGGTCATGGTCTTCCCCTCCTGCTTGAGGTTTATTAACTTCCTCCTCATTTCAGTGTGAACAGCTGATGGAAAATATTTGTGGTCGAACCGCACCCAGAACTCCTGAATAGAAAGAACGCCTCTCTCCTCCGTGGTGGTAATGGACTCCCATCACTGCAACGCTGATCCTACAAGCTTAAAAGTATCCAGTATCTGCTTCTGAACATCAGTGCACTCGTACATCCTTAAGTGGCTTTGAAAGTCCTTCTTCCACTTAATGGACACAACGACATCGGAGCTACCTACAAACTCCGGAGGGTGTGCTTTCTGAAAAGCATCACGAACGCATTCCCAAGCAGACGGGAATGTATGAGCCTGACCTGGCACTATAACCGATGCTTGAGGCAGTGCCTGCTGTACAACTGCTAGGGAGGCATTTACCGCTTGGGCTACAATAACGGCAACCTCTTTGGCATTCAAGGAGCCCTGAACTGGTACAGGCTGTGGCTCGAGCTGAGCATCCCTGGGAACTCACTGTGCATGTCGTGGAGGCATCTGAAATGAGAGTAAAGTCTTATAAGTTCGCAGTTATTATCTCAAGATAGCTTAAGATCGAAACATACACAAAAGAGTACAATAATCCTAAAATATAGGGCTCTACATCAAAGAAAGCTCACGGAAACATAACAAGTTGTACATATCCTAAGGACACTAGAACCTGGCTCTAATACCACCTGTGACACCCCGACTAATTAAATACCGGGTAGCTACTACTTTATTCAAATTAATACAAAATGTCAAGTTGGTTCAGTTCATAGCATCACTGTCGAAAAACATTTTAACAATTACTAGCCACCTAATATTTAAAAAGTGAGTTGTCTATTTTAATTAAATCCGATTAACATGCAATAAGTTAGATTATGAAATGCTAACATAACCACCACAACATAGTCACAATAGAATAACCATGGAATAATAATTAATATGGAGGAATACTCCTCACAACAATCCGAATACTGAAATAAACAAATACAAAGTTTGAATCATTAATTAAATACAACTCAAAATCTGAAATAAAACTGAATAAGTAAGATGTCTCTAAAAGAAGTGGTCGACATGCCCTACAGGTGAGTAATTCTGAAATAGAGTCAAGATAGAAAGTGGAGGCGTCTACTATCGAGGTCCTATAACTTCCACAGCGGCTACAGCACGTCATTGGAATGGAACTCCTATGCTTGGTATCCTTATGGCTGGGCACCTAAAAAGGTTTTTACAAGAAAATAGATTTGAAAGCCAACGGGTCAGAGCCCGATTGTGAAAATAGTTTAAAATACAGCAAGTGTTTAATATCATTAAACAGTGAATATAAAGTACATGATAGTGCATGCACTCACATGAGTTCCTCACCTCTCAACTAATTGTGCACTCCTATTGTACTCGTACCCGTTCTAGTTATTACCATATCTAACTATTCCAATACACAATCTAACATTGCTATACGATTCACAATTTAATTCCCGACATCTTAATTTAAACAGAGAGTTTTACTTTTCTTCTTAGTTCCCAAAATTACTAATGTTAATCACTAGAGATTTTCCATTTTTAACTCTACTAAAATGTTGCTATTATTCACACTTACATTTATACGTGACATTTCATTTCAATTAACTGTATATTATTCTCATCGTAAATATACAAAATTGGCACCCCGAGACTAAGCTGCGGTGTACACATACTCTGCTATCCAATCCCGGTACATCACGTACATAAGGACCACGTATTCCAAATCTCTCAGGAATCATTTCAATAAACAGCAATCACACATAATGGAGGCGAACATAGTTAACATCACATGAGTCACGCACATACCTACGATCCCATGATCAGCAGACTTATTAACTTCTCAATAAGCCCTTCTCTGACCTATTTTCTCGAGGTACCAATCTAAATCCCCCTGTAGTCACACAAAGATTAGATGGCCCTGATCGAACGCCGACCTCCCAAGATAGCAAGTATGGTAGCTATGTTATACACATATAACCACATATACTAAGCAGTCGCACATCTTAGATATCTCAGAATAATAATTGAGGTATACTTCTCGTTCTTATACCATCATTTAATGTTATACGTTTACAAGTCCCCGATTTATATACATTAAAGTTGTCAACTCTTCTCACGTCGTAATTTTAGGTACTCGTTTCCTAATCCATAAATGTCATCCGGTTTACTACAAGATTATAAGTTTTAATCCTCAGCGTACTCCAATCTCACAACTATACCCGCTAGTCAATAAGGGAAGGTTATTACTCCATTTAAATAAGTCTACGGGATATTTGAAATAAAATCAGGCCTAAAAGGCCATTCTGTCAACTCGTTAGAAATCTCGTTCGAACGAGTGTCGTTCAAATGAATGGCTTCGAACGAACTACCAACTCGTTAGAAGGGATACTGTCATCTCGTTAGAAGCTCGTTCGAACGACCTGGGCAGGTCTTCTAACGAGATGGAAGAATACGCCCAGAAATTTCCCCAACTCATTTTTCATCAATTCCTCTTTTCAAAAATCCATTCTAAGATCATCCCAATTACATTTTTATGTTTGTAAACTAATCTAAGTCCTCTTAGGTCGCTTCTTAACATATTTTTGGGGTCAAATCCTCCAAATTAACATGCAATAATCATTAATCCCCAAATTTTACCCCAAACCCTATGAACATGAACCCAGAATTTTATCATTCCTAACTACTCATCATAAATCAATTTTTTAAATCATCATAGTTAAGTTTTTGGATACTAAATTTGTCCATAGTCATTCTACATGCAATCCCTAACCCAACTTTAGAGTTTCTATTACAATTTCATTAGGTTTTCCTCAAAACTTTCAAGACAAAACAGTTCCTACACTAAACATGGAAGAAATATTCAATGAACTTAAAAATATAAAATCACTTGCCTTAGATTCGTTCTTCAGATTATTGTCGATGTTTCAAGGTTTATTCTCTCGTCTTTTCGATCACAAATCCTTTCCAATTGTGATGATGGGGAGATGGTTTGGTATAGGTCCTCTAGCCTCTCTTCTAACTTCTCTCAAAACCTTCGTAGCCCACTCTCTTACTTTTGACTGATAATGGCCTTAGTGGCTCTTTTAATAATCTTTAATTTACCTCAAAAATTCGTGGGTTTTAATCCCCTAATTTTAAAATTACCAAAATACCCTTCTAGGTTGCCGGTTTGGCCTAAAAATGCCTCGAGACCCAAACTAAACTCCCGGCAAGTGTTTTCTGACTATTTTGACCCTTACGAACACGTTGGCACACTCAAAATGATCATTCGATTGATAAAAATATAATTCACTTTTTAATTTAAATAATTTCGTTCCTGACGCGACTGACACACGCGTCCAAACTAAATTTCCCAAATTGTCGTATTTCTGTCTCGCGACAATTTTAATATTTTCAATAGTCATATATTACCATATATACTCAAAAATATTCAATTTTAACATCGTAATGAAATACCAACTCACATCTCGCTAGTATTTATATCCGGATTAATTCCCAATTAATTCTCATTTAATTCAATTTGTCCCTTAAATAAAAATCAATAAAATTACGGGGTACTACAACCTCGTCCTATTATTTTAAGGATGGTGGGTATTTCAAGCGTTTAAGACCTAAAACACAACATATTCCCACCATAGGACCTTAACAGGTTTGTGTGGAGATGTATTAAAGTGATAGACAATCATATAAAGTAGTTCGGATCTTATCTGAGAATACTGCATCCATTATAAATGGTGTATCTATGTATATTAGTTTATAAAGGATTTTTTTACAACTTAGAGATCTCTTGGGCTTTAGCCAAGAGAGTTTAAGGTATATGAGGCATTCGTTACTAGTCTATAGGTCTTTAGGAAGTAACTAATGGACTTCTTTAAGGACTCTATGTCTTATTTTAGGACTCATAAGAGTAGACACTGTTTATAAGAAGATGGAAATGATATGAACTTCAACAATTTTCTACCAAAAGTGGGTGGATAGTGTATATAACAATGGGTAGACACTTGCTTAGTTTGTTTGCCTTTTGTTCAGCTTGTATTAGATGATATTGGATTCCTTACAACCACTCCCAAGCCTCCCATATATATGCATTCTCTTGGAGAGACAATGAGTGGAGTACGGGAGCATGGTTAGGGCCTTTTAAAGGTCTTATGGATAAAGTAGCATGGTGGAGTATGGGAAAAAATCTCGAAGGTGGTGTAAGTCAGTTTATTGAAGAATTCAATGTGTATGAGAGTCATCAATAATGGTGCAAGTGAGTGGTGGTGGTAGGTATAATAGTGACTATACTTTTTACCTATTCGCCAAAGAAGCTGCAGGATCTTAGCTAGATGTTTAATAGGTTTGGAATTAGTAGAGGTTCCTCCTTGGGTGGTCATGTGGTGCTTTATGACAATATTTCCATCAAAGGTGTACGGAAAACCCCTGGTTTCTTGAATTCAAGTCCTTTAGCATTTAGTGCTTTAGAAATGGGATTGCTATTTTTATGTTTATACCATAGCCCACTGGTACCGCGGGTTGATGCGGTATAATGATAGGATCATTAACCCTTGATGATTCTTTCCAGGGGCATTCATGGTAGGCATTTATTCTTCTTCATAATCTGAGTGACATTGTAGTATCCATATTTAAATTAAGGTGGCGTACTATATTTATCGGTATCATCGGAGATGACATGTACATGTGGGTATTGCCAGAATCCATTAATATTGATGCTTCCACCATCATATTGTATCTCCAAGACTGGAGTACTAGGTCCTTCTACTTTGAGAAAGTTTGTATCCCTTAATGTGGTGATTAGATTTGCCCTATAGAATAATTTTAACTTTTGATGTAGTGACGAAGAAACTCCCCTAATGTTGTGAAGCCATGGCCTACCCAAAAATAAATTGAAGGAGGTAGGTATGTTGACCACTTGAAATTCCATGAAACTGACCAATGGGCCAATCCCAAGTTCAAGTTTAATATATCCAAACACTTCTCTTCTAGTATTGTCATAGGCTTTAACAACCTGCATTCCGAGTGTGAGGTCTTTGTGTTTTCCTCTCAAACACCCGATTGTTCTTAGTGGGAGTTTAGAGAATATCATTTATCAACGAGGACCATAGGTATCTTTTGACATTCACCGTGATTTTTAGGGCCATATGATGGTAGGGCCCTATCGTGGGTAGTTCTGAAATGGAAAATGATATGATTTTTATGATATTTAGACTCACTGTTGTTTCCATGATTTCATTAGGATCGAAGAAGATAGGTACCACCTTTTAGGAGATATTTTTAGTAGGAAGTCCCTATGCGGCTGTGAAGAGCACGAGGAGTTCCCATATAAAGATATTGGTCTGAGTATTTTCAGTTGATCAAGGACTCTATTTTCTTCGACTTCTCTTAATAGATTTTCTTAGATCGATACCTTTCCTTTACCTTTATCATTTTTCCTATAATAATTGGATTAAGGTTAGGGTCTTTGTATAATCTTCCAGATTGAATTAGGTAATCAACTTCCATAAAATACCAATATAGGGAGAGGAACTCAATAAGTATTTTATTGAAATCTAGAGTGAAAATTTAATTAAAATCTTTATGAGGTAGGGAGACAATCAGGTTATCAAAATGAAATATCAGATCCTTTTCGGATGATTATTTAGCTATGGAGTCATTAGGTGATGACTAAGCTTAATAATATTGGCTATCTTTTATTGAAATTCTTCTCCCCACCCAATGATAATGACTTATGTATTTTCTATTCCTCTTATATATCTAGCGACGTGTTGGGCTTCATCATACATTACCTCCCAATGGAGAGCTTCTCATATAGGTGAATTGTGTCTGATAAGAGGAGATCAAAGTTTTCTCAGTACACGAGGTACATTAGTTTGTATAGGTTGACCTCTAAGGAGTACCGACTTGTCATTTTCAAGGATCCTAACATTTGAACCATGAGATCCATGTGAGTCTGTGTAGGAACCATATGATCTAAATGCCTATTAACTAAGATTACAAAGGTCAGTCTTTCTTTCTCTTCTTCTAGGATAATTGGCTTGATCAAGAGGGATGGGTCCTCAGTACACATTATGTAGTGATGGAACTAACCCCTAAGATGTGGTCGGGTAAAGGATTATTGCTAATAATATGTTTAGGTCTAACAGGTGGAATGATCTTTCTTTGATCAATTAAAACTTGGATGGCATGTCTCAAAGTTCAACATTCTTCTAGATTATGTCCAGTATTCTGCTGATATTCACCGTACAGATCCCTTCGAAAGTTTTCTGGTAAGGGATTCGATAGATGTTTGGGGCCTTCAAGCTTTAAAAGCCCCGTATTTTTGAGAGATTGGTAAAGTGTGCCTATAGGAGTGTACAGGGGATGGAATTTTGCTAAATTTTGTCGGTACTTCATGGTATAGGTGTGGATGGAGGTGTTTATATGGCATTAAAATTGATTTTATTTGCCTTATTAATTCTTTGTGTTCAGAAATGAGGATCTTTTCTTTGGTTATCCACCTCAACCTTAGGGGATTTATTCATGATTTTATCCTCACGCTAGGCTCCCATGTCCATCATAGCTTTGAATTGAGGTAGGTAATCTATCTTGAGCTAGCACCGCTATGGTTGGATCAAGTTCTCCTATATGATGACCACTTGTTCCTTTTTCTAGGATCAGTTCACCATTTGAGCAACCTCATTGCTCCAATGAACAATGAAGGGCCCCAAGTGTTCATTGATCTCTTCTTTCGTCATTTTTATATATTAATGGGTGATTTATAGTTTACCATTGTACTTGTATTACTTCACAAATTATTTGCATATATCAATCCAAGTCGCGATTCATCCATCATCTATGGATATGAACCACTTGAGTGCTCACTCATATAAGGTGTGTCCAAACATTCGATGCATGACTTCATCGGAAGAACCTAGAGATTTCATGGATTATACGTTTAACTTGAGGTGAACTATGGGTGGTCCCATTCCTATTGTTGGACATCTTGAATTTATCAGGAAGCCGAGAATTCTAATAGAGAGATATGCATTAGATGCATACAATGTCTTCAATGGATTAAAGCTATTATTGATTATGTTTGGGTTTGGGGACTCCATTTTGAGGTATCTAATGTCGTTTGAGTCTCAATCATATTGACTATAATAATGCTTTCAGCAGTCATAGTCAGAGGGTTATTGGTTACATGGACCGTAGTTGGTGGATGCATGGGATTATCAGGGTGTGGACTTGATCCCTTTCTCACGGTGCTCTCAAATTGATAGCAAAGGGAAATTTATTCCTGACCTAGAGTTGACATCTAACTTCCCAAGGAATTTAAACTAGATCGAATGTTTTCCTTTGATATTACTTTATCATTTTACAAGTCGTCAAGACTATGAGATGAAGGAGTTCCACAAATGAAGCTTTTGTCCCTTTGCCAAGACAGTGTTTACGCAAACATAGGTAATTGTTTGGGTAATCTGATGTAATGATCCATTTCCTACGAAAATCCTCACGTAGCTACCAACCCTTAGCTAGGGGCTTTAAAAAATGAGTGGACTTTTCTAAGTCCTTGAGTATCACCCCATTGTAGGAAACTTTCTTGGGGGACATAATACCTTTTCGAGAGATATCACCATTTAGACGATCTCTTGGCTTATTTTTTTTTATTGTGTCCTAATGTTCCATTGCATGAGGTTTATGCAAGACTTTCCATGTGCTAAAAATTCCCTTCTTTGGCTATGACCCCTCATGATATACCTTGTGAGGGGGTCATTTTAATATACCTGGATGTACATGAATCAAGCCTCCTGATATACCTCGTGGACACAGTACGTGGAAGTGTTGATTTGATGTACTCAATGTATGTGAGTGATGTTGATCAAGGACATACCACTCTGCATACATTGAGGGTAAGAGGACAAGAAGAGTGGAATCTGTCCTTAGGGGCGTACATTTCTCAATACTAAATCCCGTAACTAGGATTCTTAAGGTGATGGGGTATGTAGTGATATGCAGATATTAGGCGGTGATGTAGTGTGCATTTCTTGGGAAGTATTATATTTTTGGGAAGAGGGATTTTCACTTGAGATTATTATGTATCTTGACATACATATCACAAACAAAGTTCAAGGGAATCTTATTCCTATGGGAGCATGCAATACGATTATTTCTCAACCTAGTCAGGTATCTAAGAACAAGTAATAAAGAATAAAATATATATAGGTAATGTACAAAAATAAAATGTTGTGATAAATACAAATATACATTAAATTGAGTTTAGTCCACTTTTAAAAAATTATTCCTCAGTGGAGTCGCCACTGTGAAAATCGAGACCCGAGGCGACACTCCTCTCTTTCCCATGCGCGTATCCTTTGGGGACAAAAAGTATGGGGACACGGATCTTTAGTGGTGACGCATGGTCATCATTTTATTCTCTTTAAAAATAAATGGAGTCGCCAGTTTATTTTTTAAAATATAGATAAATAAGAATTAAGTTTCTATAGAGACCTAATGATAGGAAGTGATTTGCGTGTTTCAAGATAAAATCAAAGATTTGGGGACTGAGTTATGGATTGGAAAGATGTTAGGCACCCATTCTGTCCTATCGATCTCAAATGTAGATATAAAGTATATATATTAGCATATCATGGTGTAGAATAAATAACAAGAATAAAATAATTAGTATTTACATAAACTATGTAGTGTAGTGTGTGTAGGTAATATAGAATAAGAATAAATATATACAAAATCGGACTTGTTCACTTTGATGACAGTTCGAGTGATCCTACATCACTACACCACAAACTGAAAATGGTCACGAACTTGGCCTATGGCCAGGCCTTTGGGTCAGATCCGTAACCATTTGTGGTATGACAAAAATTAGTGATCACGTACTTTATCCTTGACCAAAAGAGAGGGTCATGACCTTGATCGTGGGGAAATATATTACTACATGGTCACGGACATGGGTCGTGACCAGTATAGGACAAGGGGTCACAGATTAGGTCCATGACTAATGGCGGTCTAAGGGTCAAAGAACTAGGTTGTGACTAGTGGTGGACTAGGCATCACGGATAAGGTCTATATCCACAGGGGGAAACTTGTAAACAATGGTCAGGGCCCAAAGCCATGATCCATATTTTCAAAAAAAGAATAAAAATTTGGTTATGACTTTGGACCATGACTATATCCATTTGAGAAAGAAAATATTTTTTGGCAGTCCCAAAGAAAAAAACCTATGCGAGGTGTCCGTGCCCCGACCAGGAGTTTTGTGACTATGCGATCAGTTCCTACGAGTTACATTGGTCTCGTACGAGGGGTTCATGCCCTTCAAGATTTTGTTTAGGGAATGTTTTGGGTTTCACCATAGTGGGGTGTTTTCAAGCTTAAGTTTGCTCATTTGCAAATATTAGTCCTATTAACAAACTGGGAGTCGTATGACTATGCGGCCAGTTTGTGAGAGTTACATTGGTTCCGTGCGAGGTGTTTGTGCCCCTTACGGAGCCATTTGGGGGTTGTTTTGGATTTTCCCTTAGGCACATTATCAAGCCTAAGTCTGCTAATCTACAAATTTTAGTCCTGTGGGAGTTCTGTGACTATGCAGTCAGTTATTAGGAGTTACAATGGTCATGTGTGAGGTGTTCGTGCCCCTCACAGGGTCGTTTGGGGATTGTTTTGGGTTTTATCCCTAGGAAAATTTTTCCAAGCCTTAGTCTACTTATTTTTAAATTTTAGTTCTATTCCCAAACTTGGAGTCCCACGACATTGTGGTTAGTTCCTATAAGTTACATTGGTTTCGTACGAGATGTCCATGCCCCTCACGGGGCCGTTTAGAGGGATATTTTGGGTTTTTGCTAGGGGCGTGATTTCAAGCTTAAGTATTCTTATTTTTAAATTTTAGTCATATTCTCAAACTGGGACTTTCCCGACTCCGCGATCAGTTCCTAGGAATTATATTGGCCCTATGCGAGGTGTTCGTGCCCTCACGGGGATGTTTGGATGTTGTTTTAGGTTTTCCCCTAGGGTCAAGTTTTCAGGCCAAAGTCTGTTAATTTACAGATTTTAGTCATATTAGCAAATTAAAAGTCCTATGATTACGTGATAGGTTTTTATGAGTTACATTGATCCCGTGCGAGGTATCTTAGCCCCTCAAGGGGCCGTTTGGGGGTTATTTTGGGTTCCCCCCTCTAAGGGCATGTTTCCAAGACTAAGCTTTCTTATTTGCAAATGTTAGCCCTATTTACAAACCTGGAGTCCCGTGGCTAAACAATCATTTCCTATTAGCTATATTGTCCCGTGCGAGATATTTGTGCCCCTCACAGGGCCATTTCAGGGTTATTTTTTATTCCCCGAAGGGAATATTTTCAAGCCTAAGTCTGCTTATTTACAAATTTTAGTCCTATTCCACTACACCAAATCTGCCTATTATCACGGTCATTGACCTTGACAAGTCGGTTAGGATTGTCACGATCGTGTCAAGGTCATGGACCGTGACAAGTTTAGTCACGGTTAAGAATCGTGACAAACCCGTGACAATATTTAAAAAAATTATCACGGTCATTGACCGTGACAAGTCCGTGACAACCTTATTTGTCAAGGACTTGTCACGGCCAATGACCGTGACAATTCTGGGCAGAATTTAAAAAAATTTTGCTGGACAGTATGGCCACTACCACTGCCCAGCAGTATATTTGTACTTGTTATACCAATGTTGGTTGTACCTATTCAAACATCATATATCCAAATAAACTAAAGATAGTGCAAATATATATTCATGACGATATAATCCAAATATTCAAAATAGAAATAATATACATGACGATATAATCCAAATATAATTAAAATGGACAAACTTAAAAATAATGTTCCTACATGTCTTGGGTAAATGTGAGGAGGTGAGTTGGCCACACGATATACGGATTGACACACCCACTAATATACAGCGTGCCGCATTGTTCGCGTAACCACAATAGGGAGTTCTCCTTCCCGGGTATCACAACCGTGACGAGCACTTTGGACTCGATCGCTTGAAGCGCACATCCATGAACTATTCCACCCTCGACGATATTCGGGTTCCTCAACCCCCGCCCTATCCGCTGGCCATCAAATACATCCAATATGAACACGCTCGTCCAACCAAGTGTCGACAATGGTCTGGGGAAGGGAGCCAAATAAGGAAGTGGATCATCGAAATACGCACGTGACGGTGAAGAAGCAGCGAGGTCCACATCCTCGTCTCCCTGCGCCTCGTCCTTCTGTGCCTCGTTCTCCCGCACCTCCTTCTCCTCCACCGCCTTCTCCTTCCCTTTCCCCTTCCCCTTACAATCTCCGCCCAACGTACGCTTCATGAATGCGTACATATCTTGGACCATAGACTCCAAACGGGACAGCTTCGCGTCGTGTGAATCAACCGTTCGAGCCAACCCGGTGTCGCTCGTCTCCAATCCGATGATCCTAGATTTGGCCAACCGCGAGCTCACCCCCTTGTCCTCCCCTTGCGATCAGAGCCAAGCACTTGACTGAGTGCGTCTGTGGACAAAGGCGCCTTGTCAGCATCAGACTGCGACTCATGCACTTCCTCAAGCTTTGCCTGAAATGACAAAAAGCACATGATTAGTAAAATAAGTAAACTAAAAAATTATAACGTAATTAACAAAAATTAAACTGTCGGATTACTTACAATCGTGGCCGCGATGCTCGGGGACACCTCCTTGTCCTTCCCCTTCTTCGTCCGAAGAGCAACATAAGTATCGAGCCTATGTGGCTTACCCCTGGCCCACTCCCTACCCCTTGAAATAAAATAAAGTAAAATTAGTATCAGCCCCGCAAAGTAAAATAATGAAGAATAAGATATTTTTGTAGTTATAGAAAAATTAAATATTACCTTCATCCTATTCTCCACCTCGGCATAAAAGGTCCGTCCGGAGTAGTGCACGTCCTTCTTTTTTGCTTGATTTTCCTTCCCCGATTGGCGAGATGCCAGTTGTCGATCCTCGATCTCATTATCAATGAACTTTTGCCATTGTGCCAATGATATCGGCTCCTTGGGCGGGATGAATCCACGCCATTGTATAATGGACTCTCGTGTTTTCCCAAAGTACCGTGTTCGCATATTTTTCTTCCACGTCTTGTGTTGCTCCCTCAACTGCTCCAAGACGGAATCGCGTAGCTTTGGATCCAAGTTGAATTGTTCCTATCCAACAAATTCAATGTTATTTGCGAATAAATATAAAATGAAATTGAAATTGGAATTGAAATTGAAATTGAAATTGAAATTGAAATTGAAATTGAAATTGAAATTGAAATTGAAATTGAAATTGAAATTGAAATTGACATTGACATTGACATTGAAATATTCATATTCATATAAATATATTACCTGTAGTGCCGCCCAAACAGCTAACTTGAGCTCATATGGCACCTCCTTCCAACTCATAAACCCCGGGTCGATGACCGTCTTTAGAAGCTCGAGGGATATCGCTAATAGCTCTGATTTGTTCTCGATGGTAATCCCAAATTTTCCATATTTGGGGAGCCTAGGGGCGAAGGAGCCCTTGTCACCTCCGCTACCACCGAGCCCAGACGACATCATCATAAACAGCATCATCATCTTCGCCTTAATATATGAAGGAGACATTTGCTGTAAATAAATGTTATTTTTACAGATAAAAAAAATATTATTAGTACACATAGACACACACCCCTACCCCACCTCCACCACACACCACCACACACATATATACACACACATACACACATAAATATGTCTAAATTAGTTGAAAATATCTAACGTGGAATAGATGTAAAGCATGGAATTATTATTATATACATTATATATGCCAGAATAGATGTAAAGCATGGAATTATTATTACACAACCCCCCCTCCACCCCCTCCCCCCACCACACCCCTGGCCCCCTCCCCCACCACACACCACCACACACATATATATATTTTGTATATATTGTTCGATATACAAAGTAATTTTCAAAAAAAGTTGAAAAATCCCACCCCCGTATGGATAATAATCCAATGGTCATGCCACTTTTAAAACTAACCAACCCAACATTTACTAAACAAAATAATCCAACAGCAATTTCAACAACAAATGTCTAACCCGTACTCCTTCTAATTCATCTACTCAATTAATTCATTTGATGTTTTAAACTAACAATTAAATTATACAATTATTAATTTACTAATTTACAATGAAGTGCAATCCTACTTTCATATGAAATTGGCACTAATTATTAATTTACTTTCATCTAAAACTATACAATTAAAATTACAATTAAAGCTATACAATTGTTAAAAAAAAAACCAACACCCCACCCCCCTCCCCCCACCACACTCCCTGCCCCCTCCCCCACGACACACCACCACACACACATATATACTTTGTATATATTGTTCGATATACAAAATAATTTTCAAAAAAAGTTGAAAAATCCCACCCCCATATGGACAATAATCCAGTGGTCATGCCACTTTTAAAACTAACCAACCCAACATTTACTAAACAAAATAATCCAACAACAATTTCAACAACAAATGTCTAACCCGTACTCCTTCTAATTCATCTACTCAATTAATTCATTTGATGTTTTAAACTAACAATTAAAGTATACAATTATTAATTTACTAATTTACAATGAAGTGCAATCCTACTTTCATATGAAATTGGCACTAATTAATAATTTACTTTCATCTAAAACTATACAATTAAAATTACAATTAAAGCTATACAATTTATTAATTAAAGCTATACAATTGTTAAACCCTCCCCCCCAACACCCCACCACACCCCCTGCCCCCTCCCCCACCACACACCACCACACATATATATACTTTGTATATATTGTTCGATATATAAAGTAATTTTCAAAAAAAGTTGAAAAATCCCACCCCCATATGGACAATAATCCAGTGGTCATGCCACTTTTAAAACTGACCAACACAACATTTACTGAACAAAATAATCCAACCGCAATTTCAACAACAAATGTCTAACCCGTACTCCTTCTAATTCATCTACTCAATTAATTCATTTGATGTTTTAAACTAACAATTAAAGTATATAATTATTAATTTACTAATTTACAATGAGGGGTAATCCTACTTTCATATGAAATTGGCACTAATTATTAATTTACTTTCATCTAAAACTATACAATTAAAATTACAATTAACGCTATACAATTTATTAATTAAAGCTATACAATTGTTAACCCCCCCCCCCCCCCCGCCCAACACCCCCACCCCTCCTCCCCCCACCACACCCCTTGCCCCCTTCCCCCCGCCACACACCTACGCACACACACACACCCCACCCCACCCGCACCCCACCCCCTCCCCCCACCACACCCCATCCCCACCACACCTGCACCACCCCACCCCCACTACCCCCTTCCCCCTCCCCCACCACACACATATATACATACACATACACACACATATACACATATATATACACACATACACAAATACATATACACACATATAGAAATGAAAGAGAAAGAGAGGAAAAAAAACATACCTTAGAGAAAGAGAGAGCAGAAATAGCTTAGGGAGAGAGAGAGAGGGAAAACCAAAAAACGGTGGGAAAAAAGAAGACTAGGGCTGGTTTTTACTGCAGAAGTTGTCATGGTCGTGTCAAGGTCATTGGCCGTGACAATTATTTAAAGAATTGTCACGGTCAATGATCGTGACACAAAACGCGAGATTTGTGTCACGATCAATGACCGTGAGAAGGGTGGTCGGCTGAAAGGTGACAATTTTATCATTTTGGTGTAGTGTTCCCAAATCGGGAGTATTGTGACTAGGATATTAGTTCTTATGAGTTACATTAGTCCCATGCGATGTGTCCGTGCCCATCACGGGACCATTTGGGGTTTGTCTTGGGTTTTCAAGCCTAAGTATGCTTATTTGACAATTTTAGTCATATTCCCCAAATGGGAATTCCTTGGCTACGCGATTAGTTCCTATTATTTACATTGGCCCTATGCGAGGTGTTCATGCCCTCATGGGGTCATTTGGGGGCATATTTTGGGTTTTTCCCCTAGGGGCGTGTTTTCAAGTCCAAGTATACTTATTTGTAAATTTTAGTTATATTCCCAAACTGCAAGTCCTATGACTACGCACTCAGTTTCTACGAGTTACATTATCCCGTGCGAGGTGTTCGTACCCCTCATGGGGTCGTTTAAAGGTTGTTTTGGGTTTTCCCCCGGGACATGTTTTCAAGACTAAGTCTGCTTATTTCCAAATTTTAGTCATATTCCCAAATCAGGAGTCCTGTGACTACGTAGTTAGTTCTTATGAGTTACATTGGTCTCGTGAGAGTTGTTCATGCTCCTCACGGGCCATTTGGGGGATGTTTGGGTTTATTCCTTAGGGGAATGTTTCCAAGCCTAAATTTTCTTATTTGCAAATTTTAGTCATATTCCTAAATCGGGGATCCCGCGAACATGTGGCCAGTTCCTACGAGTTACATTGGCCCCGTGTGAGGTATTCATGCCACTCACGGAACAGTTTAGGTGCTATTTTGGGTTTCCCCTTAGAGGCATGTTTTCAAGCCTAAGTTTTCTTAATTTCAAATTTTAGTCCTATTCCCAAACTGGGAGTCCCGTGACTACGTGGTTAGTTCCTTTGAATTATATCGGTCTCGTACGAGGTGTTTGTGCCCCTCATAGGGCCGTTTGGGGGCTGTTTTGGATTTCCCTCCACGAGTTGTTTTAAGATTGTGGATTATGTTATATCAAATGATAGCCAATGAGTTATAGTAACTCATAGGAAATGAAATAGAGTCTCTTCATTGTGGGTTATATTATAACAAATGAGAAATTAATTAACCATTATATAAGAATAAAACATTTAGAAAACTATGCAGATTAAGTATATAAAAATGTGAGTTATAGTGAAGAATATATGGTTCCTACGATCCATTAAGGCAATGAATAAGAGTCTCCTGAGTTTGTGGTTGGACCAAATTATCCATATCGCCCCCCGTATTTACCTTTTTGACTTTATACTGGTCAATGTATCAACGTCTAGTTCCAGGTGTAAAATATGAGGCGCAATTATTCAAATTGTTCTTCTAAGCTTTAGCCTCATCCTCAGCTCTAGTTTTGGCACACTTAAACGGCATACATTTTCTTTCTATAGTAGCCTATTGTACGTATCTTCTCGTACGAGGTACAATTGGTTGTCTTCGTTAACGCATGTGAGTTTCTCTCTCAGGTCTTCGATTTATAACTTACGCCTTTTCAAATCAACTTCCATCTCGAGTTTTTTCAGCATAATTCCATGTGTTCTTTTTCCTGGAATTTTATTTAGTTTTCACTATTGGTTCTAAATTCATCCAAATATTTTTGACACGGTTGAACTTCAACATGCGAAAAGTTGATCGGATCAGAGAAATGATCTTTGAAATAGTTCTCATCGAGGTGTCTATCCAATCAGCCTTTCGCATGTCTGTGTTTGACAATGTTGAAAAAATTATGATGAATCGATAATCAATCATGAAAACCAAATACGACTCCATCGAAGAGGAAAACGGGTAAATTGTGTAAGAAAAGCTTGATATGGAAGTTGATTTGAAAATGTGCAAGTTAGAGGTTGAATACCTGACAGAGAAACTCACATGCATTAACAAGGACAACCAACTATACCTCGTACAAAAAAATAGGGCTCAAAAGAAATATAATAGGCTACTAAAGAGAGACAATGTTATGAGTTGAAGCATGGAAAAACTAGAGCTGAGGATAAGGCTGAAGCCTAAATAAACAAATTCGAAAAGCTGGTGCCTCGTGTTTTATGCTTGGAATGAGACATCAATACATTTACTAGTGCAAGTCAAAGACTATAAATGTGGGGGTTTCCAGGGCCAATTTGGTCCAACCATAAACTCATGAGACTCTAATTCTCCAACCGACATCTTGTGACTATGTGGTCAGTTTCTACAAGTTATTTCGGTCCTACGAAAGGTGTTCGTGCCTGTAAACATTCATAATTAAAAGTAAACATTAATAAATTAAACTAAACATTCTTAAATAAAACTAAACATTCATAAATCAAACTAAAGTGTCAATAATATCATTATTATATTGGGATACAATTTTGACACAAATCGGATGTCAAGGGTCAACACAATAATAGGATACAAGGATTGCCAAGGGTAAAATAATATTTTGATATTCAATCATCCTCTAAATTAACTAAAATACCCTCCCAATTAGGATTTTCATCAGAGGACTGGAACTCTTCAGGAGCCTTTAATGTTTTAGTAGCCATACCCTTTGGTGTATGCACAATAATAGACCAATTGCCATAGTCTATGCACTTAGAGAAAAGTACATTCTTTACGTTCTAAAAGGCATAAATAAAAGGCTTGTGTACTATGCGATCTTTTCTCTTCATCATTGATAACTATACCATGATAAAATTAGAGTCAGGACCGATTTTGCAAGAATTCGTAGTATCCTACACCTTCACCCAGTCACAGTGAAATACTATTTATGTGAAATCTAAATAATTGATTTCTACAATTTGTTGGACAATCCCATAATAGGTTAGCACTATATCTTTCGAATTTTTATCGCTTTTGCTAGCCACAATGGTGGTCAAAGAAAAATTAAAATTCCGTTATTTTTCATTAAAAAAATTTCCGCAAATGGATATTAAACGAAATCAAAACTGTCGATGCAGAATTTCTTAAACTCTTTCACGTGAAATTTGGGACCTTTTAGTAGGGTTGCAAGCCTTCAAGAGACAATACCTCTTTTTAGAAGCTTCAATTATTGACGATTTTGTATTAGGGCATGTTTTTATCACACATGAATAAATAACCACACACATAAAATGTGGAAATTTCCTCTTCTCATACATATGCCCTAAAATAATTTGCCATGCAATTTCTTCTCTGATTTTGGGCAATTTTGTTCTCGTACTTCCTACAGTTAAACTGTAGAGTTTAGATCATAATATATAAGTATATATAATCAAACAATAATAATTTAGTAGTTACTTACTCTTTCCAATCTTCACCTTCATCTTGCGATTCAAAGAAATAATGAGACGCTTACTCGTATTATAGATTTGTGAGTCTCAACTCTTTAGGGTTCTCAAAAGGCAGTTCATCCTCAAACTCGTTAGGTTCCTCGATCATTCATTTTCTATGAGTAATGAACTTCCTCAGTTCTTATCTGGCATATGTTCCCGAGCCTATAACGATGATTCCATAGTTACATATTCTTTAGCAACTGACCCTTTAATATAGTTTTCATTCCTTATGTGATCCTTGATGGTTTTCATTAAGTGCTCGAAAGGATACATCCAACGATACCAAATGGGACAGCACAACAAAGCGTCATCACTTAATGCACAATTAGGTTGATGCGACACAAAATGTGTGTGCTACGTGTGTACCAACATCTCAAGTGCAAGCCGATCGCTCGAGTAATACCAAGTAAGTCGGGATTGAATCCGTAGGTAATATGACAAAAATCGTGACGATGAAGATAAGGTACGCTGCTAAATCTAGGTGACAACCCTCAAAAAGAAAAGAAAAGGTGATGACTTTTGTAAAAATTTCTACTTAACTAAAGAAACATAAGTAGCAAGTGCAATTTTAATTTAAAAGGAAGTAAAAACTAAAATTTTGCGTTTTAGAAAACTATTTGGAAAAAGTGGATTGGGATCCAATCCCACGAACCGAGGTATTTTATGAGAAATAAAATTTTCAATAATTATGTACTTAATTAGAAGAAAACATTAATTAAAACAACACACTAATAATGTGAGAATTTTACTCAGCGTGGCATTTAGTCAATAATTAAAATGACAAGAATGACGAGATTGTTGACATATATATTAAATCCTCAAAACAATCCGGTTTCCTATGACAAACGAAGTTAAGAGACCAATAATATTAGTCTCGATAAAATATCAAACCTAGTAATTATGTATATGATTATATCCGATTTTATATCAAACTCTCATACCTAGGTTGGGTTCATGTTCCCAACTCTCTAACGATTTAGCCGAACATGTTTATACTAACTACGCATGCGATAAATTACTTTAATAAAGGAATAATGATTAAATAATATGAAGAAACTATAAAATTAAGATTACCAATGGTAAAGAACGTAGAACATGCACAAGAACAAGCTTCAAAGGAATATGGAAAGTTAGCAAACTCTTTCTTGAAATTTGCATGCAAGAAAGTAATAAATTGGTTCCTAGATGTTCCTGTTGTTCTCTAGACTTTCCATGAATGATAATGAAGATAAAAGACTCATAATCACTAATACAAAGGTTAGAAGTCATTTAGAAGAGTCCTAAACTCTACAGCTCCTTAGGCTAGAAGATAGAAAATATTAGGTAATCTCGCATCAGGTAATCTGAACCCATTCGCATAAGGTGTTGTGAACCTATTCGGTCTAAGATCCGTTCACTTAGTTATACGAACGGTTTTGGTATAGGATTCTTCCCAAGTGTGCTTTTCTTGCTCGAGTTTCTCTTAATTACACTTTTCGCCCCTGGAATTTCATCCCAACTTTAAAAGCTCATAACTTTTCATCTGTAGCTCGGGTTGGGGTGTCGTTTCTTCCAGCATGCTTATCACTTCAGGATTATCCCTCCGAGTTTTGACTAGAAACTTACAAAAATTCCTTTGACTTTTCCTTCTTTTGATTCTTTCACAATTTCGATTTTTCTCTCGCATCCACTTGCACGAAACACCTGTCAAATAAGAGAGAAATACACAAAACATGAAATACTCACCAAAAAGGATTAGTGCCATAAATATGATATAAATCCGGTCTAAATGCACTGTGAGAGACCATAAAAATACCAAAATTAAGGGGATAAATATGAAATATTTATGCCTAATCACGGGTGGATGCTGATATAGAAGAACAACGATGGAAAATATTTCTCTAATGCACAAATTGCCTCGGATAAAGTTTATTTTGTAGATTTAATATGATTTATGTTTACCTCTTTTGTAAAAAGTAGGGTAGAGTGCAACACCCCTCGCAATATGGCAAATGATGTGGACAGCCGCCACTGTCAAACTACACCGGGCATCACTAAATAAGTAATCATTCTTAGCATGTGGCAGATATGAGGCATATAAAAATTTATTTCACAAGATAACAGTCAGATTGATCCAATAAATATAATCATCCATGTAATATTAAGATCGCCATGCTAATCTCCAAAATAATCAAACCCAAAATAAATATAAGTTCAATGAATAATCCAACTCTGAATATCTGATATAAATCTAAAACAACTTTGGAACCGATTAGGCCATCAAATCCATAAATAAAGTCTATAATGAATATGATGGAATGGAAAATAAATTCAAACTGCAAAGAATCTAAAATAAACAAGTCTCCAGTTTCACCTCCAAATTATCTCCAATCACTCCTATTCAACTACTTTAGCGCTACACCTGAAATGTTAGTCATCGCAATGGGTCAGATTCCATCGCATGAATACTAGCTACTCTCCCCAATTAGGGTCCATGAACCCAGACAGTAGCAATATACATAATAAGCACCACAATAGAGTATTGTAATTCTAACGAGATAATTATTAATCATGCGAGTAAAAAAAGCTATAATCATCTAATCGCGTAATTATGCCACCCCAAAAGTTTAAGTCTAAATTGTGTTATCACACTCCGAAAATTATGCTAAAGTCGCCATCTTTTTTTAAAAATTATTAATTCGATTATTTTTTTTGTAGAAGCGCCTTCATCGCCAACCGAGCCTACTTTATGTCCTGCACTTATTCGGGCCCGTCTAAAAATTTTCACCAGACACATTTCCCTCGCTATAGCCAGCTGACCCAATTTCGTTAACCCCTCACTTATTAACGAGGTTCCACGCACGACACATCATAAAACAAGCCAACCCGTATTCTATCAACCCTGCACTTATTAATGATGTCAACTCATACTCACGTCGCAATAGCCAACCAACCACTCATTAACGACGCCTATCCCTTTTAATACCCGCTTATTATCTTAGGCATTAATTGTAAATTTCTCAAGTTCTCATTATTTTATATTAGCCCCATCCTATTATATAGCATAAATTCTCAAATCTACCCCTAGTCCCATACCTAGAGGTCTCCAAAATACAAGTGCGTCCTACCCTATCATATATGATAAATCACTACCATTAATTTTCTTCCAATGTTGGGTCTAGTCCATCGAATCAATGAAACGACACAAAAATTAGTCCCTCCCCGGAATATCCCATCCGTAAAAATATACACTAACTAGTCCCATACCTAGACAGTGTTAACCACAACTAAGGCATACCCACTAGTCCTATACCTAGCAAGTATTCCTAACATTAAGGTGAGAGCACACTATCCAAAATCCCGTCGTCCCCATGATGATGAAAATAATCAAAACAATATGTCGCACAATCCAATTTATCAATAATTACACAAATTTCTCATATGTTCACAATTAACTATAATTTAATTCGTTGAATCCATCGTCGTAATTAACACAATTTATTTTATTCAACAATTACAATTTCAACATCACGCGAGTTCATTGAGCAAACAATAATAATTGACTTTGATCATACCTACATAAATTCATAGGATTGCACAAGTCCTTTTTTTCATTTATATAAAATTACTATGGTTTCTACATGCAAACCTACACCCACATTAACCAAAATCCAATCTCCACCCTAGGCACACAAGGGTTACAAGTCTTAATTCATATTAAGATTTTTCATAAAAATAGTCCCAAATTAGATTTTGCTTTCCCTAATTAAGGTTGCTAATTTATTTTAAGAAAAATATATGAATTAATGTTTAGGTGACATTTAAAATGCATAATACTTTAGAGAGAAAATAGAAGTATTCATGCCTAATGAAAAGTCAGTTCAAAATTCTGATTAGATAGTTGCGTTCCTCTTAAAAAATTGATAAAGACTTTTTCTTGAGAAATCTTGAGAAAACTCGGTTTGAACCATCAAAAACTTGGACTAAATCATGATTTAAATTGGGGCTAGGGTTTTGTTGATGGAAGAATATGTAAACGAGGAGTCTACTGCTCTTAGGTTATGTGTAAATGTATTTTTAAAAGTGTAACCCCAAAATACATTTATATTATTAAGTGGAAGAGTTTTAATCCAACTTAACAACTTAAGAGAAAAGACCTGTTACTGCTGACCTGGGCAAACCGGTTCGCCCTACCCCTAGAAACTAGTTCGGGTGCCCTGACACCTGAAACTCCCCCATTTTATTACAAAAGTTGTAATACTTAAAATTGAATTTCGATTTTAATTCCGATTAAAATCCTACTTTTCATAAATAAAATCCAACATTTTAAATTGCTAAAAATAATTAAATTCAACAATTTTTATTTTTTCAAGTTTCGAATTAAATTAAATTAATTCTAGTTTGAAATTTTGGCGTTTTACATACATCCCCACTAGCACAAAAAATTTCGTCCACGAAATTCGATGAAGTGTAAGTACGCAAAATAAAATAAGGCTCACACACACACACATACATAAAGATATATAAAAAAAATAATACGTATCGTGCTACTCCACTAGCCATATCGTGGCTTCTGCAGCGCCGACCCTGCCTGAGGCTCCCGAGTCAGAAGCATAGAACATCTACCCACTGCGATCACTGCTAGTGGTGCTGCTGCTCCCTGTACACCTGGCGCTGCAAGTGATAGAGGCCCTTGGCCCTGCTGGCTCTCCCTTTAGGAAACCTAGAAGCTCGGTGCCCTATCTCTCTACAAATAAAACACGCACCCCTAAAAGGTCCAGGATGCCTACCCGAGTTTTGCTGACCCTGTTGTCCCTTACCTGAGGGCCTTGATGGAGACTATTGCCCTGCTGCTCCTGACTCGCTCGTTGTCTTTTACATGCCTGGTCATTGCGACCCTTATTCTTTTCTCCTTGGCCATTTAACTCCTGTCTCTTCCCCAACCTCTTTTGGTAGTTCACTTTCTCCTACCACAACAACAGTGCGATATCAACCATATGAGTGTAAGTAGTGTACACCGGATTTCCTAACACTATCTTCTTCATTGACCAAGATAAACCCTTAATGCAGCACTCCATCTTCTTCTCCTATGTATTAACTTCCTCTAGTGCAAAAATTGACAGATTCGTGAATTCTTGCTCATACTCGACAACTGATTTCGAACCATGTATTAACTCCCTCTTATTCGCAATCTTACTCGCATAATGGAAATACTTGTCATTAAACTTTATCAAAAAATCTCCATAGTTCAAACGATCCCTATCCCTCGATATGGTGATACTCTCCCACCACTGAAATGCATCTCCAGTCAGCTTGAATGTGGACAACATCTGCTTTTGCACATCTATGCAGTTCACCATCCTCAAGTGCCTATCTATATCCCTCCACCATTGGTAACCAGCCATTGGGTCAGATCCCCTATGAGTGTGGGAGTATTTCCCATATTGAAATTGACCCTCACCCTATCCCAAGTCAAAGAGGGTGTACCCTGCAGCTGTGCCTTTAAAGTCACCCACCTATGTCTCCCTACCTTAATCTTGACCGTCATCGCCTCGCGTATAATAGCCGCTAACTCCTAAACATCCAAAATAATCTGCCTCAACTTCTCCTGAACTGCGAAACTAGAAATTGAACCCTCTTTCCTCTCTCCAGCTCTCCTAGTGTTTTCCATCTAAAAAGATAGGAACAAAACAACATCAGACTCGGAATAACTAAGAGTACAAATCATCAAAAGGAATCAAAGATAGGCAACACAGAAGCTAAAATGGACTCACAACCTACGAGACCTAAGGCCGTGCTCTAATACCATCTGTAACACTCTGCACAATCTAGCAAGCGAGGTGGTCAGTCGCTGTCATCAAACTACGTTGGGTGATACTAAATAATTAATCATTCTTAGCATGTGACAGATGTGATACATATAAAAATTTATTCCACAAGATAATAATCAGATTAATCCAATAAACACCCATGCAATATTAAATTCCATCACCATGCTAATCTCCAAAATAATCGAACCTAAAATAAAATATAATTTCAAATGAATAATCCAACTTTGAATATCTGATATAAATTGTAAACAACTTTGGAACCGATTGTCCCATCAAATCCATAAATAAAATCTCATAATGAATACGACGGAATGGAACATAAATCTAAACTACTAAGCATCTAAAATAAATAAGTCTCCAGCTACACCTCCAAAATATCTCCAATTACTCCTATGCAGCTACTCCAGTGCTATACCTTAAATGTTAGTCAATGTAATGGGTCAAAGTCCACCGCATGAATACTAGCTACTCTCCCCAATGAGGGTCTGTTCACCTAGATGGTAGCAGATTACATAATAAACACCATAATAGAGAATTTGTATTTAAACAAGATAATTATTAATCATGCGAGTAAAATAAACTACAATCATCTAATCACGTAATTATCCCACCCCAAAAGTTTAAGCCCAGCTTATGTTATCACACTCCAGTAATTATGCTAAATTCACAATCTTTATTTAAATCAATTAATTAGATTTTTGTTTTTTATAGCGATGCCTTCATAGCCAGCCGACCCTACTGTATGTCCTGCACTTATTGGGGCCCGCCTAAAGTTTTTCACCACACACATTCCCCTCGCTATAGTTAGTCGGTCCAATTTCGTTAACCCTGAACTTATTGACGAGGTTCCATGCATGACATGTCATAATAGCCCGCTATCCCGTATTCTGTCAGTCATGCACTTATTAATGACACCAACTCACACCCTTGTCACAATAGCCATCCAACTCGTATTCTGCCAATTCTGCACTTATTAATGACGCCTATCCATTTTAATACCCGCTTATTATCTTAGGCATTAATTGTAAATTTCTCAATTTTTCATTATTTTATATTAGCCCCACCCTATTATAGAGCATAAATTCTCAAATATACCCCTAATTCCATAACTAGAGGTCTTCAAAACACAAGTACATCCAACCCTATCATAATGGATAAATCTCTACCATTAAATTTCTTCAAGTCTCGCTCCTAGACCCTCGAATCAATGGAATGACACAAAAATCGACCCTTCCTCGGAATATACAATCCGTAAAAATATACACTAACTAGTCCCATACCTAGAAAGTGCTAACAACAACTAAGGCATACCCACTATTCCGATACCTATCAAGTAGTCCTAATATTAAGGTGAGAGCGTACTACCCAAAATCACATCGTCCCCGCGATGATGAATATAATAAAAACAATATGTCGCACAATCCAATTTATTAATAATTACACAAATTTCTCATGCGGTCACGATTAACTTTAATTGAATTCGTTCAATCCATCGTCGTAATTAACACAATTTATTATATTCAACAATTATAATTTCAACATCACACGAGTTCATGGAGCATACAATAATAATTCACTTTGATCATACCTACATAATTTCATATGATTGCACAAGTCCTTTTGTCATTTATATAAGATTACTATGGTTTCTACATGCAAACCAACACCCGTATTAACCAAAATCAAATCTCTACCCTAGGCACACAAGGTTACAAGTCTTAATTCAAATTAAGATTTTCACAAGAATAGTCCCAAATTAGATTTCGCTTTCCCTAATTAAGGTTGCTAATTTATTTTAAGAAAAACATATGAATTAGTGTTTAGGCGCTATTTAAAATGCATAATACTAAAGAGAGAGAATAAAAGTATTTATGCCTGATGAAAAGTCAGTTGAAAATTCTAAATAGATGGTTGCGTTCCTCTTACAAAATTGATAAAGACTTGTTTTTGAGCAATCTTGAAAAAACTCTGTTTGAACAACACAAAACTTGGGCTAAATCTTGATTCAATTTGTGGCTAGGGCTTTGTTGATGAAAGAACATATAAAAGAGGAGTCTATTGCTCTTAGGTTATGTGTCAATATATTTTCAAAAGTCTAACCCCAAAATAAATTTATATAATTAAGTGGGAGAGTTTTAATCCACCTTAACAACTTAAAAGAAAAGACATGTTGCTGCCAACCTGAGCAAACCAGTTCGCCCTAACCCCCGAACCATTGCGGGTGTCCTGACACCCGAAAGTCCCTCATTTTATTATTAAAGTTGTAATAATTAAAATTGAACTCCGATTTCAATTCCGATTAAAATCCTACTTTTCATAAATAAAATCCAACATTTTAAATTACTAAAAATAATTAAATCCAATTTTTTTTATTTTTCCCTGTTTCTAATTAAATTAAATTATTGTCGAGTGTTACATAAAGCTAAACTGATTTGCATAATTTTTTGACACATATCTTTCTGTCGAAAAAGCAATGCCTAAATAGCAGAGGGATTAATTGAATGATGATGTGACAATCGTGTGACTTGCACAATTTCAGGTAATTTATTTGGTTGATTACTACCTTACTAAAATTATCGGAATAACTAGCTGGAGTCTTTAACTGAACAACATGTCTAAAAGGATATTTTTCTCACTGGTAGTCAAAGTGAAAGGAGACGGGGGATAAAAAATTCTTCCTGCTATAGGATCATTTTTAACTATAATTTCTTATTTATTTCATTTTCTGTAGATCGCGGTGCGCCCACTCTCCATCTTTTGAATGAGATTCACCCAAACATGTTCCTATCAGATGTTTTGAAACACTCTTCTCTGTGTGCATTATATCAATTGCATACCTTACACGGTGATCTTTCCAATATGCCAAGTCAAAAAATATTAATCATCTTCACCATGTTTTCGTTTTACTAGGGTCGTTCAGATACTCCCTATCTTTATGCTTTATGTTTACAAACTGAAGATGTATGCCTACATATGTATTCCTTGTATTTTTAGCCTTCGTCTTCTCCTGAATCTATTGGCTAAAAAATTGAGCAGGTTCTACCCTACACTCGTGATCGACAGGTAACAAGTTAAACTTTTCATTCCTAAAAGGGTGCCTTGTAGGCAGAGGTCTATGATGACCCAAATAACTCATCTTACCAATATATCCAAAGGCCTTCCATTTCCTCCCCACATATGGTACATCCATAACCATGAATACTTCAACCAAATATGGTCCCATAAGCAATAAGGTCTTGGATCGCCCACGTCACCACCGCTTTAAATGTGAACTCCTCTCCCTTATGAGAGTCAAATGACATCACACCTTTATCCCATAACTCTTTAAGTTATTCGATTAATGGGGATAAAAATATGTTAGTATCTAGGAACCTTAGCCCAGGTAACAATAAAGACAATAATGTGAACTCCTTTCTCATGCCAAGTGTTAGAGGGAGACTTAAAGGCTCCATGAGAACTGACAAATAACTCTGATTAATACTTAAATTGTTAAAAGGGTTAAACCCATCAATTGATAATGAGAGATGAACATTGTGTGGTTCCTTTGCAAATTCATGGTAACGTGCGTTTAATACTTTTCAGATGAGTGAATCAACCAGGTGACGCATGAGATTCCCACCTACCTCGCATTGAGAATGCCACATCACAGACTTTGTTATCCACTGTACAATGAAAAATCATTTTAATCGTGGTTCGAGTAAAAAATACTTCAGAACCTTTTATGAAACTTGCAAGCACTTGCGATATTTTATAGTCTTGTCCGTTACATTCTCATACGCCAAATATCTTATCTCATTGCATAAAAAATACTCATTCTTCTCTTCTTGCTCGTTGTGATGCAATCATACTTGCATGAATGAATAGATTTGTACTTCAAACCGAAACCCTTAAAGCTCTTCTTCATGCTATAATATTTTTTTGGTAACGTGTTCTCTTTTGGGAGAATATCTTACCCCATTTAAGAATTTCGATTACGATATTGCCCAACAAAAGAAATTGACTCTCCAAATTATGAAAACCAGTCATTGCATAACATACCGAGTGATCTTCGTCGCAATCTTTATATAACAGTCTATCCACGTCAACTTTCAACCATATCTATTCCCGATCTTATTGTAATTCAGCATCAACTTGTTCATTGACTTAGTCATAACGGACATTATCACTATCTATGTTTTGATGTTGGTGGACTCCATAAGCATCATCAATTAGGTTAGTTAAAGAGCGATGTGACGGTGAATTATATACCACTTCTACTCAGTGGGGTTCTGTTTCACGGTCATATAAGAAACATTTTTTCACCATGGTATGTCCATATCTTATAGTCTTGCGAAATTCCCTACTTTAGTAAATACAACTCAACGCCTTCTAAAGACTTATAATTTTTGTTCGTATAACGGGTGCATGGACACAGAAGCTTGTCACTTTTAAGATTTCTATAAGCATGTTTAACAAATTCTTGAAATCCATTTACATGATTATCTGATATTTGGTTACTCTCCCATATCCATTTTTTATATTGTGGAAAATCCATTAAATAATCTTTAAAACTCAATTATCTGTATTAATAGGTTAAAACAAAGGTCATGTTTAATACAAGAAAGCATAATTTATAATTCAATTAAATTATTCAACACAACTTAAACTCAATTTAAACAAATAAAAATAACTTAAATAAATATATATTATTACAACTTGTTCTCAAATATTAAAAATTATCAAACATTATTCATGTCCTAGACTTGACCAACAAATAAACTGGCCAAGTGATAAAATGATTCGCACATTATTTTAATTATTTCCCTTTTTTGCTATCAATGCGCACAGGCATATCTCCGCGACCGTTGTGTATTTCATCAACCAATATTTGAGCCTCACCCATATGTAAAGGGTGATAATGTACTGGAGTTCTGATAATTAAGGAAACAAGTGTGCACATGCCAATAACCCTACTATTGGTCAATTCCTTAAAATAGTACCACTCACCATAGTCACCTTGAGTAGATGACGATGTTCAAGGGTCTGGGATAAGCAGAGGCAATAGGAAGGGGAAGGATGAAGGAGGCAACATTTGTAATGGGAATGATGAAGGAGGAGGTATTTATGATGGGAATGTTGAAGGAGGCAGCATTTGTGAGGAGAAACCTGGAGAGGGAAAATGAGGAGAACTTTGATAATGAGGGTAGGGAAAACTTTAAGGACGCATCGGGGGCTAAGAAACTTAAGTAAATGAAAAGGTGCGACTGTGTGATAATTGATTAAATTTATTCGCAAGTTTTCAATTCGGCGAGTCTATTTTTAAATCAAATTAATCCAGCCCCTAAACATGCATCTAAAAGTGTGTATGTCAACCCATAAATAAATAAAGAATGTGACACAAATATTCAGGAAAAATCCCCCCAAAGGGGCAAAAACCTTTTATTTCACTATAATTTTGTAAGAAAACGGCTTACACGGATTACAATGAAATAGGGTGACATACGAAATACCCGCAGGTGTCGGTTCCGATGTCTCGGCTGGAACTTTTCCTTTCCAGGAGGGCAGCAGTGAAGAAGAAGACGGCTCCTCCACAAGTTACGGACTTTATAAGGACTCCCTCCATAATAGCACGCAGCTGTCGGTTGTAGAGCTCTCCCAACAAAGAATAAACAAGGGCAAAAGTTGTGTTCTTAAACACCAAAAATAATTCACTAAAGCATATGGGAGTTTTGTGAATTGAAAACAAAAGGGATTAAGTCCCTAAAGGAAGAAGCCAAAAAGGACTCTGCTTTCGCAGTATTTCTGTTCGTTAAAACGCTGTGACTTCTTAATGAAAACGTTACCATTTAATGAGTATTTATACAAAAATGCACCGCCTCGAAATCCGATCTCGTTCGAACGAGAAATATATGTCGCTCGAACGAAGACGCGTGTCGTTCAAACGACATCGCGCGACTTCTAATCTCGTTCGAACGAGATGCTTATCTCACACGAACGACCTGGGCGTCAAAATCGAGGTCTGCTTCAAAACTTAGAAAAAATACTCATTCTCAATATTTGACGAAAAAGTTCGCTCCGACACTTAGAAAATATTTTGTAAAAATCTCCCAAAATCTCTAAGTGAAAAGTAAAGGTATTTAAAACATAACCTTACCAAAGTAAACTTCGCGGAGTCTTGAATGATGAAGAACTTGAGTGATTCGGATCCGTCTTTGATGTAGATGTCTCTTGAATGATCTTCGATGGTGTAGCGGTATATGACATAATAAATTGATAACGGACCTATGAAAATATGTCCTTACAGTAAATAAGGACACAAGGCTCCCGATTTCAGTTGCCAAGACTCCTATGTTACTTTTAATCTCCTAGACACCCCTATCTGTCTTGGACTGATTTTCCTCTTAGCTCGAGATACAATTCTTGACCGAATAAATCTCCTCCACGAGTGGTGAAGTGTTTCAATTTAGTTTTTGGAGTATATGATATGACACCTCTCGTTCTCCCCCTTTTGTTTGTTCTGAAGTCCTGGGTGAGGTCATCATTTTTAATGTCATCATAAGGGCTTGAATAGGACTAACTACTAATGGCCTCAATTGATTCTAGAGTCTCATCCAAGTGTGATGGGAATTTATTATCTTTGTCCTGTTGA
Source organism: Sambucus nigra (assembly GCA_949130495.1). Classification (NCBI taxonomy): domain Eukaryota; kingdom Viridiplantae; phylum Streptophyta; class Magnoliopsida; order Dipsacales; family Adoxaceae; genus Sambucus; species Sambucus nigra. Next base: position 135,302,041 of record OX422213.1, on the reverse strand, counting down.
GCATGCACGTAGAAGTTATCCTGATTAGTTTTTTGCCAGTATCTGGACCGTCTTTTGTCCAATCTGACCATTAACTTTTCAAATCTCCATAAGATTTGGAGCCCAGCATGTGGATATCAACTTTTCTTGCCCTATTTTGTCTATTATTCTTCCTTTAGACTAACTTCTTGTCCATCTCCTCATTTTGTAGAAATTTATTCCATTGATCAACGGGCATTTTCAACATTTGAAGGCACTCCGTCTCTCAAAGACAAAATGTCGGAGCCCGATGACCCCTTTGGGAAATGTCTCTGCCAAAGGTTTTTAAGATATGTTCTCAGCTATTCATCAACTCAGGAAATAACCTTTTTCTTTGAATGGTTGGGGAATGAAAAATGCTTGCAGAGTCTGGTCATTAATGCCATACTTGATGGCTTGATCACTACGTTCTAGTTATTTGCTTTCCTGACTCCCACATTCATTTTCCCAAGTGACAAACACTAGATTCAAATCTCTGGAATTCATTCTTATCACCAGTGGAATTAATCCCAAGAAGGGAGAACCTAATGGGCTTTTTTTCATTTGATTGAGAGGTGTCGAAAACGTTGGGTGGGGGCATTGGAGTAAGAGTGGTTTGTTGCCTACTCGTAGTTAGAGTAGTGGACATAACCAATGGTGGACTAAATAATTTTTCACCATGTAGTGATAAGAATTATTGTTGGGGTGAAAGAGATGAGAATACTGGTTAGGTTTCCACCTCATCACTTGGTACATTTTGTCCATTGTCAATCAATATTATCTACAAAAAATATAATAAACGACAAAATCATTATAATAACATGAAATTATAACTAACTAATCAAGTCCCGTGCTTGAAGGCACGACGACAATTCTTCTAAAAATGAATCGTGTTATCAAATCATAAACTTTTGGTATATTATAAATGTAAATTTTAAAAATATTGAATCGTGTAAATATAAATCTTAAATTTTCAAAGTATTGACTCAATTGATCATTTATAGCACCCCAAAACACAACTCAAAATTTGAAAAGGAATGACAAAATAAACAGTAAGCAAGAATAAAATGGAGAAACGTGACTCAAAAGTTGTTGTGCAATCCTTTTTGTTGGTTCCCAATGGTTAAGCAAAACTCGGGTATGCAGGTCGTGAAATCACACATATGTATGAGTAAAAGTAGTAGACATTTCTAGCACCCCAAATTGACACATGCATATATCTATAAGATTCTATATATTTATATATAGATATACAACACCATAGTTTAAGGACTCTATGCACTACAAACAAAAATAGATCCTCCAGATAAACAAAGTGGTATTCGGGTGTGGTTTGGAACAAACTACACATCTAAAATCTCACGAAATGGAGGAACTAAAAAAATGAATAAAGGAATTATGTAATCACATGTGACAAAAGTTGTATCTTTCTTGTCAATAACTGAATCCTTCTCTATTTAAGCTATAATTATAAACTCAACTATATAATGTTTTGGACTACAAATTGAATCCTTCATAAATTGAATCCTTCAATACTTATGTTTTGTACTACAAATTTTTTTAAGAAACAAAGTACAAATTGTATATAACATTTTTGCATCCATAAACTAATACACGTTATTTATAAGCGGGGAGTTCAACAAAACCAAAAAAATATATAAAAATTGTGTCTTAGAATTTCTTCGTTGTTTAACATCAACTCTCCAATACTGTCCTATCCATATACTCATGTCACGTCTGGCCATTTTTGTCATGGTTACACATATTGTCGTTGATGTGGTGAAAATGTACTCCACATGCAGAATAGGACTAGAGATGATTGCCTAAGTGGAGGTGTAGAGGGTTTCGGGGATTCTCTATTTCTTGAGTTTAAAAAAACACTTATAATCACACCACCTTCAAAAATCAATAGGAATCATTAAATTTGTAAATTCAAATCAGCACTCACCCCAAATTCGCAATTACCTATGTGAAGTTATGTACATATTAAATATTATAGAAACTATGCATTATTGAGTCCAAAATGTAAATTTGAGACCACTTTTAGCCGAGAACTTGCAGTCAAACTTCAACAACAGCTATAGAGATCACTAATGTACCTCTACAAAATGTACAGCTATAAAGATCAGAATTGAGACCATTTTATAGTTTCTTTGTATAATACATAATCCATCAAACATTAAATTTTAATCCCTATGGATGTGGCATATGACAAATTCCATAACAGTAAAATCGACAAATGTACCTCTACAATATGTAAAGATCACGATTTATAGTTGATAGTAAATCAAACCAAATATGAAACATAAAATATGGAATGTAAAACAAACTAAATGACTTACTCAATTCCCATATATTTTTTGCTAATGTCCATTCCTCCCGCACGTGAAGCTGCTTCATGTTATATATGCATATGCCTTGAATGCTACTACTGCTACTTCTTGTTAGTGAAGCTGCTTCTGTAGCTGTGATTCACATGGGTGCTACTGCAGCTACTCCAGGGTCAGCAACCCATTGTGTCTTGGTGTAGTAACATTTAGCAGAAAATTGAAACTTATTTCAGTAACATGTGCGCGTGCGCGTGCACTCACACGTATTGGATGGGCTATGTTATTACCTTGAGGATGTTGACAGAGATTAATAGTGGTCCTCTAGATGATAATGATGCAATGAAAGGGGCATTTATGCTGACAGCGTTTGTTTTATACATAATAGCCTTGGCGCTTATGGAGATTATTTATCACAAATAGTCGATGTGAAGTATTAAATACATGATAATAGGAGTTATTATTATAAATATATAATGACTTGAATCATCTTAGTAAATAAATGTGATAGATATTAAGACCTACCTGCCAAGGCATCGACAAGTGTAGACTTGCCACAGCCAGAAGGACCTAATATAGCCACCAGCTCCCCGGATCGGGCATAACCAGTGAGGCCTTGGAGGATTGATCTGCTGCTGCTTTTTTCGTCCGGAAAATTTACCCACAAATCCTCCCATATAAAGAAAATGCCATCATTATCTGGTACATGTTGAAATGTAACAACAATATTTACTTCTTTGTGGGTTGGTATTGAAAGAGTTTCCACCTCTAGTGAGTTTTTAATTTCCGACGTACTCTGAAACGACACACCACATTCACTAGTAATTTTAACCATCTCAATTTGGGAAATACCTATAGAGAAAAAAACACATCAAAGTCAGTTTAAAGAAAATATGGCCTCAAATATCACCATCCATATTTTCTAAAACATTGAAATTGATAGATAATAGCAATGAATTACCTGAATAATTTTGTGCAATATCTGTTAAAATCAGAAATACATGCGTGATTTAAATTGGTTGCAAAAATTTTAAATAGATCGTATATAACTTATTTTATAGCAGGAACCACCATAAAAAGATTTAAATCTAGAAAAAAAGATGACCAAAATGATGGTCTAAAATAATATTCCAGGCATGCTTAAGAAGTGATTCTCTATCAAGAGTATTCAATCTTCTCAAACCTAATCCAATCTCAGAGATATCTCTACAAATGTGCCGAAGCTACAATCCAGATAGTTTAGTCTTGACCGAAACTTGTATACTAAAATTGACCAAAACTCCAAAATCGACCCAAACTTGTATAACTAAAAACCACAGTATTTCGACAACCAACTCAGCCCAGATAGTTTAGTATTGCATCAAAAAATGCATATTATATAACTTCTCTTTTTTGGCGAATTCGGAACTCCTTTCTTTACTGGTTCAACAAAGAAAAATGAATTCAACAAAACATTGAATTCAACATCTTAGGACTATAATGAATAAAAATGGGTCATACGACTATGAATTCAGCTCCATATTTCAGGCCAAACTAACTATATGAATAAAAATGAATTCAACACAATAATGAATTCAACATTTCAGTGCTCAAAAGAAAACACATCAGATGTATACAAATTAAACCCTAGAATATACAACAAAAAAAAGCTACTGCAAAAATGAATATAACTCCTATAATTCGTATATAATGTAAACCAAAAAACTAAAAACGCAAAATGAGAATGCCATAAAATAAATGGCCAGGAAACAATGGCCGCTGATTCACTATCACAGAAAATATACAACCAACTAACCACACATCGACAGAAGTATAACAGGGGCTCGAACCGAGGAGTATTTCGGTGCTCTGTACCATAGTGTCACTACCCCATGTGCGAACGTCCTGACAACAATACCAAATGATCTGGTCAATCCAAAGTCGGCAAGCTTTAGTGCATTGGTACGATGATCTATCAGTAGGTTCTTCTGAGGCTTCAGATCTTGATGAAGAATGTCTTGCTACGTCGGCTTACGACTCTCTACTTTAATCCTGCAAAAACAGTGATAAGATTTACTCGTATAAAAAAAGTTGAACTCAAACCCCCAATTTTCAAAAACTCATAAATTAAGAATTAGTGAAGAGAGCGTGAGATCTAAAAATTAGCGTTTCAAAATCCCTATTTTTAAATGTATCTTGAAATAAAAAGATAAATGACTAACAAAAGAGATAAATGGAATGGAGAGAAAGATCTACATTTTAAACATTAGTAGACCTAGTTCCAACAGCATGTATTATAATAGGATCCCATAACGATTATTTATAGCTAAAATATTGTGCACTTTTATCACAATCAGATGCCACTGTTAGTATATTTATAAAGGAAAACATAATCAATTCCATTATCTTGCATCCTCCCACACATTACTTCTGGAAGCACCAGTAACTGAATTTGTGTCTATATATAACAAAGCTCACATATTCATGTTCTACAGTTCCATCTAATAACAATGTAGAAATACCATACCATGATAGATCAGGGGCAAACTTTTCAGCAAGAATACAGCTTTTAGTGCCAATTCTTCATGCATTACGAAGTTTGCAGTGCCAAGATACTGAAAATAGATGACTGTCAGTGGCATCCTTTTTGCTTTTAGCGAGAAACCTTCTTAGTCCACCACTAAAGTGTCCCACTAAATATTAAGTAGCACGGTAAACTGGAATCTAACTGAGATACTATTCAACATCCATAGATCTGTACCTATAATAATTCTTCAACTATATCCTTTGCATTCGTAATATCACACATACCATAAAGCAAATCCAGAGCACGTCTTCGAATATTGCAGAGGAAAACACAGTAACTACAGTAAGAGAAAAAATTCTTAAACTTTAAATTAAAAACTTAAAGTACAAAGTTTACAGGTCGTAGACAATGTAAAATGTAAAAACTTCCTTGTACTACGTATGTGTTACAAGAAACACCCCTGAACTATGCATTTTTTTGCAAATATCACTCAATGTGTCACTTCGCTACAACGTCCCCAGAAAGGGGTCTATAATAAAATGCATAATTCAGGGGTCTTTTGCATTAAAACTTATCCCGACTTGTTTTATAAACTTTCCCTCTATGTATATTGAATACACATATTCTACTATTCAAAGATAAGCACAATTATTACCATCACGTAGACCAAGTAATAACTATCTCATGAATATAATTATGAAATTAATAGTATTCTACTGATGTACGACAGAATGTGTTGGCTCTAACATCCCGACTTGTCTTATGTATGTTACACTTTTAAACTAATGCGGATACCAACATCCCCTCGGTGACAAATTTTCAAAGTAAAACATTAACATTTGTAACTAAAGAGAAACATATGACTATAAGTCTTCAAAGCCATATGTGGCAGTAATGTAGAAGTCGTGGACCCATCCAACATCAAACACATAGTCCACTGCCTCACTGATAGACTTTTTAAAACTTGTGGGGGTAGAACTGCTAAACCCAATTCACTAACTTGAATCTCAAACAATAATCATCCAGATAATGTGAATGTCTTGTGTACACTACTAATGAAATTACTATCAAAATCACACTTAAACATGACAAATTTAAGCACACATTCGTTATTGGTTAATAATTGTTTTATAAAACAACTGAAGTTTAGAAAATCCAATATTCTAACAACATTTCAAGGAAGAAGAGAACAAAACCTATTTGCCTCTCTTATAGACTAAAACGTGATCGAGTAGACAGCTCTAGGGCCAAGATGAATGAAAGAATATATCAAAATGAAAATTAGTTAGTCTAATTAAAATGAAGAAAATGAAAAAATAAAAACTTCATTTTTATACCTTTATTTTAAGCTTTAAGCCCTAATATCTAGAATCTGCAAAACAAACAAAAAACAAATTGAAAGAGGAAAGAGAATCAAATAGTAATCTAAAATATTATATGATGATGAAACTCAAGAGTCGTAATGAAACTCAAGGGTAAAGTAGTAGCATAGATATGTATAAAAAAATACCACATCCAAGGTTCAAAGTTATCCTCAAACACCACACCCTTTTTTTGAATCCAACAAAATAAACAAAACAAACATTGGTCAGACAAATAATGTCATTAAAAATGAACATTAGTCAATCAAATCAAAATGTTTTTATACCTTTGTTTCAAGATTCATGCCCTAATATCTATAATCTGCAATACAATACATGGGTAATGAATCACCAAGTCATGTGTAGGGAAACAAAAGAGAGGGGAAACAAAACGAAGAGTAAGATTAAGGTTAGATATGAAATAAAATTAGGGTTAGTTCTACAAAACATAAAAATAAAACAGATCTAAAAGAAAAATCATACCACAAAATCGAACTACATGGGTGGAAGCGTGAGTCGTAAGTCACTAGATGGATGCATGGAAGAATGGAAGCAAAAGAGAGATGGAGATTGTTAGGGTTTCAGATCTCGCGAGATGTGAGAGAGAGCTAAGATGGGGCGATGGGTAGTGGAGAGAGAGGGAGGGTTTTTTGAGTTAGAGACGGATTGTGTTATGGGGGTAGGGTTTGGTGGGATAAAGAGAAATTGGAAAATTGATCTCAACCCTTTAGTTTTGACACGTGGCTTCAATCTCAACCACAAAGTGTCTTCCCATCTTATAAATAGTGAAAACACCATTGCTCCTTATTATATAGATATGTTTACCTAATCATAATAAGACTTTAAAATATGTCCTACGTGTCTGATCTCCATCCATTTGGTATTAGTTTTTAAAAACCTACGGATTTTTGCATATGGCTAACTAGGAGGAAGCGTATCTATAATTAATGTATAGATGTTCGTGACATGAGCTTGCAATTCCATCCTCTTCGACTTATTGGCAAGATTCAATTTAACACACACACACACACACACACACATATATATATATATATATATATATATATATATATATATATATATATATATATATCACGAGACATCATAGTCTTGGTCAATGCCCTTTGTACATAGTTGTATCCACAATGGGTGAATGTTTTTTCTGCCTTCTCTAACAGTGTAAGCAAAGTTAGGGATATGTTGGGATTATGTATGGGGAATATATTCTCTATAGCCTTATCCTAGGTTTCTGGTAGGGAAAATAGAGTAAGATCACTCTTGCTGGAGATGAACTCTATGATTTGTAAGGTAGTTAAATTGTTCGATCTTCTTATTCCAATAATTTTAAATAGGAGTACCCTCTAAATGGCGTGCAATAATAAAAGAGGTGTAAGTGTGGTCTAATTACAACCTCTCGTACTTTTATTGCCAGTTATTATCACCGTGCCTCATCTTTTCCTAGAAATATATATGAGGGTGTGAATATTAGTTCTACAAGTAATGGATCTAATTAATCATTAACTGGTTATTATTTTTTAGCTGATCCAATTTAAGTTTATCTTATTTGAACATATGAATACTATGCAAACCCTATGTGTGGTATGTCTCACTGAAGTGAAATCTAAACAAGGAACTCCCCGATATACTTTCAACTAGTTAAGTTAATTGTTAAAACACATTTTATTATGGTTTATTATGAGGGACTATGGCAAAAGAATGAAAATCAATTTTTACTATCAATCCAAGAAATCCAATATCACTATCCCATAACCAAAAATTATCCCATACTCCTTCTATTGTCTACATGATAGAAACATTCCGATAATAAAAATATCTAAGGTAAGGGATTATATATGTTCTTGTATAAAAGAGACATGTAATTAACTTAAGTGTGTTACATCATAAGGGCTCATATATATACAGTCCTACTCTTGTGCGGACTAGTCCGCATTTTAAGAATGCGGATCGAATATGTGTCACATGGCGGTGAGCCCAAAAAAGAGAGAGAGAGAGAGAGAGAGCCTATAATTTAGGCGATAATTTCTAGGCGCACAGTTAGGTGACACATGTCCGATCCGCATTCTTAAAATGCGGACTAGTCCGCACAAGAGCATTATATATATATATATATATATATATATATATATATATATCAAGTGTCCTAAGTCATTAATAATGCATACACGTTAATTCTTATAACATGAATGGGGTTTTCATAGTAAATCTTATGAATTTGGTTATAAATATCAAAAGTACTACTCTCAAAGCATAAGGTACAATCCTACTAAGCACGCGTAATTTTTGAATTGAATAACTCTAAATTTAATTCCATATCTTACACTATCAACTCTCAATCATCGAATTCAACAAGTAGGTTCCAAATCTTATATATCAATTTCTCCATCTTTTGGGTTTTAGCATTTAGGATTTAGGGCTTATAGTTTTCAATTTATAATTTAAGGTATATGATTTGGTATTTATGGTCTATGTTTTAGGGTTCAGGTTTTATATTTTAGGTGTTTGGCTTTAGTCATTAGGGTTTATTTATTTGGTCTTACATTTTAGGGTTTAGTACAAATGGGATCCAAATCTTAAATATAATTTTTTATATGTTTTGCGTTTTAACGTTTAGGCTTCAGGGGTTATAGTTACAATTTACAATTTAGGGTATATGATTTGGGATTTATGGTTTACATTTTAAGGTATAACTATTAGGTTTTAGGTTTTAGGGTTCAGGTATTTGGGTTTAGTCATTAGGGTTTATTGATTTGGGCTTAAGTTTTAGGGTTAAGTATAAAGGTTTTAGGAATTTTTCACTATTTTTAAACTTGGGAAAATTCTCCACTAATTACAGTTTAACAATTGGAAATTATAATTTTGTTAAAAAAATAAATGGGTATTTGGGTACATACATACACATACATGTAAATACACACACATATACATACACATACTACATACACACACATACACATACTTTCACACACACACACACACACACACACACACACATATATATATATATATACACAATATATAATACACACACATACATATACACATACGTATACAGTTTATGTACAAAGAGATAGGGAAGCGAACCTACTCGTGTAGAAAAAGAGGTTATCGGCCAGAGAGAGAAGTTGCTAGAGAGGGATAGATTTTGGCAGGAGGGAGTGAGAGTTCGAGACTGAGAGTGAGGGTGAAAATGACGTTGGGTTTGGTGGTCTTTATTTAAAGGCGGTTGTCACCGCCCTGGATCGTGACCATAAGGCGTGACCAATTAATTTTCAACATCATTATCATGGTCACGACATGGTCACGGACCTAGACCGAGAAATAGCGATGACGTGGGAAAAATTAATTGGTTGCATCTTATGGTCATGGTCAAAGTTCGTGACCAATAATCGTGCCCGGTTTAAAATGGTCATGGCTTTGGGTCGTGACTCTTATAAACTAAAAACCTTAACTTGGTGAATTCCTTGGTGATGGTCATGGGTTGTTACCACCATCATCAAGAATTTTGCGCCATAATGGTATAATCATTGTCAGGGACCAGAGCCATGATCATTATGATCATGGTCCGTGGTCGTGACCATGTCTAGTTTATGTCACAGTGGTGAGTGGTGAGTGGTCATGGACTTGGTCAGGGTTCTTTGACTCGGGTCATGGTTGTCGATCGTGACCCTTAAGTCATAGCCTAGGACCATGACTAGCTTGTCATGACCATTTTTTATTTGTGGTGTAGTGCGTACTCTCATGGGGAGATTCAAAGTCCACATATTTGTATAGGGACAAGAGGAATTCTACCTTTTATAGAGGCTCGTTCTAAGAGACCTACATTTCCTTTGATATTTTAAGATCTTTTTAGAGTGAAAAATACTAGATCTAAAGCTCTAAATGATTTATGTTCATAAAAATACTTGGATGAAACGGATTAATAAAAAAATCCTTTTGATAAATAAAGAAAAAATAATAGGTACAGTCCTCGAATCTAATGATCCTTTACCTTAAATCACCCAATGAATGAATGAAAAAAAAACACTTACTTAGGAATAAAAAAGGAGGATAGGTTGGTTTGAGGACCCATTGGTCAAATGACCAAATAACTGTGTGAGTTCATACAAGGCAATCTCTTACATTAGACACTGTCCAACCATTATATGGTTGGGAGGAAAGTTCTAATGCCCAATTCTAAAAAAATAATAGGCACATTCACCGAATCTAATATTCCTCTAACTCATATGAAAGTATTTCCTAGTGTTAAAGCTTTTTATTTTTATATATTCGTAGATATAAAGAGAAAAAAATATAAATATATAAAAGATCTAACTTGAACTTAGGTATCGGGCCTCCCGAACATGCCTACATATTTATCGTAGGCAAAATCAAAGTCAACATAGTTCAAACATGACCTTTAGAAAAATAATGTATGAAGAAAAAATAGATTAAGAAAGAGATGATTTTGGGTGGTATTGTAGGATAACGCCACCCTTTTTGGTTTAAACGTAAAAATAAAATAGATAAAAATACGTGTACCCATGATTAGGGTTGTAAATAGATCAGATTCGGACCAAATCGGGGAGATTCAAATTCGATTTGTTAAGATGTTAACGGATTCGAATTCAGATTCGATCCGATAATTTGATGGACCATAAATCTGTTATACTGAATCCGAATCCGTTAAAGATATGAATAATTTGATCCAAACTAAAAATCCGATTATCTGACATTTTAACATATTATTATGTATTTAAAAATAAAGTTAAGACCATATATATATATATATATATATATATATATATATATATATATATATATATATATATATATATATATAAATTAATCAATATATTACTTTATAATTAAGACTAAAAAAACATAAATACTTACATATATTTTTAGTCTTACTTATAAAGTAATATATGCATATAATTTATAGATAAAACTATTAATCGAATCGTATCAGATTATTATCAAATCAGATCAGATTATTATCGAATCAGATTGGCATTAATCCACATCCTATCCATTTAGTAAACGGATAAACCGGTTATCATATAATTGGATTATTGGATTTTATAATCAATATAAAAATCGGTTAAATGGATCAAATCCAGATCAAAATCCGATTTGTTGACAGCCCTACCTACGATGTTACATTGGTTCCTTTCTATTTTGATAACGTTCCGTCTTGAAATCAACATTTAGAATTTAGGTATAGGGATTTTTTAATGAGAAGTACCTTCAAAGCATTTTTTGGTCTTTTGGGTTTATATGAGAAGGTAAAAGGTTGTAACTTTGGGTTAGGGGTTGAGATCTTGGATTTAAAGGCTTTGGAAGACAAAATAAGAGGTTTTTGAGGATTTTTTAGAAATAAAGAGCCCCAAAACATAAATACATCATTTAAAAGGCAAAATCTTAAATGGTTGGTGAAACCCCCTTTTATAGGCAAACTGTTTGGGTCGCATGATCGATATGTCATCTGATAGGTTCGTTCGATCATGGGTACTTGCTTTTGGTTTGGGGACTAATTTTGGGGCTGGTTTTGGGTTTTTTGGATTATCTTTTTTGGGGATTACCAGGCTTTGGGGCCTTTATTTGGGTGTTCTTTAGGACAGCCATTGTGTGGCCAAAGTTTTTGGTCTTTATTAGGGATATGAAGATTAACATATTACATTGTACGCCTTTAGGATATCTGAGGAGGGTAATGGGGAATCTACATGTACACTTTTTTCTACCAAAGATACAAAATATCTTCATCTATGAATTCTCACATTTAAGAAATGAGTAATGATACTCTTACCGGGTCCTAGTACCGGTTTAGTACCAAATGCGCTTTATTTGATTGTACATTGGTAGGACCTACATCATTCCCTGGCAGGACCCACACCATAGTACAAGCAAATAAAGCAGTACCAGTACTAAACCGGTACTACCACCCGGTGTGTATAACATTTTCCTTAAGAAATATTTAAATTTCTCCACCTCCTTAAATGACTTATTTACCCACACCCCTAAGAGATATCTAACCATGTCTCCCCAATACCTGAGATACCTAATGTATTAACACATGACATTCCATATCCACACCTTGGCATATCAAAATATTTCCATACCATTTTCACCCCAATATGAACTACACTAATTTAGATCTCGTGATGTTAATTGTATACATATCTCAAACTACTTTGACTTTGATATTGTGACCTAAAGAGTATGTAGGCATAATATTGAGTTTTATATTGTGAGACTAATACCTCTCACTTGCGTATACTCAATCCCATAGGCACCTACGTAGGATTCATCACTCTTTTGTTCTTTTTCTCGTTCTCTAATTTCCTCTCTTTTTCCTTCTTATTAATCCTCCAATTTTTTCATCACTAGTATTTTATAAACTTAAGTTTTATCTTAAGTTTTATTTCTGACTTTAAAACATGATTAGAAAAGGGAGATGACATATGTACAGTATATGATGATCATGTCATCTTAGACATGCATAAAAGATGGTTTGGGGGATCCATATCATCGTCTTATCACAAGACAACATGGAAGTCATTCATTAGAATGAGTTCCGATCATTAAAAGGAAATATCAATCTCATTCGAACAACCCGCCGCACCACATGGCGGTCAACATGTAACACAATATTGATTAATGCATTATTTATATATATTAACCAATGCATTAATGTTTTGATTGGCTTTCAAATATGGAAAGATTAATTCTTCCCAAAAATCTAAATGATTTATCCTCAAATTTAAATTAAATAGGTTCCAAAATAAATAAAATCGAATCTTTATAATCCATTAAGTTTATATTTTAATACATCCACATGCTCAAATGTCCATTAATACCAACTTTAAAAGTGTTCAATAATTGTCTAATAACTTCGAGGGTCTTTAAAAAAACAAATTAATTTGTTATACTCTTTTGATGTATCCTTGAAATCTTTATAACTTGACATCATAATTGTAACAATTTCACCTTTGTAAATCTAATTATTAGACTCCCAATTAAGTTTGGGTAATTTTTGCATAATTCTCATAAATCCATGGAAATTAAATAATAAAAATAAATATCCATTTAAAATATTTAAAAACTCCCAATTTTTGGGAAAAATCATTACAATAGACCTAGAATGCCATTACTTTGAATACTATATTCTCACAATGTATTTATGCCACAAGATTATCACTATGTCCTTAATTATATAAATTCTACTATGAATCTAGATTTCTTCTTAAAGTATCCCTTCAACCACCGTGCATTAGACATATTCGTCATGCTATATCTGTCATTTACATATGTATGATGCTTGTGAAACCACTTAAACCATCTAATCATCATATCATTAGGGCATGTGGTGGGAAAAATTCCCCAATGCTATTTTTCTAAAATAAAAACGAGTCCTAACTCTAATGAATTGTATTTTATAAATACCTCACGGTAGTTGGGTCACCATGGGGGTAACCTTTCACGACATTTGAACTATCCTGGGATAATTTTTTATCAGTCTTCACGTAAGATTCAAACGACTCAGATTAGATTGTTCATTTGTATCCCACATTAGTGCCTCATTCCACCGAAGACCAAAGGGTTTGTATGACATTTTTTACCAAACACGAATATGACTTGATTAAAACATGACGCAACAAACACTCTTGTTATATTATTGAATGCGAACACTACCCAATAAAAGATATAAGATATGATAAAAACTCCTAATTTTTTTACCAAACATGATCTCGACCTAATTTAAATGCAATATAACACAAAATTTTATGATTTTACCCAACATGAACACGATCTATATAAAAGCAACACGAAACAACATAAAATCTTATTTTTTACCTAACACGAAAAAATTACTACTAAAATATGACATGAAATGTTTTTATTATCGTAACCAACACAAATGAACCAAATAAAAGCAACATGGCATGAAATATATTATTTTTTACCAAACACGAACACAACTCAATTAAAACATCACATAACACGACATGAAAACTTTTTTACTATATACGAACATAACCCAATTAAAACACGACACAAAATTTTATTTTTTACTTAACATGAACACAGCCTAGTATTAATATATTCATATCCCGTGTCATGTTCGTGTTGGGTTAAAAAAATAAGGTTTTATGTTATGTTGTATTTTCATTGGATCGTGTTACTCGAGTAAAACTTTATATAAATATAAATTAATCTACAAGAGTTCACCATGAGATTGTGACTTGGATAAAGTAACACTTGTAAATGTTTAATATGGGAGGATGATGAATAATTAGCTAATTCTAATTAAGCCAAAATTTGACATTATTATAAACATTAACATCCTAATTTTTGAGAAATCTTGTAGAAATCATATTTTAAACCTTCAATCGAAATTTGAACATGCGTGTAGGTGATTTTAATTCATAAAAATATAATTAAATATCCTAATTTGTAATAAGAACTCATAAGGATAGATATATCCTAATTAATATCAATTAATTAGGCTAGAGCCCTTAAAGGTATAATTACGTACCAAGTTATGAATAAACCCTATATCTAATGTAACAATTGATGTTGTTGTTACCAACAAGCTTGCCAGGTTACGGAGCCAGGAGGATGAATAAGCTATGTAGGCTTATCAGGAAGTTTTACATTATATTTACTAGTGAACTTTTATGTTGTTTTTCAGTGTTTTTAAAAATATTTTGTTCCTTGATATCAACCATGTATTTTTTATCGTTGGGCAAAAAAATGGATAACATTGGATATAACCAATAAAAATGATATAGATTAACAGAATATTGCAATGACTACAAAATATCTAACATAATCGTGTAAGGGAATGTAGAGAAAAAGCAAGAACCATATATATCAGCAATCCACAAGAACTATAAAAATATCCCATGTGTAAGAGCATTTGTATGCTCAAGTTCCCTCGACTTATTATATTATATTATTTCGTTCCCAAAACCCACTTTATATATTAGTTCAAGAGGTCTCCAAAAAGCTTCGCAATTATGATTTCAAGACTGGACTTCACCAAAGCTTTATCACACCAGTTTCCTAGCATAATCAAAATTTTAGGACTTTTAGGATAAAGGTAAAAGTGACTTATATGAGTTAGATTTTACCCATTTGGTTAAATATTTTCTTAAATTAAAAATATTTTAATTTAACCTTATAGTTTTTGAGGTTCCCAAATAGATGATGCAATATATTATTTTCATTTAAACTTATGTTTAAAATAATTTTTTTATACTTAGAATTTAATTAGTTTATAAGTTGGATAAGAAAATTATGAGTTTTGTGAAAATGTACAATACAGAGTAAATTCTAGTTTTAGGAGCGACCAAGTTTGTTGAACGAAGCTTGTCCTTGCAACACAAAAGGTCCATTTTTACTAGTCGTGGCCTATAGTTTATCCGGTGCAATTTCCTAGTCACATGCATGACCTCGCGTCATGAAAACATCAAATCTGTTAAGCCTCTATTCGAGCCAATGAAGGCAGAAAAATCTTTTTGAGATCTTTTAGTGAGATTTTATTTTTCAACTATATATTTTGGGTACTGTAGCAAGAAATATTATTTTTTGTTATCAATAAATTTTTAGATCTTTCAGTACTTGTGTCCAAAAAGTTTATATCAATGCTTCTTCTCTCCACAAACAAAGCTAAGGTTTCGAAAAAAAAATAGATTTTGCAAATTGATTTTATCAAGAAAAAATAAATCAAATTTCTGAAGAGAAAAAATCTTTTTGACTATTTTTAAGATATCCTTATTCTAATTGGAGTCTAAACTATTTGAAGTGAGATTAATTCTTCTTAAAACTTGAATAAATATTTTCAAACATAGTTCTTTAAAGACTTTAGAATTTTGGATATCCCAAAAATATTTATGAATATATTTTGAGTAGCTAAATACTTTTAAATACTTCCATTGATCTTTAGGAATTTCACACCACAGGAAGATATAATTACACAAATGGCTTCTCATTTGTTACACTGGGCTATAAAGTTTACTTCAAACTTTGAAAAAAAGATTTATAAAGTGGTTCAAATGTGACATTATCAACAAGGTCGATACCTACGACGTGGCAAGTGGTCTGAGGGCGATTTGTGCTTACTCTTCCCATTAGAATGAGAAAAAATTGGACTTTGTGCATTGACTCTAGATAAAGGTTCAAGTATGTAAGTAATTTTTCTCTTTGTGTAAATATTCACTGGTATAGTGGAAGGTTCTAGTTTGACCAGAGGTTTTCCTTGGATAGAGTCTTCTCATATAAATCCTTATATCAAGTGTATTATTTACATTATGCATTTTGAGTCCTTTTATATGTTGAATGAACATATATTGATAAAAGAATAATTTTATAAATAACAATTTGTCATTTAGATGTTAGGATTAATCTTAACCTGAATTTGGATTAAAGAAAAATATTACTGCAAATTTTATGATAATTTTAATTTGGATAGTTTCTCGTAGCCATCATTTTCTTTTTTTTTTCCTTAGTCCCACACGTTATGTACACACACTTTAACACAACACATCTGAAATAAACTCTAAAAATGTGAAACATTAGTGAACAAAATTCCATTATATATGCACCACTACTTTTCTTCAAAAGAAAATAAGGAATCTAAGTCATAAAGATCAACAAAAGAAGAAGGAAAAAAAGTGTACCTCATTGAGAATTGTAAACAATATCATTATCTCTATCACCATCATCGTTATGATGATCATCATCCTTATTATCATTATTTTCTATACGGACATAAATACAAGTAGAACAATAGGAGAAAGAAGTGGAACATCACGACGATGAGTCGATGAAGTTATACACTAAAAGTATAGGTAATATCTTGATGAAAAGGTAATTTTTACTCTAAAATACTCCTATAAGGATGTTATATGACACATAATTTCATCTCGAGTCGCTCGGATAAGATCAAATTGTGACTCCACAAAAGCTCAAGAATGTTAATGAGCACAGGGACTGGTAGGAGCAGAAAAAGGAGCATGGGCATGGGTGATGGCATAGCAGTATCGCCATGTTGTGTAGTGGTTCCGTAGGCAATGATGTCAATAACCGGGTCTATAAAGGGAAGAGACTAAATATGTGGACGCCTCATAGACTGGACCTCAAATCTATTTAACTATATAAAAATTATAGACTCAAATCCTCTAAGGATGACACGTGACAATAATAAATACTTGCTATTATAACGTAGACACCATTTATTATTTTTCAGGCTACGTCTTTAAAAAATAAACCATTGCTGAAACTCCTTGGTTTCCACCACCTGGGGTTCTGTCTCTCTAGACACATCCCTAAACGAACTCCTTTTGTCTACCCAATTTATTTACTTCCTTCCTTTCGCGTTTTCTTTCTTTGTTTCTATTCATTTCTCACATTGTCGTTTTCCCGAACATCCCACACGTCTCTTATTCTCTCTCTACCATTGTCCATATGTAAGTTATTGCTTCTGTTGCAAAAATATATTGTTCCTGATTCCAACTTTTTTCAGATCATTGTGTTTTTTAGTATTTGGTTTTTGAAGTTTATGTTTGCAGATTAATGGCGTTTTTAGAACCACTGTGCAGAGAACAACCATTCCATAAACGCCTTTACCCCTCCCTCAATCCTGGTCTCAGGTTTAGTATTTTCTTATAAGATCATAGGGTCTTACCATTAGTTGTCCTATTTATTGTTGTGAACTCATCTTATGTCAGTTAGCTTTAGGAGCTTTTGGTTATAATATTTACATGTATTATTGATTAAGAAATTTGACTGGCTATAATTGTTGGTTTATTAACTTTCGGTTTTAATTCATTCAGACTGTACGTTACTTACCTCTTTGACCGGACATAATTTTTACGATTTATTCAATAGTCTAAATAAGCTTTTGAACGTCCGATTGATTGATCTTTTGCCCCTTCAATTTTTTTATTGTAGTGCATATTCTCTCATGTTGTTTGAATTGGTTCATTGATCTATAACTATTATATATACTAGAGATGCCATATGAGCTCAGCTAAGGACCCACAAAATGACAGTAAAAGTTGAAAAACTGTGTAGAGCTTCTTCACAGCTCCTCATGTCCACAAAATTGACTGAGCTATCACGCCTAATGTATTCGTTCAGTGGTTGTCCATTCAATGCATCTGATATAAATGCTATGCATTTATTTCTTTTTGTTTAAAAAAAATCTTTTACTGCTCATCTATATCTATATAACTATATAAAAACTATAGGCCCAAATTCTCTGAGATTGACACATGACAGTCATAAATACTTGCTATTATAACGTACACTTAATGAGACCCTTAAAACTCTTTGTATTTCACACTTCAGTTTGACAATTGTGTAGGAGACCAAAAGACAACCTTTGAAAAGTTGCAACTCACTATTTTATGTGCACACACGGTATCCAATATATACAATTCCCAAGTTCTCACCTCTTTCTTAAAAATTCTCTGAACCTTACCTTCCACCCCATTATGGGGTTGGTCGTTAATGATCGTCGAACTTATTCTCCTGTCATCATTGTAACAGGATCCACGCTTATTCCAACTTTTTATAACAACTGGTTTCTTTTTGTTTTTAGCATGGAGCCACACTTCAAACTTGAAGCATTCTTTTGGGCAATCATCTCCTTCAATCAATCTTCGTTCACACCCAACCACTTATGAACTCAAGAGGCACATGTGTTGTTTGTCTGTTTATTTCAGGAGCAAACTAACAAAATGATAGATAAGGCCAGTAATAGAAAAACTTCAACCCTTATACCCGACGGGCTATGGGCAATTTTTATAAAAAAAAAAGTTATTAAACAACACCCAAATTTAGTTGCGTAGCATTGCCACAAATGACAAGTTTAATCTGAACTATGTTTTGTATATGTATTGGTGTGCAAATAGGTCTGCATATGATGGTCAAAGCGCTTGGGGCTGCTGAGGCAGCCAAGGATGCTCTTGGCTTCCCTCAATTTTTGGAGCTCTCACTTTGAAGGTAACATATAATTTTTTCAGTCATTAGATAAAGAAATTTACTTCTTTTAAATTATTATATTCATTCTCATCTCATACTTAAAATTTATTGTTTGCTACTAACATTCTACTCATATTTTAAATTAACATAACATTGCCATACATTTTTTTACACTTTCTAAATACCAATATTATTCTCATTTCACTACAAAAATATATTATCTACCTACTAAGTATATTAAAAAATAATCATTTATAAATTATTCGCCACGCATCGCGTGGCCTACATGCTATATTAATTTAAAATTCTATCTCCTTTCATTCATGAAATATATTATGTGAAAAGAGACACAACAACAAAAGAATAAAATTTTCCTAAATTCGGCCACGCATCGCGTGGCCTTCATGCTAGTCTATATAACTATATAAAAACTGTAGACCCAAATTATAGGAGGATAACACGTGTCAAGTATTAAATATCCTCTCTCCTTATACTGTCCACGTGGCACATCAAACTTTATTTCTATCCCTTTCTACGTTTTTTGATTCTCCATATGTTTGGCCCTCGATTTTCTTAATACATCCCCTTAATCCCACTTGACGTTTGATTTTCTCCATAGGTCTGTTTCTCTCCCCTGGAAGCATTATAAACTAGAGTGATGCTACACTTCCCGATTCTTCCTTCCCTAATTCATACCGAATGCCTGAGCTCCCTTTTTATTTGTTTTTATTAAATTAAAAAATTATTTTGTTATATAAAAATCTGTATTTTTTATATAAAAAAAAGTGTTTTATATAAAAAAAAAAAGGAACACGAACATGACTAAATTAAAATAACTCGTATCCGATCCAATTAAATGAGATTATTTTACGAAAACATTATTTTAATATAAAAAAATTTGAAAAAAACAGTTTTAAAAAATAAAAATTAGTTTAATATAAATAAAAAGAAACTTTTTTTTTACATCTTTAAACGGTTTTAAGAAACGCAAAATTGTTTTAAATGTTGTAAAGTTCAGTTGAAAAATAAGGGATGTCGCTGGCACGAAGCTATAAAAATAAGAGAATATTGGGTAAATGGGTGTTTGAGGAACAAAATGAATTAAAAAATTAAGTTTAAAAATAAGGGTGCCGCTGGCGCGGACCTATAAAAATAAGAGAATATTGGGTAAATGGGTGTTTGAGGGAATAAAGGAGTTATTTTTAACCCTTTCACATGAGAAACCAATGAAAAAGTGAAGGGGGGGTCTTTTTTTTTTTGATAAATTCGGTTTTAATAAAAAAAAAATGCTAATTTGATGTCTTAGATTCGCGATGGATAAGTGCCGTTGGCGTGAACCCACAGTTAATAAATGATTTTGGCCCGAGAATGTAGGTTCGTGCGAGCAGCACTAATCAATCGTGAATCTAAAACATTAAAATTTAAAAAAATATTTTTTTCAAAATAAAAACACTCAAAGTGTGCCGCTGGCGCAGACCTTTAAAAATAACAGAATATTGATTAAATTAGTGTTTGAGGACTTTTTGGAATAAAATTTAAATGATTGAACTAAATGTGTATTAAAAATGTTTGAAAGACTTTTTGGTAATTAATCCATTAAATATTAATTTATTGTAAAGTTTATTTATTTTTAAAATAAATCATAACTCAAGTTATTTATTAATCTTTTGTTAAATTTAAAAAATTAAGAGAATATCTTTTAATTTTTGTTTAAAATATATAACAAGTATAGAGATATAATGTATTGTTTTTTAAAAATACACTAAGGATCAAGATTGATCCATTAAATATTCTTTCCCCACAAATTTATTTAACTTTAAAATAAATCATAACTATAGTTATTTATCAGTCTAAAATAAATAATCTAAAAATTAATGAAATATCTTTTAGTTTTAGTTTAAAATAAATTATAACTCTAAAGTTATAATGCATTATTTTTTAAAAGCAAATCAAGGCTCAAGATTATTTTGGGGTCTAATGGATCAAGGGTTGAGATTTGTGGGGAAGGAATCGGTAGCTCCCCTTTCGGGGAGTCTACCATTATTCTATAAACTAACGCGGTTATACCTGCACCATGACTGTGTGTCTGCTATCCTGCACGGTGATGTTAAAGCCATGAATGTGATGTTGGGTCCTCACCTTGAATCAATGATAATGATGAAAGTGATCTTTCAAAGCAGGACCAGAAACCTCATACTTTGCTTCACTCTTGGGTATTAAATTTGAAATTATAAAACTGTTCTACAAGTTTATCTATATTTATATCTATCAACAGATTTGGATATATAGAAATCATTGCAGATTTGAAGGGGGACATATATCTGCTCAAGGTATTATCAAGGGGGATCAAAATCAAGTTTAAGAAGTGACAATTTTTTCCAAAAAAACTATGAGGTAAGTGCTTCTGATCATAATATGCTAAGGGATTTTATATTCTGATGTCGAACAGTAAATTTCATAAGATTACAATCTCCTACTGGATCAAGCCAAAAGCTCATTTCTTTAAATGTAACAGTAGTAGATGCGTCTAAGGTAAGTTGGGCAAAATGGATGGTGGTGGTATCATTATATGCTTCTGTAGATGTGGTCTAAGGTAAATAGTAGATGCTCATTTCTTCTCATGTGGTATCATTATATGTGGTATCAGCGGTGGATCCAGTATTTTTAGTCAAGTAGGGCGACGGTTTGGAGTGGTGCCGGGTGTTCGGGGCGGGAGCCCCCGAGGCAATTTTTTTTTTGCTTATTTCGAGTTTCTTTGGGAATTTTTTTGTTTTTTTTTACTTTTTGGGACATAATAATCATTTTCAACACTAAAAATCATTATCAAAATATCATATGATAATTAATACAACATAAATCAGTAATTTGGGCATAAATCTAATTTCTAACATATATTAATTAAGCTAATTAATCTAAGATAAATTAGTAATTTGAACATAAATCTAACATATGTTCTGCTTAAAAAAGTTTAATAAATTAATTAACCTAATACATTCAAGGTTAAACATGATATATACATAAACAGGTTATATACCTAAACAGGTTAAAAAGTGTATATACATTCAAGGTTAATTAACTTAGTAAATTAATAAATCTTAACAAATAACAGGGCCGCTGAAAAAAAACATTAAGTTTTAGAAATATAAAAGGTAACTTACCTTGGAATGAATGTCTTGAATGGAGAGAAAGAAGACAATAGTTTGTTCTTGAATGGAAAAAAATAAGGCCGGCTGCTGGGTTTGTTAAGAAATGAGGAAAGAAGCCCTTTTATATGAGGAATGATTTAAGTTGTAAAAATTACCCTTTTTCACCTCAACGTTGAAGTTATAATACACATAGGTATAAAAATAAATTCAAAAATAATCCTAATTTTTTTTTCTCAGATCTGAAGTGGGGCGATCGCCCCACCTCGTCCCATGGTGGATCCGCCACTATGTGGTATGCTCTAAGGTTAATGGTAGATGCTCTAAGGTAAGTAGTAGATGCTTCTGTAGATGTGATATCATTATATGTGTCTAAGGTAAGTAGTAGATGCTCATTTCTTTAAATCTTGCTATTATTGCTTCTGTAGATGTGTATTTATCATTATATGCCCTGTTTTTTCCATAGATGTGTATTTGAGATATAATTTTAAGAATTGATCGACTAATGTGAAATGTTTCATATACTTCTCCTGTTTTATTTCAAAAAAGGTTGTGTTCTCTAATATGATTTTATAATTTCACATCCAAAAGCCTGGATACTGTAGAAAGAAAGTTGAAAACAATTTCACATCCATGCCTTCTTATAAAGTCATTTGAAAACAATCCATAGAAAAGTTTGTCCAATTTATGCAGTTTCTATAATGAAAGATATATATATTCGGCGACGCATCGCGTGCCCTTCATGATAGTTAAGAAATATATGTACTCATGATTTCACCATAAATAAGGGTAAAGACGTCATCATTAATATTGTGAATCCTTAAAAAATAAAAATAACCCATGATCATGCAATCAAAATAACACCTCGAAAAAACCATCCATGGTGACACGAGGAATGAGGTCAATAATAATAAAAGGGAGGTTCATATAATGGCTCTAGATAAATGCATGAATAGGACTAGCAATCTTATATGGAAAATTCTATGTCTAAGTAATAGAAAATAAATGACAACAAAATGAACAACTGAACACATCGGTCGAAGATCACTTTGTAGAAACAAGCAAGATACTTTTCTACTCCCTATCTCTCTTAAAAAGATATGATGTAAGGCGGCCATGAGTGGAATGGGGAAAAAATCAAGTCGTTCAACTTGAAGCAATCACAGATACTCGAAGAGAACATTCTATATCAAGATGATCGATATACGCGAAAAAATATTTTAGCCCCAAAACTTTAATTATTTATGAATAGAATGTGAAGAATTAAACTATGATTAAAACATAAACCTCGGGTTTCAAATCGCAATATCTTAGCAGATATTTTTGGTGATCCAAATGAGGAGAAATAGACTTTGAAGAAAATGAATGGGTTGTACTTTTCCTTATCCTCCAAAATCTTGCTAGAACACATCGAAAGCCTTGGGTCTTTTAGTATATGATCCTCTTGAAGCAGGGCAGGGGGGACCTAGGTGGTCCCGAAGGTGGGAGGCCTCCCCCCTGAGTTTTCCAGAATTTTTTTCCGAGATATATGCAAAACAAAATGGGACTTATGTGTAATGTTTTAGAGTGAAAGGTATTAAGGTTCTGCTATTCTAGAAGGTAAGGGGCGGAAATGTAATAACTTTAAAATAACTTAAACAATCACCGTTCATTTTCTGTCCAAACAAAACCCTATACCTGTCCCGCCCCTTTTCTGCTACATCTCCCTGCTCAAAGCTTCCTCTCATACCAAACCTCAAACTACCTCTATATATTAACAAGCTCAACCAGGTAATCACTCACTCAAACTTAACCAACGCTTTCTCACTTATTTTTGTTAGCTGATGGCTTTATTATTTTGTTTTGAGAGAAGGCTGAGTAATGGGGATTCGTTGATTGATTCAACTAGGCTAGCAGTTATGTGGATCATAAGCTTCGTACCTTATTTTAATTGGGTGGTTAGTTTTTTTCTCTTTCTTTTTTTATATATGCCTATATTTGTTTAAATTTTAGAAAATATAGATTTGTTGGGTATTGATTTATTAGTATTTTAAAAATAAAAGTGTTGATTATTTGTTATTGGGTTGTTGCGCAGTCTGTGATTATATTAGTTTTCTCATTTTTTTCTAATTTTAATTGTCGAAACATAATTTGGAATATATTTTCAAATTTAGGGCAATTATGTTGAATTTTTTTTTGTTACTTAAAATTTAGGGTAATTTTTTGTTTTTTTTTAGGTATTTTGAAAAAAGTATGCAAACAAAGTGGGAGCAAAAAATGAATAAATATAAATATTAACATTTTTAGGGTTAAAAAATTATAAAAAATATAAAAATGACCCTAAAAAAATTGCCTCAGGGGCTCCCGAACCCCCAACCTTTGTAAAAAAATTTCGCACACCCTAACCGAAAATCCTGGGTCCGCCACTGAAGCAGGGTATATATGTGGGAACTC
Organism: Sambucus nigra; assembly: GCA_949130495.1. Lineage (NCBI taxonomy): Eukaryota > Viridiplantae > Streptophyta > Magnoliopsida > Dipsacales > Adoxaceae > Sambucus > Sambucus nigra. The sequence continues at coordinate 135,277,284 of OX422213.1, read as the reverse complement.
GTGGAGATTAATACCTTAGGTTTTGAGTGAGATATGGATCTCTCTCTCTAAAAATCTTCTGAAAAATGTGAATAGTATTATTCCTCTCCTTACTTAATTCTCAATAATGAATATTCAACTTATAATCCTAGCTTACACTAATATATATAAGTATAAGTCATGGGATTGGGCTAAACTGTATTTTGAGAGCTACTTGGGTATATGGACAGTACTAGGGACCCAAGACTAAGTAATTAAATTAACTTCCAAATAAATACGTGGAAATTCCAAATTACATCTAGGTGGAAATAATATATATATATATATATATATATATATAAGTCAATCGAGGGGTATCACAATTCAATATCTTTCGTGGGTATGGATTCCTCTGAATTATAATATCAGACTTGCTTACACAAAGATTGCCCAGCATGCAAAGATTGAGATCCAATGAAATTGAATCTTTACTATAATAGTCAAAGAAAAAATTATGTAAGAATATCAATCCTCATATCCCTCGAGATTAAGAACATATGCTCCCTTTGCAAACTAGTGAGACTATGCAACTCTAATATGGTTGGCACCTATACTTGAATCTCACATGCGGTTATGTTCAATACATTCCTAAATATACCAGCCACAATACTATTTAACTATCAAATAAATTCTTGAACCATCATACAAGTTCTCGTAGTTTGAGACATACTACTGGGATTGCACTCGCATTTTTACCAAGGTGATCTCATTACCTATCTAGATTGTGAATTGTTCAATTGCATTAGAATTGAAATTTTGTCTTCTAAGAATGAACCCAACTCATATGAATTTTCAATAAGTCTAACATTCAATATATTTAAACCATAGTTATAAGGCATACTCACAAACTTGATTATGATTTTAAATGAACACAACACACCAATATTAAAAAATAAATGTCATATATGGCTTTAAGAATAAACCTCAATATATTTCTTTATCACAAACAAAATATTATGTCGTCAAAGTCATGTGCTCCATTCAATGATGCAAAAGAATGTAGAAGGATGTGCGTTAAACTTTTTATAAAAATCCCTTATGGAGTGTTTCTAAAATTCTCTAAGTCGACATCCCTCCCATTTTGGAAAATATGGGTCGTAAAGGTTTCAAGAAGTGGTAAACTGTCGCGTGTGATATAAACGAAAGAGCACTTAATTGTTAGCTAGTCAACAACAAGGCCAGTGGCATCACCTCATGTATCCACAGGTGGAACCTATAACCATGGTGATAAACGACTCTCTAGGGTCACTATAACCACCCTAAACAGGTGCAAGATTTTTCAATTGAGTTACGATGATTGAAATAATACACTAAAATGCACAAAATGGAAATGACCGGACCAAAAGATAAATTCAGTACTAATATCACCTAAGTACATGTAATGTGAAGTGACAAACCAAAAATATCATTCACAACAACACACAAAATAGTAGATGGAATAGTGCAAAGTGCACCGAGGTATGCAATAACCTATAGTTTAAAGAAAACGATGTGAATGTGCACGATCAATCACTATATAAAAATAAAGGGACTTAAATCTATACAAGAAATATCATCAAAATGAAAGAAGTTAATTGCCTGAGAAAAATCTAACAAATTTCAAAAATCAACCAAACAAAGGTTTCAAACTTGGAAATCTCCAATGAATTAATGTAGTCTCTATGCATCAGATTCAAAAATGAGTTTAGAGGAGAATATAACATATGGAATGATCTTTAGATAGATAAAGAGTGAAGTTTGATAATGATTAGATGCGGGTTATTATGTATTTAACCTTGACAAAATGCAAAACATATTCTGGGAAACTAAGTGTGCACGGTGTTAGATATAATTCGTGTATACCATGTTCTTAAATAACAATTAATATTGTTGTGTAAATTATGAAAAACCAAAAAAATGACTCCGTGCAAATGAAAATAACCATAAGCTTATGGATTCAAAACCATGTGAAGAATTTGAGGCAGAATATAACCTTCACATCACAAACTCAAGCAATTGTGTGTACAGTGCAATTTCTCAACCATTAGGGACGATTTTGACCAGAAATCAAAGGTCATAAAAAAGTTAGACATCTACGTGTACGCTTTTTTATAGAAGCAAAAATCAACGAAAATATTTTCAAAAAATATTTAATGTATGGGAATCCCCAAAACCCAGTTGTTCGTCAAAATATGTCATGAAATGTGCTCATGTATATTTTTACAAAAGTTCTTGAATATTTTTTACAAAAATACAAGATATTAAAAACAAATATAAATCATATAACATGCACAATATAAAATTCAAACTTGAGATTAACCAAACATCAACATTTAAAGCTTCATTAAGCATTTCAAATTATCAAAGTTAATTTAGCATATTGAACCAGTTCAAATATATACTAAATTATATCATTTCATATATAAACAAAATTTTGTCATGTGAAGTTATACATGTTAGCAAGTACGTGCATAAACAACAAAATAAATCAATAAGTGTTCCAAATAGCATATAATTTAACCATGTGAGAATTAGTCAACGAAAATAACAAATTATATTATAAACTAGTAAAAAATTTCCACCCACTTCATAAACTCTCTTAAGCACATGTTGTATGAATATTTTAATGTCAAACTAAGATAGAAATTTCTTTTGAATAAACTATGCCTTATCTTAGTTTTCATGCCTATGAATTTTGTTAGCTCTTGTCAATTGAATTTTTTTCAACATATAGACTTTTGCCAACGATTGTACTTTCACGCACGTCATAGATGACACCTACCCAACGATACTTAAATTCAAGATAGGCATTGTCACTCCAATGATATCCCTTATCATATAGACAATAATTTTTTTTAACTCAACCAAATATATAAAACCCTCACTCAGAATAGTGGACCACAGAGACTTAACAAGCAAGTCACATGATGATGACAGTAAATTAATTACAGATCAATTATTATAGTACGTCTCAATAAACTACAAAAATAAGCGTGATAGTACAATATAATGTCATACAAGTTAAGAATCCACAATATACTTGCATAAATTGATGTTCGTGGTAATTTAAGATATTTGTATATATGTAGCACACAAACAAATGAAATCAACCTTATGCAATTCTCTTTTTCTTAACAAATATTATCAATTGACATTTAGTAATGCTAAGCTAAATTAAAAAGATAAAAACAAGCAAAAAAATTTTCATTTTTCATTAGAAATGATATGTACACATACAATTGCTAAAATAAATCACATACATTCATATAATGAAAATGATACGGATTAGACACCGAAAGTAAAATTGATCCAATTTATAACAATGAAACTCTCATCCAATAAAATTTTCCCAAAATATAAGGTATCACGTATGATGGGCCGAATAACCTATGAAGAAGTCCTAGACAACCTAAGACCTACCTATCGAGGTAGAAAGTGTGATATACAAGAGGCATAAAAAATTCCTCACTAACTATAGTAATATCAACCTTCTCAATCCTTCGTTTAGGAATATCTGTAACATACATTCCCCTTCTCACAATTCTAGAAATTCATCTTTCATCTGTAAAAGGATATATATTTTTCACTATTTCATCTTCCTTTACTTCACATTTATTGACAAAAAAGTAAATCTTTACCATGATATTATTCAACTTAATTTTCAAATATCTCATTGGGAATCCCCTCTTAACAAACCAATTTATCACAACAAACTTTGGATTTATAATAACCAACCTTTGACAATTATTAATTTAATATCTTTTAAACTTACAAAATGAAAAAAATAACATTATTAAAATTTGGCATAAGTTTCATTTTTTCAAATTTCAATATTCCTTTTCTTGAAGAAAAAAAATGGTCAATATGGTTATCTTTACCACAAAAGGCCATCTAAAAGACTTAGATGACTTTTGACCTTTTTTGATTTTGAGACTTTTGATCAAAATGTTTTTTACCCTTTGGTAACAACATAGGGACAGCTTCTAGTTTTTTTTTTGGAATTTATTCCTTTGTTTAGCTCCCAACACACACTTTGTTCTAAAAAAATTATTGAAAGTTTTATTTTAATTTATCACTTAACTTGGAAATTCCAATTCCAAATTTATGTCTTTTAACTTGTCCATGTTCCAAAATTATTTTCTCAAGTTTGTTGGATCTTTCATAAAATTCCATTTGAAGTCTTCTTGCATCTTTCAACTAAATGGAAACATTTTGTAAATCAAGATTAAGAATTCATTTTTTATATCAAAACCATATTTTCCCTCTTAAGAATCCCATTCTCTTTCTTCAAAGAAGTAATTGATGGATTAATTTTTATTTTGTGAAAACTATCACAAACAGGAACATTCATATTGAATTATCAAGAAATATAAATATTGATTTTGCGGAAGCATACCTGAATCCATGACATAAAGTCAAAATATCTGAGTCTGAGGTCTTATGCTCTTCCAGATCAACACTTTTATTTCCTCTCTAAATTTCTCTCTGACAATGGGAATCAGAAGATTGGTGTTGTGTGATCTGGGGACCATGATCCCTATTTATAATACAATCGTGTCTTTTCATATTTCGTATATTTCTATTTTAACCCATCATAAAAATAGAAATTACGCTTGTCTCTACACAATAAAACCCACACTTTAATAATACATTAGTAAGGCCCCAAAACTTAAATTAATCACTTTAATTGGCCTACTTTTATTTGATACCCTATAATTCATATTTATTTTATATATAAGCCCTATATTAAATTTTACTCTAACAATCTCCCACTTGGGCTATATATATATGTAACTTTATAAATTTGAATTATACTTTATGAGCTCATGAGTTTTAGCTATCAAAACTTTATGTATCTTAACAATCTTGTCCATTAATTGCACCAATATAGAATCAAAGCGATCGTCATTATATATTTCGTAAGTAGACCCATCAATGATCACATATATCAATGCAACTAATGACAAAGATCAAGTGTGGATGTGTAGCATGGAAATTTCATGCAATGTGATCTTAACATGCCTATTTCCAACTGGTCATCCTTAAACCTTAGTGAGATCAAACCATATAAAGTCAGAGTGAATATAAACTTAATACTTTACTGCAGTAAATAACCATACAATATCCATTAAATCAAATATGTCTATGAAAGCATATAAAATACAAACTCCCACTAAACTGACATATCCTGAAAAGAAATTACACCCATATGAGCAGTGTGCTCATGAAAGACCTTGGGTGGTAATCCCTTAGTCAGCGGATCCGCAATCATGGAGTTTGTTCCATTGTTCTCTATAGATATAAGTCCACTCTGAACTCTTTCTTTTACAACTAGGAACTTAATGCCAATAAACTTTGACTTCGTAGAACTCCTGTTGTTGTTAGAATATAGTACTGCTAATTTATTGTCACAAAATAACTTAAGTGGTCTTTCAATGCCATCCATAATACGCAGCCCCGTGACAAAATTTTACAACCATATTCCTTGATTGGACGCCTCATAACAAGCTACAAACTTAGCTGCCATGATGGAAGAAGCTATAATAGACTGCTTAACACTCTTCCACGATACAGCACCTCCAGCAAGTAAGTAGATATAACCTGAAGTAGATTTCATGCTATCTTAGCATCCAGCAAAATCGGAGTCAAAATATATGATGATCTCTACTGTTCTGACTTTCGATAGGTGAGCATGTAGTCTTTTGTTCTCTGTAAGTACCTCATGACTCGCTTGGCTATTATCCAATGATCCTTTTCAGGATTACTTAAGTATCTTCCCAACATGCCAACAATTTACGCAATATCCGGACGCGTACATACTTGAGCATACATAAGACTTCCTACTACTGACGCATAAGGAATCTTTTGCATCTCCCGAATCTCAAAATCATTCTTGGGACATTGACTGAGACTAAATTTATCTCCTTTAGCTACAGGGGTGTCACCTGGTTTACAATCATGCATGCCAAATCTTTTAAGAACTTTCTCAATATAGCTCTTTTGTGATAAACTAAGTGTACTCCGAGAGCGATCTCGGTGTATTTGTATACCCAACACAAAAGAAGCGTTACCAAGATCTTTCATCTCAAATTTCTTTGAAATAAATCTCTTGGTTTCGTGCAACATACCTATATCGTTGGTGGCAAGCAAAATGTCATCAACATATAAAACCAAGTAAATATGCTTACTCCCACTGAACTTGTGGTATATACAATCATTAACCAGATTCATCTCAAAACCAAATGAGATGACAACTTGATGAAACTTGTAATACCATTGACGAGAAGCTTGCTTAAGCCCATAAATGGATTTCTTTAATTTGCAAACTGTTTTCTTTGCATGCCCAAAGTTCAAAAGGAGTTTTAACAGTTGCTTTAGTTGGTACTCTGTTAAGGATATACACTGCAGTCTTTAATGCTTCACCCCAGAGTAAATCTGGTAAGTTAGAGAAACTGATCATACTCCTTACCATGTCTTTAAGCGTTCTGTTTCGCCTTTCAGCAACACCATTCATGCTTGAAGAACCTGGCATGGTGTATTGCGGACGATACCGCACTACTCTAGGAATTTAGCAAATGGTCCTGGGCATTGTTCACCTGAACCGTCATACCTACCGTAGTATTCACCACCACAATTAGATCTGATGCTTTTAATCCTTTTGCTGAGTTGATTTTCAACTTCAGCCTTGAATGACTTGAACACATCCAGAGATTGGGACTTTTCATGGATGAGATAAAGGTAGCCATAACGTGAAAAATCGTCAATGAATGTGATAAAATATTGTCAACCGTTCCATGAAATCGTAGGGAATGTCCCACAAATATCTGTATGTATCAATTCTAAGACGTCTGTAGCCCTATTAGCACTAGATCTCCTTATGTTCGTCTGTTTTACCTTTGCATTTTTTGCAAATTTAAAATCTGAAAAATCAAGGGAATTTATAATTCCATCTGACATAAGTCTTTCAATTCTCCTTTGGGAGATGTGACCTAATCTCTTATGCCATAATGATGCAAAATTCTCATTGGTTAATTTTCTTTTAATACCTCGAGTACTTAATTGAAAGGTTTCATGATATGAAGCAATAGTATCAAGCATATAAAGGTTATCTACATAAGATAAAGAACCAGTACCAACCAAATTTGAATTATAAAGAAGACTAAATTTATTATTTCCAAAGGAACAAGTAGAACCAAATTTGTCCAATACAACAATAGAAACCAAATTCCGTCTAAATGACGGTACGATAAATGTCTCATTCAAATCCAAATAAGTACTAGACTTCAATAATAACATAAATATCCCAATTGCTTCAACTTCAACTTTCTTGCCATCACCCACAAAAATGTATCTTTCACCATCATTTGGCTTTCGGCAACCCTGCATAAACACACTGATGTGAGTGGTTGCACCAGAATCTATCCACCAAGTGTGTTTAGGTACCGAAGTCAAATTAACCTCAGAACAAACTAGGTTAAGAAGTGTACCTTTCTTGACACGCCAAGCATGATAGTTGGTATATTACTTCTTCATATGTCCCGCGTCTCCACAGAAGAAACAACCATCAACAGTTTTTTCTTTATGTTGTTTCTTTGGATATGGAACCACTGCAGCTTCTTTATCCTTCTGTCTTTTCTTCCCCTTATCCTTGGAAGTACTAGCCAAATGAGCACTTTCTGTCTTATCTTGCTTCAGTCTTCCCTCTTCTTGCACACAATGTGAGATGAGCTCATTAAGAGACCAAGTCTCCTTTTGGCAGTTGTAGCTCACCTTAAATTGACTGAATTGTGTGGGAAGAGATATCAGAACCAAATGCACAAGAAAATACTCAGAGAGATCAAGCTTAAGTGTTCTTAACTTCGAAGCGAGATGAGACATTTCCATAATGTACTCCCTAATGTTCCCATTACCTTTATATTTCATTGAGATGAGACTTGCCAAAAGTGTACTTGTTTCAGTCTTTTCATTTTTGGCAAATCTGTTCTTAATTTCTTCTGGAACTCTTTGGCTGTCTTTATCGTTTTCGATATTGTGCCCCTGAATGCTTCTGGAATGACCTTCTTTATGATCATCAAACACATGCGATTTGACTTCTCCCACCTTTAAAAGTCCTTTTTGTCATCAGAGGAACTTTTATCCGTAAGAGGTGCAGGAGAAGGAACCCTTAATGCAAGGTCCAGATCCATGACACCGAGAACTATATGAAGGTTCTCTTGCCATGACTTAAAGTTTGTGTCATTAAGCATGGGAATAGAATTAATAATGGCAGTAATGTTGGAAGCAGAACTGATAGCTAAATCAGAGAACAATAAACAAATAAAACTAGCTCATATAAGTGTTAAATCAAAAATAAATTCAAATAAAGGACAAATCCCATTTTAAGATATCCGACACTTTATTAATATTTGATCTTTGGAAAAAATATTAACTTGTAAGTGATATCTGCCGTAATAATCAAACACTGATAATAAGAACATATTGAATAATAATTCTTCCTTTGGGCCGATTTATTATTCATATGTAAAACTAAATAATTATCACGTGCTTATTATTAAAGTGGCACATGTAATTTTGTTAAAAAATAATCTTCCTTTGGGCCGATTAATATTCACATAAATTACATGCACATAATTCTTTTTATATTTCGAAATGAAATTAATTTTTTTTAACAAAAGTGGTCACTTTGGTGACATATTGTTTAAATTAATTTATCTCGAAATATATATATAAATACACCAAAATTTGAATTTAAATTTGTATGGTATTACAAGCATGAAAGTAATATTCAACTTGAAAGGTCATGGGTTCAAAACCCCTTTGACCCAGACTTGAAAGGTCATGGGTTCAAAACCTCTTGAGATCCTTCATAATTTTCATCATTTAAGAGACTTAAATATGAAACACCAAGAGTCGAACCTTTAACCTTCTACTACCATCATATCAACCTTTATACTTAATTTTTTAAAAAAATCATATAAAATCAACCGCTAGTCCAAATTTCATGAATTTTATATCGTTGGAATCGTAATGAAACGAAAATATTTCTGAATCCAAAAAATTTCTAAAATATTTACAGCCGAAAATTAATATCAATACCTTCCTAATATATTCTCAACAATTCAACATGAAATAACTCTGATACCACATGATGGATTAATTTATATTTTGTGAAAACTATCACAAACAGGAACATTCATATTGAATTATCAAGAAATATGTTGATGTAAAAAACTAGATCGCTCTAATTATTCAATTACAGATAAATAAATAAGACAAAGAATTTTAAAGCGGTTCAGCCTTATAAGAATGGCCTACGTCCACTGTTATGTTATTGCTGAGTGTTTTGGGAATTCTCGATTACAAGTGCTATCAAGAAATTCCGGTCCCCTTGAACGAGGGTGATACAAGGTATTTATAGCCCTTAGGCTGTACATGAAAGGGTGTTACATTAAATGATACACATATGAAAGGGTATTTCATTTAATGCTCTTCAAACGTGTGTGTCAAGATGATAAGCATTCAATGAATAGTTGAACTGTTGATTATCTGGCAATTAATGCTGTGGTCGAGATGCAGCTCGAACCGCCTTAGTTGCTCGTCGTCCAAGAGTTCCTCGGAGCATTGGAGTTTCCTCGGAGGACAAGAGTTCCTCGGAGGGTTAGTGTTCCTCGGAGTGAGTATGTTGGTCGGGGGAATAATCTTCCTCGTTGTTATTGTGTAGATTGACATGTGTCTTCTTATTATTTGTCCACATCAGCATACTAATTTTGGTATCAACAGAAGCCCCCAATGTTTCATATTTCGAACTTTGAGGAATATGGAACATTCTTTCTCGGTATATGGCAATATTAAATGATCTTCCTAGGTTTTAGGAGCCTTTTCTTCGTATTTGAATTTCCTTCCAAATTCGCAGAATTCGCCTTTTTTGCATTTTTATAAGCGCTTCGATCTTCGTGCCATTTTTGTCCTTTTAGCCGCCGGTAGCGTAATAATTTCTTTTTTTGTAATCATTTCTTTCTCCGTTTCCCAAGGCAAAGTATTTAAGCCTCAGAGGCAATCCCATCGTCTTCTACCTTTTCAATTTCTACTTTCGAGTTTTCTATAGCTTTTCTCTCTTCTGTGCGTTCATCCCTTTCTTCGTTTGTTTGTCAACAGATCTCCTTTTTCCTATAAGATTTTCTTCCTTCTCCTTCATTTCTTTTTATTCACCATGGTTTATATTATCGAATCTCTTGAGAAATTCTGTTCTGACTTTTCTATTCCTTCTTGGGCAACTTTGGAAAGTCTTTCTGAGACTTCAACTTATTTTAATTTGGCTAAGGGACATTGGTTCCCTAGCCTCTTTATTGCTGAATGTGGATTTTCTTTTCCACCAAAACCTTTATGCTTAGAGTTCTGTCAGTATTTCGACGTTGTCCCTGCAAAAATAGCCCCCAACACATGGAGAATAGTTAATGGGGTGTATAGGTTAAATCAAACTCATGGAAGTCGTATAGGAATTCCTGAGATCATGTACTGTTATAGATGGGCTGTTTTAGACAATGTTTATTATTTAATAACTAGATTTTTGAATAGGGCTCTAGTAGTCAACCTCCCTGATGCTAACAAGGATTATTTTGAACATGGAGTAGTTATAAAAAATTGGCAACATGCCCCTTTGGTTGGAGATGCAGTATATGAGGGTCCCATATGCCCTCCATATGGCAATGGGATAGGGTTTTTTCATCTTATTTTGTTTTTTGAAATTATGATTTCATTGTGTTTGACAAAATGTATGACTGATATTTCACTATGTTTTTATTTGCAGTTGACAGTAAGAGAAAAACTCCAAAAGAAGCAGAAGTTAATATCAAGCATTTAAAACATATCTGGAGTTTGCATCAGAAGGTTGCAGACGAGCACATTAGGTCTACTTCATACTTGCTGCAGTACAGGAGCTATACATCCTCTTTTACTGCTCGTCCTGTGGCTAGCATTAGCGAACCATTGCCAGCTTCTGAAGACTCTTCACCAGACTCTCACATTCCTTTGAGTCAGAGGATGGGCAAGAGAAGAGTTCCTGCTCTCTTTGAAGAGACCTCCTCTACTGAAGATGGAAAGAGAAATAAAGTTGATGTCCCAAAGGGGACAAAGAAAATGGATGCTGCCCCTTCTGCTGCTTCCCAGAAGGCCGCCGAGAAGCCCCCAGTGGCTCCTGTACAGAAGGATGCGCCTGTGGAAGTAATCACTATCTCTCCAACCAAAAATTCTTCTTTGGTTGAGGTTGTTGAGAAGACACCGAGGAGATTGAAGAAGTCCTCCTCGGTTAGTTTTTCTGAAGTCATTCCCCAGCTCCAAACTAGTGGAGCTGGTGTTCCAACCATTATTCCCCCGAGCTCTGCAATGAGCTCGGTAAAGACTTGGACTATTCCTGAAGTCCAAGGCATCGAGGAAAACTTATCTAGGGATATGCTGACATCCCTAGCTACTCGTCACATTGCTTCAGTAAGTTTCTTCTTATCTTGAATTCTTCTTTCCTTCTATCAATATATGTATCTCGGCACTAACTCATCACTACCTTCTTTTTTCAGCTGGTGAGTTGCTTTAACACCATTGTGAAGAAAGATGAAGCGCTCAAGGCTTCAAGCTCCTCGTCTGGAGTAGAGGATGCATTCCAGGGTTTGGCCCAATCTCTGAAGGAATCTTGTTAGAAGTACGATGAAGATAAAGGTGATTGGGAGAAGAAATTGGTTGCATCTGAAGCAGATAAGGTGCAGTTGGGAAATAAAGTGAAGGATTTGGAAAGAGAGAATAAGAAATACGTCGAGAAGCTCACTACTTTCGGGGAGCTTGAAAATAAGCTGAAATCAGCTGAGGAAGAGCTGACCCTTCTGCGCGAAGCAAATCGTCAGAAGGAGGAGTTGGAGGCCAAGCTAAAAGCCTCCGAGGACCTTCTATCCGAGAAGCTCTCCTCGGAGAAAATGAAAAGAAAGATGGCAATAAAGAAGTTTTTCAACACAGGTTGGGACAAAGGGTGGAACAAGGGAGTAGCTGCCATGATGACTCAGGTGCAATATGGAAGATTGAAATACTTCCGAGATGGCTGGGTTGCTGATTTGCAAGAATTGAAGGTGAGCGAGGACTCCGAGTTATTTCAACAGCATCTCCCTGGTCCTCCCCCAGCCATCGAGGATGAAGAAGAGGACGAAGCTGCCTCAGAAGAATCTTCACTGGTAGTGGGTGATCTCATCCCTACCCAGCCTGCTGACGAGGAGCTTTCATCTCGGCCAGCTCCTCCAGAACAAGTTCCAGCTCCCGCCGACCAACTCATTATTTCCACCGAGCAACCAAGCTCCTCGTCCCAGCCTCCCGAGAAAGTCTTGGGAGACAAGGAAAAGGTGTGAAGTTGTTCGGTATTCTCTTTCTCTTTTTCTTTTACTTGTACTTTGTATCCCAGATCTTTGTAACTTTGTCTTATGATCTAATAAAATTGGAGTTCTTTTCTTCCATATGATTGTCTCTTCTCTATCTGCACTCTGTCTTGATCTTCTTTTTCTTTCTCTGTTAGTTTCTGGCCAGGATGGATCTTCTGTCTACTAATGATACAAAGTTGATGCAACAATGCCATGAATATTATAAAGCTGGTCACACTGACCTAAGTGCATCAGAAGTTGCCGACATCCTTGGCCATGGTGCTACAGAGCAGGCGGTAGAAGCTTATCAATACCTGAAGGGCTTACTTGATCGAGCTGTGGCCAATAACGTGGCTTACTATGATATGATCGAGGAGCTCCAATATACTCTAGAAGATCTTCAGACTCAGTACAAGGAGTCAAATGCCTTGTTACATGAGGGGTATGAAAAGAAATATCAACAGCTTTCTGCCGAGAAGGGCTACGACAAACTCCTTGCTGGGTATGATATCAGGGAGAGGACCCTAAAGGGAGAAGTTGAAGCTTGTAGACAAATTGCTGAACTGTTGGAGCAAGAGAATAATAATTTGCAGAAAGAGCTAGCACAATATAAGTCTGCAGCCTCTTCTTCAACAGCGGTAATCCCAGTGACTGGTGAGGCATTTTCCTTCTTAGAGGTTGAGAATGCCAAATTAAGGCAAGAGTTGGATATCCTGCGAAGATCTGGTACTTCTACTTCTACTCGGGGACGAGGAAGAGGTTCTCGTGGGCGAGGAAGAGTTGCCCAGAATATCATCGAGGAACCAAGTTCTCGTCCTGCTCGGGGAGGATCAAGAGCTCTTAGTCGTAATGTTAAAGAAGCTCGTACTTGATCAACATTGGAAACTCAAGCATACCAATTGAATGCAAAAGATCGGGCTTTGTCTGAAATGTCCAAGAAAATCCTAACTTTGGAGGATCAACTTACTGCGACGAAGTCTGCTTTAGAGAATAAGGACATTTTTGTAAAAACCCTTCACGAGCAGTTGGAGAGACTAACTTTCTAATTCCATAAACAGCCCAGGGAATTTTGGATGGCTGGGTACAACGAGGCACTATTCCATTTAGATGCTCGTATCCAGAATGCCACTAATGAGGGCTATAAACAAAGCTGGTTGAATGCCTTATGCGTGTTGAAACTTGAACAGGGACATTACTTGTGGGACTATTATGACCCTGGTGTACTTGACTTTCCTGTGACACCGTTTAATTTGGACAAGGAATGGATCCCAGCTCATGCTATTCCTCGGAGCTTAATTGCACAATACCTCGGTGATTACAATCTTCATTCTCAGATCGAGGTATCTTGTCCCGAGCATCTATTGGACACACCTTCAGTAATGAATGTCAGAATGCTGAAGGACTTGAATTTTATTAATTCTCCTCAGACTTTAAATGATCCACCTGCTGGCGAGGAACCTATTTCAAAAGATGAGGGAAAGAAACCAATAGAGTAGGTATCTCAATGTAATAGTTAGTATACATGTAATTTGTAATTCGTTTTGAATTTTAATGAAAGACTTTCATTTTCTGTTTGCAAATCTGTATTGCTATTATTTTGTACTTGTCTAACACTTTTATATTTGTGATTGCATAACAATACTTTGTGGTTCATCGACCAGTCTAGTAATAAAAAGTTACAAGTATCAGTAATGTTGCTCGATCACTTAATAATGAAGTAATGAGTATAAAAATGTTTAAAATTTTTCCAACCAACCAAGGTTGTTAAATTGTGCTTGTCGACCAATTATAGTTAGTGAGAGTTTTGATCCCGACCAACCATACTTGGTTCAGTTTGGAATATTTTGTATTTTCTGAAATAGTTTTACCTTCCGACCAACATAAGTTGGCATATTTTGTTTCTTAACCAACCGAGATTGGCATTTTTAAGAATGTTGTTCTTGTCCTTTTACCAACCGGAGTTGGTCATGGGTTTGAACTATCATGTCCACTAACTCTTTTACCAACCGAAGTTGATCACATTAGTGTACGTCTCCTATCCAAAGGAGTATAATTTGTTCTCGCTATTTTACCAACCGAAGTTGATCACGCTCGAACTATCATGTCCACTAGTTATTTTACCAACCGGAGTTGATCACGCTAGTGTATGCCTCCTAACCAAAGGAGTATAGTTTGTTCTCGCCCTTTTACCAACCGGAGTTGGTCGTGGGTCTGAACTATCAGTGTCCACTAGTTATTTTACCAACCGGAGTTGGTCACGCTAGTGTATGCCTCCTAACCAAAGGAGTATAGTTTGTTCTCGCCCTTTTACCAACCGGAGTTGGTCGTGGGTCTGTACTATCGTCTTCTTTTTGCTGTCGAGTAGCGTAGTGTTGTACACTAGTATTACCCGAAAAACTTTCAATAAAAGGAGAGAAGCTTGTGAAACATCATCGTTTTATTCATATTGATAGAACTGCTTTACATTTTACATTACTGATAATACTTGCGTAGGTGTTCAGCATTCCATGCATTCTTGAATTCCTCTCCTTCTAGAGTTGCTATTCGGTAAGTTCCTGGTCAAACAACTTCTATAACTCGGTAAGGTCCATGCCAATTTGCTTCCAATTTATTGTGCTTCTGAATGACCTTCTTTAGAATGCCTTCTTGAAAGGCTTTTTCACATTCATCATTCCACTCGAAAGTTTTTCGGAGTGTTTTGAAGAATGGAAGGCACCTATCAGTTGCTCGAGATACAAATCTATTGAGCGCTGTAACTCGACCTGTAAGACTCTGCACTTCTTTCTTCGTCGTTGGAGATCGCAACCCTAAAAGAGCTTTGATCTTTACTGGATTTGCCTCAATGCCTCGCTGATTGACGATGTACCCGAGGAACATTCCTTCTCGTACTCCAAAGGTGCACTTCGTCGGGTTGAGCTTCATCTGGTATTTATCCAGTTGATCAAAGGTCTGACCTAAGTCAACTAGATGCTCAACAGCTTTCTTGCTCTTTGTCAGCATATCGTCGACATAGACTTCCATGTTGCAACTGATTTGTTCGGCAAAAACCTTGTTCATCAGCCGCTGATATGTCGCTCCTGCATTTTTCAAACCAAAAGGAATAATATTATAACAATAAGTTCCCCTAGGGGTAATAAAAGAAGTGCTTTCCCTGTCTTCAGGTTTCATTTTGATCTGGTTATAACCAGAGTAAGCATCCATGAAGCTGAGCAGCTCGTGCCCCGAGGTAGCATCCACTAGTTGGTCAATTCTGGGCAATGGGAAGTGATCCTTTGGGCAGGCCTTGTTGAGATCAGTGAAATCAACACACATTCTCCATTTATAGTTTTTCTTCTTTACCATCACCACATTTGCCAACCAGTCTGGATACTTCACATCTTCACTGAATTGAGCTTTCTGGAGCTTGTCGACCTCCTCTTGAATAGCTTAATTCTTCTCGGGGCTAAATACCTGTCTTCTCTGCTTTACAGGCTTGATCTCCTTATTCACATTGAGCTCATGACATAAGAAGTTTGGATCTATTCCTGGCATGTCTTCATGACTCCACGCAAAAGTTTTCTTTCTGTTTCTCAAGAAAGTTATCAACTCCTGTTTTATTGAAGCATCCAACGACGAACCTATCTGGGTTACTCGTTCAGGGTGTTCGTCGTCCAGAATAACATTTTTTGTAGATTCTACCACCTATCCTTTTACAAGTTGGGATTCATCTCTCGGATCAAGTGTTTTAATTTCTGTACTTTCATCCACCTGGTAAGTAGTAGTCTTTTTCCTTGACTCTTCAAGCTCCTCTTGCTCGGCAGATGAATAATATCATTCTCGAGCTACTTTTTGATCACCTTTCACAACTCCTACTCCGAAATTTGTTGGGAATTTTAAACACTGATGTACTGTAGATGGAACTGCTTCGAACTTCTTCAAACCAACTCTCCCCATGATGATGTTGTAAGCTGACTGCACATTCTTATCCATCACAAATAAGCGTATTCTTTATGTTCGACAAGCAGGCCAAGTTCCAATAAATATATCCAACTTGATCGTCCCAAGTGGAAAAACTTTCTCGCCAGCAAAACCCAAGAGAGGTCTGTGATAAGGTTCCAATTGGGATAGCCTTAAATTTAAACTATCAAAACATGAGTAGTACATGATATCTGCCGAACTACCGTTATCAACCAGCACCCTTAAAATCACTACTTATTTCATTCTCATTTTGATCACCAAAGGGTCGTCGTGAGGATAAAGAACACCTACCAGGTCATTTTTTGAAAAGCCAATAACCAGCTTCTCTTTGTTTACCTTCCTCGGACGATCCTCCTCGGCCAAATTTATTCGCTGAATGTACGAGCAAGCTTGTGCCTCTCCGAGGTAAGCTTTTCTTTCTGCAGTAAGATCTCCTCCTCCTGCATCTCCTCCTGTAATAACATTACAATCAAATGACCCAAAACGTATGGAAAATACCTCTCGTTCTGGCTGCCTTGGTTTCTTGGGAAGATCGGGGTCATCTTCGGCATCATCTTCATGGCCTCTCTTCTTTTTCTCCTCTGCTTGACGAGGAGATCTAGATCTCTCTCTAGTTCGATCATTATTTCTTCTTTCACCTCCCCGATCAACATACTTTGCTAGCTTTCCTCTTCGGATGAGTGTTTCAATCTCATTCTGAAGAGCTATGCAATTTTTAGTCATATGGCCATGATCTTTGTGGAACTCGCAATATTTATCTCTATTCCTCGCATCAGGGTCTGACCTCAGTTTCTTCGGCCACTTTACCTCCTCGCTATTCTTGATTTCTTCCAAGACATGATTAATACCTATTTTCAAGGGAGTATAATTATCGAATTTCTTCAGGACTTCCCATGATGACTTATTATTTCTGGAACGCTTGTCACCGTCATTGCCCTTATGCTCTTTATTTTTAGACTTGTCGA
This sequence comes from Sambucus nigra, assembly GCA_949130495.1. Lineage (NCBI taxonomy): Eukaryota > Viridiplantae > Streptophyta > Magnoliopsida > Dipsacales > Adoxaceae > Sambucus > Sambucus nigra. The sequence goes on along the minus strand of OX422213.1, from coordinate 135,259,973 downwards.
CGTCCACCTTGGTGTCTTTATCCATATTCTTCTTTGCAGCCATAGCTTCCTCGTCATTCATGATTTTGGCCGCTTTTGCCATCAACTCTGATATAGTTTTAGGTGGATCTTTCGCCAAGGTGTAGTACAACTTATTAGGCAACAACCCACTCATCAAGGCGGTGATTGATGTCTTCTCCTCGTAATCTATGACTTTCAGCTTCTCGTTATTGAAACGAGTTATGTAATCTCTAGTACTCTCACCAGATTTTTGTCTAACACTTAACAAGTGTGCTACTCGTTTTACTGGCTTTGCTCCAAAACAGAAATTGCCGATGAACAACTCGGCCAACTGACAGAAAGTTGAAATCTTACCCCGAGGAAGATTGTTGTACCATATCTGGGCAGCTCCAGTAAGAGTTCCTGAGAATGCTCTACATCTCATCTCGTCGGGGACAGTATAGATATCGGCGGCAGCTTGATATTGCTCTATATGAAGAGCAGGATCTGTCTTTCCATCATATTTGGGGGTCACTACTGGTGCTTTAAACTTTGACGGTGTAGGAAAATTCACAATGGCCTGGACAAAAGGTGTCCCTTGAACAAAAGTTCGTTGTAGGGGATTCTTCGCCTTAGCCATTTCTCCCAATCTATCCTCCAACCGCTGAAGGGATCCTTTCCACGCTTCATTCCCTTCTTCGGGCCTGTTGGTTCGAGCAATAGATCGTTCTGAAGTAACCTCCTGAGATCTATCTTGACGAGCAACTGGCCGTGATTGTGCTGATCCTTCTCTTAGATCTGATGGTTGTCGAAAACTCCTCGACATGGTCTTAGGTGGACTCCTATTCCTCCTAGGGCCTAATCGACTGAAAGGAGACACCCTACTCAGTCTTTCTAAGGCACTGGGTCTTTCTAGAGAGAGAGTGATACGTTGATCAGTATCTGTAGCCCTTATTGACGAAGTTCGCCCAGGTTGATAAGAGAAATCATCAGACTCCTCATTACGATATGACTCAGTACGCCTGGATCGTGAAGAAAGTAAATAAGTTTGCCTCTGATCACTTCGTTGTCCTGAACGTGCAGGTGCACCGCCATGAAGGGTTTGTATGAGTTACCTCATTATTTCTTGCATGGCGGTTTGTCCTTGAGCCAGATTCGTCATAATCCCGGCCAGATCTGGAGGTGCAGAGGGATTCGGAGGATTTCCAGCATTTCCGGCGTTTTGATTGCTAGATTATGGATTATCCGCCATTGATGATGAATGATTTTTGGTGAAAAACGATAATAACAATCGTTCCCACAGACGGCGCCAATCTGTTGATGTAAAAAACTAGATCGCTCTAATTATTCAATCACAGATAAATAAATAAGACAAAGAATTTTAAAGTGGTTCAGCCTTATAAGAATGGCCTACGTCCACTGTTATGTTATTGCTGAGTGTTTTGGGAATTCTCGATTACAAGTGCTATCAAGAAATTCCGGTCCCCTTGAACGAGGGTGATACAAGGTATTTATAGCCCTTAGGCTGTACATGAAAGGGTGTTACATTAAATGATACACATATGAAAGGGTATTTCATTTAATGCTCTTCAAACGTGTGTGTCAAGATGATAATCATTCAATGAATAGTTGGACTGTTGATTATCTGGCAATTAATGCTGTGGTCGAGATGCAGCTCGAACCGCCTTAGCTGCTCGTCGTCCAAGAGTTCCTCGGAGCATTGGAGTTTCCTCGGAGGACAAGAGTTCCTCGGAAGGTTGGTGTTCCTCGGAGTGAGTATGTTTGTCGGGGGAATAATCTTCCTCGTTGTTATTGTGTAGATTGACACGTGTCTTCTTATTATTTGTCCACATCAGCATACTAATTTTGGTATCAACAATAAATATTGATTTTGCGAAAGCGTACCTGAATCCATGACATAAAGTTAAAATATCCGAGTCTGAGGTCTTATGCTCTTCCAGATCAACACTTTTATTTCCTCTCTAAATTTCTCTCTGACAATGGGAATCAGAAGATTGGTGTTGTGTGATCTGGGGACCATGACCCCTATTTATAACACAATCGTGTCTTTTTATATTTCGTATATTTCTATTTAAACCCATCATAAAATTAAAAATTACTCTTGTCTCTACACAATAAAACCCACACTTTAATAATACATTAGTAAGGTCTAAAAGATAGCCTATAATTCATATTTATTTTATATATAAGCCCATATATTAAATTTTACTCTAACAGTAATCTCATTATTAAACTTATTCAACAATTCAACTCTTTCATTATTTTAAAGTTGAGGTTTTTTTAAGATTCTTTATAAAATCATTTTCAAGATTTTACATTTTGAATTTTGAAAACAATTTAATATTTATCTCCTTCATCTCAAGATACTCTTGGTAAAGCTCATCAAACGTCTGGCATATAGTTTCATCACGAATATCACTTTCTTTTTCAAAAGATTAATTAGACTACATAACATGAGAATCTACACTGGAAATTGACAATGTATCACCATTATATTTTATTATTATATTTATCATGCAAATGACTCTTAACAATAAGACTCACACCCATATTCTTTAAGTGAGAATCAGTCTTGTTGTCTTCACCTTCACTTGCTTATATCTCGTCAAGATTTTCCATCTCATCAGTAGAGGAATCAAATGAGGACTCACTCTTAGAATCACAAAGCCTATATTTGTACACCTTAATCTTTTAAAATGCACTAGCTTTCGTATTTTTCCTCAAATGCATGGGGCAAACATTCCTATGATGACCAATACCATAACATTAAAAGAATTTATCACATCATCTCAACTTAGCTCTAATAAACTTGATGAAATCATTTATTAATGGCCTTTATGCTCAACCTTAAAGGATTTAATTTTGGGGGCTCATATTTTCTTTTAATTTTCACTTTCATTCACAACTTCTTTCTCACTGCCTTGACGTTGAAAGTAAGGCCTTTCAAGGATTCCACTCTTGAGCTCAAACGTTTGAAGAGATAGGACTAACTCGTCCAACTTATAATTATCGGTATCCAAGATCATATTTAGAATGGTCATCTAAGTGCTGAAACTAGACGCTAGTAATCTTAAAAGCCTCTTTCCCGCTCTATTCTAGGGGATCCTCACTCCTAACTTTTATGAGGCATTGACCACTTACGTTAGCCTTGTATAATATGCACCAAACTCTTTTCTTCCTTCATCCTCATAATTTCCAATGAATTTGCAAGTTATTTAAACTTTGTTCACTTCACCATCGAAGTACTCGTGTGAGTCATATTAAGTATTTCCCAAGCATTCTTGGCGGTTTCACAATTTACAATTCTATTATATTATTGAGTACTCACAGATGCAAACAACGCATCTAATGAAATTAAATTATAATTGTAAGATGAAAATTGAACTTCAGACCAATTTGCCCTAGGAGTTATAGATTGGACACAATTTACTTCCATCATGCGACAATACCATATGTCTTTTACATTCATCCATACATTCTCATGTTTGTACCTCAATTGAGATCTTACCTTTGCTTTCCAATGTCCATAATTGGAGCCATCTAAGTGATATGGGTGTTTGGTAGAATCACCATCTCTCATCGCATCCATCTCAAACGATCTAAACAGTAAAAAATCAAGGAGATCAAGAGTAAAAATAGATTTACAACCAAAATCACAAAAAAGTATATAAAGAATCCACTTTAGGATGTAGATATAAAGAAGAGGAAACTACTCTAATAATAACTGAGACCATGACTCTGATCAATGTGTGAACATATATGAATGTACCAGAGGGAGGGGATTAATATGACACAATTCCAATCATTACAATTAAGATCAATTTTGACCCAGGTATAAAACCCAGTATCCTAATTTTGAGAAAACTTATAGGAATCAGATTTTAAACCTTCAGTCTTAATTTGAACATGTGTGTAGGTGATTTTTGTTCATTAAATTGTAATTCAATGATCTAATTTTCAACACACATACACACATGGAAATATCAACCCTAATTATGTCAATTAACTAGGTTAGAGACCTTAAAAGTCCAATTATCTACCAAGTTATATATGAATCAACCCTATATCTAATGTAAAAATATGGGTGGTCTTATTTAGATTATCAATTCAAACCATAATCACCACATAAGGATAAATCTACAAAACCCCTTAAAGCGACGAAATGTCGAGTGCATGCTCTCTCTCATTACACTTGAAGAGGTAATTTTATAATATGTAGGAAGGTACCTCTTATCTGAATCCTTTATAGGTAGTTACCTAGGTATATATCAACTTTCCCCCATCGAAAAAGAGTCAAGCTTAGAACTCCACCAAGCATGAAAGGAAGTCCATTTTTCACATTCGGGAGATCAACACCTTGAGAAATTCCTCCAATGAACTAACCAATTTGATCGGATATAGATTTAAATTTGAAATTCAAGTTTTTTATGATATGAAGTGATAGTGATCTAACGTATTTTTTGTTTGGAAAAAAATCCACTTAATAAAAGTATTCACAAGTCACAAACTAAGTACAAATCACGACAACTCTCTCAAATTATAAGGACGAAGAATAACTGCAAGAGATTATGGTATAGTCCTATAAAAATGAGTTAGACAAAAACTCAGATTATCAAATTATAATTTTTAGAGCCAAAACTTGTATTTAAAGGCAATTCCAAAAATGTGGGCAGCTGTACTGACGGTGTCGGATTTCCTCCATATGCATGGTACATATCTCATTGGCTAGAAATAATTCACATGAAATCTGTTAGTGTTCATTAAAATCGTGTGTATGGTTACAAATTGGCGTCGTGCATAGGTCCAATCTTTCAAGTTTACAAGGTTTTAATCAACAAAGCCCTTTTATAAAATTTTACACGTTTCAAAACTTATTTTGCAATTCACTTCAAGTTCAAAAAAGTTTTAGAAAAATGTGCATATGTGCAAAGCTTAGATACCAAAATCACAACCATATAAAAGGATATTAAAGTTGTATCGGGTTGGAAGCTTTGTAGATGTGCTGAGTCGTTGATTCCGAATGATGTACAAAGATAACATATAGGATTAGGTTTCTCACCCATGGCATCTATATAAAAATCAAGCTTTATTTTGGATTATGTAAGATTCAATGATTTGACATGGGATTTAGCTAACCTTTATATATATATATGGGTAAAATACATTTGACCTTATAATTGCTTCAATTTGCTAAGTTAAATGGTTAATTCCCTTGGTTGCAATTCTTAGAGTTTAAATTTGTATTAACATTTTTTCTTAGAACCAAACACTTATGTAAATTTTTCCTTCACAATGAGATATTCATTCCAAAAATAAGGTATCAACTGATCCCTCAAATAATAAAACTATTGGATCCAAACATTAAATGATCCAAATATTTATATTGTTTGATGTGTTATTAATTCAAATCATAACTTTCTTTTGTTAAATAGAAGGCTTCTTCGTTAGAATCATGATGGCACAACTTTTTAGGAGTAATCGTTATCAAGCCTAGTGTTTCTTTTTGAGGAAATATTTTTGATGTTGACATCATTTTTTTATGTCTTTCAATTGTTGGAATCCAAGTGACATTTAATAAAAAGATTATCTCTCTTATTAATGTGTTCAACTAACTATATACATGTGTGGATCAAAAAATTATACATATAAACTCTTTGCATAAAAAAATTGCTCTTATATAAAAGAAAGTTCCCTTTTTTATGCAAGTTATTTTTTTTAAAGTTGTTTTTATATCAAAAAATCATTATAAAACTAAAAAGAACAGTTTTATAATGTTTATTTATATATTTTGAAAAAAATTCTTTTTTTTGTAAGTTATTTATACATATATATATATATATATATAACAAAATATTATTCTGAATGAAGACGTTTTTATTTTGTTCAATGGCAAAAAAATAGAAAAAATGAAAAAAAAAAGTATTTTTTATGAATAATAATGTTATTAACTTTCCTAAACGTTTTTTTTTTAAATAACGTTAAAACTTGTATGTTATACATAAAACAGTTTATATATCAAAAAATTACTTTTTAACGTATAGGTTTATATGTATAAAAACATTCTTTTAATGTTTTTTTATGTATAAAAACGTTATATGGCTTATAAACACAGTTGCTTTTAACGTTTTTTTAATATAAAATGTATATAAACTTTTAATACTTTTATATAAAATGTATATAAACCTTTTTTTTTAATATAAGATGTATATAAACAGTTAATAACATTATTATTCATAAAAAAATACTTTTATCTTATTAACTTTTTTAACCGTTTTTTTAAATAATATTAAAACCTGTATGCTATACATAAAGTAGTTTATATATTAAAAACTTTTTTAAACGTTTTTTTTTAAATAACATTAAAACCTGTATGTTATACATAAAATAGTTTATATATTAAAAAATTACTTTTTAACGTATAGGTTTATATGTATAAAAACATTCTTTTAATATTTTTTTATGTATAAAAACGTTATATGGCTTATAAAAGCAGTTGCTTTTAACGTTTTTTTTTATATAAAATGTATATAAACTGTTTTTTTATATACATTTTATATAAAAAAAAACGTTAAAAGCAACTGCTTTTATAAGCCATATAACGTTTTTATACATAAAAAAATATTAAAAGAATGTTTTTATACATATAAACCTATACGTTAAAAAGTAATTTTTTTATATATAAACTGTTTTATGTATAACATACAGGTTTTAACGTTATTTAAAAAAAACGTTTAGGAAAGTTAATAACATTATTATTCATAAAAATACTTTGTTTCATTTTTTCAATTTTTTTGCCATTTAACAAAATCAATAATATTTTGTTATATATATATATATGTATAAATAACTTACAAAAAAAAATATTTTTTTTCAAAATATAGAAATAAACGTTATAAAACTGTTCTTTTTAGTTTTATAACGTTTTTTTGATATAAAAACAACTTTAAAAAAATAACTTGCATAAAAAAGGTAACTTTTTTTTATATAAGAACAGTTTTTTTATGCAAAGAGTTTATATGTATAATTTTTTGATCCACGCGTGTATAGAGTCTTTTTGTTAAATGCCACTTGGATTTCAACTATTGGGAGACATCAAAAGATGATGTCTTTGACAACATCAAAAAAAATTCCTTTTTTGGACTACTGATCATTGATGTGGAATCAAAGTTAATTCTTTTTGTTAGACTATCAACCATTATGTTGAGATATTTGCTTGTATGCAAAAAAAATTACCATTAACTCATAATTTTTCCTTATAACCACCACCCCAAAATCATAAGTCTTAGTATTTATTTATTTCCTAATATTCCTTCTTGTGATTATCACTATAATGTATTTAAGATTCCCAACAATTCACTTAGTCCACATTGAAATTTCAAATAAAATTCCAAAATATGATTTTCGTATGCATTAGGCCAATCAAGAAGTGTCAAGAACAAAGTAAATATATATGCTAATTAAAACATGAAAAACGATTGATGTACAAAAATGAAAAAAAAATGGATGCTTTATAGCACTCAATGAAAATCCAAATATGTTGATGAGTTTTCATTGTTTTTCTTTAACAAACATAATATTTCAATGATTTTACACATTATCTAAATAATATGAAGAAAATTAAACTGCTCATTGCGTATGCACTCATTTTCCCTTGGGATTTTAAACTCAAGATTTTTCCTTTCGTTTAATTGTGTTCTTCCCTGATTGAATCAACTGGCTTGTGTAAGTGAGAACTAATTATGAGATGGATTGTTTCTTAATCATAATGTGCGTGCCATTACGTCTTAACCCCCAAATAGTAATGCCTAATTTGACTTAACCTTTCGTTTGCATAATTCTTTGACTTTGCCCTCAACATTAGGGATTAACTCTAATTTGACATTATAAAGAGGGGGTAAAGTCAAATAAATCCTTATATTTAACTCCTATTTTTATTCAATATTTTGAGATACCCCCTCTTGTAAGGGGTATATAAAAGAGATTAACAAGTAGAGGTCAAGTCAAATATCATATTAAAAAGTAGGAATTAAGTCAAAAAAGTCAAAATTAAAGTAGTCGTTAATATAAACGGATGAAAGTTATTGACAACATATATAAAGAAAAGAAAACTTAGATTGTAACAAATAACCAGGTAAGATATGAGTTGAAAAGACAACATTTATTTTTTTTAAATAATAACAAATTTCTTATTAGATATGTTGGTTTCTAGCTATTTATTTGGTTTCAACCATTGATTATACGAATTATGAACTCAAACTAGGAAACGAGATTGATTTGAATGATTCAAAATAGGAATCCAAATTGATATATTTTGATGAGTCAAGCTCTTGTGAGGAACCCGAAAACGAGATCTTTTTTATAAAAGTTTTTTTTGCTTTTTATTTCCAAACATTTCAGGGTACTCCTAAAAAAAATAGGTGGTATTTTAAAAAAATGGATCAATGTTTGACAGTTTTTAAGAATTTAAGTCAACCGTTAAACACTCACTTTCTCACACGCGTGCACTCTCTGTCTCTTATCTTTGTCTCTCTCTCTCTCTCTTAAAACACTCACTAATTCACGCATCCACAATCACACCATTCTCTCTCGCTTTTACACAAACACACACAGACTTTGTCTCTCTCAAACGCTCACACCTTCACACAATTATCTCCCACTCTCACACACACAACCTCATTCTCTCTTTCATAAACTCACTCGCATATATAATCTCTCTCTCTCTCTCTCTCTCACACACACACACACATACACACACACACATGCGCATACACACGCACTCCACCACCTAGAATTTAAGTTATGTGTGATTATATATACGTGTGTGCATGTGTGTGTGTGTGTGTGTATGTGAGTGTATGTATGTGTATATGAGTGTATGTGGTTAAGAGAGAGAGAGAGAGAGAGAGAGAGAGAGAGAGGATGTGTGTGTGACTATGTGTGTATGTTTGTGTTTATGTGAGTGTGCGCGTGTTAGAGAAAGAGAGTGACGTAAACTACACGCCAATGGCTAAAAGAAATAAATCAAACACTAATTTTTAAAGAGAGAATCAAAAGATGTCATATATTTCAAGAATGGAAAAGTATGCGCAAATGAGGATTACATGGGTATTTAAAAGGAAGAATTACTTGTTAATCAAGTAATTAGCTAAAATAACTATAAAGGACAATCATTGACAAAAATATACCTAATTATAGTCCTAAACATGCTTGGAAACTAGGTAAAGACTAAAAAGGAAATAAAATAACTAACATTAAAAAAAACTAAAAAGAAATATAAAAATGACAAATAAACTCTAAAATAAAAGAAAATAAATCCATTCCCATCATTCTCCCCGTCTTTAAAAAAAGTTCGTCCTCGAACTTGAAAATTGAATATGCATGTAAAGTCTTCAAAATTTGCGTCCGGAAAGACAAGCGACCAAAAAGAAGATCACCCCCAGGGTCAAAAGTTAGTCTAGGGTTTGGATCAATGTCGAGATTTCTTGGTTTGATTTGGTAAGGGTTTGTGAATTGGGCTGGGGCGAGAAGATCTATAGGGTCAATAGAGTCGGACAACACAAGATTTGTGTCAAGATTGGTCTGATAGGGCTGCCTGTCGGAGGTGGAGCAAATTGGTGGCCATCCAAGGGTGGGGCGACCAAGAAAAATCGTGGGAATGCTTGGATCAGACCCCCGATGACATGGATTCAAGCCCACTAGCCTTTCAAAACTTTTAGCAGTGGGGTTTTGCTGTATCGGGTCAACGAGGTTTTGGATGTATAGCAACGGGTTTTTAACGGTTAAGGGATGAGAATAATGGTCGTAAATGAGGGTGGGAGTCAGGGGATGAGGTGAGGGTGGGTGTTGGCCTAAACAACAACAAATTGGGTAGGCCCAACTACTACAGGGCAGCCTTGGGTGGGAGTTTTGCCCAACCCAATTGGGTGAGAGGGGTTGGTCCATACTTTGTTTCGAGCTGGATTTTTAGTGTTAATTTCCTTTTCGGGTCGATGGAAAAGGGTGTATTGTGTACCATTTGTGTTGCTAGTATTTTGATAGTGGTGCTTCCTCACCGTCGGGGCGAGATCCATACGCCGTAACAATTATTTGTCAGAAAATTATTTTTTCACTGTGGTAAGTGGTAAAATTTTGGAGGAGAGGAGGAGAAAAATGGTATCAAATTATTGTTTTTTTTTCTGTGCTATTTCCTCCTATTTTTGATTGAGTTCATGAATGCATTTCTCAAGTCTTGATCGTTTTTCCTCAATTCTTGAATCTCCTCTTGTCGTTATTTGGATTTGTTTGGAGCCATCGGGTCCGTAGCGTACGATTTTGATATTCTACACACATCGATACATGCTAATACACGAATACACCAATGTTTGGAGTGACACCTCACTCTAATACCAATTTGACGAAAACTACACGTTAATGGCTAAAAGAAATAAACAATTCATTTAAGCGGATTTGAATTATGCCTAAAATTCGATTATCCGATTGCCCGATTATTAAATGGAGCGGATTTGGATTCATATACTCCGATCCGTTAATAATCCGATTCGATTAATATTTTTAATATATATTGTATTTAATAATATTTTAAATATTTATTATAATAGTTCTTTATTTCATTATTTGTTTTTTGGAACATTTACAAAATAAATTTATGAAATAAGAGTTGAAAATAAAAATGTTGCAAATCAAGTTTAACATAAACGGATAATCGGATCCGAATCCGTTTAACATAAACGGATATGTATTTGGATTTGTCTCATCCTATCCGATTAATAAACGGATCACATCAGAATCCGTTTAATATAAACGAATATGGATTTAAATTTGGCTGATCCGGTCTGAATCCGATCCGTTTACAGGCCTACTTGTGTGTGGTTTTGTGTGAGAATGTATGTGTGTGAGTGTAAGTGAAAGTGAGTATTTTTATCTTAATTATTGGTAACATATCATCTCCGTCATTTTAGAGGGGAAAAAAATTATAATTTTTTGGAAATTTTAAATTATAGGAGTTCTTAATTCCACCTATATTTTCAACCAAACATTAAAAGTCTAAATGAGGAGAATCCTAAGTTCCAAAAATTCCAAATTCTCGTTCCGAACCTCGAACACAACGTGACCTTAGGGGTGCTTATTCTTGAAGTCGTTGTTGCCTAGATAGTAGATATAGTGATTACAAGCTTTTGGGTCTTTTCACAATTTTTCTTATTTTCTTTTTAATTTTTTTATTTAAGCAATTTCTTCCAAATAAGCAGCAGCAAATGCTGGGCTAAGAAAAACGTCCCAATTAGCATTAAGGATCATTGTATCGATCCATTTTTTCATGTTTCATCTTGTAGGAAAAGTAACAGAAAGTAAAAAAAATAAAAATAAAATAAAGATAACTTTCTATCCATAAGGAATCGAAACCTTTTTTCTTTCCTTTTTTATTGCAAGATGCCAAGTACAAGGAATACAATGAAAACGAAAAAGAAGAAAAGAAATGAACATATCTTACCATACTTACCCTCAAAACCAAATAACTTGATTCATTCCACATTTGTGATTAAAAAAAAAAAGGTTATTGAATACCATCACTTAAACAGTCTTCTCACCCATATTTCGAGAAATATTCATCTCGTCCCATCAACTTTTAGTAAATACATGTGGGTGAGTTTCCAATTGTCTTTCCAACTAATTTTGGACCAAAATTTCAATTTTATCAATTTCTTATACATTCCAACAAAAATTTAAAACATCTAAATAATTGAATTTTAAATTATACATTATTCCCAAATCACATTTATGTTATTTTATTGGCACCATCATGTTCATACATAATACAATACACATGTGTAATTAAAAAATCTATATATTGATAAAAAAAACATTGACATAAAATTTACAAAATCACAATGAAACTATCGAGACACTTCATATTAATATATTAATTAAATAAAACACTTTATTTATATTATTATTATTTTTTACCCTTTTATAGAAATAAAAACAGTTTTTTAATAAATAAAAACAAATTTTTGTTTTATAGAATTTTTCTTTTTCGTCCAATTTTTATTTTTTAGAAATAACAAAAAATGCTTTTTTGTTCTCTTTTCATCCCAGTTTTTATTTATCAAAAAAAGGCAAAATACTTTTCTCTTTTTTAATTTATTAAAATAAATAAATAAAAACTACTTTTTGTTCTCTTTTTTGACCCAGTTTTCCTATGAAAAATGTTTATTTTTTGTCGCAATTTATCTATAAAAAAAATCTCAGTTTTTATTGGATCAATTACCAAAAGGTCCATCAATGATTTTTTAATACACAATTACTGGGATAATATTTGTCAAATCCAAGAAAAAGCAAATAGTTACAAAGACACCTGGAAAAAAAAAAGATATAACATTTATTAATAGAGTGCTTCTACTATGACTTAAATTTTGATATAATTTTTTGAAGCAAACTGATGTGTTAGTTTATTATTGGTTGATTTTTAGTTTTCATTGGTATGGACCCCAAAAACAAACCAATAACAAACTATCATATCAGTTTGTTCCAAAAAATTATGTCAAAAATTAAGTCATAATAGTATTTTTGTTATTAATAATCTCCTTGTTATTTTTACATAAAGCCGGGGCACATCTACATATGGCCCACAAAAAATGGGACGACGCTGAAGAGAAGAAACATTAGCATTTGCCAAAAAAAAAAAAAAAACTATCTTAACTGAAGTGGCAGCAATGATAATGGGTTGGGTTCTATGTAGGTGGGAAGAATCGGTTGAGATTAAAAGGCAAAGTGTAGAACTCTTCGTTTCTGTTGTCACCTCTAAATGTTCTGAACTTCACCCACCATGGCATCCCCCGGTCTTTCATTGACTGCTCTGCCTCTAATGTGTTGTCCAGAAACACTGCAACCAGCAACCCTATTGTTGGTGGTGATGAAAATAGGGTATTCAATACTGCATTAAACTGCAGATACAAACACGCATATAAATTCATCTCTCATGAAAAGTATATTATTAAATTGAAATACTCACCCATAAAGCATTGGTGCGAACAAGGCCATGTCGAGGAGTCCAGTATTCGTTGAAAAATTGTGGAATGGATATTCCAAGAAATAGCGAGAGCCCAGTTATAATGAGGTTTCTCATAGAATTCATGTTTGTAAATTGAAGAAACGACAACCCAACTGAACCTGCACACAAACAAGGGGGAGACCTTGTGAAATGAACAAAATAATAGAGAGAGAGGGAGTGTGTAAATGATCTAATGGCGTACCTACAAGGCCAAAGAGAACACAGTACAATCCCGCATATATGGGGAAGGGTATAGATGCAAAAACAGCTCCGAATTTCCCTGACAGTCAACACGATGAATCTTTTAGTGAAACCATTATACCAGCCATTGGAACACAACTTCAACCCAAGTTATCAAAATTGTGCTTATCCAATTAAAGAAGTAAACTCAACTCAACTCAACAAAGTCTTTTCCCAATTATTTGGAGTCGGCTACATGAATCCTATTTTTCCATTCCATTCTATCCCGTGCAATATCTTCGATTAAACCACATGATATCATGTCTTTTTTTATAATATCTCTATCCCTTGGGTTACCATCAATACTAACTAAATCACTCTTCCTTACAGGAGCATCCATTGGTCTACGCTTGACGTGTCCAAACCATCTAAGTCGATTTTCTCTCAATTTATCTTCTATAGGAGCTACTTTTACCGTTTCACGAATTTGTTCATTTTTAATTTTATCCTTTCGAGTTTTACCACAAATCCATCTTAGTATTCGCATCTCCACCACACTCATTTTCTGCACATTTTGTTTCTTGATTGCCCAACACTCCGTCCCATATAACATGGCGGATCTAATGGCCGTCCTATAAAATTTTTCTTTTAACTTCAAAGGTATACACCTATCACATAGAACGCCGGTAGCACTTCTCCACTTAACCCAGCTTGCTCTAATCCTATGCGTAACATCATCACTAATATCTCCATCTTTTTGTATAATCGATCCTAAATAACGAAAATGGTCATTTCTAGGTATTTCTTGACCCTCCAATTTCACCACATCTCCATTTGTCCTCCAATTACTACTAAAATTACACTCCACATATATTCTGTTTTAGTTCTGCTTATTTTAAATCCTCTTGTTTCTAAAGTTTCTCTCCACAATTCCAACCTAGCATTTATCCCCATCTTAGTCTCATCCACTAAACAATATCATCTGCAAATAGCATACACTATGGCACCTCATCTTGTATTTGTCCACTCAACTCATCCATAACAAGAGCAAAGAGATAAGGACTTAATGCTGAACCTTGGTGTAGCTCTACCGTAATTGAAAATTCACTACTTTCTCCGGCTTACTGTAGTCATCGCACCATCATACATATCCTTGATCGCATCAATATATCTGCGAGTCACTCCACTTTTATGTAGAACCCACCATATTATATCTCTGGGTATCCAATCATACGCCTTCTCCAAATCTATAAAAATCATATGAAGATCCTTCTTTTTCTCTCGATACCTCTCCATTAATCTCCTCAATAAATAGATTGCTTCCATTGTTGACCTCCCAGGCATAAACCCAAATTGATTCTCAGATATTGTTGTCTTCAATCTCAATCTATATTCAGTCACTCTCTCCCAAAGTTTCATTGTATGACTCATTAACTTAATACCGCGATAATTTGAACAACTTTGTATGTCCCCTTTATTTTTATAAATAGGTACTATAAATCTTTTTCTCCATTCATCGGGCATCCTATTAGTCATTAAAGTTCTATTAAATAATTTTGTAAGCCATGATACTCCATCCTCCCCTAAGCACTTCCAAACCTCAATAGGGATACCATCTGGTCCTAAAGCCTTCCCTGTTTTCATCTTTTTTAGAGCAATCCTGACCTCTGTTGTCCTAATTCTACGAAAAAATATATCTTCTCGAGTCTCTCTAAGTTCCTCTATATCTAATCTACTCCCATTATCTCCATTTAATAACCTCTCAAAGTAGTTTTTTCATCTTTTCATAATTTCATCATCTTTGACTAGGACTCTCGAATCATCACTTTTGATGCACTTAACGTTATTAAAATCTTTTGTTTTCTTATCCCTACGTTTAGCAAGCTTATAAATACTTTTTTCCCCTTCTTGTATTCCTAATTTTGTATAAAGATCATCATATGCTTTTAACTTAGCATCTCTTACCACTTTCTTAACTTCCTTTTTAGCCCATTTATATTTCTCAAAATTCTCTTCCTTTCTATTTGTTTGCCATGTTTTAAAGCACTTCCTTTTAATTTTTACTATATTTTGTACTTCTTCATTCCACCACCAAGTTTCTTTAGACTGTGGCCCTTTGCCTTTCGATTCTCCAAGAATTTCTTTTGATATTCTCCTAATGCATGTGGCCATCTTATTCCACATTATGTTAGTTTCTTCTTCACTATTCCATGTTGCTTCATTTAATACTTTTCTTTAAATAGTTCTAATTTCTCTCCTTTTAAATTCCACCACCTAGTTCGTGGGTTAATCTTCACTTTTCGCACTCGTGATTGATTTTTAATATTTATATCCAACACCATTATCCTATGTTGTGAGGTTAAGCTCTCTCCCGGGATAACCTTATAATCTTTACACGTTAATCGGTCTCCTTTCCTAGTAATGAAAAAATCTATTTGGCTCTTATGTGTTCCACTTTTATAAGTTATTAAGTGTTCAAGCCTCTTTTTAAAATATGTATTTACTAGTACAAAATCATAAGCCATCGCAAAATCTAAGATAGACTCTCCCCCGTCATTCATATCTCCAAAACCATGTCCTCCATGCACTATCTCATATCCTACACGATCTTCTCCTACATGGCCATTAAAATCTCCACCTATATAGATTTTCTCACCTAGGGGTATTTCTTGAATTAGTTCATCCATTTGTTCCCAAAATTGTACTTTAGTGTGCTCATCTAATCCTACTTGAGGTGCATAAGTGTAATACCCCGTATTTTTGTGATATTTATTTATGGGATTAATTGAATTAAATGTGTATTAATTGGAAATTAATCCGGATTAAAATACTAGCGAGATGCGAGTTGGTATTTGATTATAATGTGCATAGATGATTATATATGAATATTGAATTATGAAATTTGTCGGAGATGAAATACGGCAATTTGGAAATCTTGTTGAGACGCGTGTGACAGTCGCGTCATGGAATATAATTATGATAATTAAAAAGTGAATTTTATTTCTATAAACCGTATGGTCATTTTGAGTGCACCAACGCGTCCGGAAGGGTCGAAATAGTCAGAAAACACTAGCCGGGAGTTTAGTTTGGGTCCCGGGGCATTTTTAGGCCATACCGGCAACCCAAAAGGGTAGTTTGGTAATTTCGGAAATTGGGTAATTAAAACCCACGAAAATTAGAGTTACAAATCTGACTTAGTCTTAACCCACTAAGCCATTTCCAACCCCAATTTAGGTAGTGGGCTACGGGAGAAGTTAGAAACTTTAAAACTTGGCAAAAACCAACCCCACCTCCATTATCACCTTGAGAAGAACTTGTAGAGAGAGAGAGAAAGAGGAGAATTCTGCAGAGAGAGAGAGGACAGATTCAACCTTCAAGATTCAACCTCAAAATCAGAGATACACATAAGGCAAGTGGTTTAATTTCGTTTATTACAAAGAATGTTTCTTCCATGCATAGGAAATTGACAGAATTTCATTGTTCTTGGAAAATGATAAAACCCATTGAATTTGATGTAGAGATTTATAATTTTATGAGGAGATTGCATGTAGAACAATGTTAGGATGATTAGTCAGTGAAAGATACATCTTTTATACCATAAAATCGGACTTATTTATGCCTATGGATGAATTTAATTTCTAGGGTTCATGTTCTTGAGATTGGGGAAGAAGATGTGGAGATTTAATATTTGGATGAGATTTAGGATGAATTAATTCCACAAAATACATTAATATATGACCTAAGTATATTTAGGATTGATTAGAACCCATGTATATTGTTGGTTTGATGTTTAGAGGAGATTAGAGGTGAAGAAAAGTTGGTAAAACGAGTTAAGGAAAATCTGGGCTCGAATCTGGCCACTCGTTAGAAGACCTGCCCAGGTCGTTCGAACGAGCTCGTTCGAACGAGCTTCTAACGAGTTGACAGTTTGACTTCTAACGAGAGGGATGTTCGTTCGATGACTTTCGTTCGAACGAAATCTCGTTAGAAAGCCCACTTCGTTCGAACGAACTCTCGTTCGAACAGCCTCGTTCGAACGAGACTTCTAACGAGTTGACAGTTTAGGCTTTTTAGCTTGTTTTGATTTCGCGTGTCCCGTAACCTTATTTAATGGTGGAGATAACCTTCCCTTGATGATAAATTAATATAGTAGGGACATTTGAGATATATAGAGGAGTAAAACCTAGAAGTGTGATTCGAACCAAATGGAAATTATGGATTAGGACGTGGGTGTCTATTACAACGTGAGAACAATTAATGGCTTGTATAATTGTATCAGCCGGGATTATGTAAATTGTGTAACATTATACGTAGGTACGAGAATGAGAAGTGTACCACATATAAATTATGATGATTACTAAGATGTGTGCATACTTAGTATATGTATATGATTTTATGTGTATGACATACCTACCATACTTGCTATCACGGGAGGTTTACGTTCGCTTAGGGCCTTCTTATCCTTGTGTTGCCCGGATTTAGACTGGTACCTCGATGAACATAGGTCAGAGAAGGACTTATTGGGATGTTAATAAGTCTGCTGATCGTGGGAGCGCAGGTATGTGCGTGACCCATGTGATGTGACTGTGTTCGCCTCCATTATTTGTGATGTTGTTATCTGAGAACGATTCCTGAGAGATTCGGAATGCGTGATCCTTATGTACGTGATGTACCGGGATGGATAGCAGAGTATGTGTGCACCGCAGCTTAGTCTCGGGGTGCTTGTATTGTATATTTATGACATGAATAATATACACTTAATTAATGAGAACTTTCATGTTGGTATTGTGTATATAAATATGGTAATGTTTTGAGAAAACATAACGGGTTAACCGATAGTGAATTGTATTACTAATTGAGAATCTGAGTTTAAGTAAAGCCCTCTATTTATTTGATAGCGTTAGAATGTAATATGGGAATCGAGTAGTAAGGGGTAGAACTTATTACGGTTTGGTTAGATATGTATGTCATTTAGATGGGTACGGTACGTTAGAAGTGCACATGTAATCGAGAGGTGAGAAGTTCATGTGAGTGCACGTCCTAACATGTATTTTGCATTTAATGTTTTAATGTTATTAAAACACTTGCTGTTTTTAAAATGATTTCCACTTTCGGGCTCTGACCCATTTGCTTTCAAATCTATTTTTGTAAAAACCATTTTAGGTGCCCAGCCACAAGGACACCATGCTTAGGATCCTCATTCAGGTGACGAGCTGTAGCTGTTTGTGGAAGTTACAGGACTTTGCTTGTAGACGCTTCATCTATCTTGACTCTATATTCAGCATTTATCAGTTGTAGGGCATGTCGCCCATTTCTGTTAGAGACATTTCATTTATTTCAGTTATTCAGACTTCTGGCATGTAATTAATTTAGGATTCAGACTTGTCTTATTATTTTCAGTTGTGGGATTGTTGTGAGGAGTTTTCCTCCGGACTCATTATTATTTGTTGGTTATTTCATTACTTAGTTATGGTGAATGGATTATGTTGTTCTTCCATTATTCTTTTATTGCATGTTAATCAAATTTAATTAAAATTTGGCAACTTACTTTTTAAATACTAGGTGGTTAGTAATTATTAAAATGTTTTCGACAGTGATGCTATTAACTGAACCAACTTGGCATTTTGTATTGATTTAATAAAGGAGTAGCTACCCGGTATTTAATTAGTCGGGGTGTCACAATAAGCACTAACAATATTAATTATATTTTCACCTAATACCAATTTTACAAGTATAAGTCTATCACCTTTCCTAATAACGGTTACGATATCGTCCTTAAAGTTTTTATCTACTATTATTCCAACTCCGTTCTTATTTCTATATTTTCCTGTATAATATAATTTAAATCCTGTATTTTTTATTTCTCTAGCTTTCTCACCGACCCATTTAGTTTCTTGTAAACAAGCTATGTTAACTTTTCTCCTTATCATGGTATCTACTAACTCCATCCCTTTTCCTGTCATAGTCCATATGTTTCAAGTCGCTAACCTAAGTCTAGTATCCTGGACTAGCTTCTTTACCCGCACACGTCCAGCTTGTTGCATGAACCCTTGCGTATTTATCGTCGCATCCTGGCGCCGATGCGACGCCCCTTGCCTATTTTTCCAGACACCCGGTGGCAGGCGCAACGCTCCTTGCCTACTTTTCGATAAGTAAACAATAAATATAAAGGTGAACGTCAAGGAATTTCTGACTTGACAGACCTTAAAAAGTACATATTTTTCCAATGTATTGATCTGTAATAATAGTTTCCAACAACTGCTTTCTGTGCATCGCATGATTGGACATAGGTATAGTAGAATTAAGAGTCGCACTCGCAAACTAAGAGCCCTGTTTCTTAAATTTTAGCTACAAATAATACTATATTCCCATTTTGCATATTAAAAGTACTACTCTTAACTCTAAATCAAAGGCATATAACCTCTTTATGTGTTTTACTTGAAGATTAAATTTGGAAGTCAAATACTGTCAATGTTTAGATCTTCAAACTAAGTCTAAATTTAAGATGGAGAAACAATTTTGGGTCGTCATGTTTGTCTACATGACATGGCGACACGAACATGACCCATGTAAGAGTGACACAACATGGCTAACACAATTGAGTAGACATGGCACGACATGATTAACATTATTAACATGCAATGACACGAGTGACCAGATTAAAATAAGCAAGTACCAACCTAAGATAGAGAAGAATATCATAAAGCCAGCAGATATTTGGACAACTCGTCGGCTTCCTACTCGGGTTAGTCCAAGGAGTCCCACATTCTCCCTAAAATACATATCGGAGTTCTCTGTCAGGCTTTTCTTTTATACCGAGAGAGGCGAGCTAAAACAGGTTTGCAAGCAACCACTGATTCAGCTGTGTAAATTGTGTTTTCATAATTCTTACACAGATACGGTGGAACCGGTGCACGTCCCAAAAAGACCATCAAGCAATATTCCTATTCCCTGCCAAAGAAATCATTCAAACTTACTAAGCTCTTTCAAATACATAAATTGGAATATAAATAAATTCAAGTAGCAAGGCACGGTCGTATTACAATGATGATTTGATGAACTTTTGTCATTGCTTCCCGAGATCGATAGTATTTCCTTGAATAGCGATGTTGTTCATAAAAAAGTTGAGTGGGTAGTTCATCCCACATTTTCTCATGTAAGTCTTACTATTAAAGTACGAATTGTTGGTTGACTCCCCTATAACTCGTATGAGGACTTTGTTTGAACGTCATAATATGATTTGGTTTGGATGGCAAGGGTCCCTCCCAAAGTACAATATTTTTCTTGGTTGATTGCTAAGTGTAGGGTTAATATGGATGCCTTGGTATAAAAGAACTGAACTATTGTTTATCTCCTTGGTGTTTGATGTGTATTGAAGATGAGAATATGAATCACTTTGTTCTTACATCGCTCATACTCTTGGTACATATAAAAGAAGGCTTTAAGGAACGTAAATTTAGTTGGAGCACAGGAGATATAGTGAAGCTTGGGGTCCAATAGCTATTTTAAAGTGAATAGTTTATTTATTTGGACTCGATAACACACTTTCAAACTATGATATCAAGCTTGGCTGCAACTTAGAAGAGGAGAGAGAGGAGCTACGACTTTGGATTCAAACCACAGAGAGATTGCCAATTCGAGTATTACCGGCGGTTGAAACTTGTAGCGTTTGTAGAGATGAAATAAAACCCCAGTAAGTTCAATCCTAACCCCGTTTTTTCTCTTTTGTAAAGTTGCCAAACGACGTCGTTTCCTAGGCGGGGAATGCTTTTAAAAAGGACACATATTGCCTATGCAATTGCGTATTTCACGCATTTGGCATCACGATTTCGGATTTTGCATGCCAGCTCACCATTTTGAGTAAGCACAATGGGAGCCTCGCAACTGTAGGTGCGTTATGTGGAGAAATGGGTGGATAGCATATAACTGCGCGCAATTTGACGTGAATTGCGACGCAATTTCAAACACTGGATTCTAGTAGCCGACCCACGTAATTGAGAAAATGTTTTTTTGAGTTGAGTTGGAGTAAATGAGGCATTACCTAAATCTTTGAGGGGCATAAAGGTTAATTATATTAACTTGAGAAGAAGACGAAAGCTAGAAATTTGTGTGTGCTAAAGGAGAGAGGGGGGTGGGGGGGGTATGATGGATTTGGTGTGATGAGAATGGTTGGAACAAAATAGAAGGAATTTCAAGATGACTGAAGAAAAGTCGTTAAGTGGGAAAGGGTGAAATTTATCCCTTTCATCTGGAATCATCATCGAAGCTCTTCAAGGTGTAAAGTGTTTTTTCTATTATTTAAAATTGGTGTAGAACTATAATGCGTAATTTATTTTTATATTGCTTTGAAGAATGGGATTATTGTAAAGTCTATTTGCTTGTAAGATGGCCCATTTCAATATAAATAAATAAAAAAACTGTTACTAAAAAATATAAAGCAATCTAGTTTCACAAACAAAAATTTATCATTACAACAATGATTAACTGCACTTAATATTTTGATAACATCTTGATCTGACTTTGTTATAAAATTTGACTCAATTCTAGAAGTTTCAATTATAAAAGCGCTAAAATACCAAAGATCCTTTAGAATCAGTGATATTGCATCGCAAATTGCGCAACATTGCACTCAAATATACGATATCCACCCATTTCACCGCATAGCACACCTACAATTGCGATGCTACCATTTTGCTTACGCAAAATGGTGAGCTGCCACGCAAAATCCGAAATTGTGGCGCCAAACGCACAAAATACGAAATTGTGTACGGAATTATCTTTTTTACAGCATTACCAGACCTAGAGACAACGTCGTTTGGCAACTTTACAAAAGAAATAAGAAAGAAAAAGTAAAAGCGGGGTTAGGGTCGAACTTACTAGGATTTCATTTCATCTCTACAACTCTAAAGCTCCAACTTTCAACCGCTGGTGATACTCGAAGTGGCAATCTCTCCGTAGTTTGGATCGAAAGTTGCAGCTTCTCTCTCTCCTTGCAAGTCGCAGCCAAGCTTGATATCATAGCTTTGAGGGTTCGAAAGTGTTCCTATATAGAATCGCACGAGCTATTTTGATCTCTAAATTAAAGCAGTTACCCTTCACTTTTTTATTTTATTTATTTATTTATTTTTGCTATCTTGAAGTTCAATTTCATTTCAATTCCAGATGTTGGTGTTTTTTAATTTAAGATATTATTTGAATAATTACTTCGGAATATTATTTGTTAGGGGTGGCAATTTTAGAAACGACACGGAAACACAAAACGACACGAAATAATATTTGTGACATATAATGTATTTGTGGTTTCTCATTTTGAATTATGATAAGCTATAATTTATTATTAAATTATTTGTTGATATTTTAAAATATAAAAATCTAATACCCAAATTGCTTACACGACAGGAAATATTGCTTACGCGGCGCTACATTGGACCCGAAACTTGACGCAGCACGCAATTCCGAACTCAAACATTGCTTGGAACTATGCAACTTCAGCAAGGAACCCCATTGAACTATTTTTAATGCAAAGAAAAAAAAAACTGAGCTATGCATTTTTCAAGACACCCAAAGTGTCCCTAAAACTTACCAGGTTGGAGTGGTTTCAACAAACGTTTTATCTGACGTAAAAACTTCATATAACATTTTTTTGGCAATTTAACCTAATAAATTAAATTATGCCTTTCAATAGAAACATCCATTTTGAAGATATAATGAAATAACATTGCGTCGTATCAGTACATGTTTCTACCACCTTTACAACTGGAATTCATAAGGGAAATAAAATTTAGCATCTTGTGGAGTATTACTACATTGTAAATCATGTTATATGTACTGTTTAACAACACATTGGCATGCAATTTTTTTTAATATAAAACAGTAAATACACAATCTTTATTTTCCTCTATTCATCTGCAAAGGTTGTAGACTTGTAGTAGGTGTCTAAAGTCATTATATGCATAAAAACGAGCAGTACAGAAGTTTGTATGGATAGATCCTGCTACTATCATGCAGCCTTAATATTTAGTTCATTTTTCAGAAACAAAATAAAGCTTCCACTCTTGCATCAGTACAGCACTCGCCCCCCCTATTTCAGTTTACTAATCATTACATTGATCATTAACTCTTTTTAACAACGAAGAAAAGGTGACAAACCAGCTCACCTGCCATCCAATGCCTCGACTCAGTACATAGGCAGGAGGTGGGGTCGCAATTGCCAGACGAGATGCTGCCATGTATGCACCAGTTGACTGCACCATATAAGTTTAACACAAGACCAGCATTATCAAGCTAGAAAGTATTGTCTATGAAATCAAAAATATTTCAACTAGTATTACAATCTGCTATGCATGATGATGTGCTTAGTGGGACCCTACTGTCTGGAGCTGAAATTTGATGCGCGAATGTGTGTATGGGCTTTTTGGAGAGATGTGGGGTGATATTAGCATCCTTACTGATATTTGAAGGTTAGGATATCTTTCAATAGTTTCTTCGTTTATCTTTTATTCCTTTTAGTAGTTACTTACCTCAACTCTAGGTATTTTAGTATAAGTGGACATTTGCTTCCCCTGGTAAGTAGAGCTTTGAATAATAATATGATAATTTGAGATAAATTTGTATATTCCCCTCTGTGTGTACACCTCATAAATCTTGCTAATAATTGAAGATTGTTGGATTCGGTGTTGGTGTTGCCATAGCGAAACATGGGAACATTAAATCAACATTTGTTTCAGTGAAGTTAGGGGTAATAAAGTGAAGTACTGGTCAACCCTTTAGTTGTTGGTTATAATATGTTCAGTGATAGGAGTAAATGGACTTCAATCCCCTCAACAATATTTTCACAAATTTGACAAAAAAGTCGATGTGACGTAAACAACACGTCAATTGCTAAAAGAAATACACCAAACCCTAACTTTAACTTTTAGAGAGAGAATTAAAAGATGTCTTATATTTCAAGAATGAAAAAGTAAGTACAAATGAGATTACATGGGGTATTTATCAAAGGATTACTTGCTAATCAAGTAATTAGTTAAAATGACTAAAAGGACCAAATAATAACAAAAGAATGCCTAAATGAACTAAAAATAGAAAATAGGAATAAAATGAAAAATACAAGGAAAATAACAACGGATTCCCATCACTCTCCCTCCTCAAAAAGAGTTCGTCCACGTGCTCAAAGGGGAAGGCCTACAGAGTCGCCCTCTAAAACTATAATCAATGCATGGCCAGGATGCTCCTCGATCTCATCTAGATACTCTGGTGGACAATCCATCGCTAAGAGGGCTCGGCAACGCGGGAGAGAGCAATCTGAAGATCGGTGTCCCACGTTGCCACAATTAAAGCACCAGAATCTAGGGGGACCCGAATGTGTCACAGGGAAAGTAGTGGTGTGGTTGGAGTAATGGTAGAAGATGCCAACGCCGATACCGCAAGAGGAGCAGAAACCAATGGAGTCGAGGGCAGGGCCGAGGTGCTGGATGAGCTGTAGATGCTGTGTGATAGGCCTTAACCTTGGTAGCATATTCTACCGCCTTCAAGAAGGTCGGTATCTCTCTCAACCCACTGAATATATGGATGGAGCCCCAGAACATAACGGTTGGTCCTCTGCCTCAGTCTCAGGAGATGAGCTCTAGTGCAAAGGAGTTGAAACTACTCCGTATACTCTACTACTAAAGCTGGATGTGCGCAAAGAGGTCACGCTTGTATGTCGGGGGTATGAAAGAGGCCTGAAGAGCAGTCTTTAGGTCGAGCCAATCCTGAATGGGAGGGAGTCCTACAGCTGTTCTACGGTAGCAAAGATCATTCCACCAAACTCGGGCAAATCCCTGAAATTTGGTGGTGGCGAGAAAAACATACGAGCGGCCCTGAACCCGCTTGTAATAAAAAATTGTCTCTATAGCAGCGAACCAATCGATCATATCATTTAGGGAGAATCGACCATCGAGCATACGAATGTCCATGCGTATATCCCCATGGAGATTCCGAGGAAGTAACTGCAGTTCCATAGATAGGGGGTCTCCATCCTAACGAGCATCAAGACGCATCACATCACCCGACGCAGGTGCAACATAATCAACGGGTATCGGTGGCATCTAGGTAGGTGGTGGATGAGAAGGATAAACATGTGGGGCCATAGGAGATGCTGGGGGACCGCGAGGATAGTGGGGACACGTGACAATCAAATGGCCATGCTCTCCGCAATAATAGCACTGGTGGTCCCGTAATGGGACAAAATGATCGGCACCGGGCGGGGGAATCCACTCCAAGATGCTACGATGGGTGTTTCTCGCGATGGAGGATGTAGAGGAATCAGAATGGGATAGGGAGAGATCATAATGGGACGGTGTATGATGTAAGGGTGGAGGTATAATGGTCCGGGGGTTGAGTATATCAAAATATTTACCAAGATCATGAGGTTGCTTATGGTGGTCTGATGGGGTGGGAGGATTGTATGATTGGAATGAATAAGGGCCGGATGACCACCCGAGGGGTGTGAGTAAACCGAATGGGTGGTTTTTCTCCGGAGTAAGGAATTTTCTGGGTGGATCGGAAATTCCGATGGGTAAAAAGGAAAAAAAAGATTTGTGGGGTGGGTTGAGTTGACCGATAGCCTGATGGTATTGGAAACACTTTCTTGATTAGGATTTTCAAACAAATCAGCCCCTACTTTGATATACGCAGTCAGGGATCAACTCCAGATGGTAGAGGCTGAAATCTGAGAGGGATGATGGCCAATTAAGGGCTGCAATAGTCTTGA
This sequence comes from Sambucus nigra, assembly GCA_949130495.1. NCBI lineage: Eukaryota > Viridiplantae > Streptophyta > Magnoliopsida > Dipsacales > Adoxaceae > Sambucus > Sambucus nigra. The sequence continues at coordinate 135,233,994 of OX422213.1, read as the reverse complement.
CTGGTTTGGGGGCCCCCAATGAGGCTACCCGACCCTTTTTCTGTTTTGCCGAACTGTTGGGAGGCAGGGGAAACAGCGGTGCAGAAATGGGAGGGTTCAGGCTGCCGTGGTACCGCCAGCAGCACTAGAGGGACTCAAATTTATGATCGGGCTGTCTTGATGAAGGTGTTCCTCGATGGTTTCAAGAAACGGGGTAGATCGAGCCCTGTTGTCGACGCCAATGAAGGCTCGTCCTCGTTTTTGCTCCGATGGGTTGAGAGCAGAATTTCGGTAGGAAGGTAGACCTGAATCGGCACATATACCGAAGTCAGTGGATCCATTCGTAAAATGGGGCAGAGTCTTACCACTGTTCGAATAGCCCTGATGGTTGGGGGCGTCGCCTGCTCTAAGAAGGTGGCTGGATCCGACCTTGACAATTGACCGAGTGATAGCAGCAGTTGCTTCTTGGATTAGAGCAGAAGTTTCTACGGGGTAGAAGGCGGGACTCATGTCTTGGTTTGGAGCTAGGGTTTCAACGTTGGACTCTTTCCCGGGCCTTTGTGTGGTGTTTTCTGGCGATTTTTTTGTGGAGGTGGGCTGAATTTTGGAAAATTGTTATAAAAAGGCCTCGAATTGTTGTTGCTTTCGAACCATCTCTTCTATTCTTCGATCGTGCTTCTCTTCCATTCTTGCCATTTGATCTTTCAATTCTTGAATATCTTCCAATTGAGGCTTGGATTTTATTGGAGCCATCGAGAAGGTAGCGTACGATTTTGATAATCTACACATACTGATACACACTAACACACGAATACACCAATGTTTGGAGCGACACCCGCTCTGACACCAATTTGACGTAAACGTCAATGGCTAAAAGAAATACACCAAACCCTAACTTTTAAAGAGAGAATCAAAAGATGTCTTATATTTCAAGAATGGAAAAGTACGTACAAATGAGATTACATAAGGTATTTATATGGAAATGATTACTTGCTAATCAAGTAATTAGCTAAAATGACTAAAAGGACCATATAATAACAAAAGAATGCCTAAAAGAACTAAAAATAGAAAATAGGAATAAAAGAAAAATAAAAGGAAAATAACAACGGATTCTTATCACGATGAGGTACCTATTATTTTATTATCATTCTAGTTAACCTACTTCCATAACCACAATTTACTTATATGCATACATTTTGTTAGTCTTTTCACAAAAATGACCGAGTGGTCAATGACCGTTATGGTGCTTGCCTCTTATAAAGTAACAACATGCAAACTTGACAAACCCAATGCATACAATATTTCAAAATAATATGCAATTAAGTAAAGTGCAAAAAAATCGCTAAAACTACGCAATTTTCTTAAAGAACCCCACTTAAACAGTTTATTTTTTTTAAATGCAAAAAATCTTCCCTGGAGTATGCATTTTATTGCAAAGACCCCATTTTGTGTCGCTAAAAATCATCGTTAAAAAGTTTCTAGAAGGGTTCTTTGCAACAAAATGCACAGTTTCATGGAATTTTTTGGCATTAAAATAGTTTATCTGAATTTCTTACAAAAACTGCACAGTTCATTTTTCAGCACTTTTCCCTATGCAATTCTGTATGTTTGTTTGTTTATTCATTTTTCACTTACATAAAATGTTTCCTTGCTGATGAAATAAAGATCCAACTCATCAAACAGCTAGGGGTCATTCTTACATTAACCTCCCGATAAACTCTGGCAAGTTGGGAACTGTACATTTGAAAAGTCAAAGCCATAAAAAGTAATTTATGGTTTCAATTCAGAAATGAGTTCGGAAGATGCACTTACTTTTTGATATTAAAACCGCATTTGGACTTTGGAGAGCAATAGATGGGACTAACAAAACTGTGGTATCAAGTTGTTTAAGCACATACATTTTGAATTTACAAGACAATTCCAAATGTTCTACTTCTTTCATAGACATGAAGAAGACAATTCAAGAAATTTGGGATAAAGAACCACATAAAAGGAGGCTTAACAATTAAACTTTGTCTATCAATCTACCAGAGGGTAGCAATATGGTGTACAAGGTTTATATCTGACGTAAACTACACATCAAAAGGCTCCTAAAATATCTAACACTTTTAGAGAGAGAAACACTCTTTTCTATTTCAAAATTCAAGTCTCCCTCAAATGAGGCTTACAAATGGGTATTTAAAATAGAGGAGTAGCTTAGGTTCCAAGCTAAGGGCCTAATTACAAAAATGCCATTACTACTCCTTACCTCTAAATAATAAAGCAAAAGAAAGAAAAATATAATAACAAATAAAAGAAAATACAAAGGAAAATAAAATGACCAATAACCCTAAAATATGGCCCATTTTTATCACTCTCTCCGGCTTCGAAAAGCTAGTCCTCGGCCTCGAGCGTAGGAGATGAACGGTAAGAAAGCAAGGCAACCATCAAAGAGCTCCTCACTAGGAAGAAGAGCCGATGGTACCGGCTTACAAGAAGTCCATGGAGAATAGGAACACAACCCAAACATGGCCGATCAATAAAATCTCTGACCCTGAGTCCCGTGATGAGCCTCCTTAGCACTAAGTTGTGAAAAACATCCACCGAGCGCATATCAAATGTCACCCAATATGGATCCACAAACCCACCACCAATCACATCACCTCCAATCACTACCTCAACCCCAAGAGAGATAACCTCCGATCCAACCTCATCAAAATCATTACCCCCATTCCCAAAGATTGGAAAGAAATCTCCCACTTCAAATGTTTCTGGCTAGCGAAAATACGTGTGAGTCACCACAAAAATGTAAAAAAAAAAAACAATACACAATCCAATGTCGTCGTTTCTATCTTTCTTGCCATCAACCGGCTTGGGAGGGGAGTTTTTATTGTGGATTTGACCCTCTTGGGTGAGTGAAGGAGGAATAATGACTAGGTGGAGCAACCAATCTTGGACTAGCTGCCAACAATCTCGAATTGATCCTCAGGAGTGAACCGAGGATGGTTGGAGGGTTTGAAAAAAATGGGAGGGTTTGGTTAGGGCAGCGGGGTGGAGAAGTGGAGGTGGGTGGGTTAATCGGCTAGGAGAGGGGTCGGAAGGGGCTCGGGGAGGTTGGGAGTGGGTCGCGGGGTTGGGTGTGGGGGAGATGGGACAACCCGGGTCGAAATAGGGTCGGGACGGGGCTTCAGCTGAGGCGGCCTGGTTCTAGGGCTCCAGGAGTGGGTTTTCGATCGCGGGGCGGGGTGGCTGGAGGACGTAAATGACGTGGGGGGATGGGGGGTAGGTTACGGCCAGAACAGCAGGGGAGAAATGGGTTTTTGGGGTTCGTTGGCAGGAGGATAGGGCTAGGGGTTGGCGATAGAGGGGGGTGCTAGGGTTAGGGCAGCTAGGTGATTGGTGAGGGTGAGGTGGGGCAGGGGTTGTGGGTAGGGATTTCTAGGGTTAGGCTTTTGGGGTTAGAAGGGAGTATAGATGTGCTGTTGTGATTGTACCCACTCTCTCGTTCGTTTTTTAATCTCCTCGTAAAGTTGTTCGGATCTCCTTGGAGCCATTGAAAAGTAGTGTATGATTTTTTGATACAAATACACCGATGCGCCAAACACCAATTTGGAGCGACACATGCTCTGATACTAATTTGACGTAAACTACACGTCAAAAGACTCCCAAAATATCTAACATACTTTTAGAGGGAGAAGCACTCTTTTCTATTTCAAAATTCTAGTCTCCCTCAAATGAGGCTTACAAGTGGTCCTCGGAGAAGGCAAAAAGGAAAGCTGCAGTTAAAAAATCATTCAGTGCTGGTTGGGACAAAGGCTGAAACAAGGGCCTGACTGTGATGTCTTCTCAAATGGATTATGCCAGTGTCAAATACTTTTAATAGAGAGGAGTAGCTTAGGTTCCAAACTAAGGGCCTAATTACAAAAATGTCATTACTACTCCTTACCTGTAAATAATAAAGCAAAAAAAAAAGAAAATAACTAATAAAACCTAAAATAGGGCCTATTTCCATCAATATCGACCTAACAGAGGGTAGTAATATGGTGTACACTCTAATATAAAGGAGACGGTGTCCCGGAGAGAATAAGGCCCATTCAGGATGAATAATAAAATGGTGAAGTATTTCCACCATGGTTCAAAGTCTCGGTATCGGTCCCGGTATCGGCCACTCGATTTTCAACTCGGTCGCGGTATCGGTCACGGTATCGGGCGATACGCAAAGATACACTATTTAAAGAGCGCGAAAAATTCCGAAAAAAATCTAGAAAATTTAAAAAAAATACAATTAACAATGTGGACCAATCTGATAAGTTTAAAACGATCCTTTAATATGCATAACAATGTACAATTGATTATATTGACGTGCTGCGAACTTGCCAGATTCAATGTTCCATTATAAATTAATTTTTTTTTCGCGGAGGATACAAATATTATGTTTTTACAAAGAATAACAAATGTTACTTTTTTAGTAAGAGGATAATTTTTTTTTTAACAAAGAGGATACAACTATTATATTCTTAGTATTATTTTTAGTAAGAGGATACAAATGTGTTTTTTAAGTATGTTATATTTTTCTAAAAAGGATAGAAATGTTTCTTTTTTAGTATTGTTATTTTTTTACAAAGATGATACAAATAGTGATTTTGACAAAACACTACATTTTTTTACGATCGTTTTTTACAAAAAGGATGCAAATGTTATTTTTTTATAACAGGAATGTAATTGTTATTTTTTTGTTTGTTTGTTGGGTTGCAAATGTTTTTTTTTTTAAATTGATGGAAATGTTATTTTTTTACGAAGAGGATGCAAATATTTTTTTTTGGGGAATTTACAATTAGGTCCCTTCGTAAAGATTTTTAAACATTTAAGGACAATTTACAATGAGCTCCACTTGTTATGCCACTAGCGTGGACTTTTACAAGAAGAGAATTAGTGGACCTAAGAGTCTAAAATTTGTCAAAATTCCTTTAGTGTTTAAAATTTGTTTGTGAGGGACCTAAGAGTACTTTCACCCTTTTTTTACTTGTGTTGCAAATATTATTTTTACATAAATGATGCAAATCTTATTTTTACAAATGTTTAGAGGATATACATATTATTTTTACAATAATTACAGTTGTATATTTGTTTGTAAAAGAATAACATTTACTTTTTTTATAAATAATAACATATTAAAATATAACATTGGGAACATTATTATAAGCAATAATAACAAATAACATTTGGATCATTTGCATTCTTTAAAAAAAAACTGGCACATATAAAACGCACTAAATTAAACCCACACGATGACCAAATAACCCACACACAGTACACTAAATTAAAAAAACAATTAGCATTTCGTAACCCCCCCCCCCCCAAAAAAAAACTATGCTTACCAACTCAACACTTGGTAACTTATACCATCTCGACCGATATATCACCGATATGGGTTGATTCCATTGCGATATCGTCGATATGGGCCGATTCCATCGCGATATCGCCGATATGGGTCGATTCTACTGCGATATGGTTGATATGGGCCGATTATACCGCTATATCACCGATATTACCGAGAAATCACCGATATAGGGTTGATTCACATCAATAATTGAAAACTCAATTCGTAACTCGGAATCGGATCGGTGGGCACCGATACCTAGTCAACTCGGCCGTATCGTCGCGGTATCGGCCTTGACTTTGAACCATGATTTCCACTTAATTGGAAGTAAAAGTTCTACATACAAAATTGTAAATAAGTGTAAAAATGCGATTTTGGTCAAACGAGTAGACAGAATATTAACGCCAAAATCGGTGAAAATTCTTCTCACCATTTACTTTCATCTTGGTGAAAATATTTTACTTCGAACCAAACGAGGGTTAAATAAAACATATTAATTAATACCTCAGTCATTGACACAAGAACTGCAGACATCATGGCAAATGAATGACCCGCTGAAAATGTAGGGGCACCCCACTGCAGAGGGTATGGAAACATGAACCTGAAATCCCACAACATAGAATCTCAGAATCATAATTAATCAATAGGAACAAAATAACTATTATTACAGACCATGGGGCAGTCGGTATGAGATTTGCTCTATCTGTGCGACAACTGTTTTGAGTTTGAATGGGTTTGCCTTGGTAGGCCCGACTAGCTGTCAGTGTAAGTGAATAGATCCAAATGATTGTGCCACAGATTAATACTGGAAACCGTTCAAAAATGGGAACGTCTCTCAAAGGTCTCACGTGCTTTAGATACTGCAATTAAGGACTGTTATTTGCGTGAAGGATTGAAAAAAATATACTGTAAAGACTTCAAACACTTACTATACAACTTACTTGTGACAATCCAATAACCAACAACAACATTGGTAAACCGATTTCTACACAATTCCCTAGCTGAAACGCAATGACAGACAACATATTTAGAGAAATCATAATTAAGATGAACACCACAATCACATAAACTAAAACTTTCACAATTGAATAGGGCTCATCCTTATGGGGAACTCAATGGGCACCATATCTACCCTTTACAAGCAAACAGGAAAACCTACAGCTGGAAATCCTCGTTGAAATAACCCCAAACCAACCAATCCCACCACAGGAGCCATACCAAGAGGACTGAAAAATCTGTGAACAAACAACAATATTTTTATAAAACTTAAATCGTCAATTGGAATGTCTAGTTTTATTAAGTCACTAAACTATTATATGCTAAAATTATACCGTGAAAAGAGGCCCCAAACTTGACTGTACCCCAGTATGATTTGTATACTGGCTGCAACAATCAAAGCTCCTTGGATAGCTCGCATTGTGTGTATGAATCTCTGCAAACCAATTTGACAGGAAGATCTCTTTCAATACCCTATCACACAAGGAAGCTATTGCTATAATGTTTGTGAAGGAATTACAACACTTACGATAACCTCATTAAAACTACGTGAAGTTGTATGATTTGAATGAACCAAGTGTCCATTCTCAACACTGATAAGTACAAGACGCATGCCCATATGTTCCCCTAAAGATAAGGGTGTTTTTATTAACACCCTGATATACTGTTAACACCCACCCATTTTAGGCTAATAATCTTTTAACCATCCCCACAACCACGGTTTGTAAAAGGAAAAGCAAAAGGGGACTATTTGGACCTTCCGACAATACCCACCGACAAAACCCAGAAAAAGAACACTTCTTTATTCTCTCCATTTGATGAGCCATGCCTTCCACTTAAAGAGAGTTATAGGCTCAATGAGTCAACACTGATGCCCAGTCTGAAACATGGCTATGGAGGCAAGCAAGCTGCCTATAATGAACCTCAGAGCTTGATTTGTTTGAAATTATTGTCTACGTACGTCCTATTAACAAATCTCCAGCCTAGTTATGGGTACTAGCGTTAGAACTTGACTTGATAGGGATGAAAACCAATTAGCGTAATGATGATTAGTGAGTGGTTTGGAAGGGTTTGGAAAATCAACTCTTTCCTGTACCCATTTTTGTTAGATTTTTGTTAGTTGCTTATCTGATTTAGGTACAGCATAAAAGCTGCTGTACTCATTTTTTAGGATAACTATTTTGGCCGGTGGGTCATAATAAGGGCAAGAGGGTCATATTTGGTTTAATAGTTTAAAAAGTCAGCCGGATGTTATGAATGAGAAGAGCAGGAGGCAAGAGGGTCATATTTGGGTTATTAATTTAAAAAGTCAGTCGGGTGGTGTTAATGAGAAGAGCAGGTTCATTTAAAAACTCCCAAAGATAAAGCTTATATATGTGGGACTGTATTGCTCCTATATCGTGTCTTTATTGGTGTCGTGGTGCACTGAAAGTGATGTGTTTTGGAATACGTAGCGAAATGCAATGCGTAGTTGTGCTCCCAAGAGAAGACTATCTTTTATTTTGTATTTTAGTTTAGAGTAATATTATCATTTCCTTTTATATTTAGTCTTTAATTGTTCTCCAAGTATATTTGGGACTACTTAGTCATTTTTAGTTATTAGTTGTCATTTTTAGTCTTTTGAGTCATTACTTGGTTACCAAGTAATTTTTCTCATTTGTAATTACACTTGAATATTTTGAAAGAGAATATAGAGAAAGAAAGAAATCAACTTCCTTAGTTTAGTTTTATTTGTTGTTGGTGGTGGTGTTGTGTAGTTAGTAGTTGTTGCGTAGTTGTAATAATACCGCTTTCGCATTCATAGCTTCACATGAAATCGGTATCAAAGTTGCGTTTGTTCTTGGTGTTCGTCGTGGTGCATGAAGTGGGTATCGAGTTATGGTCCCAACTCGAACAACTCTTTAATCGTTAGATTGATAAATCTCCAAATAGGAATTGAGTTGATGAAAACCCTACATCCATCACCGCTAATTAGGCGGATGCCAACCCTTTTAACCACCTACTTTTTCACCTTCTACCTCCTCATCTTCCTCCACCATCACCACTTCCTACCACCACTACACTCCAAAATGCAGCCCCATCTTCTTCCCCACCCTCTGAAACACTCTCCCACCCTCCTTTATAGCTCTAAACCTAACCCCACTATCCCCAAACCCTAACTCCTAAGTTTTACCCTAATCTAACCTAACCTCTTTTAACTCTATTTTAACCCATTCTCCACTCATCCATGCCAACCACAATCAAACCCATTCAAAAACGAACCTGCCCTACTTTGACCCGATCCCCTACTCCCTATTTGACCTCAAATTCGATCAAAATTGGTCTAATGGCCTATTTTTAACACAACTCAAGACTTCCATGAAAAATGCGTCCCACTTAAGATTCATTTCCGACTATTTGTCAGTTTTGGGTCCGACTTTCCAGAATATCGCCGCCTTTAGTCCGCTTGTCTTGCCATCGTACTCGCAAAGGTATTGTCCCTGGATTTTCCGTCCGGTCAGATTTAAGAGTCCACCAAGCCAAGTTACAACCATGTGCTCGTGGTGTAGAGAAGGCGGATATGGTCATCACTTATTGGTTGCTTAGATTTCGTAGGGAACATTGCCGGAATTTGGGTATATTAGACCCATTATTGATGAGATTCATAAGCAGGGGACTAATTAAAGTTTGGGCAGCTCACTTTTAGTTGATTTTAATTGGAGTCCGAAATTTTTTTAGGATTATATCATGCGGCATTGATGAGTCACCCTACATGCTCGAGGAATAGCTTTTCGAAGACGGAGAGAATGATGCGTTTTGCGATATGTAGCGCATGGTTATACTCTCAGGAGAAGACTGTCTTTTATTTTGATTTTAGTTTAGGGTAATATTAGCATTTCCTTTTATTTCTAGTCTTTCATTGGTCTCCAAGCATGTTTGAGGTTAATTAGTCATTTTTAGCTATTTGTTGTCCTTTTAAGTCTTTTGGGTCATTACTTGGTTACCAAGTAATTTTTCTTTATAAACAGGCCCTTGAAATGAATTACAATTGAATATTGAGAAAGCGAAAATAGAAAGAGAAAGAAATCCACTTCCTTAGTTTAGTTTGTTGTTGTTGGTGGTGGTGTTAGTGTAGTTTGTAGTTGTTGTGTAGTTGTAATAATAATGCTTCCGCATTCATAGATTCACATCAAAAAGCATAAAATCTTTTTCTAAAACCACTGGGGTTTAATTGACCTCTGTAACTGTTGGATTTCATGTTTTTTTTTTATTTTATATTTGGGCCTATATGTTGGGCTTTAGGTGGTGTTGTTTTTTTTGTCAGTTCTTTATTTTTTTTATTTCCATATCATGTATGTTCTAGAACCATCCATATATTAGTATAAATACATTTATTTGGCCCCCATTTTAGGTAAGCCATTACATCATAAAAATCTTCCGAGCAACTTGGACAAAAAAAAAAGTGACTTGTACAAAAAGAAATGAAGTGGCTTAAACAAATCTTTTTTGTCAATAACCTTAGACCAATCAATCAAATATTGATTAATACGTTGAACACTAGTTGATAACAACTCTTCTACTAAAACAAAATGTTCCAAATGTTCCTAGAAATTCTTGCTCCCAATGATGTAGACGGAATATGCACCTGAGATGAGAATTTTTTTTTATTATGGTGAGACTCACTACTTTTTTTCTTTTGAGTTTTTTTCGTAGGTTTGTTTTTTTTATCGATTTGAATCTCGTGCTTATGAAATTGGAATCCCTTCTTTTTAGAAGATGAATGTCCTTTTTATTACAAAGGGTCGGGTGGGAAGCAGGTTTCTTTTCGTCAATCCTTTTAGCTTTTCTACTTATGAAATTTGAATCCCTTCTTCTTAGAAGATGACTCTCCTTTTTATTAAAAAGGGTCAAGTGGGAAGCAGATCTCTTTTTGTCAATCCTTTTGGCTCTTCTGGTTGATGTGAGAACCAAACCAAAGAAAACCTTAACTTTCTTTCCATTCTCTTCCACCATCTCACCCTAACCCTAACTCTAACCCCCGCTAACCTTAAACCACCTTTCTTCCTCACTTAATCAAGATGAAATCCTAGCCCCTTCAACCCTAACAAGGTCACCTCTCTCTCTCCAAAAACCCAGGTTGCAAACCTTCAATTTTGGTACTGCTCAGGTTGTGAACCCTCTTTGGTAGGTATCCAACCCATATACCCTCTCTAGGTTTTTTTCCTTTTAAACTAATGTGTTAAACTTGCACATTTGTTGGTGATTTGGGGCTGCCAGTGTTTTTGGCGGCATTCTTTGGTGTTTCAGTGGCATTTTGTGGTTAGTTACCATTCTTTTGGCCTTTTATGGCGATTTTATGATAATTTCATGCTTCGGGGATATTTTTTGAAGTACTATAGAGGTTTTTTGTGATTGTTGATGAGTTTTATTAGTGGTTTTTGATTGGAGGTTGATATACCCTGGGTCAATTTGTTAGTAGTTTAAGGTTTCAATGGCAAATTTGAGTAGAAGACAAAACACTTTTTCAGTAGCAAAATGTAACCCGTTTCAATTGGATACAAGTCCCCGTATGAATGGGTACAAATTTGCTTTGAAATTCCGTCTTAATAATAAGGAGATTTTTCGTAGACGTCGTTCAAGATCCCATATGACCAAAGTTTTGATATCACTAGTCCTTGGGTGGATCCTCCATCGTGTGCGGGCGATTCTTCTCATACCTCCACCACTTGTCATGTTAGAGCCTCAAAGCCTACTTGGATTTTGGATTTTGGAGCCACTGACCACATGACGGGGGAATTATCTCTCATTTCTTCACCCATCGTTCCCATTTGTCCGTATGTTCGTATTGCAAACGGCTCCCGTACATGTATCCTCAGTTTTGCATTGTTCGATTTTTTCTTTTAATCTCTTATCTGTTAGCCAACTTGTCAAACATCTAAATTATGATGCCGTGTTCTTTCCTATCCAATGCCTCTTACAAGACTTGAATTCAAAGAGGATTCTTGGCAGGGGTTATGAGCGCGATGGGTTATACTATTTCGGAGACCCATCACCACCACCACATCTCACCTCTAGTCTTAGTGCTTCTGTCTTGCCGAGTTTAATTTATTATGAGGTTTCCCTCCGGACCTTACATTTATGGCATGCTCATTTAGGGCATGTCAATTTTCAATACCTATGTTTGTTATTTCCTTCCCTTTTTAAAGCTTGCAAGGAAAAAAGGTTATTATGTGAAGTTTGTGAGCTCTCTAAGCATATTAGGACTAGCTACATACCACATATGAGTCGTGTTCCTGGTATGTTTAATTTGACCCATTCTGATGTGTGGGGACCATCCCTTGTTACTATCTTTTCTGGTCATCGTTATTATGTGATCTTTATTGATGATCATACTCAATGTACATGGGTGTATCTCCTTAAAAAGAAATCAAAGTCCTCTCCTTGTTTGTACAATTCCTTTAGATGGTTAAGACTCAATTTCAGACAGTGGTCCGTAACATCCTAATCTGATAATGGGCGCGAGTATTTTCTAACGAATTCCGGTCCCAACTTAATCAAAAATGGATCCTTCACCAACTCACTTGCCCATATACACTCGAGAAAAATGGGGTTGCTAACAAAAAAATCATCATCTAATGGGAGTTGTTCGGTGCTTGTTGAGTGGTATGAAGGTGCCCAAGTCTTATTGCCGCCTTGTTGTCTTTATTGCCACTTTTATCATAAATCGCATCCCAAGTCGGATTTTGGGGGGTAAGACGCCTCTTTGGTGTCTTCGGCATGATAGCCCCTTATTCCATATCCTCCCCGGGGTATTTGGGTGTACTTGTTTTGTTCATAGCCGTTGTCCCTCTAGACACAAACTTGATGATAAATCTATTCGATGCATTTTTTTTGGGTACTCATCGATGTCTAAGGAGTATCGGTGCTATGACCCGGTGTCCAAACAACTGAAATCCAACGGTAACATCTAGGTAATACTAGGTAATCATTATACAGGATGATTTGAAGAACAAGTAAGTTGAAATTTGTATAGCACTAGTAAAAATTGAGAATTTATAATCGAAGTTGAACACAATTATTTGTTGAAAACTTGATGATGTCAACCCAAAATAATATTACGAATCCCATATAACTATTTTTAATCATTTCCTAGTTTTGGTTCACAAGTCAACCTGTGATATAATTGCCAAAGAATAAATGGTCTTCTACAATTAGGTTAATGGAAGTAACAAAAGTTTTAAAAAATTCCAGATACTTTTAGTGGTGCATTTGATTACCCTTGCCTATAGCACAACCTAGTAACGCGTTTTTAGGACATTTTCCATGGAATGACTTCTGTTGGAGAGGGAGTAAAGAAAAATTTTCAACCCACTCCAATCAAACACACCCTCAGTTATTGGGACATGGTTTAGAAAGCCTCCGATTAGGCTTATGGTGTTTGTGATTTTGGTAAAGTAATTAGGCCACAACCAAAAGCTCAATATCAGCAAGCGACTTTTTTGTGTAATAAAAAACAAAGTGACCTCACTCAATTAAGCATACTGAAAAGAAGCTTATTCTAATCTTCTAAAAATTAAAACCTGAATAATTCTTTTTCACTGTAGCCCCAAAATATATAATTGTCAAAGGGGGTGGGAGCTGGGAAGGGATGCGAACTTACATCATGAGGCTCAGTAATCCGTTGCAGAGATGAGTCTCCAATAATATAAAGTATGGGGATGGTATAAGCAAAAGAGCCTCCAACTATGGCTGGTAATCTGGTTCCGAAGAGTGTTTGAAGAAGTGTTTTAATGCCAGCTACAAACAACAAAGTTTCTATAACCCTCGCTTTGTCCCCCTGGTTGTGTGAACAATAAAATACAGATTATTTGGAAAGAAAAGAAAAGGGTGAATGCATTTCAAATACCCCAAAATTTGATCATTTAGAATGGGTACCACTATCTAATTTCTGACAAGGGAAAAAGCAAAGAAGAAAGCCATTAAAAAACAACCACTTGAAAAAAGTGAGATTCTAGCTTATGAAGTTTCATACATGAGATCAAACAAACAATGAATTCAAAGTTTCCTCCCCCCACCCCACCCCCTTCCAAAAAAGAAAAAGGGGAAAACGAGTTAGGCAGCCCATTGTGGCCTTTCAACCAAATTTATAAATGTAACAATAAAGAAATGAATAAACATCTTACATTAGTTCCACCCATTAATGGGACAAGAGCTGTGGGGATCATTACACTGGTTCCCAACATTAAAATGTAGTTTTGAAATGCTAACAAGATGGTTTCAGCTGCAGGATAAAATTGTAGTGATGAATAACATAAAAGAGAAACACTTTCAATTTAAAAATAGATTCTAAAACCCCAATACCATAAGTCCGGACCAGATAGTCTTTGACCTACTGACAGAAAAAAGATCTGGAAACGAAACCCAAAAGGGTTCAAATTAAACAGTTTCTTAAGATGTTACCAAGAATTTCATATTTTAATATTGCAAAAGGGAAAGAAGGAAAACAAAGAGATGATCATACAACTTTTAACATAATGATATAGAGTTCAACTTCAATATTGTCAAATGTTAGCATCTATTAAATATCTTGAAATAATGTTTAGTAAAGGACATCACAAGTAAATATTACTTTTGCCTACAAAATCCATGCAGCCATTCAAGGCAGCACTAGCCATACATCCACCAACTCAGTTTACTTTTCAACACTATATTTCAGTAAAAGAGTGCCTTATATTGTAATCATTTTCATGGCATATTTAGAACTAATAATTACAGTAACATCTTAAGTAGTTAAAGGGGGTACGGTGGCAAGGTAATTAAAACTTAACGGTGACACTAACCATGTTCAGTGTATATATATATGTGTGTGTGTGTTGTCTCTTTGCGATTTTACTCTTACTACTACAGAAATCATCTGTGAAAATGATACCATTAATGAAGCAATCACGTCAGCAGGCCAATTTCTAAAGGAAATATATGACAAATCTTGTAGTCATTTCTACAACTATCTATGTTAATTTACTCAACACAGCTTATATTCTATAACTATGCACTCAACAACTAGGGATCATAAATAAGTAGCCCATCTACTGATTTGACACCTCAAAAAAAGGACATGGAGAAGAACAAGGACAAAATTCGTGCAAAACGTAAGAAATAAGAATTATCTCCTAATCATACTGTGTTTATTAATCACCACATATTGTATATATCAAGAGAACTCCTTCCCCATTATAGTATCCTTCTGTTGGTATTTTTTTATTAGAATCATAATTTTCAATTCACTTTGAGGTAACAAGGATTATTTATCAACGTGAGTCATTGTGATCGATGAATTTTTTTTTTTTAGTGTAGTTCAAATTGTTGATACCATACCATAAACAACCAAGAATATCTCGTATAAAATGAGGGAATGACAAAAGAATTAAAAATTAAAATATGAGCCTTCTAAGTTGAAATTTTAATAAGTTATGAATATGTTACATTGTCAGGTGTTCAAAGAGGCTTGGGTACCCAAGATTTTGAAGAAGAAAATGTTAAATTGTTAATGACCACATGACTGATGCTTACGTTTGACGTAGGAACATGGCTATAGTATTGCCTTTCTTTAATCGTATTGTTAGTGGAGTTATTATTGTACTTGTGAGTCCCTTGGCATATAAAAAGGGGCTTTGGACGGATGAAAATGGGCCCTATTGTAGGGTTGTATTAGTCATTTTATTTTATTTTGTTATTTTCTTTATTTTGTTATTGTATTTTCTAATGTTTTGCTTTAGTATTTAAAGGTAAGGAATAATAATGGCATTTTTGTAATTAGAGCCTTAGCTTAGAGCCTAAGTCACTCATCCCTTTTAAATACCCACTTGTAAGTCTCATTTGAGGTAGACTTAAATTTGGAAACAAAAAAGAGTATTTCTCTCTCTAAAGTGTGTGTTTAAATATTTTTAGGAGTTTTTTGACGTGTAATTTACATCGAATTGGTATCAGAGCGGGTGTCGCTCTACGTTTTTGGTGTATCGGTGTATTTGTATCAAAAATTGTACACTACTCTTCAATGGCTCCAAACAGATCCAACCAATTTTTAGAGTGGAAATGAGAGTTGGAAGGGATGAAGGGGCCTACTTCCTCTCTACCATAGGGCAAAACCCTAACCCTAGTCTTCCCACCACCACCCTTCCCCACCCTGCTGGCCTAAACCCTAAACCCATCTTCCCTACCCCCACCGCCCTCCTCCACTCAAACCCTAGTCCCCCACGTAGCCCCATCCCACCCCGATCACTGCTGGATGCAGTCCGACCCCCAGATATCCCCAAATCCACTACCGACAGCAGCTCCATCCCCCCTGCCTTCCCACCTCATCTCCGATCACACCAAATTCTCCCCTCCTGCCCGCGACCCAAACCCCAGTTCACTCGACCCCAAAAAGTTCCACCCGGACCCAACCCGACCCAAACTTGGTCCCCTCCTGGCCGCCAACCATCCCTGGTGGTCGCGGAGTCCTCCCAACCCCAAATTGATCCCCAAAACCTAGGGTTTTGCCCTAGGTCTACTCGAAAACCCCCTGGGTTGCCCTACCAAACCTCAAACCCCTCTAACCGCCCCAAAACCATTGTTTTTTACCTGAGTGGATAATTGGTGGGATGATTTTGGGTGAAGACGAAGAGGAGAAGAAGAAATAAAGAAGGAAATTGCGGAATGAGCACCGCTCAAGTTTCAGAAATTATTTTTGGGCCCCCACAAATTTTTGGCGCGTAATTTTTGGAATTTCCTTACGAGTCCCTAAAATTTTCTAACGCTCGAGAACGAGCTTGGTTTTAAGAGGGGGAGAATGATGGAAATGGGCCTTATTTTAGGGTTTTAGTAGTCATTTTATTTTATTTTGTTATTTTCTTTATTTTGTTACTGTATTTTCTTTTGTTTTGCTTTAGTATTTAAAGGTAAGGAGTAGTAATGGTATTTTTGTAATTAGTGCCTTATCTTAGAGCTTAAGCTACTCCTCTCCTTTAAATACCCACTTGTAAGCCTCATTTGAGGTAGACTTAAATTTAGAAATAGAAAAGAGTACTTCTCTCTCTAAAGTGTGTGTTTAGATATTTTTAGGAGTCTTTTGACGTGTAGTTTATGTCATAGACTCTTCCTGAATTATTATCATTGATAAATTTCTTTGAGACTTGAGAGAGGTATTAAAATGCTAAATTTCTTGTTTACCTAGAGAATTATTGGCTATTGCGAGTATTAATTCCACTGTGTTCACATCAAAAGTGTTATCTAAGCTTCAGTTCCCATTGGGTTCGTGAGCAAGATGTTGGATTCTATGCGGTTAAACTGGAATGATGGTTGGATTGCAACTGAGGTTTGTTGTGACCCGCCGCCCACTGAGGAATCCATGGTCGCCAATTGCGTGGAGGGCATCACGACCCCCGTCACTCATTAGAATTACCTGCAATCATCGCCCACACGTTTCGGCGTTTCAGCAACCCAATTCAACCCTTAGCCTACAACCCGTTAAGCCCCATTATTGGCCCCTCCATTTTTCCCTCTTCAAAAAGCTTTAACCCATGGAGGAGGTGAGGGGCGCACGAAAAGAGCGAGATCTTCAGTGTCACTGTGGGAGAAGCCCACCAGAGCTGGATTTGGGGCAGGGGTAAGACATGGCAGAAATGATTTCATGCCATGACGATTTATATGGAAGGACAGTTTTGTTGATGCATTCCTATTGAAAATAAAGATCGCTATAGAAAGACGGAATGAAATTGAAAATGATGGATCGAATCCTCACATTCCAAATGCTGCTATGCAATTCTCTATCTGCATTCGTGATCATGCTATGAACCATAGCCTTTATATCTCAATATCTTCATCAGAACCAGACACACCTACCTTCTCCTCTCCAATAATGTCGGCTCCGTAACCCAAAACAAGGCCTACCCTCTTTTCCCACTGACCCATCACTTGTTAGGCTTCGAAGCCCTGCCCAAGGGTCTGCCCCTACCCATTTCAGCTCCTATTTGGCGTCAGCAGGGCACTCATACACAGGTTCTGCGTATTTAACATAAGCAATACATCGTGGGTCGTTTGTTGGTAGAACTTCTAGCAGAGACGTCGGGCAAAAAATGGTAATACATAGTTTATCTCTATATATATTCCAAAAGCAACCCCCAAGGTCAGTTGTCCACAGTGATCACTAATGGAGGGTCAAATGTTAGTTTAGTGTCACGGAGATGGTTGACGCCTTGAGATTACAATTAGAGACGTTGTACTGTGCAAGATGGCATGGCAATGTAGTAGTGACTCTTTGTGGTTGGACGCCCAGTGCCGAGTCCAATTTACAGTCGAGCTTTATTCAGATGAGGTTTTGTGAACGGTGGTGGAGATGTATGTGTGCCACCTACTTTTGAGGATGGTCGTGGCAATTTAACTGTGCTAGTATACTTGATGGGTGACATAATAAGTATATACTTTTGAGCAGAGGGGTCTGAGATTGTGTTGGAGTCAATGAGGGAGCTCCGGCCACTGTATCCTTCTATATCCTAGGCAACCTCGCCAACACTCTTAGTAAACGCGAGTGAGGCTGGGTTGTGCTATGATTTTATGAGGCCCTTGACTACCGTAGTTATCGGTATCTCTCATGCTTTCCAGCGCTACCAATGCCAAAGAAGAATGACAGTTGGCGTTTGCGTGTTAATAGAAGTTCTATTCAAATACATCTTGAGATCTGAGGATATCTTAGATCTGTGGTTCTCCATGTTTGATTCAAACAACGGATATCTCCAGATTCGGAAGCAGCCTACCCCTACGTCTGCGTCACAGGTGCAGAGTTTCCATAAATAGGCCACTTGTTATCATAGCATCATTGAGGGGTAGCATCACCCCAATTACCACTTTAATGGGGGCTTCAAAATTTAAGTTCTATTGTTCTGACGAGGCTGAGGTTGCAGGCTGTGGCTGCATTTCAACTCATCACGTCCAAGATGAAATCAACCCATGTACTACTAGCACTCCCAGATCTTACCCTTCTTTTGGAATATCTTGCGACGCTTACAAGACGGGGATAGTAACAATTCTAACCCTGAATGGTAGCTCACTAGGTATTTTTGTCAGTACAAGGAATCCAAATGATGAAACTTTGGGTGAGAACCTGTGCTGCTGCAATACATGTTTGGAACCACCTAAAACGGAAACACCACAGTGAAGGGACAGAGGCACATATGGCAACCTTTGAACAAAAATGATTCAACACCTCACAAAGCACAAACTCTACCACATCAAAGAAAAAGAACACAAATCATGACATTTTAAACTAGCCACACCACACCAAGGCTTCCTTTTCACCAAATAGCAATAAAAACTTTATGGGATGATACAAACATCCCCACATACCTTAGGACGAATCAATTGGCCGAAAGTATACCTTAATTTTGTGAAAAGTACTCAAAACATGAAATGACCCCAAGATGGCTTCAAATAAAAGGTAGAAAATTTTCAAGGAATCTTAGGAGGGAAGGGTTTCAAAAGAAATGACAACATGCTGATATCAGCATGACTTCCTTGTACACATGATTGCTTTAAGGCCCACTTAGCACCTGTACAATCTCCCTAGCAGTTTTACACTATTTTTGAGATAGATTAGAGTTCAACAGATTGCTCTGATACTATGCTAAGTGGCATTAAATGGATAAAAGATTAGAGTTACGAAGAAAAGAGAGAATATTGTTGCATAATGGTTGTGCCTTTCACCCTGCTAGAGTATTTCGAACATCCTAGATAAGTACAAGGTAAGCCAGTAAAGTAAGCACTCTAACAATTATGCTCATGAGAGTTTTTTTTTTTATTGTATGTGGCGAACTGCGAAGGTCACTTCACACACAAGGGGTGGGGGGGGAAGGAGTGGATCTTCCCTTTTTAACAATTTCTTTAACAGAGGCACAGGAGAAAGAACACCCCTCCCCCCTCAAGAGTGAGGTGACTAGAAAAAGGTACTACATTTCAGAATCAAAAGACAATTACTAAGAAGAAGAGGATGGATGAGGCCTGCCTTCACCATGCTTTTCTCTTTCAGAAATCTTATATTAAAACAAATTAAACCAAACAAGCTTTCTCTTCTTTTCCTTCTTATCTTCCCTCCTATGTTCTTTCCTTTTGTTCTTTAAAGCATACAAGGGGACCAAGAGCAGCCACTAAGTTGAAGTAATCCACCACTACTACTTCCAGAAGAACCAGCATAGAAAGTCTCCAGATATTTTTCCAAATTAATAACATTTGAGAACCTCACAAAACAAAGCGGGCTGAAGGTCACTAGATTTACCATTTACCAAAAAACAAATAACTCAATTGTCACCAACCCCTTAACAAAATAATCATCTCCTTAGCAAAAAATAAAGTTTATCAAGCATACCCTTATTAATTTTCTAGCAATCAAAAGGAAAGCAATCAATAAAGAAGTGCGAGTCCACTGGGCACTGGCCCAAAAATCAAAATGTTCGAACTTTAGACTTTCTTAATGATATTCAAAGAAAAACGGTACAGAAAAGTGACGGCATTATCTTCCACTTTCCCTGTTAAACCCAATTCCAAAAAATGCCATTTTCAGATAACAACAACAAAAAAAAGATTTTGTCATTTAGTCCGTAATAACGCCGCTCTGCATGAGCACTCATCAAGTTAATATGGATTGGTTATTGAAGCTACTTCACAACTAATGCAAACCCCAAGTCATTTCTCTCTGCACACACACACACACACACACACATATATATATATATATATATATATATATATATATATATATATATATATATATGTTTATGTTCGTGTGTGCGTTCACGATATGTTGAGAGAGTGAGAGAGAGAGGTTACCCCATGGAGGGTTAGAGTCTATGCAGTATTCAAGGTCTTGGAGCTGATCCATGGGAGGGTGGCTAATGTCTGCCATTGCTCAAGTTTCCACAGGAAATTATTGAGAGAGAATATAAGGAGACGAGAGCGAGAGGAAGAACTTAAAACAAAGCAAAGCACAGATAGAAAGTGGAAAAAAGTTGGAGAGAGAGAACAAAGACATCACACTCACACTCACACTCACACTCACACTCACATATATGCAACTGTGCAAAGCCAATAGAACCTTCGATACGCAACCGTAGGAACGATCGGTTCCATTTCATATTGTTACTTTGGACGACGCCCTCACCCCTTTCTTTTCATATATTTACGTTCACTGCCACCTTGGGCTTACCCACAAACAATTTTCACTGGGGTGATCTTATACATACCCACATTTTCTTTAAATGGAGCCAAGGATCAAATCATTTTTACTTAAAAAGAGAATTTTGTGACACCCCGCCTAATTAAATATCGGGCGATTACTCTTTAATTAAATTAAATCAAGGTAAACAGTTGGTTCATTCTCAGCTTCACTGTCGATAAAAATAATTTTTCCAATTTAACACCCTAAATAATTAAGCTAAGTGTCAAAACCATTTTTCATACAAACTTCCAAATTTTAATTAAAGAAAAGATTTATTTATACAAAACACATTTCTACAAAATGGAACCACACCACGAAGAACTAAAATAAAACCATGCATTCGTCAATCGAATGTCAACATAATAAAACTAAACATCATGAACCATTCTGAATAAATCCCGTAAAACAATACTGGAATAACTGAAATATAAAAATCCCAACAATAAATGAAATGATGAAAAAGGGCGACACGTGCCCAATAAATAAGAGTAATAGGAGTGGAGTCAATAACAGAAGTCGTCTACTCAAGTGACCTGCAACTCCCACCTAAGCTGCAGCTCGTTCTTCTCAAGGGATCCTAAGCAAGACGCCCCTGTGGCTGGGCACCTGAAAATATACATATATATATACAGGAGAGAGAGAGAGAAAAAGAAACGGGTCAGAGCCCGAAAGTGTGTTTGATTTTAAAATACGTTAAGCAAGTATTTAAATTGATACAGGCCAATGCAAATCATATTAGTGCGTCTCTCTCTTGAGAAATACTCACCTCTCTTCTAATGTGCACGCCTATCGTACTAACCTTCCCAACGGTTTGTTTTAGCATCTAACATACTAGTCTTTCTAACAGCTTTAACTTAACTTAAATTACTCGTAAGGTTTATAATACACGATATCCACTTTAAAAGATATTCCAACAGTAGCCCGAAATTCTCTATTTTTAACTTCATAAAAAAAAATAATAAAGTTCCCGTGACATTTTATACTTTCTCAAAACAAGTATTTAATAATTTGAGTCAACAGCCATGTTCTACTTATCAAATCACAGAAGGCAGTTTAAAGTTTATAACCTCATATATATATTAACTACTCGTATAATATATATATATAACAGCACCCCAACTAAACTATGGTGCGCGCATACTCTGCTATCCAATCCCCCGTATCGCTCACACAAAGGGAAATACAAGTTCGGAATCACTCTCGAACTGTATTAACATATACAAAACAACGTTGAGGCGAAGCATAGATTCCAAGTCCAAGAGGTCAGTACATACCCACACGTCTCTTAGGACCGTCCAACTATCAATCTGATAGCCCGTACCTAGGATCTTTAACTTCTAGGGTACGAATCAATATCCCCCATAAAGCAACACAGGATAAGATCGTCCCAGCGCGGTAACCTCAGGGATAGCAAGTAGCGGGGGTACGTTTTTCACATGTATATAATATATGTACACACAATCATATAAATATACTCATTCATCATATTAATATAGGTTCCTCCCGTTACCCATAGTCACAACATTTATCCTTAATTTCCCATTATTATAATTACGTGTACGGTTTCGTCTCTAACCTTAACTCGAAGGGTTTCCTCACTAGTTACGTGACACTCGTGGATTCTATCCATCCAAGTAGCAAAATCAGTAGGTAACGTCTATTCATTATCGTAAATATTTGACGTAATCTCTCACTTGAAATACGCAGTTCGTCGTTCCTTAATTAATTATCCCTTAAACCCAATTATCATTTCATAATAAAGTTCTCAACACTTAATCATATGTCCTACTGGTCTCTTCTATATCCCAAAACATTTTATTTATAATGCCCAAGAAATATTCCACGGTAAATTAATTCAACTAATTAAACAAGGGGAAACAGAGTTTGCCAGGAGGGGTCGATCGATCGACGTCTGGGGCTCGATCGATCGAACCTTCGATCGATCGATGCTCTAGGTTCGATTGATCGATCAAACAGGTATTTCGATTTCTGCAGAAGTGCAGTTACGGGTTTGACAAATATTCTTCATTCAAATCCATAATTTCCAACACTAATCGTCCCAAATCTTATACTACAATCATGGTAATATATTTACAGATGTTTCTAACGTTAAGCATGCATATAACCATCATTAAACATGATTAAACAACCTAAAATCTCATCTAATCATCAAGAACCCTAAGTTTTTTTAACTTTTGTTCTAATCAGTTTTCTCCAGAATTTCCTTCTAACATAACATCACAAATTCGTGGGTTGATCATCTACTTCACATATTATTTTCAGAATATGGTTATAACGATTTCTACATACAAATCCCTATCAAAAATTGGGGTTTTCTTCCTTTAATTATACTCCTAATCATTCATACACTAATATGATTATTGCACCAACGAAAATACGCAAGTTAAACACTTGCCTGGGATTTCAGAGGTCTGGTTTCCTGCTGATATTGGTGTGGTTGCGTTCTCCTCCTCGCGATCTACGCGTTGGTGGTGACGGCGGTGCAATCGGTGGTGTTTTGGGCCTTGAATCACCTTGAGAGCTCTCTCATCTCTTCTCCAATGGCCTTTCTAGGGTTCTGAATGTTCTAACCCTAAAAGCCTGACTTAAATGGCTGCTAAGGATGGCTGAAATTCGTGGGTTTAATTACCCTATTTTGTAAAATGACCAAAATGCCCTCCCGGGTCACTAATTAAGCCTAAAAACACCCCGAGGCCCGAACTAAACCCCCGGGTACACTTTTCTGACTATCTCGACCCTTCCGGACGCGTTGGCGCACTCAAAAGGACCATACGGACAACTTATAAAATATTCGCTTTTTATTTAACAAAATTAGTTCCGACGTGACACAGGCACGTCCCGACTTAAATTTCCGAAATAGTCATTTAATTCACTTATGACATTCAATTTAACCAATATAATATATTACTATGCTCATTAGTAATATTCAACAAGTTTCTTATAATTACTAACTCTAGTCACGTTAATAATTATAACATAATTAATTTCCGGATTTTTATTAAATAAATCATCACATTAAATTTAATAAATCCCCCAAATTAAATATAGCATAAAAGTACGGGGTATTACATACTTCCCCCTTAATAATGGAATTTCGTCCCGAAATTTGGAAAATAAGGCATACCTGGTAAAAACAACTCTGGATATCTCTCGCGCATATCTGCCTCACGCTTCCAAGTGGATTCCTCCACATTATGATGCTCCCACTGGACTCGCACAAGTGGAACTACTTTCGACCTCAATCTCCTCTCACTATAGTCTAGAATAGCCACTGGTCTCTCCTCGTAAGAGCTATCAGACTGTAAGTCTAACTCGTCTATCGCAATGTGCGTATGGGCCATATCATCCCGAAGATATCGTCTCAGTGACGAGATGTGGAATACATCGTGGATGCGGTGTAAATGTTCTGGCAATCCCAACCTGTATGCTACTGGCCCAATTCTCTCGATGATGGGAAATGGTCCTACGTATCTCGGAGCCAACTTCCCCTTCTTCCCGAACCTCATCACTCCTTTCATAGGAGATACACGTAACAACACTTGATCTCCCACATTAAACTTCCGGAAGAACCGTTTCGCATCGGCGTAGCTCTTCTGCATGTCTTGGGCTACCCGAATACGACTCCTGATTATCTCAATCCTCGCGGAGGTCTCCTGAATCACTTCTGGCCCTAATAACTTGTTGTCCCCCACCTCGAGCCAACAAGTTGGAGAACGACAAGGTCTGCCGTACAAAGCCTCAAATGGAGCCATGCCTATCGTAAACTAATAGGAGTTATTATAAGCAAACTCTACCAGTGGAAGGTGTGGTTCCCAACCTCCTCCGAAATCGAGAACACACATGCGTAGCATATCTTCCAACATCTGGTTAGTACGCTCTGTCTGTCCATTTGTCTGTGGGTGGTAGGCTGAACTCAGTCTCAACTCTGTACCCATAGCCTCCTGAAAGCTTTCCCAGAAACGTGACACAAAAATCTTGTCTCTATCTGACACAATATTCAGGGGCACCCCATGCAATCTGACAATCTCAGCGATGAACAACTGGGCATACTGACCCGTAGTATAATCTGTCCTCACTGGCAGAAAATGAGCCACCTTGGTCAAACGGTCTACAATCACCCAGATAGAATCGTGGCCCCACTGTGATGTAGGCAACCCAGTAATGAAATCCATGGAAATACTTCCCCACTTCCACGCGGTTACTTCCAATGGCTGAAGTAATCCTGACGGTTTCTGGTGGTCCACCTTCACTAGCTGGCAAGTAGAACACTTGGACACAAATTCAGCGATGTCCTTCTTCATCCCACTCCACCAGTACTGTCGTCTCATGTCCTGGTACATCTTATCGCCTCCCGGATGTACTGTAAATCGGGACCCATGAGAATGAGTCATCACTTCATGATGTAGCTCCGCTCCTTCTGGAACCACTAACCTCCCATTAAACCGCAACCCTCCATCCGAACTAACAGAATAGGACTCAGCACCCTCGGCTAGAAGTCGTACAATCTGCTCCTGACAAAACGGGTCTGTGGTCTGTGCCTGTATCACCCTCGTAACAATCTCGGGTGTGACTGACATCACGGATATAAAAGAACGTGCTACTGCGTCCTGGTGACCCAACTCCTTCCACTTTGCTTTCCAGATGTCCGCTACATCGTCAACCGGTCTACGGCTCAACGCATCAGCAACTACATTGGCTTTCCCCGGATGATACTGTATATC
This sequence comes from Sambucus nigra, assembly GCA_949130495.1. Taxonomy (NCBI): domain Eukaryota; kingdom Viridiplantae; phylum Streptophyta; class Magnoliopsida; order Dipsacales; family Adoxaceae; genus Sambucus; species Sambucus nigra. Next base: position 135,208,694 of record OX422213.1, on the reverse strand, counting down.
GAACTGGTAATCTTTCACAAACTCTAACCATCTGCGCTGACGCATATTCAGCTCTCGCTGAGTGAACAGGTACTGCAGTGACTTATGGTCTGTGAACAAATGGAATTTCTCGCCCAATAAATAGTGCCTCCAAATTCTCAATGCAAAGACGACCGCAGCTAACTCCAGGTCGTGGGTGGGGTAATTCTTCTCATGCGGCTTAAGCTTGCGGGAAGCAAAAGCTAGAGCCTTCTCCTCCTGCTGAAGTACTCCCCCAAGTCCTCATAAGGATGCATCTGTGTAAACTAGTTACTCTACACCCGGCTTCGGTAAAGCAAGGACTGGTGCCGAAGTAAGTTTGCCTTTCAGCTCATCGAAAGCCAATTGACAAGCGTCCTCCCAAATATATGGTACCCCTTTGCGAGTCAAATTTGTCAATGGACCCGTTATTTTGGAGGATCCCCGAATGAATCTCCTGTAGTATCCAGCTAACCCAAGAAACTACGCACTTCTGTCGGTGTCGTGGGCTGTCCCCACTCCCTCTCCGCTGACACCTTGCTCGGGGCAACTGCAATCCCCTGCTTAGAAACAACATGGCCCAAGATATGTACCTCTCGCAACCAGAATCCACACTTCTCGTACTTTGCATACCACTGATGCTCTCGTAGAGTCTGAAGAACCTGCCTCAAGTGCTCGGCATGCTCCTCCTCGGAGTGTGAATATATCAAGATGTCATCTGTGAAGACGATTACAATGATCCAAGAACTCTCTGAATACTCGATTCGTCAAGTCCATGAAAACGGCTGGGGCATTTGTGAGTCCGAACGGCATCACCCTGAACTCATAGGACCCATATCTCGACAAGAAGGCAGTCTTTGAAACATCCTGCTCTCTAATTCGTAACTGATGGTACCCCGACCTCAGATCTATCTTCGAAAAGAAAGTTGCTCCCCTCAACTGGTCGAATAGATCATCGATTCGAGGCAACGGATACTTATTCCGTATCGTGACCTTATTCAACTCCCGCTAGTCCACGCACAATCTCAGTGAACCATCTCTCTTCTTTACAAATAAGACTGGAGCGCCCCAAGGTGAGGTACTCCTACGAATGAAGCCCTGACCTAATAGCTGCTCTATCTGATCTCGTAGCTCTCGCATCTCTGCTGGAGTCGTACGGTACGGTGCGCGTGCTATAGGTCTCGTATCTTGCAATAAATCTATAACAAAGTCTATCTCACGACTGGGCGGTAGGCCAGGTATCTCCTGAAACACATCGGAATGCTCCTGACAACAGGGATCGAATCTAAGGGAATCACAACCTCCTTAGAGGTATCCTCCTCTATGTAATACAAATGAGCGGTCGAACCTCCCTCTGGCGAGGCATCGCCACTACAAACATCTCTTGCCCCGAAATGGCAAAAACAATGCTCCACCGAAGTGGATAATCATGGCTCTATAAACGGCGAGCCAATCCATACTGAATATAACATCAAGCTAATGTATGTTTAAGACTAACATATACACAGGTAATACTAACCTACCAATCTCTACCCCCACTCACGGGCATATAAAGAAAAATAAAGGACCCACTCCCAAGATGGTGAGTCTACACACGTCACTGAGCTCACTGCCATGGCTAACAACCCTAAGGCTTTCGCAAAAAAAAATTAGCTTATAAAATAGTGCGTTGCACTCATAACAAGAAAATCCCGACTCATGGTAACATGGATAGAAAAACATACCCTCAACTGTGGGTGGCGCCTGCGGGGTTGCTGCCTGTGGGAAATTATAGACACGTGCGCCCTGTAGCTTTCTCTGCTGAACTGAGGCTGTTGGAAAAGGTGGCGGAGTTGGCTTCTGAGGTACATTGTCAGCACATTCCTGCCGTGGGGCCCTATTCTTCTTTGGACAATTATGACGCCTATGGCCATTCCTACCACATTGGAAACACCTCCCCCGAAACTGCTTTCCTTCCTTGCGGTATTGACTAGCCTCTCTTTTTCCCTGGTCTTGCTGGCTTTGAGGGGAAATCTGCGGAAAAACTATGTCAGGGCGAGGACAATCCATCCACTTGTGACCCGATTGTACACATTTATAGCAGAGTTTCAAAATTCTTTGCCGGTCAGGTTGTAGTTTATCCCCAGTCTGATTCAGACAAGATTTTCGTTTGGGGTCCTCCATTCCACAATCGAAACACTTCTTGGTGATTTCATTCTGAACCTGGCTTCGTTGTCCCTGACACTTTTGTCTCTGTACATCAATCGCGTTACTACTGGAACTGACTCTATCTTGATTGTTTTGTTGTCGCAGATTTGGTGCCTTCGCACAGTTCCCAACGTCAGTCATATGCACTAGGTTAACCTCCCTAGGTCTTTTGCCTCCTTTAAGTTGTAGGCTGCGTTCTTGGTATTGTAGAACTGCAGTGGTAACTGCTTGTGCCACGATACCTGCTAACTCGGCGGTTGATACTCTCCCTGGGGATACCTGAGGTGTGAGTCGATCTTGCTCGATGACTCCCTTAATCATCTTAGCTAGTTCTTCTTGACGATCCATCTGAAAATTTAAGTAAATTTGGATGAGTTCATCATTCAAATAACCAAATCGCAGGAGTACGAAACTCCAAAGTATAGAGATAGACACAACATTCCTAACAGTAGGGCTCTATATCAAAGAAACCAACGCTGAAACATAATAGGCCGCACAGATCCTAAAGGACTCTAGAACCTGATGCTCTGATACCACCTGTGACACCCCGCCTAATTAAATACCGGGCGATCACTCCTTTATTAAATTAAATCAAGGTAAACAGTTGGTTCATTCTCAGCATCACTGTCGATAAAAATAATTTTTCCAATTTAACAGCCTAAATAATTAAGCTAAGTGTCAAAACCATTTTTCATACAAACTTCCAAATTTTAATTAAAGAAAAGATTTGTTTATACAAAACACATTTCTACAAAATGGAACCACACCACGAAGAACTAAAATAAAACCATACATTCGTCAATCGAATGTCAACATAATAAAACTAAACATCATGAACCATTCTGAATAAATCCCGTAAAACAATACTGGAATAACTGAAATATAAAAATCCCAACAATAAATGAATGATGAAAAAGGGCGAAACGTGCCCAATAAATGAGAGTAATAGGAGTGGAGTCAATAACAGAAGCCGTCTACTCAAGTGACCTGCAACTCCCACCTAAGCTGCAGCTCGTTCTTCTCAAGGGATCCTAAGCAAGACGCCCCTGTGGCTGGGCACCTGAAAATATACATATATATATACAGGAGAGAGAGAGAAAAAAAGAAACGGGTCAGAGCCCGAAAGTGTGTTTGATTTTAAAATATGTTAAGCAAGTATTTAAATTGATACAGGCCAATGCAAATCATATTAGTGCGTCTCTCTCTTGAGAAATACTCACCTCTCTTCTAATGTGCACGCCTATCGTACTAACCTTCCCAACGGTTTGTTTTAGCATCTAACATACTAGTCTTTCTAACAGCTTTAACTTAACTTAAATTACTCGTAAGGTTTATAATACACGATATCCACTTTAAAAGATATTCCAACAGTAGCCCAAAATTCTCTATTTTTAACTTCATAAAAAAAAATAATAAATTTCCCGTGACATTTTATACTTTCTCAAAACAAGTATTTAATAATTTGAGTCAACAGCCATGTTCTACTTATCAAATCACAGTAGGCAGTTTAAAGTTTATAACCTCATATATATATTAACTACTCGTATAATATATATATATAACAGCACCCCAACTAAACTATGGTGCGGGCATACTCTGCTATCCAATCCCCCGTATCGCTCACACAAAGGGAAATACAAGTTCGGAATCACTCTCGAACTGTATTAACATATACAAAACAACGTTGAGGCGAAGCATAGATTCCAAGTCCAAGAGGTCAGTACATACCCACACGTCTCTTAGGACCGTCCAACTATCAATCTGATAGCCCGTACCTAGGATCTTTAACTTCTAGGGTACGAATCAATATCTCCCATAAATCAACACAGGATAAGATCGTCCCAGCGCGGTAACCTCAAGGATAGCAAGTAGCGGGGGTACGTTTTTCACATGTATATAATATATGTACACACAATCATATAAATATACTCATTCATCATATTAATATAGGTTCCTCCCGTTACCCATAGTCACAACATTTATCCTTAATTTCCCATTATTATAATTACGTGTACGATTTCGTCTCTAACCTTAACTCGAAGGGTTTCCTCACTAGTTACGTGACACTCGTGGATTCTATCCATCCAAGTAGGTAACGTCTATTCATTATCATAAATATTTGACGTAATCTCTCACTTGAAATACGCAGTTCGTCGTTCCTTAATTAATTATCCCTTAAACCCAATTATCATTTCATAATAAAGTTCTCAACACTTGATCATATGTCCTACTGGTCTCTTCTATATCCCAAAACATTTTATTTATAATGCCCAAGAAATATTCCACGGTAAATTAATTCAACTAATTAAACAAGGGGAAACAGAGTTTGCCAGGAGGGGTCGATCGATCGACGTCTGGGGCTCGATCGATCGAACCTTCGATCGATCGATGCTCTAGGTTCGATCGATCGATCAAACAGGTATTTCGATTTCTGCAGAAGTGCAGTTACGGGTTTGACAAATATTCTTCATTCAAATCCATAATTTCCAACACTAATCGTCCCAAATCTTATACTACAATCATGGTAATATATTTCCAGATGTTTCTAACGTTAAGCATGCATATAACCATCATTAAACATGATTAAACAACCTAAAATCTCATCTAATCATCAAGAACCCTAAGTTTTCTTAACTTTTGTTCTAATCAGTTTTCTCCAGAATTTCCTTCTAACATAACATCACAAATTCGTGGGTTGATCATCTACTTCACATATTATTTTCAGAATATGGTTATAACGATTTCTACATACAAATCCCTATCAAAAATTGGGGTTTTCTTCCTTTAATTATACTCCTAATCATTCCTACACTAATATGATTATTACACCAACGAAAATACGCAAGTTAAACACTTGCCTGGGATTTCAGAGGTCTGGTTTCCTACTGATATTGGTGTGGTTGCGTTCTCCTCCTCGCGATCTACGCGTTGGTGGTGACGGCGGTGCAATCGGTGGTGTTTTGGGCCTTGAATCACCTTGATAGCTCTCTCCTCTCTTCTCCAATGGCCTTTCTAGGGTTCTGAATGTTCTAACCCTAAAAGGCTGACTTAAATGGCTGCTAAGGATGGCTGAAATTCGTGGGTTTAATTACCCTATTTTGTAAAATGATCAAAATGCCCTCCCGGGTCACTAATTAAGCCTAAAAACACCCCGAGGCCCGAACTAAACCCCCGGGTACACTTTTCTGACTATCTCGACCCTTCCGGACGCGTTGGCGTACTCAAAACGACCATACAGACAACTTATAAAATATTCGCTTTTTATTTAACAAAATTAGTTCCGACGTGACACAGGCACGTCCCGACTTAAATTTCCGAAATAGTCATTTAATTCACTTATGACATTCAATATAACCAATATAATATATTACTATGCTCATTAGTAATATTCAACAAGTTTCTTATAATTACTAACTCTAGTCACGTTAATAATTATAACATAATTAATTTCCGGATTTTTATTAAATAAATCATCACATTAAATTTAATAAATCCCCCAAATTAAATATAGCATAAAAGTACGGGGTATTAGAGCATCGATCGATCGAAGGTTCGATCGATCGAGCCCCAGACGTCGATCGATCGACCCCTCCTGGCAAACTCTTTTTCCCCTTGTTTAATTAGTTGAATTAATTTACCGTGGAATATTTCTTGGGCATTATAAATAAAATGTTTTGGGATATAGAAGAGACCAGTAGGACATATGATTAAGTGTTGAGAACTTTATTATGAAATGATAATTGGGTTTAAGGGATAATTAATTAAGGAACGACGAACTGCGTATTTCAAGTGAGAGATTACGTCAAATATTTACGATAATGAATAGACGTTACCTACTGATTTTGCTACTTGGATGGATAGAATCCACGAGTGTCACGTAACTAGTGAGGAAACCCTTTGAGTTAAGGTTAGAGACGAAACCGTATATGTAATTATAATAATGGGAAATTAAGGATAAATGTTGTGACTATGGGTAACGGGAGGAACCTATATTAATATGATGAATGAGTATATTTATATGATTGTGTGTACATATATTATATACATGTGAAAAACGTACCCGCGCTACTTGCTATCCCTGAGGTTACCGCGCTGGGACGATCTTATCCTGTGTTGCTTTATGGGGGATATTGATTCGTACCCTAGAAGTTAAAGATCCTAGGTACGGGCTATCAGATTGATAGTTGGACAGAGTTGGAAGTCAGAACAACTCCAAGAGTTAAAAACATTTTAAAATCATTTTAAAATCCATTTTAACTCTGATTTCGAAATCGTTTGAAATTCTCGCCTTTAAAAATAATAACCAACATATTTGAGCAATAAAAATAATTTTATCAAAAACTTTATTTTCCTCCATTTTCCAGAAATTAATTAAAATAGCCCAAGCCCGAACCGAACCGAACCGAGCCGAGCCGGCCGGACGGACGGACGCGCGCGCGCGCGCGTGTGGACTTTTGACCGAAAGTCAACCCGTGCATAGCTTAGGTCATCTCCCCTTCAAAGAGTTGGGATACCCCCAAGGCATCCAAGCCTTAGTCAATACTTGGGGTGTTATTAACTCATCAAAATTTCACTACTCTTCTAATGTGGGACAAGAGTAAAAACACACCCAATTCATTAACTTTCATTGCTTTGTGAGTCACTTTGGGGACATAAATATCATTCATAACTTATTGAAATTGGACATATGAATATACTACGTTAATCTCCTTGCGGAGGTGAACGCGTTCGTATATGGTCCCACAATTTTCGTAGTGTGGGTCCCACCTAAATTTGACCTCAAAGTTGCTCAAAATTCTGTCCAGAAAATTCTGGACAGCTTTCTTAAAACCCATTTAAGTCCAATTTTTCCAACAGATTGTTATGTCTACTATTTATAAAAAACAATAATAAAATTATAAATATAATTCGAGCCCTGTGAATCTCACAGTGTCCTTAAGACAAATTATTCCCTCCAATGTGCTTCGAGGTTGATGAATATTGTCTCCCAAGATAGAACGGATTTTCTAATTAATTATGTAGCACGACAATAATTAATTACAACGAACTCAAATCTGTGGCTTTTACTCAACTTAATAACAAACAGTATAGATATGTTATGCAGGAGAAGGACAGAAATTTTCTGGGACAAAATTGACAGCAATTCTGGAAGGAGGGAAATTTTTCAGTTGTTAATTCTGTAGGGGGAATGTTTAATTTATAGCTTTTGTCTTAACTGTTGGAACAGTCAACCGAAATTAACTGTCAAAACAGTTAATCAGTTAAACGAAATTAACTGTTGACTGTTGGCAATAACTGCCAACTAATTAATTAATTTCGTAATTAATTAATAATTAAAGCCCAGAAAGTTAAATAAATTCGGCCCAAAAATGTAGGAGATTTTTATAAGCCCAAGCCCAAGCCCGAACCCTAACCGAACCGAGCCGAGCCGAGCCGAGCCGGACGGACGGACGGACGCGCGCGCACGCGCGTGTGGACTTTTGATCGAAAGTCAACCCGTGCATAGCTTAGGTCATCTCCCCTTCAAAGAGTTGGGATATCCCCAAGGCATCCAATCCTTAGTCCATACTTGGGGTGTTATTAACTCATCAAAATTCCACTACTCTTCCAATGTGGGACAAGAGTTAAAACACACTCAATTCATTAACTTTCATTGCTTTGTGAGTCACTTTGGGGACATAATTATCATTCATAACTTATTGAAATTGGACATATGAATATACTACGTTAATCTCCTTGCGGAGATGAACGCGTTCATATATGGTCCCACAATTTTCGTAGTGTGGGTCCCACCTAAATTTGAGCTCAAAGTTGCTCAAAAATCTGTACAGAAAAATCTGGACAGCTTTATAATACCCATTTAAGTTCCAATTTTCCAACAATCCCCCACATGAATGATATATCGCTATAAATAAAACAAAACAGATGCTTATGCAGATGCAGACACAAGTTGAGTAAAACTGAAGACTTATTGCATTGGGAGAAGTAGCCTAGTGGACTTGAACTTTCCTTAGTGATATACTATCGGATTTACTTGGTTAATCAGTAGACTTCATGTCCTTGAACCGTCAACCGTTTTTATAAACCTAGACAACAGTATTCACACAACAATTCTTCAACACAGTTGGTTCTCACGTTTGTGTTCATTTTGGCCGTGAACACCACTTGGTTCCGCAAGTATTTTAGAGAATATGCCTTTCATTATTCTCATAGAAGTGGCCCCCTTCTTACTCACGTAGGTGACTTCCATAAAGAGTATTCTGCAATACCCCACTTAGACGTACTAAGATATAGATGTCATTAAAAGCATAACTTATCCTAATTTCGCGGCAGATATGCACTGTCTCATCTTTGGAATGGATAGGATTAAATATCCTCCAGTGCTTACTGAATACAATGTAGTTCGGTTTGCCCATTGAACCTAGATCTTGGGATCTCCAGTCAGCTAGGTTGGGTTGCCACTATATTGATTCTTATTTATTTATAGGCTTTAGACCCATTCCTCTCGATGATCTTTCAACTTGCTCTCGGTTTAAACCTTTCGTTAGTGGATCCGATATATTATCTTTTGACTTTACATAGTCAATTGTGATAATTCCGTTTGAGAGAAGTTGTCTAACGGTATTGTGTCTACGACGAATATGTCGTGACTTTCCGTTATACATGTGATTTTGTGCCCTTCCAATCGCTGATTGGCTATCGCAATGTATACATATTGCGGGCACAGGTTTAGACCAATTTGGAACATCCTCTAAAAAAATTCGAAGCCATTCAGCTTCTTCTCCAGCTTTGTCTAGTGCAATGAATTCAGATTCCATTGTCGATCTAGCAATGCACGTTTGTTTTGAGGATTTCCAAGATACGGCTGCACCTCCGAGGGTAAACACATACCCACTTGTAGACTTAGAGTCTTTTGTATCAAATATCCAATTTGCATCGCAATGTCCTTCAAGAACAACTGGATATTTTGAGTAATGCAATCCATAGTATTGAGTATATTTTAAATAACCCAAAACTCTCAATATTGCTTTCCAGTGATCTCTTCCTGGATTACTCGTAAATCGACTTAGCTTACTTATTGAGTATGCTATGTCCGGTCGCGTACAGTTCATGACATACATTAAACTGTCGATAATACGAGAATATTCTAGTTGAGATATGCTTTCACCATTATTTCTTGCTAGATGTAAATTTACATCTACAGGTGTCTTGGTAGGACTAATATCATACTTCTTGAATTTTTCAAGAACTTTCTCAATGTAATGAGATTGAGATAATATAAGTCCATCCGATGTTCTAGAAATTTTAATTCCTAATATAACATCGACGATTCCCATATCTTTCATGTCAAATCTACTACTCAACATTTGTTTTGTAGTTTTGACAATTTCCAAGTTACTACCCATGATAAGCATATCATCAACATAGAGGCATACAATGACATATCCATTATGAATGTATTTAAAGTAAACACATTTATCGCATTCATTAATTTTGAAACCATTTGATAACATTGCATTATCAAATTTTTCATGCCATTGTTTAGGTGCTTGTTTTAATCCATATAGTGATTTAACAAGCTTACATACTTTTCCTTCTTGTCCGGGAGCTTTGAACCCTTCAGGTTTCTCCATATAAATTTCCTCGTCTAGTTCACCGTTTAAGAATGCAGTTTTTACATCCATTTGATGTATTTCAAGTCCATTAATAGCAGCTATTGCTATTAACATCCGAATGGACGTTATTCTTGTTACCGGTGAATATGTGTCGAAGTAATCCAACCCTTCCTTTTGCCTATAGCCTTTAGCTACAAGTCTAGCTTTATATTTGTCAATTGATCCATCGGCCTTCAATTTCTTTTTGAAGATCCATTTATAACCTAACGGTTTTGAACCTGGTGGAAGATCCACTAGTTCCCATGTATGATTTTGTAATATGGATTCAATTTCACTATTAATTGCTTCTTTCCAATTGGAAGCATCGGGTAAGGATATAGCTTCTTTATACGGTTGAGGTTCATTTTATTACAAATATGTTAGAAAATCCGGACCGAAAGAAGTCGAGGTTTTTGCTCTTTTACTACGTCTTGGTTCATCCTCTATTGATTCAATAGGTTGATGAGTACCACTTGTAGTAGCTTGATTTGTCCTTTTAGAAGGACCAGATTCTCGGGTCATGTTATACGGGAATTCGTTTTCAAAAAATGAAGCATCCCTCGATTCAATAACCGTATTTACATGAATGTCCGAAATCTCAGATTTACAAACTAGAAATCGATATGCACTGCTATTAGTAGCATAACCGATGAATACACAATCCACGGTTTTTGGCCCTATTCTTACCTTTTTAGGTTTAGGAACCATCACTTTGGCTAAGCACCCCCACACTCGTAAATATTTATAGGAAGGTTTTCGACCTTTCCATAATTCATAAGGTGTCTTGTGAGTCTTTTTGTGAGGTACTTTATTGAGAATGTAATTAGCAGAAAGTAAGGCTTCCCCCCACAAATTTTGTGGAGCTCCTGAACTTAATAACATTGAGTTCATCATTTCTTTCAAAGTACGGTTTTTGCGTTCAGCAACACCATTCGATTGAGGAGAATAAGGAGCGGTTGTTTGATGAATAATCCCATTTTCAGAACAAAATTCCTCAAATGGATATTCATATTCACCTCCTCTATCACTTCTAATAGACTTTATCGTTTTGCTTAATTGATTCTCAACTTCATTTTTATATTGTTTAAATGCATTAATAGCCTCATCTTTACTATGTAACAAATATACATAGCAATATTTTGTGCAATCGTCAATAACAGAAGCCGTCTACTCAAGTGACCTGCAACTCCCACCTAAGCTGCAGCTCGTTCTTCTCAAGGGATCCTAAGCAAGACGCCCCTGTGGCTGGGCACCTGAAAATATACATATATATATACAAGAGAGAGAGAGAGAAAAAGAAACGGGTCAGAGCCCGAAAGTGTGTTTGATTTTAAAATACGTTAAGCAAGTATTTAAATTGATACAGGCCAATGCAAATCATATTAGTGCGTCTCTCTCTTGAGAAATACTCACCTCTCTTCTAATGTGCACGCCTATCGTACTAACCTTCCCAACGGTTTGTTTTAGCATCTAACATACTAGTCTTTCTAACAGCTTTAACTTAACTTAAATTACTCGTAAGGTTTATAATACACGATATCCACTTTAAAAGATATTCCAACAGTAGCCCAAAATTCTCTATTTTTAACTTCATAAAAAAAATAATAAAGTTCCCGTGACATTTTATACTTTCTCAAAACAAGTATTTAATAATTTGAGTCAACAGCCATGTTCTAGTTATCAAATCACAGTAGGCAGTTTAAAGTTTATAACCTCATATATATATTAACTACTCGTATAATATATATATATAACAGCACCCCAACTAAACTATGGTGCGGGCATACTCTGCTATCCAATCCCCCGTATCGCTCACACAAAGGGAAATACAAGTTCGGAATCACTCTCGAACTGTATTAACATATACAAAACAACGTTGAGGCGAAGCATAGATTCCAAGTCCAAGAGGTCAGTACATACCCGAGATTGTTACGAGGGTGATACAGGCACAGACCACAGACCCGTTTTGTCAGGAGCAGATTGTGCGACTTCTAGCCGAGGGTGCTGAGTCCTATTCTGTTAGTTCGTATGGAGGGTTGCGGTTTAATGGGAGGTTAGTGGTTCCAGAAGGAGCGGAGCTACGTCATGAAGTGATGACTCATTCTCATGGGTCCCGATTTGCAGTACATCCGGGAGGCGATAAGATGTACCAGGACATGAGACGACAGTACTGGTGGAGTGGGATGAAGAAGGACATCGCTGAATTTGTGTCCAAGTGTTCTACTTGCCAGCTAGTGAAGGTGGACCACCAGAAACCGTCAGGATTACTTCAGCCATTGGAAGTACCCACGTGGAAGTGGGGAAGTATTTCCATGGATTTCATTACCGGGTTGCCTACATCACAGCGGGGCCACGATTCTATCTGGGTGATTGTAGACCGTTTGACCAAGGTGGCTCATTTTCTGCCAGTGAGGACAGATTATACCACGGGTCAGTATGCCCAATTGTTCATCGCTGAGATTGTCAGATTGCATGGGGTGCCCCTGAATATTGTGTCAGATAGAGACAAGATTTTTGTGTCACGTTTCTGAGAAAGCTTTCAGGAGGCTATGGGTACAGAGTTGAGACTAAGTTCAGCCTACCACCCACAGACAGATGGACAGACAGAGCGTACTAACCAGATGTTGGAAGATATGCTACGCATGTGTGTTCTCGATTTCGGAGGAGGTTGGGAACCACACCTTCCACTAGTAGAGTTTGCTTATAATAACTCCTATCAGTTTACGATTGGCATGGCTCCATTTGAGGCTTTGTACGGCAGGCCTTATCGTTCTCCAACTTGTTGGCTCGAGGTGGTGGACAACAAGTTATTAGGGCCAGAAGTGATTCAGGAGACCTCCGCGAGGATTGAGATAATCAGGAGTCGTATTCGGGTAGCCCAAGACAGGCAGAAGAGCTACGCCGATGCGAAACAGTTCTTCCGGGAGTTTAATGTGGGAGATCAAGTGTTGTTACGTGTATCTCCTATGAAAGGAGTGATGAGGTTCGGGAAGAAGGGGAAGTTGGCTCCGAGGTACGTAGGACCATTTCCCATCATCGAGAGAATTGGGCCAGTAGCATACAGGTTGGGATTGCCAGAACATTTACACCGCATCCACGATGTATTCCACATCTCGTCACTGAGACGATATCTTCGGGATGATATGGCGCATACGCACATTGCGATAGACGAGATAGACTTACAGTCTGATAGCTCTTACGAGGAAAGACCAGTGACTATTCTAGACTATAGTGAGAGGAGATTGAGGTCGAAAGTAGTTCCACTTGTGCGAGTCCAGTGGGAGCATCATAATGTGGAGGAATCCACTTGGAAGCGTGAGGCAGATATGCGCGAGAGATATCCAGAGTTGTTTTTACCAGGTATGCCTTATTTTCCGAATTTCGGGACGAAATCCCATTATTAGGGGGGAAGTATGTAATACCCCGTACTTTTATGCTATATTTAAATTGGGGGATTTATTAAATTTAATGTGATGATTTATTTAATAAAAATCCGAAAATTAATTATGTTATAATTATTAACGTGACTAGAGTTAGTAATTATAAGAAACTTGTTGAATATTACTAATGAGCATAGTAATATATTATATTGGTTATATTGAATATCATAAGTGAATTAAATGACTATTTCGGAAATTTAAGTCGGGACGTGCCTGTGTCACGTCGGAACTAATTTTGTTAAATAAAAAGCGAATATTTTATAAGTTGTCCGTATGGTCGTTTTGAGTGCGCCAACGCGTCCGGAAGGGTCGAGATAGTCAGAAAAGTGTACCCGGGGGTTTAGTCTGGGCCTCGGGGTGTTTTTAGGGTTAATTAGTGACCCGGGAGGGCATTTTGGTCATTTTACAAAATAGGGTCATTAAACCCACGAATTTTAGCCATCCTTAGCAGCCTTTTAGGGTTAGAACATTCAGAACCCTAGAACGACCATTGGAGAAGAGAGGAGAGAGCTCTCAAGGTGATTCAAGGCCCAAAACACCACCGATTGCACCGCCGTCCACCAACGCGTAGATTGCGAGGAGGAGAACGCAACCACACCAATATCAGCAGGAAACCAGACCTCTGAAATCCCAGGCAAGTGTTTAACTTGCGTATTTTCGTTGGTGCAATAATCATATTAGTGTAGGAATGATTAGGAGTATAATTAAAGGAAGAAAACCCCAATTTTTGATAGGGATTTGTATGTAGAAATCGTTATAACCATATTCTGAAAATAATATGTGAAGTAGATGATCAACCCACGAATTTGTGATGTTATGTTAGAAGGAAATTCTGGAGAAAACTGATTAGAACAAAAGTTAAGAAAACTTAGGGTTCTTGATGATTAGATGAGATTTTAGGTTGTTTAATCATGTTTAATGATGGGTATATGCATGCTTAACGTTAGAAACATCTGGAAATATATTACCATGATTGTAGTATAAGATTTGGGACGATTAGTGTTGGAAATTATGGATTTGAATGAAGAATATTAGTCAAACCCGTAACTGCACTTCTGCAGAAATCGAAATACCTGTTTGATCGATCGATCGAACCTAGAGCGTCGATCGATCGAAGGTTCGATCGATCGAGCCCCAGACGTCGATCGATCGACCCCTCCTTGCAAACTCTTTTTCCCCCTTGTTTAATTAGTTGAATTAATTTACTGTGGAATATTTCTTGGGCATTATAAATAAAATGTTTTGGGATATAGAAGAGACCAGTAGGACATATGATTAAGTGTTGAGAACTTTATTATGAAATGATAATTGGGTTTAAGGGATAATTAATTAAGGAACGACGAACTGCGTATTTCAAGTGAGAGATTACGTCAAATATTTACGATAATGAATAGACGTTACCTACTGATTTTGCTACTTGGATGGATAGAATCCACGAGTGTCACGTAACTAGTGAGAAAACCCTTCGAGTTAAGGTTAGAGACGAAACCGTATACGTAATTATAATAATGGGAAATTAAGGATAAATGTTGTGACTATGGGTAACGGGAGGAACCTATATTAATATGATGAATGAGTATATTTATATGATTGTGTGTACATATATTATATACATGTGAAAAATGTACCCGCGCTACTTGCTATCCCTGAGGTTACCGCGCTGGGACGATCTTATCCTGTGTTGCTTTATGGGGGATATTGATTCGTACCCTAGAAGTTAAAGATCCTAGGTACGGGCTACCAGATTGATAGATGGACGGTCCTAAGAGACGTGTGGGTATGTACTGACCTCTTGGACTTGGAATCTATGCTTCGCCTCAACGTTGTTTTGTATATGTTAATACAGTTCGAGAGTGATTCCGAACTTGTATTTCCCTTTGTGTGAGCGATACGGGGGATTGGATAGCAGAGTATGCCCGCACCATAGTTTAGTTGGGGTGCTGTTATATATATATATTATACGAGTTGTTAATATATATATATGAGGTTATAAACTTTAAACTGCCTACTGTGATTTGATAAGTAGAACATGGCTGTTGACTCAAATTATTAAATACTTGTTTTGAGAAAGTATAAAATGTCACGGGAACTTTATTATTTTTTTTATGAAGTTAAAAATAGAGAATTTTGGGCTACTGTTGGAATATCTTTTAAAGTGGATATCGTGTATTATAAACCTTACGAGTAATTTAAGTTAAGTTAAAGCTGTTAGAAAGACTAGTATGTTAGATGCTAAACCAAACCGTTGGGAAGGTTAGTACGATAGGCGTGCACATTAGAAGAGAGGTGAGTATTTCTCAAGAGAGAGACGCACTAATATGATTTGCATTGGCCTGTATCAATTTAAATACTTGCTTAACATATTTTAAAATCAAACACACTTTCGGGCTCTGACCCGTTTCTTTTTCTCTCTCTCTCTCCTGTATATATATATGTATATTTTCAGGTGCCCAGCCACAGGGGCGTCTTGGTTAGGATCCCTTGAGAAGAACGAGCTGCAGCTTAGGTGGGAGTTGCAGGTCACTTGAGTAGACGGCTTCTGTTATTGACTCCACTCCTATTACTCTCATTTATTGGGCACGTGTCGCCCTTTTTCATCATTTCATTTATTGTTGGGATTTTTATATTTCAGTTATTCCAGTATTGTTTTACGGGATTTATTCAGAATGGTTCATGATGTTTAGTTTTATTATGTTGACATTCGATTGACGAATGTATCGTTTTATTTTAGTTCTTCGTGGTGTGGTTCCATTTTGTAGAAATGTGTTTTGTATAAATAAATCTTTTCTTTAATTAAAATTTGGAAGTTTGTATGAAAAATGGTTTTGACACTTAGCTTAATTATTTAGGGTGTTAAATTGGAAAAATTATTTTTATCGACAGTGATGCTGAGAATGAACCAACTGTTTACCTTGATTTAATTTAATAAAGGAGTGATCGCCCGACTAATTAAATACTGGGTAGCTACTCCTTTATTAAATTAAATCAAAACGTCAAGTTTGCTCAGTTAATAGCATCACTGTCGAAAACATTTTATTATTATTACTAACCACCTAGTATTTAAAAAGTGAGTTGCCAAATTTTAATTTAAAGTCTGATTAACATGCAACAAGTGTAAAGAAGAATAATAACACCATTCACCATAGTAAAGTAAATAGAATGATCGTAACATGATATAAATAAATCTGGAGGTAAAACGCCTCATAACATAATCCCATAACTGAAGTAAATAATGAAATACTGAATACTGAATGAATACATGCCAAAGCCTGAAACTGAAATGGAAATGTATCTAATAGAACTTGGGCAACATGCCCTACAACTGAGGAATAATGAATAAGGAATCCAAATGATATAAGCGTCTAAAAGCAAATCCCTGTAGCTTCCACAAGAAGCTACAACTCGTCATCAGAATGAGAATCCTATGCATGGTTACCTTGTGGCTGGGCACTTAAAAATGGTTTTACAAAAAGATAGATTTGAAAGCAAACGGGTCAGAGCCCGAATGTGGAGATATTTTAAAAAACCTGCAAGTGCTTTAAAAACATTTAAAACAGTATATGCAAAGTACATGTTAGGACGTGCTCTCACATGATATACTCACCTCTCGTCTAACTGTGCACTCCTAACGTTCCTGTACCCATTCATGTGTTATCTCATAACTATCTAAAGAGTTTCTAACACTTCTACTCGGTTCACGATATAAGTTCCATCATTAACAATTAAATAGAGAATCCTACTTTAATTCTTGAATTCCCAATTACTAACAAAACCATTTATTGATAAAATCCCCTTTTTACCTTTTCAAAATATTACCATAATTATACTCACAATTTAACATAATAAATTCCTTCTCATATAACCGTATATTTTTCACATCATAAATATACAATACAAGCACCCAAAGGCTAAGCTGCGGTGCACACATACTCTGCTATCCATCCCGGTACATCACGTACATAAGGATTACGCATTCCAAATCTCTCAGGAATCGTTCAGATAATAAATCAACAAATAATGGAGGCGAACACAGTCACCATCACATGGGTCACGCACATACCTACGCTCCCATGATCAGCAAAACTTAGTAATATCCCAATAAGTCCTTCAATGACCTATGTTCATCGAGGTAACCAATCTAAATCCGGGCAACACAAGGATAAGAAGGCCCTAAGCGAACGTAAACCTCCCATGATAGCAAGTATGGTAGGTATGTCATACACATAAAGTTATATACTAAGCATTCACACATCTTAGATATCTCAATATTAATAAGGGTATATTCTACATCATTATACCATTATTCATATTTCAAGTATCTCGATAATATATAATTTAAATAGTCGACACGTCTCACGTCGAAATTTCTTAAACTTGGAACCTATCTCAAATAGACTATTAAGTTCCCATTATTCCCACATATAACATCTTTACACCTAAGGTCTTTACTTCTGCCCCAAACCTTGTTTCATCAAATTATTCGAATTTGTACTATTAACCCAAATATTATCTCACATAACGAATTTCATTAATTTAGAATAATTCCTCAAATTAAATTCCAATTAAAGTCCAATCTCATAATCATGCCTACTGGTCTTCCTTAAGGTTAAGGGTATTCACAATGTCTCCAATAATATTATCCAAGGGTTAACACTATAAAAATTTAATTAGGGAAAATACTTTATTCATTCTGGGAAGGTCGATCGATCGACCTTTGCCTTCGATCGATCGATGGTGGTCGATCGATCGACAGATGAATGTCGATCGATCGATTGCACAGGTATGGTTACGGACTGCTTCGTTTTGCAGTTACAGTTTCGACCCAAAACTCCATTTTTAAGCATGAAACTCCAAGATAAGGTTACTCTAACATTATACTAACATCCTACAACAGTATTAACATTCTAAGTCCCATAATTCATCATTTAAAAGCTTAGTTTAGATCAAAACTACATCAAAATAATTTCCAGAATTCTTCCATTCAAGAACATCATCAAACTTCTTCTAATTCCACTTTTAGATCATCAAGGTTCTGTTTAAAACATATAAATTCGTCCAGAATATACTACATGTAATTCCTACATAAATCATGGCCTTCAACTTTCAATTCATGGGTCTAATTTATCTCCAAAAATCAATTTCAAAAATTCCTAAACATGGGAACATATCTTGAATCAAAAGAGTTTAAATCACTTGCCTTAATTTATCTCAGAATTTGGTGTAGAATCTTGAAGTTAGGTTGTTCTCCCTCTGTTTTTCTGCAGAATTCTCTTCCTTCTCTCTCTCTCTCAAGCTCTTCTCAAGGTTGAAGATAATGGAGTATGGAGGTGTGTTATGGTTTTTGGAAGTTGGGATGGTATATCAACTTCTCCCGTAGCCCATATTGACATATAGTGTGGTTAGTGGGTTAAGTGGGTTGAGGAAATAGTCCGATTATAATCTCTATTTTCGTCACTTTTTAATTCCCAAAAACACAATTTACCAAAATACCCTTTATGATGCCGGTATGGCCCACAAATACCCCGGGACCCAAACTAAACTTCCGGCTAGTGTTTTCTGACTATCTCGACCCTTCCGGACACTTAGCTTAATTATTTATGTACAGTGACATTTTATACTTTCTCAAAACAAGTATTTAATAATTTGAGTCAACAGCCATGTTCTACTTATCAAATCACAGTAGGCAGTTTAAAGTTTATAACCTCATATATATATTAACTACTCGTATAATATATATATATAACAGCACCCCAACTAAACTATGGTGCGGGCATACTCTGCTATCCAATCCCCCGTATCGCTCACACAAAGGGAAATACAAGTTCGGAATCACTCTCGAACTGTATTAACATATACAAAACAACGTTGAGGCGAAGCATAGATTCCAAGTCCAAGAGGTCAGTACATACCCACACGTCTTTTAGGACCGTCCAACTATCAATCTGATAGCCCGTACCTAGGATCTTTAACTTCTAAGGTACGAATCAATATCCCCCATAAAGCAACACAGGATAAGATCGTCCCAGCGCGGTAACCTCAGGGATAGCAAGTAGCGCGGGTACGTTTTTCACATGTATATAATATATGTACACACAATCATATAAATATACTCATTCATCATATTAATATAGGTTCCTCCCGTTACCCATAGTCACAACATTTATCCTTAATTTCCCATTATTATAATTACGTGTACGGTTTCGTCTCTAACCTTAACTCGAAGGGTTTCCTCACTAGTTACGCGACACTCGTGGATTCTATCCATCCAAGTAGCAAAATCAGTAGGTAACGTCTATTCATTATCGTAAATATTTGACGTAATCTCTCACTTGAAATACGCAGTTCGTCGTTCCTTAATTAATTATCCCTTAAACCCAATTATCATTTCATAATAAAGTTCTCAACACTTAATCATATGTCCTACTGGTCTCTTCTATATCCCAAAACATTTTATTTATAATGCCCAAGAAATATTCCACGGTAAATTACTTCAACTAATTAAACAAGGGGGAAAAAGAGTTTGCTAGGAGGGGTCGATCGATCGACGTCTGGGGCTCGATCGATCGAACCTTCGATCGATCGACGCTCTAGGTTCGATCGATCGATCAAACAGGTATTTCGATTTCTGCAGAAGTGCAGTTACGGGTTTGACAAATATTCTTCATTCAAATCCATAATTTCCAACACTAATCGTCCCAAATCTTATACTACAATCATGGTAATATATTTCCAGATGTTTCTAACGTTAAGCATGCATATACCCATCATTAAACATGATTAAACAACCTAAAATCTCATCTAATCATCAAGAACCCTAAGTTTTCTTAACTTTTGTTCTAATCAGTTTTCTCCAGAATTTCCTTCTAACATAACATCACAAATTCATGGGTTGATCATCTACTTCACATATTATTTTCAGAATATGGTTATAATGATTTCTACATACAAATCCCTATCAAAAATTGGGGTTTTCTTCCTTTAATTATACTCCTAATCATTCCTACACTAATATGATTATTGCACCAACGAAAATACGCAAGTTAAACACTTGCCTGGGATTTCAGAGGTCTGGTTTCCTGCTGATATTGGTGTGGTTGCGTTCTCCTCCTCGCGATCTACGCGTTGGTGGTGACGGCGGTGCAATTGGTGGTGTTTTGGGCCTTGAATCACCTTGAGAGCTCTCTCCTCTCTTCTCCAATGGCCTTTCTAGGGTTCTGAATGTTCTAACCCTAAAAGGCTGACTTAAATGGCTGCTAAGGATGGCTGAAATTCGTGGGTTTAATTACCCTATTTTGTAAAATGACCAAAATTCCCTCCCGGGTCACTAATTAAGCCTAAAAACACCCCGAGGCCCGAACTAAACCCCCGGGTACACTTTTCTGACTATCTCGACCCTTCCGGACGCGTTGGCGCACTCAAAACGACCATACGAACAACTTATAAAATATTCGCTTTTTATTTAACAAAATTAGTTCCGACGTGACACAGGCACGTCCCGACTTAAATTTCCGAAATAGTCATTTAATTCACTTATGACATTCAATATAACCAATATAATATATTACTATGCTCATTAGTAATATTCAACAAGTTTCTTATAATTACTAACTCTAGTCACGTTAATAATTATAACATAATTAATTTCTGGATTTTTATTAAATAAATCATCACATTAAATTTAATAAATCCCCCAATTTAAATATAGCATAAAAGTACGGGGTATTACATACTTCCCCCCTAATAATGGAATTTCGTCCCGAAATTCGGAAAATAAGGCATACCTGGTAAAAACAACTCTGGATATCTCTCGCGCATATCTGCCTCACGCTTCCAAGTGGATTCCTCCACATTATGATGCTCCCACTGGACTCGCACATGTGGAACTACTTTCGACCTCAATCTCCTCTCACTATAGTCTAGAATAGCCACTGGTCTTTCCTCATAAGAGCTATCAGACTGTAAGTCTATCTCGTCTATCGCAATGTGCGTATGGGCCATATCATCCCGAAGATATCGTCTCAGTGACGAGATGTGGAATACATCGTGGATGCGGTGTAAATGTTCTGGCAATCCCAACCTGTATGCTACTGGCCCAATTCTCTCGATGATGGGAAATGGTCCTACGTACCTCGGAGCCAACTTCCCCTTCTTCCCGAACCTCATCACTCCTTTCATAGGAGATACACGTAACAACACTTGATCTCCCACATTAAACTCCCGGAAGAACTGTTTCGCATCGGCGTAGCTCTTCTGCCTGTCTTGGGCTACCCGAATACGACTCCTGATTATCTCAATCCTCGCGGAGGTCTCCTGAATCACTTCTGGCCCTAATAACTTGTTGTCCACCACCTCGAGCCAACAAGTTGGAGAATGATAAGGCCTGCCGTACAAAGCCTCAAATGGAGCCATGCCAATCGTAAACTGATAGGAGTTATTATAAGCAAACTCTACCAGTGGAAGGTGTGGTTCCCAACCTCCTCCAAAATCGAGAACACACATGCGTAGCATATCTTCCAACATCTGGTTAGTACGCTATGTCTGTCCATCTGTCTGTGGGTGGTAGGCTGAACTCAGTCTCAACTCTGTACCCATAGCCTCCTGAAAGATTTCTCAGAAACGTGACACAAAAATCTTGTCTCTATCTGACACAATATTCAGGGGCACCCCATGCAATCTGACAATCTCAGCGATGAACAACTGGGCATACTGACCCGTGGTATAATCTGTCCTCACTGGCAGAAATGAGCCACCTTGGTCAAACGGTCTACAATCACCCAGATAGAATCGTGGCCCCGCTGTGATGTAGGCAACCCGGTAATGAAATCCATGGAAATACTTCCCCACTTTCACGCGGGTACTTCCAATGGCTGAAGTAATCCTGACGGTTTCTGGTGGTCCACCTTCACTATGTGGCAAGTAGAACACTTGGACACAAATTCAGCGATGTCCTTCTTCATCCCACTCCACCAGTATTGTCGTCTCATGTCCTGGTACATCTTATCGCCTCCCGGATGTACTACAAATCGGGACCCATGAGAATGAGTCATCACTTCATGACGTAGCTCCGCTCCTTCTGGAACCACTAACCTCCCATTAAACCGCAACCCTCCATCCGGACTAACAGAATAGGACTCAGCACCCTCGGCTAGAAATCGCACAATCTGCTCCTGACAAAACGGGTCTGTGGTCTGTGCCTGTATCACCCTCGTAACAATCTCGGGTGTGACTGACATCACGGATATGAAAGAACGTTCTACTGCGTCCTGGTGACCCAACTCCTTCCACTTTACTTTCCAGATGTTCGCTACATCGTCAACCGGTCTACGGCTCAACGCATCAGCAACTACGTTGGCTTTCCCCGGATGATACTGTATATCGAACTGGTAATCTTTCACAAACTCTAACCATCTGCGCTGACGCATATTCAGCTCTCGCTGAGTGAACAGGTACTGCAGTGACTTATGGTCTGTGAACAAACGGAATTTCTCGCCCAATAAATAGTGCCTCCAAATTCTCAATGCAAAGACGACCGCAGCTAACTCCAGGTCGTGGGTGGGGTAATTCTTCTCATGCGGCTTAAGCTTGCGGGAAGAAAAATCTATAGCCTTCTCCTCCTGCTGAAGTACTCCCCCAAGTCCTCATAAGGATGCATCTGTGTAAACCAGGTACTCTACACCCGGCTTCGGTAAAGCAAGGACTGGTGCCGAAGTAAGTTTGCCTTTCAGCTCATCGAAAGCCAATTGACAAGCGTCTTCCCAAATATATGGTACCCCTTTGCGAGTCAAATTTGTCAATGGACCCGTTATTTTGGAGGATCCCCGAATGAATCTCCTGTAGTATCCGGCTAACCCAAGAAACTACGCACTTCTGTCGGTGTCGTGGGCTGTCCCCACTCCCTCTCCGCTGACACCTTGCTCGGGTCAACTGCAATCCCCTGCTTAGAAACAACATGGCCCAAGATCTGTACCTCTCGCAACCAGAATACACACTTCTCGTACTTAGCATACCACTAATGCTCTCGTAGAGTCTGAAGAACCTGCCTCAAGTGCTCGGCATGCTCCTCCTCGGAGTGTGAATATATCAAGATGTCATCTGTGAAGACGATTACAATGATCCAAGAACTCTCTGAATACTCGATTCGTCAAGTCCATGAAAATGGCTGGGGCATTTGTGAGTCCGAACGGCATCACCCTGAACTCATAGGACCCATATCTCGACAAGAAGGCAGTCTTTGAAACATCCTGCTCTCTAATTCGTAACTGATGGTACCCCGACCTCAGATTTATCTTCGAAAAGAAAGTTGCTCCCCTCAACTGGTCGAATAGATCATCGATTCGAGGCAACGGATACTTATTCCGTATCGTGACCTTATTCAACTCCCGGTAGTCCACGCACAATCCCAGTGAACCATCTCTTTTTTTTACAAATAGGACTGGAGCGCCCCAAGGTGAGGTACTCCTACGAATGAAGCCCTGACCTAATAGCTGCTCTATCTAATCTCGTAGCTCTCGCATCTCTGCTGGATCCGTACGGTACTGTGCGCGTGCTATAGGTCTCGTATCTTGCAATAAATCTATAACAAAGTCTATCTCACGACTGGGCGGTAGGCCAGGTATCTCCTGAAACACATCGGAATACTCCCTGACAATAGGGATCGAATCTAAGGGAATCACAACCTCCTTAGAGGTATCCTCCTCTATGTAATACAAATGAGCGGTCGAACCTCCCTCTGGCGAGGCATCGCCACTACAAACATCTCTTGCCCCGAAATGGCAAAAACAATGCTCCACCGAAGTGGATAATCATGGCTCTATAAACGGCGAGCCAATCCATACTGAATATAACATCAAGCTAATGTATGTTTAAGACTAACATATACACAGGTAATACTAAGCTACCAATCTCTACCCCCACTCACGGGCATATAAAGAAAAATAAAAGACCCACTCCCAAGATGGTGAGTCTACACATGTCACTGAGCTCACTGCCATGGCTAACAACCCTAAGGCTTTCGCAAAAAAAAATTAGCTTATAAAATAGTGCATTACACTCGTAACAAGCAAATCCCGACTCATGGTAACATGGATAGAAAAACATACCCTCAACTGCGGGTGGCGCCTGCGGGGTTGCTGCCTGTGGGAAATTATAGACACGTTCGCCCTGTAGCTTTCTCTGCTGAACTGAGGCGGTTGGAAAAGGTGGCGGAGTTGGCTTCTGAGGTACATTGTCAGCACATTCCTGCCGTGGGGCCCTATTCTTCTTTGGACAATTCTGACGCCTATGGCCATTCCTACCACATTGGAAACACCTCCCCCGAAACTGCTTTCCTTCCTTGCGGTATTGACTAGCCTCTCTTTTTCCCTGGTCTTGCTGGCCTTGAGGGGAAATCTGCAGAAAAACTATGTCTAGGCGAGGACAATCCATCCACTTGTGACCCGGTTGTACACATTTATAGCAGAGTTTCAAAATTCTTTGCCGGTCAAGTTGTAGTTTATCCCCAGTCTGATTCAGACAAGATTTTCGTTTGGGGTCCTCCATTCCACAACCGAAACACTTCTTGGTGATTTCATTCTGAACCTGGCTTCGTTGTCCCTGACACTTTTGTCTCTGTACATCAATCGCGTTATTACTGGAACTGACTCTATCTTGATTGTTTTGTTGTCGCAGATTTGGTGCCTTCGCACAGTTCCCAACGTCAGTTACATGCACTAGGTTAACCTCCCTAGGTCTTTTGCCTCCTTTAAGTTGTAGGCTGCGCTCTTGGTATTGTAGAACTGCAGTGGTAACTGCTTGTGCCACGATACCTGCTAACTCGGCGGTTGATACTCTCCCTGGGGATACCTGAGGTGTGAGTCGATCTTGCTCGATGACTCCCTTAATCGTCTTAGTTAGTTCTTCTTGACGATCCATCTGAAAATTTAAGTAAATTTGGATGAGTTCATCATTCAAATAACCAAATCGCAGGAGTACGAAACTCCAAAGTATAGAGATAGACACAACATTCCTAATAGTAGGGCTCTATATCAAAGAAAGCAACGCTGAAACATAATAGGCCGCACAGATCCTAAAGGACTCTAGAACCTGATGCTCTGATACCACCTGTGACACCCCGCCTAATTAAATACCGGGCGATCACTCCTTTATTAAATTAAATCAAGGTAAACAGTTGGTTCATTCTCAGCATCACTGTCGATAAAAATAATTTTTCCAATTTAACAGCCTAAATAATTAAGCTAAGTGTCAAAACCATTTTTCATACAAACTTCCAAATTTTAATTAAAGAAAAGATTTATTTATACAAAACACATTTCTACAAAATGGAACCACACCACGAAGAACT
The DNA here is from genome assembly GCA_949130495.1 of Sambucus nigra. Classification (NCBI taxonomy): domain Eukaryota; kingdom Viridiplantae; phylum Streptophyta; class Magnoliopsida; order Dipsacales; family Adoxaceae; genus Sambucus; species Sambucus nigra. The sequence continues at coordinate 135,183,075 of OX422213.1, read as the reverse complement.
AAAATAAAACCATACATTCGTCAATCGAATGTCAACATAATAAAACTAAACATCATGAACCATTCTGAATAAATCCCGTAAAACAATACTGGAATAACTGAAATATACAAAATCCCAACAATAAATGAAATGATGAAAAAGGGCGACACGTGCCCAATAAATGAGAGTAATAGGAGTGGAGTCAATAACAGAAGCCGTCTACTCAAGTGACCTGCAACTCCCACCTAAGCTGCAGCTCGTTCTTCTCAAGGGATCCTAAGCAAGACGCCCCTGTGGCTGGGCACCTGAAAATATACATATATATATACAAGAGAGAGAGAGAGAGAAAAAGAAACGGGTCAGAGCCCGAAAGTGTGTTTGATTTTAAAATACGTTAAGCAAGTATTTAAATTGATACAGGCCAATGCAAATCATATTAGTGTGTCTCTCTCTTGAGAAATTCTCACCTCTCTTCTAATGTGCACGCCTATCGTACTAACCTTCTCAACGGTTTGTTTTAGCATCTAACATACTAGTCTTTCTAACAGCTTTAACTTAACTTAAATTACTCGTAAGGTTTATAATACACGATATCCACTTTAAAAGATATTCCAACAGTAGCCCAAAATTCTCTATTTTTAACTTCATAAAAAAAATAATAAAGTTCCCCTGACATTTTATACTTTCTCAAAGCAAGTATTTAATAATTTGAGTCAACAGCCATGTTCTACTTATCAAATCACAGTAGGCAGTTTAAAGTTTATAACCTCATATATATATTAACTACTCGTATAATATATATATATATAACATCACCCCAACTAAACTATGGTGCGGGCATACTCTGCTATCCAATCCCCCGTATCGCTCACACAAAGGGAAATACAAGTTCGGAATCACTCTCGAACTGTATTAACATATACAAAACAACGTTGAGGCGAAGCATAGATTCCAAGTCCAAGAGGTCATTACATACCCACACGTCTCTTAGGACCGTCCAACTATCAATCTGATAGCCCGTACCTAGGATCTTTAACTTCTAGGGTACGAATCAATATCCCCCATAAAGCAACACAGGATAAGATCGTCCCAGCGCGGTAACCTCAGGGATAGCAAGTAGCGCGGGTACGTTTTTAACATGTATATAATATATGTACACACAATCATATAAATATACTCATTCATCATATCAATATAGGTTCCTCCCGTTACCCATAGTCACAACATTTATCCTTAATTTCCTATTATTATAAATTACGTATACGGTTTCGTCTCTAACCTTAACTCGAAGGGTTTTCTCACTAGTTACGTGACAATCGTGGATTCTATCCATCCAAGTAGCAAAATCAGTAGGTAACGTCTATTCATTATCGTAAATATTTGACGTAATCTCTCACTTGAAATACGCAGTTCATCGTTCCTTAATTAATTATCCCTTAAACCCAATTATCATTTCATAATAAAGTTCTCATCACTTAATCATATGTCCTACTGGTCTCTTCTATATCCCAAAACATTTTATTTATAATGCCAAAGAAATATTCCACAGTAAATTAATTCAACTAATTAAACAAGGGGGAAAAAGAGTTTGCCAGGAGGGGTCGATCGATCGACGTCTGGGGCTCGATCGATCGAACCTTCGATCGATCGACGCTCTAGGTTCGATCGATCGATCAAACAGGTATTTCGATTTCTGCAGAAGTGCAGTTACGGGTTTGACTAATATTCTTCATTCAAATCCATAATTTCCAACACTAATCGTCCCAAATCTTATACTACAATCATGGTAATATATTTCCAGATGTTTCTAACGTTAAGCATGCATATACCCATCATTAAACATGATTAAACAACCTAAAATCTCATCTAATCATCAAGAACCCTAAGTTTTCTTAACTTTTGTTCTAATCAGTTTTCTCCAGAATTTCCTTCTAACATAACATCACAAATTTGTGGGTTGATCATCTACTTCACATATTATTTTCAGAATATGGTTATAACGATTTCTACATACAAATCCCTATCAAAAATTGGGGTTTTCTTCCTTTAATTATACTCCTAATCATTCCTACACTAATATGATTATTGCACCAACGAAAATACGCAAGTTAAACACTTGCTTGGGATTTCAGAGGTCTGGTTTCCTGCTGATATTGGTGTGGTTGCGTTCTCCTCCTCGCGATCTACGCGTTGGTGGTGACGGCGGTGCAATCGGTGGTGTTTTGGGCCTTGAATCACCTTGAGAGCTCTCTCCTCTCTTCTCAAATGGCCGTTCTAGGGTTCTGAATGTTCTAACCCTGAAAGGCTGACTTAAATGGCTGCTAAGGATGGCTGAAATTCGTGGGTTTAATTACCCTATTTTGTAAAATGACCAAAATGCCCTCCCGGATCAACAAAAAAGATCTACAAAAGCTTCTCCAAGAACCTCCAACAAAAATAGCCCCAAGAACACCTCTAATCTAAGGTTGGAACTCGCAAATCTGAAGGGCCAATGTGTATATAAAAAGAAGAGGAATATAAAATATATTTGCTGCCAAAATTTGTGCCAAAAGTATGTTGAAAAGCTTGCCCACGACTTCCTTTTCTTCTTCACTTGTCATAAGATTAAACTATCCTTATTAAATTTTAAATTCCTAGAATACTCTTACTAATAGTTTTGTCTCTATCCATTATCTCACACGACGAAACAACCATCTCAATACATTCATTTTCCACCCTAGAAATCAAAAGTCGTTTACACATACACATACGAGAAATCCGAAATCATTTATCCTCCACTCAGCTTTCACAAAAATTTACGTACAGATTCATTGAGATTCATTCATCTTGTCACATGGAAGCTAGAAAAATCAACGCTCAATATGCTGAGGTAAGCTAGGTATTTGTATACTAGACTAGATAGAGATACATATGTCTATTTAATTGAAATTGCATCGTCTATTGGCTTTGTTCTTCTTGGTTCTTCTCCAAAAATCAAGGTAAATACTCCTACTTACATTTATAATTTTTCAGTAATTCTGTCATGAAAAATCTTTTTTTACTGTATGCCTACTCATATAAAATTATTTCTTACCAGAGATTACAATTTTGAAACTCTCTTGGAAATTTCCAATTGCAGTAGACTTGGACTGAGCAATTGTAGGGAAGCCCTCAGTTCTAGGGTGCCCAATCATTGCATTTGAAAGCAGCGCTAGAAACCCTATAAGAGCTGTAAACTCTTGATATAGGCACGTAACCGTCAATGAACCCCTTACTCATGGAACTACTAGCAGTTGTAGGGTCAGTATAGGCTAAGAAGCCAGGTAAACCAGTAAGAGGGTGCTAGCTAGATACAAGTGTTATTCGTTGTATGGGATGGCCTGCCTTCCTTAAGCAGGTGAAGAGTCATGAAACTAAAGATAATTTTCATATCAATTAAACTCTTGCATCAAATCTGTAGATCCTCGCATCTGAACTAGAAGGTCTGGTTGAGGTAATTATGCATTTTTGGGGTATAAAGTCATGTATGTATATATATATATATATTCAAAATATTTTTTTGTTTTTTTATCAATGATGATTCGTTTGATTTGATCTGTTTGTTGTTTGTGGTATGTGGTTTTATTTAGCTTTTTTTAATTGAGTAAATCCCCTATATTATTAGTAGACAGTAGATTCATTCCCAAAAAAGTTCATAAATGAGAAGATCTGGGAGCGAAAGGAACTTTGGGTTATGTAATAGAGATTACTGGTTGCAATTCAGAAATTGGAGGATTAGGAATAGGTAATTGTTGAACATATTGAATATTAGAGGATATTATGGGAATAAAAATATGAGTAGTTCCTCCACCAACATCATCAACATCAGTAGCGTACACTTCTTTATTTTCTACCACCATAAGAGTAACCCAAGTGGTAGCCAAAAATTTGGATGGAGTGGAATCATTGTCAACATTTGTTTTAATAATGATATTAGAAACCTCATTAACTAGAAAGATCAGTTTCTATCATTACATGTGATTCGACAGTAGGAGTAAAAACAATAGTTACTAACTTTATGTGAACTTGAGCATCCTCCTTTGCTCATAGATATTCAATAGCATATTCATACTCATTTGTAGGTTATTCAGCTGAGTTAGACGCCCAAGTCCTTATTCTTCTTGTGAACAAAAAGATATGTTGTTTCACATCCCAAATTATGCTTATCTGATTGCCTTTATTTTAGGGAAAGCGAAACAAACTCTAATTTCGAACTACATTTTGAAACATCCATTCCCCGTTTCAATATGCCATTGCAAACATCAATTGTACTAGTGGTGTGTGGCTACCGATTATAGATACGCAGTCTTTTGAAATCCCACTCAAAATCATCGTATTATCTTATTTTTACTTGACAAATGCAACACTGATACAAGTCATTATATCAGTGTAGTCCAAGAGTTGAATGTTGTCCAATAGTTACATTTATCACAAATGCAATCACAACTGGTCTAGCTGAATGTTGTCCAAGAGTTACTACTGCTACTGGTATTTTTTCACAAATCCAACAATCCTTTTAAAAGGTCCATTTGTTTTAAAACACATATATTGTGTCTAAGACATAATTAGGTAACTATGAAGTGGGTACTGGTAACAAGTTTGTAGGTAGGTACTATTATTCAAATCCTTAAAAGGTTTCAAATGTTACAGTTATAAATTTAATTATTAAGTATAGGTTCCCATAAGATTCATATAGTTGATTTTTTTGTTGAAAAAACAATCAGTTTCTTGAGACAAATTAAAAGTTAATACTTACTCAATCCAACTTAAAAAATAATTACTTTTAATTTACAAATGTTTATTACGTTCGTATTAGGTAGATGAGAATGATAATACAATATATATTTCTCATTTAGATACTGTTAATTTAAACTAAACCCGTGTCAATTTCTTTATTTTCACCATTAACAGACCATACAATCTAATATCTAAATCCTTTTCTAAATTAAGGTCCTCTATTGAAATGCTAGAGGCATTTTCATGTTGGAATATTTTGAAAAACAACATATTGGAATATTATGAATAATAACATGTGTTTTACACTTATTACTTTCTCCAAACGAAACATTCTAAAAAACTAAACCTGTAATAATTTCTATATCGTCGACAATTTCGAACAAATCTGATATTCGATTCAATATTTGTTTGAAATTTTAAAATCATTCACCTACTCTTCTCATGCTCCTCTCTTACTAAACTTCTTAAATAATCTTACAAATAAGGGATTTGACATATTCTTACAAATGTCATCCATTTCAACATCCAAAAATGTCCCGACTAACCCAAATCCACCGAAAAGACAACGAGTTACTTGGTTACTTCGAGCCCAAATTATTCAACGTCTTCCAAAAACATATTTTCTACTGCTTTACATTTTAATTTTTCATAATTCATATTCATTCAAAGTAAAGGGGAATATCTGGACTCGCATACACGTGCAATGCACGTAGGCACAACTAGTACCAAAAAGTCCCTCAAATATTTTTTAATACACATTTAGTCCAAGCTTTTTATTTTGTACCAAAAAGTTCCTTATTCTCTTATCTTTAAAGGTCTGCGCAATCGGCATGGTAAAGCCTTTTTGGCATGGTGAAGGACTTTTTGGTACAAAATAAAAAGGCTTGGACTATACATGTATTAAAAAAAGTTCAAGGGACTATTTGGTATATGCCCCTTAATTAAATTACAAAATTTTTAATATATTGAAATTGTAATGACCAGTCAACTCCTATCCGCAATATATTAAAATTTTCAATTTCTTCGGTCTCTCTCCTATCCGTAACAAAACACCCTCCACAATCAACTCAGTCAACTCTCTCTCTCTCTCTTTCTCTCTCTCTATTTCTGGAAACACCAACCATGCCGCCATTGTTTCACGTATTTTTCTTTCCATCCCTTTAACATTACCTGATCACACCGATGCCAAGTCTGATTAGAATGACCCCGATAATTACCGGATCCCACCGGAACCCTCTCTGATTGCAACTTGATCGGCTTCACTTGTGACTCCACAAGTTACTCCGTCAACTTGGTGAATCTTTCCTCTACTTCCATCTTATCAACAAGTATATCACACTGAATTAGAATTTATTATAGTGAAACCTACACTGATCTTCAAAAATGAAAACATAATATACCATAAGTCCCATATAATTATGAATTTAATATATTTTCTTCTAAATTAGAGTGTAAATACTTTCAAAAATTGAACAACTAGAGACATGTTCCTCTTTCGTTCGGGTTGGTGTGCGCCAGAGAGATCTAAAAATATGTTCATCAACAGAGAATCAAATTGCCGGAGAGGGGACACGTAAACTTTTGAGTTCGAAAAAACCAAAAATATTATATGCACCGCACTAAGTGGGTTTGTTAATTGTTGATTAACCACATTGCTGGGGTATGTTAAGGAAGGGGGCTTTAAAAATAAAAAGTGGGTTTAAACAAAAATACCCTTTTCATAAAGGGTGATTCCATTAACACCCAATATGTCTTATCCCGAGACATAACTAATTTAAAAAAAAAAATTTATTCATTCGGGATATTGATAGCATTTAACTAAGATAGCACTCAGGGTATAGATCACGAACCATAATGCTTTTAATCGTCATCGTTATACCAACTAATACATTTGTTAAACAATTTCATAAGTGACAGTTGGGATAAAGATACCAATTGGTTAAGCTAGCAGTCAGTGTCTAGATAACGAACCTTACTCTTTTAAATCGATATCATAGGTTGCACAGTCTTTCCTCACAAGACAAAGAACAAAATTTATGTCTATTATTTGCAACTTCTAAAGAATTTGGATAATAATGGGGGGATTGCATAGGGCATGGGGATCCTGTCCCACCTATTCTAGCAACTTGGCTTATGATCGAGGATTAGGGTGAGGAAAATGAGCTGGTGTCTTTCTCGTTTACAGGTGCAAATGATAGATGATTTTATTGTTTGATATATTAGTGTTGCTTTATGTATTATTCATGTAGGATTTATGATAATTTTAGCGGGCTTGGGGCATTCTTGAATATGAAATTTAACAACACCATGTTAAGGTTTGATCGGTGGGCATTGCAACCTGCATCGTAAAACAATATACTTGCACAACTGTATAGATATTGGGAGAAACTTGATGACTTATCATCTAATACTGCAAGTGCATTATTTATTCATAGTTTAGCATTAATGAGACTTTATTTATAATTTGTACTTATCTTCAAGTTTTTAGACCTGTACCGGGACAAAATAGATGGGTACCCATTCCATGAAGTCGCGTTCTACATTGGTATACTAATTTCTTTGACGTGGGGGGAGCCGTACTGCCTGAAGCGCGTGCTGAGGCAGCTGGGACGTGTCCAAATCATTCCTAGGGACCCAATGACACTGATTGTAAATAAGAGAGGAAACAAAGTTGTCAGTTATACCGTTAAGTTTGATTATTAAAAATGGTATCAATTCCCATGGAATTCAATTGAAGATTACATTACGTGGTTTTTAACATTCTCCCATCCAATTATCCAAAATCTCGCCAATTGCCAATTCGAAACTAAAAAATCTTCATTGGTAAAATTTTATATCCATTTGTTTAATTTTAAAGGTCTTTTTTCACTTAACCCCCACTTTATAATACTGTATTTGACATAACCCCCAGTTTCATAATCTCTTAGACATAACCCTCCCCAAACTAATAGAGTTAAAAATATGTTAAAAATGCTAATGTGTTAATTAGACTTAACCCTCAATGTTATTTTTGGGCTAAAATACCCTCATCTTTTATAACTCCAAACACTTTCTCTCTCTCTTCTATACCCATCTCAACCACACAATCTTTCTCTCCTCCATTCCATCTCCACCTTCTCACTCCACCACATACTCTCTCTCCTCCGTACGCATCTCCACCACACTATCCCTCTCTCTTTTCTTATGTAATCTCCACCTTCTCAATCCACTATACTCTCTTTCTCTCCTCCATACCCATCTCCACCACACTAATATTAAGTGCTGATTTTTGGACCTAATCCTAATATATGCAATTCATAAAAATGGATATAGTTCACTAGTCCCTATTGCTTGTTCTTCCTAATAAAACTGAATTTTTTTATTATATTTTCTCTCTATATATTCAATAGGCCCGAGTTAGTGAATCATAGGGACTAAAGTTTCCTCAAGAGTTTGCACTTCTCATGAAACAACTTCTCTATTTTGATCGGTACACACGCTTTTTAGATCCCAATTTGAACATGCTTCAAGATTAAAGGTCGCCATTGCCTGAAATCGAAGTAGCAGCAATAAGAAGAGTTTCTAGTGAGAGAACAATTGGAGTAATAAACTTATTTGCCAATACATTATTTTTGTTGTAAATATACAAATATACCAGTAGGAACTCTTAGAAACATCATGAGAACAAGTGTTTTATATAAGTTTTTACAAGTTGTTGATAACTCTGTTAATTATGGAATAAATTTTACATTTATACAGTGTTAGAGGTGGGTATGGAGGATAGAGAGTGTGTGTGTGGTAGATATGGGTATGGAAGAGAAAGACAAAGAGTGTGTGGTGGAGTGAGAATGTGGAGATGGCATGGAGGAGAGAGAGAATGTGTGGTAGAGATGGGTATGGAGGATAGAGAGAAAGTGTTTGGTGTTATAAGAGATGGGGTATTTTGATCAAAAACTAACGTTGGGGGTTGAGTTTAACTAACACGTTAGCGTTTTTAACAACTTTCTAACTTTGTTAGTTTTTTGGGGTCATGTCTAAGAGATTATGAAACTGAGGGTTATGTCAAGTACTGTATTATAAAGTGGGGGTTAAGTAAAAAAAAATCCTAATTTTAAATTGTACTTGCATATCCAATTGTACGTCTATAAGAGAATGGTTCCCAAGTGAGGTTGCTCGATAGAGTATGAAAGCTTTTTTAGGTCCTGCCAGACCTGGTCCATCATTGGTACTGAGTAACCTCATCTTAATATTATAACACAACTCATAATTTACATAAAATAGGTAGACACAATACATGGTGGATCAATCAGCTTATTTTAAAAGGCTTCATCCATCTTCGATTAAGCTCCACCTTCCTTGATCTTCAATCATATTGATTGATTCCTCATCCTCCTTTGTGATGTCATTAATCTTTAATGGATATTTATCTAGTTTCTCATCTAGTTCCTTAATGAGGAAGTTCATATCTAAGTAAGGAGGTTTATCTATAAGTCGCTACTACATTTTATCCCTTGTAGAGAAAGTTATTGCACAAATGAAAACTTTATGTACGAAAAACCTTGAACCGACAAACCACGGTTCAAAACATCTTGAGACAACAAACCTTAGGTTAAAACACCTTGAACCAACAAATCTCAGTTCGAAACATCTTGAATCGATAAACCATAGTTCGAATCATCTTGAGAAGATAAACCATAGTTCAAAACGTCTCTAAATTATGAAACTTATTTCTGATCTTGTCGGCCAAATCTTCACGTATCTACATTATTAAATGTTGGAGTCCAATCACCTGACATTACACCACTTTTTGACAAGTGGTGTCTTGGAGTTAACTCTGAACTGCCTCGTTTCACGCAACTATCATTTGCACCAAATTTTTAAAATTTTATCGTTTGTCCAATCGAACCGTCAACAGTTTTTAATGGCTACTTTTTATTTTTTCCCCCTTTAAATACCATTCGTCTCTTTATTTTAAAACTTTTTAACACTTCTGCCATTAACAAACTCAAAGATCTTATTTTCTAGAGAGAGAAAGTCATCGTTATCGCCTCAATCTTGCCTTGAAACTCCATTTCAATCCATTTTTACCATTTATTTTCTTATGGCGTCATTTATGTACCACTTTCATCTCATTTCCATTGTTGAAAATACCCAACGATAATTTCTTCTTATAGTAAATATTCCGGTAAGGAATCCGACAACAATGTCATTACAGAGTTGGCTAAGGAGGTTCATATCTAAGCAAGGAGGTTTATCTATAAGGCATTACTACATTTTCGCCCTCGTAAATAAAATTATTCTGTAAACAATTTTTTTTTATACGAAACATCTTGAACCGATAAACTACAATTCGAAACATCTTGAGCCAACAAACCTCAGGTCAACTATTAAATCTCAATTTGAAACATCTTTAACCAATAAACCACAGTTCCCATCATCTTGAATCAATAAACCATAATTTAAAACGTCTCCAAATGAAATAACTTATTTATACGCATGTCGGCCATTTCTTCACATATCTACATCACTAAATTCTGGAGTCCAGTCACTTGACATCTCTGCCGCTTTTTGGCAGGTAGCATCTTGGGGTTAACTCTGAACTGCGTCATTTCACGCAGCCATCATTTGTCCCCAGTTTTAAAAAAGTTTGTTATGTTAGGCAATTAAACCGTTAAGAGATTCTAACGGTTTCTTTTTGTTTCCAGTCCTTTAAATACCCTTCATCTCTTTATTTTAAAACTTTGTAACACTTTCTCCATTAACAAAACTCAAAGCTCTTATTTTTTAGAGAGAGAAAATCACCGTTATCGCCTCAATCTTGCCTTAAAACTCCATTCCAATCTATTTTTACGGTTAGTTTTCTTTCGACGTCATTTCTATACCATTCTCATCTCATTTCCACTGTAAAAAAATCCCTAAGGGTAATGGATTCTTCCAGTAAAAATTTTGACATTGAATTTTGCAAGAGGCGCAGAATGGGCTGAGCATCAAGACTTGTACAAAACTATCTATCGTCGTGCTCCCACTCCCTATTTTGATAATGGTGATAAATTTTCTCAAGAGGCCAAAGGATTCAAATACACTGTTGGGGGTGCCGATAAACAAGATATGGTTGCAGATGAACCTAAAAACCATACTCAAGGGATCCATAACACTTCCTTCTCTAATTTGTGATTTAGGCTTGATTAGGGGGATTTCCCATATTCTCAAATAGATTTTGAGGCCCAAAATGGTTCTGTTGATGTTTTTTCTGCTTGGTTAACTTAAATTTACACCAATTATAAAGAGGTGCTCAAAGATGTTGTAGAGGGAAGACCAGGCTTTTAAAGTTTATTTAAATATCGCCAACACTTCACAAGAAAGATTAGGGATGGTTTCCCTCACAAAGTTGAAGTTTCTCAAACGATCATGAAAAAAAGGCGGCTCACACAAAGATAAGTTGCTCGAACAATCATATACAAAAGGTGGCTCGCACAAAGACAAGTTGCTCGGAGGACCTCCCATAAATACCAAGACTAGGAGATAAACTTAGAAAACATAAATTAAAATACGAAGTTTGATGTACTTATATTTAGCCTTCTTTGTACATATAACAATTACTTTGTAAAGCTTTGAGGTTACTCAGTATCTTCGAGGGAACATGTCTGGCAGTACATGGGAGAGCTTACATGCTCTATCAAACAACCTCATTATGGATATCTCGCAGGGATTTGGTTTGGAGGATTGGGTGCAAGGTAACGTTGGGAGAGACCAACCCCTTTAGGGTATTTAGGCAAAACCTTAGTTTATATACAACATGGCCTAGTAGTATCTTGAGATACCATCTCTGGGAACCCATTCGAGAGTCCTCGGTCCTAAACAGTTGTCCAAATGATTAACCTCTAAAGTTTACACGCACCACAAGTCATTCGAACAGTCATTAGTCGAACAACCTTCAATTCGATGAACTAACTTTTTGAGTGATGTGACAGCACATCCCTCGCAGGTTACTGTTTACTAACTTTTTTACGTCAGCATGTCTGAAATTCAGGAACTCAATAAAATAGCAGTCAAGGGAAGATATTCCTAGTATGGTAGGTCCATAGCTGACACATCACATCCTATTTAATGCGTTCACGGCTCCAAGAGTCTAAACAGTGTTCCCGCCAAAATAGCATGCCTGGCTCATTTAATGCAATATCTTTGGCATTAAATGCAGAAGATTATTAACATCAAGAGGGGTCAAATGCATTTATTACAGGAAGGTCACTCTAATAATCTTCCTCCTCTATAAAATACCTCCAAAGTTATACTATTTGGGGATCGCACTTTTCTAGCCTAGAATTGTTGCCAAAATAATCCCATACAAGAGAGTTTATTGTGAGAACATTTATTAAGAGACCAACCCCATTTACTCCGTTTGTGTTTAAGGTTATTGCCTTGCCTTTAATGCCCTAAAGGTGCTTGTGCCCACTCCCTCTGGCCAAGTCAACTACGGGATATCCCTCATTGATTATTTTACTATAGCATTTATGTTGAAAGAACATATTTAATATAGGAGTTTTGTATATTGAATGTGCCAGTTTGAGACTTGCATTTATTGTTGTCATTGATTGTTCTCAGGTCATAATTACCATCTTAATAAGGGGTTACACCTCCCTTGACATTAATATAATTTCAAGAACTCACCTCCTACATTTGGTGACTCCTCTAGGGAGGTATTCTCTTTTGAGAGATGGCTAACGATGATATGTTAAGGAATATTGAATTCAATGCTATACAGCGTGTAAGGTGTTTTCAAGCTCAATATAGGAATAACAATGGCAACACAGTTATATAGAGAGATAAGAGAATGAGATGAGGATAAGAGGAATCAACACTGAAATATAAGTGGTTCAGCCAATCCGGCCTACGTCCACTGTGAGTGTGTGAGTAATATCACTGAATGAAGGCACTAATGGCCATGGATACAATCTCTCAAGCTTTCTCTCTCTACTGTATATTTAGACAGAGTTTTAGCTAGGGTTGAATAACTGGGATCCTTTTGCAAGGTAGGGGATGATCCCTATATATAGTGCCTAGGGGGTGTAATGTACCCCCCATGCATGCAATGAGCATGTGTGTGGTAGCCTCACCAATGTGGGAGTGCCATCTGTCACTGTCACCTGTAAATAATGATGATGAAATATTCTCCCCGTGTGTGGAGAATAATCTTGTTACAACTGATTTGTGCCCATGTGTCCTTATCCAAATGTCAACAGATGCTCGGCCGCCATATTGGTGGATGACCTCGGCTTGGGAGAGGCCGAGCTGTAAAGGCTTGAAGTCCGTTCAATCCGAGATGTGTCATAGGGAGTCTCGACCTGATCTCAGTCGAGACGTTATGCTGGGGTCGGCCCCAGCCGAGGTTGTACATATAGCATGCTGACAATTACTAAGGCTTCTTGTCACCTCGGCCCGAGCCGAGGTTGGACTGGTTTCACGTTGAAAGTTACCAAGGCTCCTTGTCACCTCGGCCTACCATCGGCCGAGGTTTCCATACCCAGGTATATGAAGATGCTGTTGATGCCTGCGATGCGCGTAGTGTCCATTGAGTATGTAGGTGGAAGTGTCGGCCCAGGCCGACACTAGTCTGGCCGAGGGATGATATCGTGGGCCCATGGCTTATCTAGGGTCGATCAATATCTCGGCCCAGGCCGAGGTTGGTGTCTCAAGGCCAAGGTTACACTTGGGGCATATCAATCACCCCCCAACCCTTAGTCATATGCGAGAGCAAGTGGCTAGGGGATTGCTAAACTTCTGAGGCCTGTCCTTCCCAAGCCAGTACCGGCATGACACTTGTCCATGCTAGAACGCACTTACTTGGTTGGCGTGTGTTGTAAGCCATACCGTGGGGTTCCCAAGGCAATGATGTGCCTTGGGAAGTGTGCCCACGCATTTAAGGGTTTGAACCCTTCTTTTTCTCTTTCTTCTCCATTTCCCCTCCTGTGCGCGTTTTGCTCTAGCGATTTCTTCCTGCGATTCTCTCTCTCTACAGCTTCTTCAATCAGCGCTCATCTGCAGAGTTTTCTTGCGAGTTTTCTTCGCTTTCCCTCATCGATTCATATTCAGGTACTTCTTTCTTTCCATTTCCTTTGTTTCTGGTATTTAGTTTGCATTTTCCGGTGAGGTTTTAAGTTTTTCGACGAGCATCATATTTTCTCAGGCGAACTGGGTTTGCTTTAAACTTCCCAGTTTGATCTTTAAACTCCTTTATTTTTCAAGTCAATCGTGTTTGTAGTTTTAGGAGTTTTTCCCAAGTTTAGGGTCGTCCTCTGATGCTCAGACCTTTATACCAGCTTCTTGAGGATTTCCCCTCTCTCAGAGAGAAGACCCTAGAAAAGATTAGGCAAATAGAGAGGGCTCAAGAGGAAGCTCGTAGGTCACAAGAGTTTCCCATTAGACCCTTGTTTCCACCACCTCTGAGGGTTATATATCCTGACCCCCCGGAGAACTTCTATTATACAGGGGTGCCTGCTGACCCAACACCTATGTCTGAGTCTGAAGCTTCTACCTCTGACCCCATGTCAGTGGACTCTTTCCAGGAAGCTATGAATTTCATACCTCGGCCTGATCAGGCCCCTGATCAGGCCGAGGTATCCAGCCAAGTTTCATCCCATGATGGCTCCAGCACCTCAGCCTCTTCTTCAGAGGTTGAAGTGCTTGAGCCGAGTGTGGCTGTGCCACCCATTCTTGATGTCATCCCCCTGTCGGCCGTCACAGGGGAAGAGTTCGCTCAGAGATACCCTAGTAACCCATCTACATCTTCTTCGGCCGACGTTGAGCTTGATGATGATGAAGATGCTGAAAGAGATGTTGATATCTCTGAGGCGACCGATTTCGAGAGCACAGTCACTGAGGTTGATCTTCTGTGCTTCAGATATTTGTACTCCATCAGTCCTTCCATCAAATTAAGGAGACCTCTGAGGGAAGAGAGGGCCTATCATGGCTGAGATGGGGAAATCTGCTTGTATGAGCAGATGTTTAAGTTAGGGTTTCGCCTACCCATTCATCCCATCATCAAATCCATTCTCTCTTACATCAACTTGGCCCCCTCACAGCTATCTCCCAATGCCTGGAGAGTCATCATAGGGGCCATTATTCTATGGAAGGCAGTCCACCACTCTGACCTCCTAGTTCAGGTCTTTGTTAGTTGTTATGTCCCAACCTCGGCCAAAAACCATCTGAGCTACTATCATTTTGTGGCTCGGAGGCCTAAGAAGAAAATGCTCCAGGTGACTCAGACCTCAAATCATAACTGGAAGCCCCATTATTTTTTCGCCTCAGGGCCATGGGAATTTGGCCCATGTGTTCCTTCTTACACTCTTGAGCCGAGGATACCCCTCAAATGGGGCAAGGTCTCCATGTCTTCCAGGGCCGATCCTGGTCTAAGTCTTCAAAATATGCAGAAGGTGAAGGCCCTGCAAGACCAAGGGGTACATGGTTTGTTTGTCAAGTTTGAACATTTGCTGACCCCCCAGTATCTCTCGGGGACGAGCCTGGGTGGAAGTCCCCTTGTTGATTTTGGTAAGAATTTTTATTTCAAGTCTAACCTCTGAACTCATTCATATCTGATTTCTAACCCATATCTATTAACTTTTGCAGAGCGACCACAAGACATCTCGGACGAACTGTGGGAGATGGCTGCTCCGAGCTTGGCGAGGCTTGCCAAAAAGGCTGGTCTGAACGCTCCTCCCCCAGCTCCCTCTACATCTAAAGCCCAGGCCTCAAAGAAGAGGGCCCCAGAGGCCCATGCCTGTGAGGATCAGAGGCCGACCGTGAGGCAAAAGAAGGCCTCAGATGTTGCATTTCCAATTTCTTCGGCTGACATCCTGACGGCTCATCTGGATCAGCTCAAGTTAACTGATAGCGTGGTCGGCAACAGCAGGCTGGCCATGGAAGCACTCGCCTCTGTAATGACAGAGGCCGACAAGCATTTCTACAGAGCTATGGACACCTCCCTGCTGGTTGAGTTCGGCCTTCACAGAGCCGTCCAGGTATGATTTGTTCCTTTGTCAAAATTTTATAAGTGCAACATCTGACTTTTCTCCCGCTTAACCTCTTCATTAAATGTGCAGGGAGTGACTGCCATGTATCAACTTTCGAACTGGGCCATGAGGAAATTGCCCCTTATCCAGAAGGGGCAAGAGGCCGAGAAGGTTGAGAGTGCCCTAAATGCCGAGGTAGACCGTCTGAAGTCAGAGCTACAGACCTCTGAGAGTAAGGCTAAGGGGCTGGAAAAAGACATCTCTGTGCTCGTCAAGGACCATGCCAAAGCCCTGAAGGCAAAAGATGACGCTCTACAGCAGAAGTTCAGCGCGGTTGTCAAAGCTGCCCTTGAAGATGCCTCCCCCAAAATAATTTCTGAGTACAAAGGCTCAGACGAGTTCATGGGTTATGGCTTTGAATATCTTGAAAGAGGTATCAAGGCCACTACCAAATGGGCTGAAGTCAGTGAGAAGGAGGTCGGTACTCTGAAGGCCTCTGACTTTGTGAGACTCGGCTTCGCAGACCCTCAATTTGCTCAGGCGCTTCAAGAGGTGGAGGACGAGGCTGCTGCTCCAGCCGAGACTGCTACTCTGGGAGGGACCGAGCTCGGAGGGACAGACCATGCTGATGATGTGGTAGAGGTGACCAATGCTGATCAATTCAACCCAGCCGAGACTGTTAATGTTCCCCCCTCAGACCTTTAGTTTTTTTTTTTAACTTTGTAACAAAAATTTGCATTTTGTAACTTGTAACAGCTCGGTACTTTGTAAGGAATATTTGTAATCAATGCCTCTGAATGCCATATGATCTCTTCCTGTTACTGAATGTCAATCTCTTCTATTATTTTGTTGCAGTGTTCCTATATATTTTCAGTTTCCCAAAAATCCATTAACAACTCTATCCTTTCATCTTCCAAACATGAAAATCATCTCTTTTTATAACTATCCTAACATGGACAATATACAAACTTAAATTGCCATTATCAAACACTTGCCTCTAATGAAGATCTGATCCTTTGGTGTAGTATATCTCAGGTGGTTCTCCCTTCTTCGATCAACCTCCGGTGGTGGTTGGTGGTGGTGACCCTTGGTTCTTAGTTCTTCTCCTTACCAAGTAAACTCTCCTCTTCCCAAGCAACCTTTCACTCTCTCTAGGAAGATGACTTCTCTATTTTGTGTAGATGAGATGAATAATCCACGTACACTTAATCTCCAATTACTTATAATAAGACAAAACCCGAAATCACTATTCATCCCCCTTGTAAAAATGATCAAAATACCCTTTTGGGTTGTCTTTTCATTTCCAAATGATCCGAGACTCAAATTCAACATTCAAATAGACTTTTCATACAATTTCAAACCTTCCAGATGCAACGACGCAGTCTAAATGACTATAAGGTTGATAGAAAATAAATTTCCTTTTTAATTTAACAAATTAGTCCCGACACGTCCTATACCACGTCTGACTTAAAATCCAAATTACTGAATTTATATTTTACAGAAATTATCAATAATCATCACATTCATATATTACCTAAATATCATTAAGTAATATTCAGAATCAATCATTTTAATATCCTCAATTCGGATAAAACCCAAATGAATTAATTAATAATAAAATTCAATTAATCCATTAATTTAAAATATAACGCATTTTAAAAGTCATTAAAATCACTGGGTATTACAATTTGCATGATTGATTCACTTTTTATATGCTCCGCACACACTTTACATGAGGTCGTTTTGATTTTAACTTCATACGTCTCATGAGCTAAGTGAGGTCTTCTCCTAACCAACTTATTATATATATATAAAAATTCATTATGGGGGAGTTGTGTATATAAAAACCATTGCCCATGATTTTGATGATTTATTACAAATTTTAGTATGCACACGAAATGGCTATGAATGGAGCAATCTCCTTTGTAAAAGTCCACCGTTGGTAAGAGCCTAAAAGATTGAGAGACAATAAAAATAAAAATAAAAATTACCAAGGCTATTTTGTTTACATTAATGCTTCAAAAACTAGATATCTTCAAAAGAAAAAGAGAGAGAAACTTATGTATTTTTTTAGGTGTTTAGTTTAAGATCAATGGGTGTGCATAATGAATCCTAGTTGAGCTTATTAGTTTTGACGCTATTAATTTGAGGTTCAGTAAAATTTCTAGGCAAGTGTGCAATGTGTTTGTTCGTCCTTTTGGGTTCTTTATTTGACATGTGAGGCTAAATCAAATGTTGATAACTTATTATGGTCAAATAGATCTACTTGGACATTTTTTAATGATTGGGAATTTTTTCTTATTTCAAGTGCATGCCCCTTCACTTCGTAAAACCATGTTTAGGTACATTGATACTATGCGAGTGTATAAAGCTTGTGTATTTGTGTCTTTTGTGATCATTTATACCTAAATATAGTTGTGCTTCATTGGTATATGTGGGGTTATATATGTGATATGTTTTGTGTTTTGAGGCTTTTCATTTTCATTTAATCCATATTTATCATATGCTTAATCTTTGATTTATATTGGTGTGTGTTATGATCATCGTGATGTCTTATACTTAAATGTTTGCATATAGTTGATACCATTTATTCTTAGTTTGGATTGTTTGTGCTTGTATTTCCGAACTATTTGTCGTTGAATGCTTGCTTCACACCATTACTTGATATATCTATTTTTTCTGTATGATTACCCTTGCCCCATGCTTCACTCGGGGGGGGGGGGGGGGGGGGGGGGGTAGGGGGGGAATATTTTATTGTTATATTATCTTTGCATTTGAAGGTGTGTTTAAGTATGAATGTTAGCAACGATGAGACAAAGGTTTACATTAGATCAAGGCTACTCAAGTTTTTGTCAGTCAAGCGTCTGTAACTTTTTCCATTCAGGGTTGGAAATTGAGTCTGCATGAGCTTAAAGACCCTGTAGGTTTTTGTTTTGAGTTTTGTCCCAAAATAGCCAAGAGGGCATATTTACAAGTACAAATTTTTGAATCGAGTCAATTTGTATGTATTGGTGTTATTTCGTGTTTGGACAAAACTTATTTGATTCACAGGTTAGGACTTGAATTATTTGTCCTTCAAGTCTGTGGCGTGTTATTGATGATTGTAGCGGCCAAAGATAAAGTATACATCATAATTCAAGTTGAATTTCATCTTCATCATCTAAGGGATATCAATGAGGCATGAATAAATGTTTATTTTTTATTCCTGGATTTTATTTTGGGTGCTAGGGGTCTATAAAATTATTTTTAATTGTTTTAAAATGATTTTATTCCTTTAATATTTTTATGGAAGAAAAATAATTTTTTCGTAAGGTCATTAGAACGACATTAGGTATGTCGTTAAAACGAGTACATGTACCTCGTTTAAACAACTTCGAGCGAACTTCGAATGAGATCAATTTTGGCAACTTTTGGCATGTTCTGGAATCTCGTTGAAAATGTCGTTTGAAAGGTGTTCGAATGAGATGCCTGGCTTCGTTCGAACAAGATGTACCTCGTTCGCTGGTGAATTTTTGAAGAATTCTAGTTTTTCCAAACTTCTTTTTTTCCTTATCTCATTTTTTGAAAACCTCTAATAAATATAGGAGTGCGAAACATCAGGTTTCTGAGAGAATTTTTCAAGCTTTTTGAGTTCCCAGACTTGTTTAAAAAATTCTCTAAGTTTATGTGTTTGATCTGAATTTTTCTTTCCAAACTAAAACCCTAATTTCCACCCATGTTTGAGATTCGAGAAATCCTGCATCTATATTTTTATTTGAGATCTCTTTTGTTTATGCATCAAAGCGGTTTTCTCTTTATACTGTGAGAATTTCCTATGGTGGATATCATGTTTGGTGTTATGCGGTAGTTGTATTGTTCACAACATACGTAAGATCAATGGGATACCGAGACGTGAGAAAGCACATGTGTTGTGTGGTTGTTGGAAGTCGTCCAACAGTGACTGTAAAAAAGGTAACAAGGGATAAAGAAGTGCATCAAGGCTTGAAGGCGTCAAGTCTGTGAGTAAGTATAATTTGTCCTTATAACTAGACCTATATCTTAGTGGACTTATGTGGCTGGTTCATCCGAGGTTTTTCTCATTATGGATTTTTCTCGTACATCGTCGTGTTATGATTTACTTATTTTAATCTTGTTTATACTCACGTAAATGCATGCTTAGGTCAAGACTAACATTGGTAAATTACTTTTATTCAACACTTGTGGTTTTTTTAAATTAGTGCAAGTTAATTAAAAAATTGTAAAGATAAAATTTGGTGGTGTTTTCTCTATAAACCCTAGGGCATTTACCTTTCTCAACTTGAAAAAATAAACATGTTACTTGTAATCATATTAAATGCTAAATGTAATCATATTACGTGTTACTTGTAATCATATTAAGTGTATAAATAGTAAAATTTCAAATCAATTCGGGATTAATATGATGAATAATGGATAACCATTTACTACCTGATCCCCAATCGCTTTATAATACCACGTACCATACATTTTTGCTTCAAAATACCACTGGCTTAATTACATTTGAGATATGAATCCAGAGACATTATGAAATGACTTGGGGTAAGGCTCCTTAATAGAAGAACACCTCAATTGTCGCAGTATCTTTATTCGCGATCAAGATAACGAATATAATTTACTGATTTTGATAAAAGAATCAAGAATGGAAAGTTTGTAAGAATGTTTCGCCCTGATAATATCGACTGTGTGAGTGACCATTCTAGGTAATGGTCTCATCATAATAACACCTAAATTGTCTCAATATATTAATTCACGATCAAGATATTGAATATAATTCACTGAGTTCAGCATAAGACTCACAAATGGAAAGTTTGAAAGAATGTTTCGTCCCGAGAATACCGATTGTGTGTGTGACCATTCGGAGTAAGGGTCCCTCACAACGTAAAACATGAGGCCTTAATATTTTTTAGGTACCAATATGAATATAGGTCATACAAATATGAATATGAAACATTTAAATTATGAGTCCAAAATCATCCAAAGAATATGATTCCAACATTATACAGTAATAAAAAAAATATGAGACCAAAAATGATCCATAGACTAAGATTCCGACATCATACAATAATTGAAAAAATATGAGTCCAAAAATGATTCAAAGACAATGATTCCAAATATATTGAGTCCAAAAATGATTCAAAGACTTTGAGTCTAAAAATGATCCAAGCATTACGAGTCCAAAATCATATAATAATCCAAAACCTATGAGTCAAAAAATGACAAGAATATGCAACATGTTCATTTGCTTCCAACATCATACAATAATAAAAAGGGAAACATGGTGATAAATCCTTAAACTTTTTAGAAATTAACAATAAGGACAAGATAAAAATAGCTTTTTCAATAAGTCCACATGTGTTACAATTATTATTGTAGACACGGTTACAATGTTGAATTACAGTTACAATTGCAATTGTATCTACATTAATTAGTATAATTGTATCTACATTAATAAGTGAAATTGCGTCATTTGGACGTATCGTTAATTAATTGAAAAGTTTATGGGTTTAAGATACAACAAGTTATCTCTTGGATTGATCATATATAAATTGACTTTCAAGGGATTTATTAGCTAATGCCCCTGATTAAAGAAACTATGACCAAAATATAAATAACCAAACTTTTTATCTTTCTTCCACCTCCTTAAATTCATACAATTCATACAAAATCCAAATAACAAATAAACAAAGATAATTTCCTCCCTCTTTTTTGATGTCCTTTTTTGGGAATCTCCTCTCGATCTTCGACAACCTTCTTATTACTGTTTTTCTTATGCTTTTCTTCCTTTTTTTTAGGTTCACCTCCTATCCCAGTTGTTGTTGCGATGATATAACTTACTTCAATATTTCGTTCAAGCATGGTGTAACATAAGTGGTGCCCCTATCTTGGATGTTTTAGAGGGAAACTCCATCACCTTTCACACTTGATCATATTAAAAATAAATCAAAATTATCATCCTACGGATGTTGTAGTGGTGGATTATAGATAATAATCCTTACTTAGAGGTGAACCTACTCGATAAGAAACTAGAGGAGAAACTAGAGAAAGATTCATAAAATATTAGTGACATCACAAAGGAGCCTGCGTATTCAACCAATATGATTGAAGATCATGACAAACTCGAGCTTAATTGAAGATAGATGAAGCCTTTTTGAAGAAGGTAACTGATCAACCACGTATTTTGTCTATCTATTTTATGTAAATTATGACTTGTGTTATAATATTGAGATGAGGTTAGTGGGTACCAGCGATGGACTAGGTTTCATAGGACATTGGAGAGAATTCATAATCTATCGAGAAACCTCACTTAGAAACCTATGAACGAATTGGTTTAGAGGATAGAGACCAATACATCATTAAAGAAAGATTTAACTATTTTAGATACACGTAGTAAAAGATATAGGTTTTCTCAATTGGGCATTACTCGATCAACCATAAGAGAGTAACCTTGAGCTTACTTGGTTATTTGTCATTGGGTTTTGGTGCCAAAAGATAATGTCTTTCCATAAAAGATCTCAGTGATTTCATACCAACCTAACAGATGTCAAATCAAATTTACCTCTAACAGTGACGATTTAGTGTCCAGTTGGTTAGTTTGGTGCTAACACACTGCCGCGCGACTTGACACAGCGGTTAGTCACTCGAGATTTCAGTCAGCATTTAATGATAATGACATGTTAAGTATAGTAGTCTTTCCCAAAATTTAATACGTGTTAGTTTCCATGCATGCGATCTGAGCCTGTATATACCCCTTATATCCACTAATAAAGCCACGTGATTTTTGAGCCAAATGACCATTTTGAGATATTTATTACAACCAAAACTTTTACTCTCCACCATTAATGCTTTGCACAGTTATTATCTTTCCCTCTAGCTAGCTACTAACAGAGGTTCATTTATTAATTAACAAATTGTAATTATTACCTTGTATTGAGATATACACTTGAGTTTATTCCTTTTTATTTAAGAGTGTATTTACTATTGTATTATCACAATTAATACAAGTTATGCCTTAGTTTATCCTTAAGCACCCAAGCTTAAGAGAACCATTCTCTTACATTTGGCGACTCCACTGGGGAGGTATTCTCTTAAAAATGGCCAATGATAACATCAATTGTGCTCGTAACTTTGTCGATATTCAATGAAAGGAGGCGCATAATGCTACTCTTGCTATTGAGGTTCCTCCAGTTATTGTTGTCACTTGAAATGTTTTAACAGGACAAGCTTCCACGAGTTCTGTAATGGGGCGTGTCCAAATGACCAACATAATGGACAAATTTATAAGGTTTTTACAAATTCAATCTGGGATGGCTATGTTTGGTGTAGCCATGGGCCTTAGCTCCTTCGCTACTCCGGTAGCTTCCACCTGCAAGACCTATTAGTCCCTCTGTGACTAATATTTCTCCCACTGTTACACTAACCGTTGGAGCACCTATTATTGTCAGTGTCTTGCTTATAGTTGCTCTTCCAATAGCCAAGGCATTAGAGGAAACTGCCTCACCTTCCTTAACCATTAAAGAGGTCAATAAGGAGATAATGAAAATGTTGGCATCACCCTGACAAATCCCTTGTGAGGCAGTATCTATCTATGATGATTTTTATACTCCTTACTTAGAGTAGTACAATGATGAACCTTACCCAAAGAAGTATATTCCCTAAATATTTGAGAAATCCAATAGAAATAGGGGTAACTCGAAGGAGGACCTTAAGGCATTTATTAAGAATTTTAGATCCGACTATAATAATGAAAAGATGTGTCTGAGGGAGTTTTCAAATCCTTCATTGATAAAGCTTACACATAGTATTCTCACTCAACCCTAAGGAGTGTGAATACATGGGAGGATATGCACATCCAATTTCTCTTAAAAAAATTATGGCAGAAGATGAGTTCACCCTAGCACAGCTTTTTTAAGAGAATCAAAAGCCTGGTGAGGAGGTGAAGAGCTACATCATACAGTTTAGAGAACGATTGTTCAATGTGAGAAAAGATGCAAAGGAGGTAAGCTTCTATGAATTTGTGTTCAGGGGTTACTGTCGGATTATATTTGCCACTTGATAAATGTAACTAGAGAAGGAACATTCAAATCCTTCACGAGAGCTTCTCAAAACATCTCCTTGGTGGTTCGCCACAACCTTGTTATCGTGTGGAAGCCATAGGATAGCCAAACAGGCAGAGGAGGCCAAGCACCATGAGTAAACTACACAGATGGTGGAAAAGGGAGCTGAAGCTGGTAAAAGGTAAAGAATAATAATAATAAGAGGAAGTTAGATGGAGACAATCCACCCCCATTGCCTTTTACTATTGAGGAGGTAATAAGTTGTTACAACACTATGATCATAGATGGAATAGTTTATCCCCCAAAGAATGCTCATTTATATGCTCCTGATCTAAAAGTACACGCATATCCAAAATATTACCACATACATTGGCATGTTTGTCATCCTATAGATTAATGTTGGACTTTGAGAAGGATTATTGGTAAGCACATGTTGGTTAGGATCTTGTAGATCCCTCAAGGAAACGTAAATAATAATCTTTTGTCAGCACATGGGGCACACATGGTGGTGGCTTTTGACGAGGAAGTAAAAGCACAGACAAGGAAGGAGATATGAGAGTAGGAAGAATGTCAAATAATATTTGAAAGTGATTTAGTTGGAACAGACAATACGGTCATGCCTATGATGAACGAAGTGTTAGAGACAATGAGCAAGCTTTTCAAACGGATGACTATGAGGTTTATCTAAGCTTGGCGTGCCAAGCTTTGTCGAAATCACCAAATTTTTTGTGGTTTTTAGACCAGGTTGGTTTGCCCCAAGATAACAGGTTGGAGGTTATGCAAGAGATTCTGTAGATAGCAAAGAAAAATATTGTTCCCTCACTTAAATGGAAATGTCCTATGGCTAGGTTGATTCGCGAGCTTTTATCTGAGATAACTTTCTTAGGATCCGATAGATCAATTTGTTGTCCATAAAAAGGACCATTCTACATGATAATAAGTGTAAATGGAACGAGTTTTACCAAAGACTTGACGTATGGAGGTGCTTCGATCAATGTAATGCCTATTAGCTCCTTCTACGCAGCTAATATTTTAGAGATGGGGGTTGATTGTGATGCCACTATCAATCTCAGGTTACGATAATAAAACATCCAAGACCATTGGTTAAGTGATCGTTGGAATAAAAATGAGTAACCTCACATCACACATTTTTATCTCTTTCAAGCATCAGTTGATTGGAAGAGTTTGGATGTATAACCATGGTTTTATCCCTTCAACCTACTATAATTGTGCCATCTACACAGTGCTTAATAAGGATAAATGCATTTGGATAAATCATATTTAAGGCATGAGAATTCTCACGATAAAGGAGAGATTAAGACTTGTAATCAATCGTCATGAAGAAATTGAGGAAGCTGGAAAGTTGAGGAAGTGATCAAGGTTATTCCTAAAGCCCAAACTATCTTTAAACAAATGAGAGATATAATGAGACTAAGGATTGACCCGATGAAGAATGAAGTGAGATGCCAGAATGCGTTGAGTAGGATTTCTGGACCTAGAATGGAGGAAGTTGAGATCGCCAAGAAGATGAAGGCACCTACACCTCCCAAGCGATAATGCAAAAGGTGTTTCTTAGTGATGAAAGGGTGGTTTATCATCTTTGAAGGTGTGAGCGAGAAATCGATGAAGTTGATCTGGAATATGAGTGTTTTTTGGTGGATAATCTAGGATAATATTTTGTCATTAATAATTCCAACATATAAGAGTTTGTGAAAGATATGGAATATGATCTTGAGTGCATACAAGATCATCCCAAGACCCAAGTCGAAGAGTTAAAGCAAATAAATCTAGCATTTTGTGGTGAGGAACCACGACCAATCTTCATTTCGAAACACCTAGAGGCTACAAAGAAGATAGAGTTGATCAAGATCATTTACGAGTACAAAGATATATTCACTTGGAAGTACATAAAGATGAAAAAGTTGGACTAAGATATAAGTTTCCATAAGCTCAATGTTATACCTTCAGTAATTCCGGTCAAGCAGGAATAAAGGGTGAGGTGGAAAGGTTATTGGCAGCTGGATTTATTAATCCAATTTGGCTTTCTATGATTTTTCCAGTAGGGAAGAAGGATAAAAGTCAAATGCGCATTTGTGTTGACTTTAGTGATCTTAATAGAAATTGACCCAAAGATGAGTTCCCTCTATATTTAATCGATAACTTGATCGATTCAACAGCTGGTCATGAGATGTACAGCTTTATGGATGGTTTTGTGGGTTATAACCATATCAAGATGGATCCAATTGATGTAGATAAGACATCTTTTAGATTCCATTAGGAAACGTTATGTATAATTTCATGCCTTTTGGTATAAAAAATACGACAGCAACCTACCAGAGAACAGTGATGGGCATTTTTCATGACCTATTTCATGACATTTTGGAGTTTTAAATCGATGATTTTGTTATTAAATCGAAGAAGGGGGACTCACACTTGGCAGATCTGAGAAGAGTTTTCAACAAGTATAGAAAGTACAAACTAAAGATTAACCACTCAAATGTGATTTTGGTGTAATGAGTGGGAAATCCTTGGGCTTTGTGGTGGATAGACAACGGGTTCAGATGGTCCAAGATAAAAAGAAAATCATCCATAACATGCCTTATCCAAAGACCAAGAGGGAGCTAAAGAGTTTCCTTGGGAAGATTTTCTACTTGAGAAGATTTGTCCTAGGTCTATCTGAGATCACTCATCTGCTGATGCAGCTGTTGTGAAAGACCAAGAAGTTTAAATAGGAGGAACCACACTAGGAAGTTTTTGGCAAGCTTAAGAGATTTCTCACTTATCCCTAAACAATGACTCCAACTAAGGTTAGAGTACCTTTGCTACTATATCTTATGTATACTACGATGTCCATCGGTGTGCTGTTAGCACAAGAGGTTGACGAATATTAGAGACATATCTATAATATGAGTAGAATTATTCATGGTCCTAAGACAAGATATACTAGTATAGAGAGGCATTCTTTGTCTTCAATCTTTGTGGCCCCAAAACTAAAATATTATATGTTATCTTTCACTATCCACATAGTGACAAGATTTCATCTAATTAAATTTTTACTAGCACAAACAATTTTAATTGGGGGAGAAAAAAGGTAGTTCATCATTCTTTTGAAGTATGATTTGAAGTGTGTTATCCCTCGGAAGATCAAGAGATAAGATTACGCAGATCTTTTGGCCATTTTTCTTTCAGGCTTATTCGAGACACCTCATGAAGATATTTTGGGTTATGATTTGCTTGACAATGTATATGAGGCTGATCTAAAATAATGGTATATGGAGTTTAATGGTTCCTCGGTAAAAGGAAAAGGAAGAGTGGTAGTCATTTTGTCTACATGAAAGAAAGATATTACTATGTGTTTTAAACTGGACTTTTATTTTTCAAATATTAAGGCAGAGAGCAAAGCATTGATTTTAGGGTTGCTCAAAGCGCTGCGAAGAGGCATCTGTTCAATTTGAATTAAAGGAGATTCAAACTTGGTGGTGAAATAAGTGAGTGATGAATATGCATTATAGCATATCAGTTTGGCGCCTTACAAAACCATCATCCATAGGTTAATAGAATAATTTCATGAGGTTAGAGTGGAGCGGCACCCAAGGAATATGAACCATCATGCTGATGCTTATGCCACAGCAACACAAAAAGTGATCATGATGGTGAGTCTACAACTTTAGTGATTCATTGAAGAACAACTCCATCATTTATGCTCCATATCTTCCCTAGTAATAATGACTAGGATTGGGGAAGAGAAAGAAGGAAGCAGTCAGAGGCAAGGGATGAAAAGATGAACCTTACAGAGTTAGCACAATATTTCCTTCTTCAAGGAAGTTTGTACTATAAAAATCCTAAGGGCATTTTATCTAGATGTACAGGTCTATATGAATCACAAAAATGGTTGAAGAAAAATCATGATAAGCATTGTAAAATTGATGAGATTCCCATCTATAGAAGAATTCAGAGGGAGGGGGATTTTTGGCCAATGATGAAGTAAGATGTGTTAGTAATACAAAAAGAATGTGATAAATGTCAAGCTTTCTTTCAACAAACTGAATGTAACCTTTTAGAGGCCCAAACAGATTGAAGGCAGCCTTATATTGATTTTATTAGAGACAGAGCTATTCCAAGCGAGAAAGTTGATGCAATATGAATAAGATAAGGGGATCCACAATTTTACCTATTAGAAGACAAGTTGTATTGAAGGTGGTATTTCAACAAACCATTGCGATGCATCACGAGAGATGAAAAAGAGGAAGTCCTCAAGAATCTCACGATCTATCTCATGTTGGAGGAGACAAATCATATGATCAACCCATAACACTTGGCTATTATTGGACAACGTCAAAAAAAGATTCGTCTGAGTTCGTTCGTAAGTGCAATGCTTTCCAACTCCATGGTAACCTCATTTATATTCCATCGATGGAATTTCATTTGTTTGTAACTCCCTATCCTTTCCATACTTGGGTATTTGATCTGGTGGGGACAATCAAACCATTTTATAGGGAAAAAACATGGATTATCGTGGAAACTGAGTGCTTTACAAAATGGATAGAGGTAGTACCTTTGAAAAGGGAAACTACAAGTGTGGTGGCATAGTTCATTAAAGAGTACATTATTTATCGATTTGGCATTCCTAAGGTTATTCTTTCAAATAATGGAATGCCATTTATCAACAAAGAGGTGACAATGCTAACTGATAAATATTCAATTATCCACCAAACTTCAACTATGTCTTACCCTGAAGGAAATGGTCAAGTTGAGGCTACAAACAAGACTTTGGTTAACATCTTAGCTAATATGATGGAACATTTTACTGGTGCGTGGGATGACAATTTACCTATGGTTCTTTGGGATTATTGAATAACCCAAAGGAAACTAATAGGCTAAATGTCGTTCTCTTTAGTCTATGGAGTTGAGGAAATTCTTCCAGTAGAGTTATAAGTACCTTCTTCTGGATATGCCTTGTGAAGCAACGTGCTTCCATAAAGTAGGCACGTTAAACTAAAAGAACTAGATGAATATAGAGATAACATGATATATGGCACTTCTAGATCTACACGAAGCAACTGTCTAGAGCTTAAGAGAACTTGGTGAAATTAAGAAAGTTTGTGGAATGGGGCTTACTTTTGAAAGCTACTGCCAACCACATTAGAGGACCTCCTTTACAAAACTTTGTAACAAATTGGGAGGGACCTTAAGTTGTTAAGGAGGCACATAATTCATGTTATTGTTTGATCTCAAAGATTGAGGATGATAGACCTTTCAAAGTTAAAAATAAATGGCTAAAAGTTATCATGTATAGAGTGTACGTGTAAATTTTTTGTTCTTACTTTTGTATTTAGAGATTGTGAGGAAATACATGTAAAATTTTGATTTATAGTTTATAATAGACAAGTGTTGAAGCAATTAAATGAGTAATGTACACACTATGATTATGAATAACCATCCTTCTATATTTCACTTGTAAAATAGTTACATCGTAAAAATGGGGACTATTGCCCATAAATATAACAAAAAGAGTTCACTCTAAGAGAAACCACGAATCAGGAGAAGTGAAAAAGCCCTCTCGAGTCGATTCATCTATGTCCGAAGTAACTTATTATTGATACTCATACATAACAACAATATATGTTTCAACTTTTGCTTTTAGTTTGATCTTGGTTTCATGTTTCTTTTAGGCATTAGCTAAGGATTCCTTGGTTGCTGCCACTTTTTGGCTGCACTCTTTAATTTGGGGGCAAGCTCCCTCAATTATCCTTCCTTAACTTATAGATCCTCAAGATTCTTGAGGTATTAAGAATGATAAGTATACATGTTGGTATCTTTGAGGTATATGAAGTTGTTGATGAGCCATAAGAAATAACACCTATTTTTCCTCTCATCTTTGAGGATTCCCAGATATTGATTAAGTATTGATCTTTTTGGGGAAGAAATGGGCATGTTCACAATTTCAAAAATAATAGACGTTGTTCCTTGAATTCAATAGCCTATTACCATGTTTTAGGGCCTCACGCGGTTAACAATAAAAGTTTCTTGATGGGAGGCAGTTCCAACACAGTGTATAGGCAACCAGTAATGAAGGCACTGCCTTGAAGTACTTGCCTATAAAACTCTATTAGTGCAATCTTTGGCATCAGGGCACCACAACTAGACTCAGTTTACTCCCTATTGACACTAGTCATTGAACTATGATCACTTTGGCTAGAGGACTGAATTTGACCAGGTTCAGTTGTAATGGTATCAACCTCCATCGTTTGAGCAGGCACATCAACTTAAAGATGTTCCAATTGAGGTGCCATGCGAGGGATGTTCTCTATCAAAGTCTATAAAATTAAGAAAATAAAAGAGTTAGACAAATTTTGAGTTTTATTCTTTACCAATAGGGTAAAATGCAAAACCTTAGCAAAGAATTGATCTATACACAAAGCATGTTTATTATTTAGACAAATCTTTCCCAAGAAGGGTGAGTTACCAAGAAAGTGTATTATTTAAAGAAATCTTACCCAAGAGGGTGAGTCACCAAGCATGTGTTTATTTAAAATATTGCTTAAGAAGGGTACATCACCAAGTAGGTGATAAAACTAAATAAATTACTCAATTGAGAGAGTAAAACTACCAAGCAGGTGAGGTTTGTTGCTAAGTTATATCCAAGCAAGATATAAAACTAAGCAAAACTAGAAGAGTAATGAGAGGTTATGAAATTGCACACACATGATGAAGGGGAAATTTTACCTCATCAATATGTTATTTCATTTGGGGCTCAACTTGAGCTTATTGAGTTGGAATGGCGAAAAGTTACAGTTAAACCTTAGTAGTTAAAGGACCCTTAATAGCCAAAATTATAAACTCAGTTGAAGTAGGGACATCATCCAAAGGTGAAGGAACAACATTACCGAAGATGTATTAGCCTTAGCGGGAGAAGTTGTCTAATCCCTCCCCTCATTGTTGGCAAGATGAAACACTCTAAATAGAAGAAGCTTATAATGTGTTCACACAAGAGAAAGCTAAGTAAAAGTTAATTTTTTTTATAATGCATATACCTCAAAAATTATTTCACAAATAATGACAAATATGTCTAGAGTTACCATAAAGACAAGTATCCTAACTAGAAGGTCCAAGTTGGCTATTATCCTCACAAGGGTAGAAGGAAGAACCTCTTCATTTATAGATCTCAAGAGGGACAATACATCCGTAGCATGACCAAAATTTCAGCTACCTGCATATAAAAATTTAACTAAGTCTTGACACTCACAAGCATTAAGAAAACACTGAGGTCATGGAAGTTGGAGTTGGAATCACACACGTTCCACTATGTTTCTTCCTCAAAGTTCTTTTGTGTTGGGGAGGTGCATTGGTTTGAGATACATGCATTACTTATTTAGTATGAGCAGTCTTCCTACAAGGAACTTGGATAAATATAACACCATCAGCTGGGTGACCTCTTTCCAAACTAGCCAAAGCATTATCAGCACTAACACAAGTGGATTCCATCCCAGTTAAAAGATCAGACACCAAGTCAGCTACCTTTTCTACCATAATTAGATTAGGTGGAGAAATGGACTCAAGAGTAATTCCACCAAGGCTAGATGGACCTTTTATGGACTTGGACTCTTTTGGGGGTTTTAGGGCAGTTTCCCCATTTGATGAACCAATAGCCGAAGAAACTTTTCTTTTCATCTCATATCAGTGGCCATGGAACCTTTATTCTTATCCTTAGCTTCTAGGGAGCAACCTTGGCAGTTGGAGCTAGAGGAGGAAGCTTCTTAGAATATGGTTTCTCTATAAGGCTAAGGGAAAATTCCATATCCTTGGTGGAGAGATTCTTGAGCCCAAGTTCATTGGCACCAAACCGCTCTATAGTGGGGTAATTGGGTGAAATTGTTATAAAGTATTCAAAAGCTTCAAGTTATGTCGGCCAATAATGGAAAGTCCAGGACAACAAAGTATCTAAAATATTATGTTAATCAGGAAGGACCAAGTTTTGACATTGAGCACACAAAATGACCACATTCCTCCTCGTGAAACCCAAATTGGCAGTAAAAAATGAGCGATCCGCTTCATCTAACTCACTAACGGGTTTGGTTATTACTTAATCATAACCAAACTGTTGAGCATAACTATGAGGATTATAGAATTCACTTTAAACATCCCACTTAGTGTGAGAAGGAACATGATCAAGAGTAATAATAAGGATCGTAGCAAAAGATAGGTCTTCTTCAACAGTTTTCTCACCTTCCTGAAGAAGCTTCATCAAGAGAGCTTCTAGTTTGAAAAATGACCAAATTTTATCATTGGTCTCTCCATCATATGGATAGAATTCGAAACAACCAATTTTATTAATCATATGCAAGAATGCCTTCTTGCTTTACTTCTTTCTCCACTTAGTTATACGTGGACGTCTTAGAGGAAGCACGATAATGGGCTGAGCTTTGGGGATAAGGTCGTGAAACCTTGTGTAGAGGAACCCCATCAACAACATAGTGTTGGCAAAATTAAAGACGTCAAAATGGTAAAGTAAGTGCAGCATATCGTGGTAAAACCTATTCAACCAAGTGTACAAAGATCTAAGCATTTTAGTTGCCAGGGGAATATTGAATTCATGAGCCAATTTGACAGAAATATTCACCAAGCCCCTAAGTGGTTGATCGTTGGGCTTCCCAGGGATAAAGAATCGTGAAACCAGGCAAATGATGTATGTAGCTAGTTAGAAATCGTTGTTACAACCTTCATCAAATTCAATATCTAGTTGAATTCCTTGGTCCTTTTGCTCTTGAGTGATCTTGGCATAAGGCTTGAATAAATATATGATGTACTGGCCAAAAGTGGTTTTTGTGGCATCACCAACGCACTCATGAATAAGATGGTCAAGTAGAGCCTGTTCCCTCTCCTCATTTGCATCAATTGGGGTGGCATAAAATGGGGCATGGACAGCGACTCTAAGATATACAATTCATGCACATCATCAAGTGTGATGGTCAACTCTCCTCAAACTATGACGAATATATTCGAGGAAACACTCTATTGAGAGACCAGGAGGTGGAGAGTAAGGTTGTTCTTGGGCAATGTGAAATCTTCAAAGAACCCATCCTGCACATCTAAAATCAACATTTGTAGGAGGTGAGTTATTGAAATGATATTAATGTCAAGGGAGGCGTAACCCCTTATTAAGCTGGTAATTATGGCCTTAGAATTATAAATTACAACAATAAATGCGAATCTCAAGTCAACACATTTAATATACAAAAATCCTAAATTAAATATGTTCTTTCAACATAAATGCTATAGTAAAACAATCAATGGGGGAGATCCCGTAGTTGACTTGGTCGAAGGGAGTGGGCATAAGCATCTTTGGGGCATTAAAGTCAAGGCAGTAACCTTAAACACAAACAGAGTAAATAGGGTTGGTCTCTTAATAAATTTTCTCACGATAAACTCTCTTGTATGGAACTATTTTGGCAGCAATTCTAGGCTAGAAAAGCGCGATCCCCAAATAGTATAACTTTGGAGGTATTTTATAGAGGAGCCAGATTATTCGAGTGACTTTCCTGTAATAAATGAGTTTGACCCTTCTTGATGTTAATAATCTTTTGCATTTAATGCCAAAAATATTACATTAAATGAGCCAGGCATGATATTTTGGCGGGAACACTGCTTAAACTGTGAACGCGTTCAATAGGATGTGATGTGTCAGCTATGGACCTACCATTCTAGTAATATCTTCACTTGAGTGCTATTTTATCGAGTTCCTGAATGTCAGACATGCTGACGTAAAAAAGTTGGTAAACAGTAACCTCCGAGGGATGTGATGTCACATCACTCAAAAAGTGAGTTCATCGAATTGAAGGTTGTTTGACTAATGACTATTTGAACAACTTGTGGTGTGTGTACACTTTAGAGATTAATCTTTTGAACAACTGTTTAGGTATGAGGAACCTCGAATGGGTTCCCAGAGATGGTATCTCGAGATACTACTGGGCTATGGTTTGTATAAACCAAGGTTTTGCCTAAATACCCTAAATTGGTTGGTCTCTCCCAACGTTGCCTTGCACCCAATCCTCCAAACCAAATCCATGCGAGATACCCAAAATGAGTTTGTTCTATAGAGAATGTAAGCTCTCCCATGTACTGCCAAACGTGCTCCCTCAAAGATACCGAGCAGCCTCAAGGCTTTAGAAAGTAATCGTTATATGTAAAAAGAGGGCTAAATATAAGTACATCAAACTTCCTATTGCAATTTGTGTTTTCCAAGTTTATCTCCTAGTCTTGGTATTTTTGAGAGGTCCTTTGAGCATCTTGCCTTTGTGCGAGCCAATTTCTTTACATGATCGTTCGAGCAACTTATCTTTGTGCGAGTTACCTTTTTTTCATGATTGTTCGAGCAACTTCAGCTTTGTGAGGGCAACCATCCCTAATCTTTCTTGTGAAGTGTTGGCGCTGTTTAAATCAACCTTAAGCCTGGACCTCCCTCTACATTTGCCCCTTCGTAGAGATATTTGTTTGCTTAAAGAAATATCTGTACGAAAAAAATGAGTTCACGTCCTCTCGATTGATCTGCACATGTATTTGTTAGAAGTAAAAAGAATTCACATATTTATGATTTTATACAGCACAAAAATAAAATTATTGGTAACTTTAGCCTGTGTTTAAGTTACTTGAAAACTGTTCCTTCTCGCATAGTATTACCCCTTCAGGTTCTTCTATTTCTCAGTCTTTTATCTTGGGGAATTATAATGTTTTTAATAAAATTTCCCCCAAAACCGTTTATTTGCCCAAGTGTGAAAAGGGGTAAAGTTTTACCCCCAAACGTCTCTTGAACTTCCCCCAAAGTTAATCATTACTGCATCTCTTCATTTTAAATGTATCTAACAGCGTTTTCCCCAGTCGTACACGCGTCGGTTGATGTCCCCCGCGTGTAATCCGCAAGAGCCAGTTGAGCCGACAAAAATTTCTTTATGATGATTATATTTCCCACACTTGTCTTTGTGTATCAGTCATGTCTTTTTCAAAATAATACATCCTCAGGGTTTCCTCTGATACCCAAGCTTTTTTTAACTTTGGGTTATTTGAACGAAGTGTTTCCTTAACTAGTGAGACCAAACATTATTCTTTGATTCCCAAGCTTTCTTCTTTTCCTTTATTCTCTTCAATTTTTTGCTTTCTGTCATGGCACCGATTGTGAAAAGAACTCCCTCAGTCGTAGGTATCGCCGCCGAAGAGACTTCCTCCGATATTGTTGACTGTCGTCTATAGTGGGCAAAATACCATTGGACCCCCTATTTTGGCACTGTAGATAAGTTCTGGGAGTTCGCCCAAGATTTTCCTAGCTCCCTTATTTCTAAAGTGGAGGGTTTGAACTTGTTGGTTGGTGAAGATGATGTGATAAAGAATTACGCCTATGTCCCTGGTTCCACTATTACTCGATTCAGAGTTGAGAGGGGAGATTATCCCTACTCAAATGTTGAGTTTGAATCAGTTGGTGGATCTTGTGAAGAACTAGGTGCCTGAACTGATTACATCCATGGTAAATACGTTGTGGAATTACTGATAGATGGTTTATCATGTACCAAATGATTTGGCAATGTAACTTTGGACAAAAATAATAATACAATGAGAACCCTGGTTTATCGTTGGAGTCATAGGACCCACACCTTCGTTGATGCCTGGGATAAGTTCACCACCACATTGGAGGATGTGTGCGAGCTTCTTGGTTTGGAAGCTGCCGGGACTGATACCTTCTTTGAGAAAGCCATTACGTAAGAAGAAGTGACTAAGCGTAAGGAATTAAAGGGTGTGATAAAAAGGTGTATAAAGACCTATAATAAGTGAATTTGTTTGGAGATTATCAGGTATTTCTTCTACATGGAGGATAGAGTAAGTGACCTTACTCGTGAGCAGGCCAAGAAAGACCCAAAGGGCAAAAATGTTATGAAAATGCCTCCCACTGGAGAAGGATAGGATTGAGCTTGTTGGGTATATTTGGATCATCCTCTCAAGGTTCTATTTAACCAGGAAACCCCACGACTACCCAATGAGGGATCTCATAAATCCAATTGTTCGCCTTCCTTCTGGGGTGAAAGTCCCCTTAGCTGCTATGACCCTTAGTTCACTTTACACTTGGCTTGATAGGGTTCAAACTGATTCTATCCGATCTCTTGTTCATTTTGATGTGTCTAATTATGCCAACCACATAGTTCTCACAACGTTCATTTATGCCTGATTTCCTGAATATGCCCCAACAGACTTACTTCCTACCGCTCATGAAGTTAAGGTCCCCCGAATCCTCTTTTGGAACCATAAGCAATCCAGGAAGTCTTTTTATTCTTTTATTGATAATATTAAACGTTTTAACTTTCATCCTTACTCTGTCACTAATTAATTCTTTACCAATGCCTTTTTTAAGGATATCGCTCGACCAGTTTATACGGTCGATTAATATTTTTCTCTCAATTTCCCTTCTTCTAATGTTATGTTAGTTCTTACTCCCTCATACCATCCCTCATGCATAGAACGGTTGAACTACTGCATAGTCTACTCACCCCATGGAGTAGCCATGCAATTTGGCTTTGACCAAGGGGTGCCCCTTCTCAATTACAATACTATTGAAAGACCTTCAAACTTCTCGAAAGCGTGCAACTATTTCCTAACTGAGATAGTATCCACTCTTTCTACCCAGATACAAGGCTAAATTGTTATCCCTGGCCATAGTACACAAGGTAGTAGATCCACTGAATACCTTAAGGTATTCTGGCCAAATACCCTTGGTTGTTTCGTTAAGGTTATTGAATGAGAACCCATATACCCTGTTGTTGAACGTTTTCCCCCCTCTAAGTTGGGATTGCGAACTTTTACTCTCAATTAAGCCCAATTTTCCCAGAGTGAAACCAATACCATCACCCCCTAAGAACTTGCAACTTTGTCACCTCTAAGTGAATCTATTTTGAAGAAGAAGAAGAAGAAGAAAGGGGCCTCCAGTTCTCAGCAAGTTGAGGAGGCTGTGGATCCTCCTACTACCTTTCGATATTCTATTAAAGTGGAATCTCCCATTGATGTTTCGAGTGTTGCTATGGCGAAGGACAAGAAAAGAACCCTTGGAAAGAAGACAAAGGTTGCCCTTTCTAGCCCTTCTTAAACATCTCAATCTCACTCTTCTCCAGACACACAGTTGGTCGATCAATGCACGGAGTTGCTTAATAATTTATTGAGGCAGTTCGATCAAGGATTTTTAGACACGCGGTGTATTTTGGACAAGCAGATGGTTAAAAGAGGTATCTCTTTCACTCCCCTACCCCTATTGTCAGTCGTAAGAGGACGCGATCTAGTCCCGAGGTCCAAGTTACTCTTGACGATATTAAGGATGAGTTTCTTCCTGAAAAGGGTGAAACTGTGGAGGAAGAGGAAGAAGAGGATGAGGGAGAGGTTTCCCCTTTGGTTCGACCATTTCGGAGGCTTCGTCGAATGTTTTCTACTGAGAAGCCTGGTTCTATTCCCATAGATTATGCAATCCTTGATGATTATAGCAACGACCCATAACATAAAAAGTCCAAGGAAACGCCTAGTATTGAAGTCCATTCATATCATAATACTCCTAGTGTTGACCCTCATTCTTCGTCCCCTCAACGTGAAGAAAATATTCCCTTTATCTTAGAACGCAATCCTTCTTTGGTAGTTATTTCCCAGGCCAAAGAAGTGATTAAAGTTGCATCTATAGGAGTTATTGGTCCCAAAACTGTGGTAATTGTGTACTGATTTCTTGGAGTTTGTGTGTCTTATTTATGTGTTCATTACACTTACATTTTATGATGTCTTTCGTAGGTTGACCCCATCGAAGGGGTTAATACCAACACTTTTCGAGATCTTGTGACTGTTCCCTCCAAAGCTACCATCACTGGCCAATTTTTGGTGGGGTTGTTTGGTCCCTCAATACTGGAAGGTAAAGCAACCGCTCCTAAGGAAGGTCAAGTTAGAGCATAAGCTAAACCCCTGGAGAAGACAATTATTTTCCCTATTGGGGTTTCTGAGGTTGCCAGTGATCCAGTGGTTATTAAGGAGGTATACTTACTCTCATTTTCTTTGGTCAAACCATCCTTTATCCTGTGAGTAAAATCTAGATTTTTATAAACAGTACGTTGTTTACCTAGTCGAGCAACCCCATCGATGCTTTAGGTAAACTGAGGCTTAAAGATGCCCAGACTTACTTAGTCGAGCAACCATAAAGGTGCTTTAAGTAAAACTGGGACTTTTAAAGCGACAACAGTTTACCTAATCAAGCAACCATAAAGGTGCTTTAAGTAAACTACGGCTTAAGAATGGAAAATCTTACCTAGTAGAGAAACCATAAGGTGTTTTAAGTAAAATTGGGACTTTTGAAGCGAGAATAGGTTACCTAGTTGAGCAACCATAAAGGTTCTTTAAGAAAAACTGGGACTTTTGAAGCGATAATAATTTACCTAGTCGAGCATCCTTAAAGGTGCGTTAAGTAAATCGCGGCTTAAGAATGCTCAATCTTACTTAGTCGAGCAACCATAAAGGTACTTTAAGTAAAACTGGGACTTTTGAAGAGACAACAGTTTATCTAGTCGAACAACCTTAAAGGTGCTTAAGTAAACTGCGACTTAAGCATGTTCAATCTTACTTAGTCGAGCAACCATAAAGGTGCTTTAAGTAAAAGTGAGACTTTTGAAGTGATAACAGTTTACCTAATCGAGCAACCTTAAAGGTGCTTTAAGTAAACTGGGAGTTAAGAATGCCCAATCTTACTTAGTCGAGCAATAATAATGGTGCTTTAAGTAAAACTGGGACTTTTAAACATCTGTTGTGCCCATACTCTGTTTTCTCCCCATTTGACTTATTCCTCATTCTCTCAAGTGGAGGTTAAGAAGCAAATGACTTTGGGGGTGCTGCTGCCCCTACTGAGCAAATACCTTCCGAGAATGTTCCTCTAGAATCTATTGGGAATTTTACTGAGCCAAGCCCTATTCCCTAAACAGATAAAAATGTGAAAGTAGGGGAACGAGATACAACTCTAATTTTATAAGAAGATGACAGGGCTTCAAACTGTAATACCCCGTATTTTTCTGTGATATTTATTTTTGGGATTAATTGAATTAAATGTGTATTAATTGGAAATTAATCCGGATAAAAATATTAACGAGATGTGAGTTAGTATTTGATTATAATGTGTAATATTGGAAATATTGAAATTGTCACGAGATTGAAATACGGCAATTTGGGAAATTTTGTTGAGACGCGTGTGACTGTCGCATCAGGAATGTATTTATTTAATTAAAAAGTGAATTTTATTTCTATTAACCGTATGGTCATTTTGAGTGCGCCAACGTGTTCGAAAGGGTCGAAATAGTCAGAAAACACTATCCGGGGGTTAAGTTTGGATCCCGGGGCATTATTGGGCCATACCGGTAACTTATAGAGGCATTTCGGTAATTTCGGAAATTGGGTAATTAAAACCCACGAAAATTAGAGTTAGAAATCTGACGTAGTCTCAACCCACTAAGACATTTCCAACCCCAATTTAGGTAGTGGGCTACGGGAGAGGTTTAGAAACCTTAAAACTTGGCAAAAACCAACCCCACCTCCATTATCACCTTGAAAAGAACGTTGAGAAGAACTTGTCGAGAGAGAGAGGAAGAGGAGAATTCTGCAGAGAGAGAGAGAGGACAGATTCAACCTTCAAATTCAACCTCAAATTCAGAGAAGGATTAAGGCAAGTGGTTTAATTCCAGTTGACTCAATGCTATGCTTTCCATGTTTAGGAATTATCGAATTTATCTTGGAAGATGATATAGACCCATGAATTGGAAGTTTAAAACTATGAATTATGTTAGGGACTGCATTTAGTAACAATCTGGACGAATTATGAATTCGAAATTATGACCCTTGATGATTTAAAAACAGATTTAAGAAGAGGTTTATTAATGTTCTTGAAAGAATTAGAAAACTAGGGTTCTTGATGAAGATTGATCCATGTATAGACTTTGGTTGATGAATTATTGGTTTTAGAACGTTATTAATATTGTAGGATGGTTGTATGATGATACGATAACGTTATATTAGAAATTCATGCATTAAAAGTATGTTTTGGGATGATTTGAAAACTGCAAAACGAAGCAGTCCGTAGCCATACCTGGTGCATTCGATCGATCGATGTTCATCAGTCGATCGATCGACCACCATCGATCGATCGAAGGAAAAGGTCGATCGATCGACCTTCCCAGAATGAGTAAAGTTTTTTCCCTATTTAAATTTTAATGATGTTAACCCTTGGATAATATTGTTGGAGACCGTATGAATACCCTTAACCTTAAGGAAGACCAATAGGCATGGTTATAAAATTTGGACCTTAATTAGAATTCAATTTGAGGAATTATTCTAAACTAATTAAATTCGATAAGTGAGATAATATTTGGGTTAATAGTGTAAATTCGAATAATTTGATGAAATGAGGTTTGGGGCAGAAGTAAGGACCTTAGGAATAAAGATTTTATACGTGGGAATAATAGGAACTTAATAATCTATTTTAGATAGGTTTTAAGTATAAGAAACTACGACGTGAGACGTGTCGACAGTTTAACTTCTATATTATCGGGAGACGTAAAATATACAAATTTGGAAAATGGTATAAAGATGTAGAGTATACCTTTATTAATATTGAAATATCTAAGATGTGTGAATGCTTAGCATATAATTTTATGTCTATGACATACCTACCATACTTGCTATCACGGGAGGTTTACGTTCGCTTAGGGCCTTCTTATCCTTGTGTTGCCCGGATTTAGATTGGTACC
The DNA here is from genome assembly GCA_949130495.1 of Sambucus nigra. NCBI lineage: Eukaryota > Viridiplantae > Streptophyta > Magnoliopsida > Dipsacales > Adoxaceae > Sambucus > Sambucus nigra. The sequence continues at coordinate 135,142,488 of OX422213.1, read as the reverse complement.
TCGATGAACATAGGTCAGAGAAGGACTTATTGGGATGTTAATAAGTCTGCTGATCGTGGGAGCATAGGTATGTACGTGACCCACGTGATGTGACTGTGTTCGCCTCCATTGTTTGTGATGTTGTTATCTGAGAACGATTCCTGAGAGATTCGGAATACGTGATCCTTATGTACGTGATGTACCGGGATAGATAGCAGAGTATGTGTGCACCGCAGCTTATTCTCGGGGTGCTTGTATTGTATACTTATGATGCGAATAATATACGGTTAAATAAAAAAGGAATTTGCTATGTTAAATTGTGTGTATAGTTATTGTAACGTTATGAAAAGATAAAAGGGGACAGATATCAATAAATGGTTTTGTTAATAATTGGGAATCCGAGAATTAAAGTAGAACTCTCTATTTAATTGTTAAGGTTGGAATTAAACGTGAACCGAGTAGAAGTGTTAGAAACTCTTTGGAACTAGATAGTTATGAGAAAACACATGAATGGGTACAGGAACGTTAGGAGTGCACAGTTAGACGAGAGGTGAGTATTTCATGTGAGAGCACGTCCTAACATGTATCTTGCATTTATTGTTTTAAATATTATTAAAGCACTTGCTGTTTTCAAAATACTCTCCACTTTCGGGCTCTGACCCGTTTGCTTTCAAATCTATTTTTTTTGTAAAAACCATTTTAGGTGCCCAGCCACAAGGACACCATGCTTAGAATCCTCATTCAGGTGACGAGCTGTAGATGTTTGTGGAAGTTACAGGACTTTGATTATAGACGCTTCATATATCTTGACTCTATATTCAGCATTTATCAGTTGTAGGGCATGTCGCCCATTTCTTTTAGAGATATTTCATTTATTTCAGTTATTTCAGTTATTCAGACTTCGGGCATGTAATTTATTCAGGTTTCAGACTTGTCATATTATTTTTAGTTGTGGGATTGTTGTGAGGAGTTTTTCCTCCGGACTTATTACTATTTGTGGTTATTTCATTACTTCGTTATGGTGAATGGATTTGTGCTATTCTTCCATTATTCTTTTTGCATGATAATCAGACTTATCTTAAAATTTGGCAACTTACTTTTTAAATACTAGGTGGTTAGTAATCTTTAAAATGTTTTCGACAGTGATGCTATTAACTGAACCAACTTGACATTTTGTATTGATTTAATAAAGGAGTAGCTACCCGGTATTTAATTAGTCGGGGTGTCACAGGTGGTATCAAAGCATCAGGTTCTAGTGTCCTTTAGGATCTGGACGGCTTATTATGTTTCCGCTGAGCTTTCTTTGATGTAGAGCCCTATATTTTAGGACTGTTGTATTCTTTTGTATATGCTACGTCCTTCAGCTATTTTAAGTTTATAACTGCGAACTTATAGACTTTATTCTTGTTTCAGAATGCCTCCACGACGTGCACCACGGGTTCCCAGGAATGCAACGCCAGAACCACAGCCCGCACCAGTTCAGGGCACGATGAACGCCGCTGAGGTTGCAGCCATAGTAGCCTAAGCGGTAAATGTTGCACTAGCCGTAGTTCAGCAGGCACCACCTCAGGCGCCAGTTGTCGCGCCAGTTCAACCACATGCATTCCCGTCTGCCTGGGAACGTGTACGTGATGCTTTTCAGAAATCACATCCACCGGAGTTTGCTGGTAGCTCCGATGTTGTTGTTTAGAGTCAGTGGAGAAAGGATATACAGAGGCACTTGAGGATGTATGAGTTCACTGACGTTCAGAGGCAGGTACTAGCTACTTTTAAGCTAGTGGGATCTGCACTACAGTGGTGGGAGTCTATTACCACCGTGGAGGAGAGAGATACTCTCACGATTCAGGAGTTCTGGGTGCGGTTCGACCGCAAGTACTTTCCGTCTGCTGTTCACACGGAAATGAGGAGGAAGTTGATGAACCTTCGACAGGAGGGTAAGACTGTGGCCGAGTATGAGGCCGAATTCACCAATTTGCTGAATATTGTCCCAGATGAGATACCTACGGAAGAAAAGAAGATATAGAAATTTACGGACGGGTTGACATGGAGGATTCGTCAGCACTTGTTGGGGAACCTATCGTTGGCCACTTATTCTGATGTGGTTAACGTTGCATTGCTCCATTGCCAGGATCATCGCTTTCACATGACTGAGGGCAAGAGATCTGGAGAGTCCAGCCATCAGGGCAGGACTGGAGGGAATGTTGCCAGTGGGGCACAATCTGTTCAGGGACAGAGACAGGGCGACCAGGGTTCCCAGAAGGCGGATAACAAGAGGTTCAGGACTGGAAATTTTAGGCACGGATAGGGAGGTTTCCGGCAGGGCCATCAGGGTCCGAACGGCCATCAGAACCAGCAGGGTCAAAATGGTCAACAGCAGTTTTAGCAGGGCCAGCAGGGCTAGTGGAGGAACGGTAACGGCCACTAGGGCCGGGGGCAGCAGGGACAGAGAGGGGGAAACTTCCCGGGGAAGTGTTTCGTTTGTGGCAAGACTGGCCATAAATGCCAAGACTGTCCTGATAGGGGCAGGGCCCAGCAGCAGCAGCAGGGTGCTCGACATGAGCCACAGAGGCCACTCTTTCCACCAGCCCTCCCAGCTCCAGCCCAGGTGCCAGCTCTTCCAGCCATTCCAGTAGTTCCTGTGCAGCAGGGACAGTTACAGTATGGACGTGTCTATAACGTCCACCAGGCAGCAGCTCCGCAGGTACCACCCGCGATTGAGGGTATGTTTCCTATCCATGGTACTATGGGTCGGGTTTTGTTTGATACGGGGGCAACGCATTGTTTTATAGCTACACATTTTGCGAAAGCCTTAGGGTTATTAGCCACAGCAGAGAGCACAGTGACGTGTGTAGACTCACCATTGGGGAGTGGGTCACTTATTTTCTTTATATGTCGGGGAGTGGGGATAGAGATTGGTAGTTTGGTATTACCTGCTGATATGTTAGTACTAGAGATGACCGAGTATGATGCCATTATTGGTATGGATTGGCTTGTTGCGTACCGAGCCATGATTGACTGTTTCAGTAGGAGTATTATCTTTGCCATTCCCGGGCAGGAGATGTTTTTGGTGGCGATGCCTCGTTCCGAGGGAGGATCGTCCACTCATTTATACTATATAGAGGAGGAGACCTCTAAGGAAGTGGTGATACCACTTGATTCGATTCCGGTTGTTAGAGAGTTTGCCGATGTATTTTGGGATATACCTGGATTACCCCCCAGTCGAGAAATAGACTTTGTCATAGACTTACTACCTGATACGAGACTTATAGCACGCGCACCGTACCGTATGGCTCCGGCAGAGATGCGAGACCTACGAGATCAGATTGAGCAGTTGTTGGGTCAGGGGTTTATACGAAGGAGTACTTCGCCGTGGGGTTCCCCTGTATTGTTCGTGAAGAAGAGAGATGGTTCACTGAGATTGTGTGTGGACTACCGAGAGTTGAACAAGGTCACGATACGGAATAAATATCCGTTGCCTCGAATCGATGACCTATTCGACCAGTTGAGAGGAGCTTCCTTCTTCTCGAAGATTGATTTGCGATCGGGATACCATCAGTTGCGTATCAGGGAAGAGGACGTCTCGAAGACTGCGTTCTTATCGAGATATGGTTCTTACGAGTTTCGGGTTATGCCTTTTGGGTTGACCAATGCTCCAGCCGTGTTTATGGACTTGATGAATAGAGTGTTCAGGGATTTCCTAGATCAGTTTGTCATTGTCTTCATTGATGATATTCTGGTCTACTCCCGGACAGAGGAGGAGCACGCCGAGCATTTGAGGCAAGTTTTACAGACGCTACGTCAGAACGAGCTGTATGCAAAATATGAGAAGTGCGGGTTTTGGCTGAAAGAGGTTCAGTTTTTGGGGCATGTTATTTCCGACCGGGGAATATCCGTTGATACGGGGAAGGTATCCGCGGTGAGGGAGTGGGGAAATCCCACAACACCGACTGAGATCCGTAGTTTCTTGGTCCTAGCAGGATACTACAGGAGGTTTATTCAGGGATTTTCGAAGATAGCAGGTCCTTTGACACATCTGACTCGTAAAGGTGTGCCATACATTTGGAGTGATGCCTGTCAGTTGGCATTCGATGAGTTGAAGGACAAGTTGACCTCAGCACCTGTGTTACCATTGCCGAGACCGGGAGTTGAGTATCTAGTTTACACCGATGCGTCCTTACAAGGACTTGGAGGTGTATTGTAGCAGGAAAGTCAGGCCATAGCTTATGCTTCCCGTAAGCTTAAGCCTCACGAGAAGAATTACCCCACCCATGACTTGGAGTTGGCAACAGTGGTATTTGCCCTTCGGATTTGGAGACATTATCTTTTGGGGGAAAAGTTTCGATTATTCACAGACCACAAGTCCCTACAGTACCTTTTCACGCAAAAGGAGTTGAATATGCAGCAGCGAAGGTGGCTTGAGTTTGTGAAGGATTATCAGTTCGATATCCAATATCACCCGGGGAAGGCTAACATGGTAGCAGACGCATTGAGCCGTAGACCCGTAGATGAGGTGGCAGATGTGTGGAAGGCAAAGTGGAAGGAATTGGGACACCAGGATGCAGTGGCCCGATCATTTATGTCGGTGATGACTGTTACTCCGCATATTGTCACGAGGGTGGTAAAGGCACAAGCAGATGACTCGTTCTGTCAGGAGCAGATAGTTCGATTATTGGCAGAGGGAGCCGAATCCTATACCGTTAGCTCATACGGGGGATTACGCTTCAATGGGAGATTGGTAGTTCCGGAAGGGGAAAAATTGCAGCATGAGGTGATGGCGGAGTCGCACGGCTCACGGTTCGCGGTACATCCCGGTGGGGATAAAATGTACCAAGACATGATACGACAGTATTGGTGGAGCGGGATGAAGAGAGTTATTACCGCGTTTATTTCTAAATGCGCCACTTGTCAGCTAGTAAAAGTGGATCATCAAAGACCGGCAGGACTTCTACATCCCTTAGAGGTCCCGATGTGGATGTGGGAGAGCATATCCATGGATTTTATCACTGGGTTGCCCACGTCACAGAGAGGTCACGACTCCATTTGGGTAATTGTGGACAGATTGACCAAAGTCGCTCATTTTCTACCCGTAAGGACAGACTACACTGCGGGACAGTATGCCCAGCTCTTTATTGCAGAGATAGTGAGACTTCACGGTGTACCCCTAAATATCGTGTCTGACAGAGACAAGATATTTGTTTCACAGTTTTGGGAAAGCTTTCAGCAGGCCATGGGCACGGAGTTGCGGTTGAGTACGGCATACCACCCGCAGACCTGGGCAGACTGAGCGTACAAATCCGATGTTGGAGGACATGCTACGTATGTGCACCATTGATTTTGAGGGAGGATGGGAGCAGTATCTTCCACTGGTGGAGTTTGCTTACAACAACTCCTACCAGTTCACCATTGGCATGGCTCCATTTGAGGCGTTGTACGGTAGACCTTGTCGTTCCCCAGCATGTTGGTTGGAAGTGGGAGACAACAAACTACTTGGGCCGGAAGTGATTCAGGATACTTTCGCAAGGATAGAATTGATTCGGAGTCGCATTCGGGTAGCTCAGGATCAGCAGAAGAGCTATGCTGATGCGAAGAGGTTCTTCAGGGAGTTCCATGTGGGGGACCAGGTTTTTCTCAGAGTATCTCCTATGAAGGGGATTATGCGTTTCGGGAAGAAAGGGAAGTTGGCACCGAGATATGTGGGACCATTTCCTATTATTGAGCGGATTGGACCGGTTGCGTATAGGCTTGGGTTACCGGAACATTTGCATCGAATTCACGATGTATTTCATATTTCCTCGCTAAGGAAATACCTTAGAGATGATTTGGCTCATTCTCACATTGCTTTGGAGGACATCGATCTCCAGCCGGATAGCTCCTACGAGGAGGGGCCGATTGCTATTTTGGACCGAAGTGAGCGGAAACTGCGGTCAAAGATAGTTCCGTTACTGCGTATTCAGTGGCGACATCATAATGTCGAGGAGTCCACATGGGAGCGCGAGGATGAGATGCGCGAAAGTTATCCGGAGTTGTTCTTACCAGGTACTTTCTAGTTCCGAATTTCGGGACGAAATTCAGTTATTAGGGGAGAAGTATGTAATACCCCATATTTTTCTGTGATATTTATTTTTGGGATTAATTGAATTAAATGTGTATTAATTGGAAATTAATCCGGATAAAAATATTAACGAGATGTGAGTTAGTATTTGATTATAATGTGTAATATTGGAAATATTGAAATTGTCGCGAGATTGAAATACGGCAATTTGGAAAATTTTGTTGAGACGCGTGTGACTGTCGTGTCAGGAATGTATTTATTTAATTAAAAAGTGAATTTTATTTCTATTAACCGTATGGTCATTTTGAGTGCGCCAACGTGTCCGGAAGGGTCGAAATAGTCAGAAAACACTAGCCGAGGGTTAAGTTTGAATCCCGGGGCATTATTGGGCCATACCGGTAACTTATAGGGGCATTTCGGTAATTTCGGAAATTGGGTAATTAAAACCCACGAAAATTAGAGTTAGAAATCTGACTTAGTCTCAACCCACTAAGCCATTTCCAACCCCAATTTAGGTAGTGGGCTACGGGAGAGGTTTAGAAACCTTAAAACTTGGCAAAAACCAACCCCACCTCCATTATCACCTTGAAAAGAACCTTGAGAAGAACTTGTAGAGAGAGAGAGGAAGAGGAGAATTCTGCAGAGAGAGAGAGAGGACAGATTCAACCTTCAAATTCAACCTCAAATTCAGAGAAAGATTAAGGCAAGTGGTTTAATTCCAGTTGACTCAATGCTATGCTTTCCATGTTTAGGAATTATCGAATTTATCTTGGAAGATGATATAGACCCATGAATTGGAAGTTTAAAACTATGAATTATGTTAGGGACTGCATGTAGTAACAATCTGGATGAATTATGAATTCAAAATTATGACCCTTGATGATTTAAAAACGGATTTAAGAAGAGGTTTATTAATGTTCTTGAAAGAATTAGAAAACTAGGGTTCTTGATGAAGATTGATCCATGTATAGACTTTGGTTGATGAATTATTGGTTTTAGAACGTTATTAATGTTGTATGATTGTTGTATGATGATACTATAAAGTTATATTAGAAATTCATGCATTAAAAGTATGTTTTGGGATGATTTGAAAACTGCAAAACGAAGCAGTCCGTAGCCATACCTGGTGCATTCGATCGATCGATGTTCATCAGTCGATCGATCGACCACCATCGATCGATCGAAGGAAAAGGTCGATCGATCGACCTTCCCAGAATGAGTAAAGTTTTTTCCCTATTTAAATTTTAATGATGTTAACCCTTGGATAATATTGTTGGAGACCGTATGAATACCCTTAACCTTAAGGAAGACCAGTAGGCATGGTTATGAAATTTGGACCTTAATTAGAATTCAATTTGAGGAATTATTCTAAACTAATGAAATTCGATAAGTGAGATAATATTTGGGTTAATAGTGTAAATTCGAATAATTTGATGAAATGAGGTTTGGGGCAGAAGTAAGGACCTTAGGAACAAAGATGTTATACGTGGGAATAATAGGAACTTAATAATCTATTTTAGATAGGTTTTAAGTATAAGAAACTACGACGTGAGACGTGTCGACAGTTTAACTTCTATATTATCGGGAGACGTAAAATATACAAATTTGGAATACTGGTATAAAGATGTAGAGTATACCTTTATTAATATTGAAATATCTAAGATGTGTGAATGCTTAGCATATAATTTTATGTGTATGACATACCTACCATACTTGCTATCACGGGAGGTTTACGTTCGCTTAGGGCCTTCTTATCCTTGTGTTGCCCGGATTTAGATTGGTACCTCGATGAACATAGGTCAGAGAAGGACTTATTGGGATGTTAATAAGTCTGCTGATCGTGGGAGCGTAGGTATGTACGTGACCCATGTGATGTGACTGTGTTCGCCTCCATTGTTTGTGATGTTGTTATCTGAGAACAATTCCTGAGAGATTCGGAATGCGTGATCCTTATGTACGTGATGTACCGGGATAGATAGCAGAGTATGTGTGCACCGCAGCTTATTCTCGGGGTGCTTGTATTGTATATTTATGATTCGAATAATATACATTTAAATAAAAAAGGAATTTGCTATGTTAAATTGTGTGTATAGTTATTGTAACGTTATGAAAAGATAAAAGGGGACAGATATCAATAAATGGTTTTTTTAATAATTGGGAATCCGAGAACTAAAGTAGAACTCTCTATTTAATTGTTAAGGTTGGAATTAAACGTGAACCGAGTAGAAGTGTTAGAAACTCTTTGGAACTAGATAGTTATGAGAAAACACATGAATGGGTACAGGAACGTTAGGAGTGCACAGTTTGACGAGATGTGATTATTTCATGTGAGAGCACGTCCTAACATGTATCTTGCATTTATTGTTTTAAATGTTATTAAAGCACTTGCTGTTTTCAAAATACTCTCCACTTTCGGGCTCTGACCCGTTTGCTTTCAAATCTATTTTTTTTGTAAAAACCATTTTAGGTGCCCAGCCACAAGGTGCTTAGAATCCTCATTCAGGTGACGAGCTGTAGCTATTTGTGGAAGTTACAGGACTTTGATTATAGACGCTTCATATATCTTGACTCTATATTCAGCATTTATCAGTTGTAGGGCATGTCGCCCATTTCTTTTAGAGATATTTCATTTATTTCAGTTATTTCAGTTATTCAGACTTCGGGCATGTAATTAATTCAGGTTTCAGACTTGTCATATTATTTTTAGTTGTGGGATTGTTGTGAGGAGTTTTTCCTCCGGACTTATTACTATTTGTGGTTATTTCATTACTTCGTTATGGTGAATGGATTTGTGTTATTCTTCCATTATTCTTTTTGCATGATAATCAGACTTAACTTAAAATTTGGCAACTTACTTTTTAAATACTAGGTGGTTAGTAATCTTTAAAATGTTTTCGACAGTGATGCTATTAACTGAACCAACTTGACATTTTGTATTGATTTAATAAAGGAGTAGCTACCCGGTATTTAATTAGTCGGGGTGTCACACAAACTCTGTATTTCCCTCTGCCAGTGATAGCGCCTTCTGTGTTCATCCTCTAGAATTGGTTCATGTTGAGGTTGTGAGTCATTCTTTGAAGGACTTTGTATATATAATAACTCCACCTTATAACAACCTGATCGAATGACTGGTAGAACGTCATCCATCCACTTTTACATCTCGTTGTATTCAAGCCATCCCTATTATGATGGATTGTAGATTGTTGAGATTTACCACCGTATTGTCTGATGTGCTTCACGCCCCTCTACCTTCTTTAAGTCCCAAGAAAAAATGATGGGGCAAATTAATATCTTTGTGGGCGAGAGTTTTGCTCTGAAATGGCTGATTGATCTGCTCAAGTCCCTTAATAAAGCTGACTTGCCCTCCTATTTTATGAAAATCGAGGACACTACCCATTCGCAGAGTGCCTTAGCCGAGAAGATGGCCACGTTGAATTCTGAACTTGCCAAAGCTGAGGAAGAAGTTTTTTTTGCCAAGGAGACTTAAGTTAAGGCTAACGCAAAGGTTGATAAGCTTCAGTAGGAGATGGACCGTTATCAGTAGGAGATGGTAGAGTTGTCCAATGAGGATGTTTCTTTGGCTTCTCTACTACCTGATCATCACCACCGAATTTTAGATTCTTCTAACTTGTGTTTTGTTGTAGACGACCCAAATGATTATTAAGGGGACTTTTGAGTTATATCTAGTTATAAAATAATGTATTGCCTTATTTTATTTTTCCATGTATCCCGGGGCTATAGACCCTCTTTTATGTCTTAATTGAAATTTGGAATTTTGTAATACATAAGATTGAATTGCCCTTTACTTTCATGTAAATAGGCTATGAAAACAGGAAAAAAACTTGTGGTTGGATCAATATTACCCCCATGCTTTCTGTATAATTCATAAAAAAAAAAAGTTTTGACACGTTGTGAGAATATGCTCTCTTTCCAGCTTACTTGTACCTACACCTTACAATCCCCACAAAAAAATGCTAGGACAAGTTAAAAACTTAAACAAAATAAATTTTGATCCACTCGTTATTTTATATCTAAAGTCTCTTCATCCTTAACATTCGAGATTTCACAATATCCTAAATCATGGGAATTTTGAACAACATAAGGTCCTTCCCAATTTTCCTCAAACTTAGGCAGCGAGAGACCCCAGATGTGCCTTGTATAAGTCTTCAAAACTAAATCACCTTCCTGGAATTTTCTTAGCTTTACCATTTGGTCATACTGTACATCTCAAAATGCCTTTTTGTGTTATCTCCATGATCTTCCAATGCTTCGAGTTGTACATGACAACTATGAGGAAGCATTGCACTTCGTAGGTTGTAGCATGCAGAAGGTACCTCGAGTTCTACTGGGAGAACTGCTTCAGTGACAAACACCAACGATAAAGGGGTGTACCCTGTAGGTTTCCTCTTTGTGGTTATATATGCCCACAAGACCTATGATATTTTATCATCCTAAGTTACTGGGAAATCTTCTAACAACTTCGAGAGGATATTTACCAGAGTCTTGTTCATGGCTTCAGCTTGTCCAATGCACTTAGGGTAGGCAATTGTTGACTTGTGGTGAATAATGGAGTATTTTTCTGTTACCATTCGCACATCACTATTAATAAATGGGGCCCTATTATCTGACAGTAATACCTTCAGGATACCAGATTTGTAAATAATGTACTCCTTCATAAAGTGTGCCACTACTCCAGTCATAGCTTTCTTCAATGGTATGGCCTCTGCCCATTTGGGGAAGCACTATGTAGCCACCAGTATCCAGATCTTGCCCCTTGAGGAGGAATTGATTGCCGCTACTAAATCAAATGCCCATGTATGAAGTGGAAAATGAGTGGAAAGGGAATGTAGGTCTACCGAGGGAGCATGAATCATATTCCCAAGGAGCTCGCATACCTTGCACTTCTAAATAAATTTTGCTCAATCTTTCTCCATAGTTGGCCAAAAATACCACAACGTCATTAGTTGTTCATAAAGTTTTGCTCCTCTAATGTGTCTTGGCTCATGTGCTTACTTTAGTACCTTGTATGCTTCCTCCATTCTGATGTATCTTAGGGGCCTATCGTGCTAACTTTTTTGGTACAGCTACCCATTTTGGACGTAATACCTGGACACTCGTCGTCTTAGTCTTATAGAATTGTCTTGATCCATGGGAACAATCCCATCAACCAGTATGTCTAGGTATGGCTGACTCCAATCTGATGACTGATCTATAAAGTTATATTCTGCAGCTTTGTAATACAGTAGGCATTTCCCACAATATCTCTGTAGTAGTGCATCGTCTTGTTTCATCGCTGGCCAAAAGTACCGCGCCCTCTGGATTCTTCGATAGAAAGAGATTTTTATTGTCTCATAACTTTTATCTTGTATCTCTATCAACCTCTGCTTTACTTCTTCAGGTCCCACACACCTAGATAATCTTCCCCCTTTGTTTTTGAAGTACAGATTACCCGAGGTGGTAAAGTATTATGCCAACTTGACCAACATCAATGGCCCTTTCCCCATTTCCAGTTGTTTTCGTGTTTCCCCCTGCAGTCATTGATATCATTAGAAGGTAATATTTTTATTATAATTGAGGGTGTTGTTCTCTTTGTGATTCGAACAAGCTTCAACTCTCCATCGAAGGAATTTTTTTGGGCTATCGCGGCGTAAGCATATGCATGTCTGTTCACCGTTCATGGATGTCTCTTGATCTTTACTTTATGGAATTGGCCAAGAAACCTCTGTACAATTATTAGATAAGGTGCCAAGGTCAGGTTCTTAAGAGTATACTCGACGTTCACCTGTTGTACCACCAAATTGGAATCCCCTTTTATTGTCAGCACCTGTATACCCCTTCGTAGAGCCTCTTAACAACCCCAATACTAAAGCCTCGTACTCATCTTCATTGTTTGAACATTTAAAATCTAACTCGAAGGACAATCGAACTTCTTCTTCCCCTTGACGTAAAATCACTCCTAACCCTCCTGTGTTTTCAGCTTAAGAGCCATCAAACTGCATGCTCCATTCTTCTAGATTTTCTTCGAGATAGTTGGCTTGGAGATCATCTCCAAGAAGCTCCTCAATAGGTGGCTCGAACGTTCTCGAAGGGAAATGGCCAGTAGATCTATATAAGCTTTACTTTTGATTGCTCTAGGAACCACGGACTTGAGATCATATGCCGAAGGAATCAAGAACCACCGAGCAACTCTACCTATTAACACAGTTCTAGCTAAAAAAAAAAATTATGCGGTCACATCTAGTAATAATGTGAATCGTGAAAGCTAACATGTAATGCCTAAGCTTTTGAGCGACGAACACTAAAGCTACATAATGTCTCTCAATGCTTATATATCTAGCCTCAGGCACATTTATTGATTCGACTTAGATACTACACAGGTTTTTTCACGCCCTCCACCTCTTGAGATAACAATGCCCCTATTTATCTTTTTTTGGATGTGAGGTAGATATGTAAAGGAATACTTGCTCGAGGGGGAACCATCATCTGGGGAGATGTCAACAACTTCTTCAACTGGTCCAAAGCTACCTCACGTAACTGTTCCCATATGAACTTTGCCTTTGCTCTCAGAATCTCCATCAGTGGGTGAGTGACTTCAGCCAATCCAGGCATGAATCTCCTCAAGTAAGAAACTTTCCCTAGAAAACTCTTAAACTATTTCGCCGTCTTTGGTCTTGGCATGTTAAGAATACCTTCTCGCTTGTGTAGATACATTTTCATCCATTGTCTGTTCGCTACAAAACCCCAGGAACTTAACACTAGTTACTCCGAATGCACACTTCAAGGGATTCATCTTTAACCTATACTTCCTGCACCTTTGGAACATTTTCCTCAAATCTGCTAAGTGGGTGGCCTCTACCTTGGACTTTATCACCAAATCATCCACATAAAACTCTATAATCTTGTAAAAGAGATCGTGGAATATGGCCATCATGGTCCTTTGGTAGGTAGCCCCTACATTCTTTAGCCCAAAAGGCATAACAGTATACATGAAGTTACCTAATGGGGAGGGAAAGGCTGTCTTCCCAGCATCTTCTGGGTCCATTTTAATCTAGTTATATCCCACGTAGCCATCTATAAATCTATACATCTCGTGCCCTACTGTCACGTCTATCAGATTATCAATGGAAGGTAAGGGGAACTCATCTTTTAAACATGCCCAATTCAGGTCTCTAAAGTTCAAACAAATTCGAATTTAGTTCTTGTCTTTCTTCCCTATATGCAAAATGCCGGACAACCAGATAGGGTGATGGATGGGGGTAATAAAACCTGCTGTGATTAACCTCTGGACTTCTTCCTTTATCTTAAAGTCTAGATCTGGCTTATACGTTCGAGTGGCTTACTTTACCGGTATCGCTAATGGCATAGCATTCAATCTGTGGCAGCTTACCTCTCGGTCTACCCCGGGCATCTTAGTATATTTCCACATGAACAGATCCTTGAATTCCCTTGGCAGCTCCACCAATGCTCTATTGGTAGCGTTCTCAAGGTCTTTCGAGACAAACATTGGTCTCGGGTCATCCCCTTTATTAGCTAAGATTATCTCTCTAGCTTTTGGACTTGGGATCTTGGTCCATCCTTCATGTACTCCGGTTCTTCCTCAATCTCCTCCATAAATTCTTGGATGTTGGATTTATCAATCACCAAGCAATGACCTAAACCATCCACCAAAAACATTCATAGATCGGGTAGCCTCATCATTCATGCCTTCAGCTGCCCGATCACACATTCAGAGTTTGTAAATAATCTTGACCTTGGCCAAAACCACTCTTTTACATTGATGTGGTTTCTCCTCCTGGCGAGGTTTTTTGCGTGCATTCTCTTCAAACTCCCTCGTTGAAACTCTACTGAGCACACTTTATTGCTGGACTTGATGTTCGATTGGATCGATTGGCCTCATTCGGTCATGAAGTTATCTTGAAAGGCTGGGAGGCCTAATTGTCTCGCACGCCCTATCTTGCTCCTCGTAATCCACTACTGGACGAGGAGATGCACGCACCCTTTCCCTAGTAATTGGGATCTTAATTCCCCCTGTGTATCGAGTGAGCACAGTAGATTCTATAGCTAACTTTGAATAGAAGGCTGCATCCACCAAGTGAGCTTCTTCCCTCGCGAAAGGCTTTTTGGATGCTCGATTGACTACTTCCTTTCCTTTGACATTAGCCTTTGCACACTAGTGATATGTGGAAGGCACCAAACCATGGTTATGAATCCATACCCTCCCCACAAGCAACTGGTACGACGGCTCACAATCCATGAGGTGGAATTTAATATGGGGAGTGATGTTCCCCATTGTGATCCCCAATTCACATAACCTATCGACTTGCTTAACTGGTTATTATATTCTGCTATAGACAATGGACATTGCACAATCCTTAGCTCAGAGATATTTCAAGAATAGAATAACGCCATAGGTATAATGTTGATAGATGCTCCACCATCCATTAAGACACGGTTAAAGCTACACCCATTCACGCTCATCGTCATATAAAGTGGCCTGTTATGGGGATACCGAACCAACCGATTTGCCTACGAAAAAGTAACCTCTGAAAGGAATTTCTTTACTAGCTTGGCCATTGGACCTTTCCATCGCATGTTTGGGCCTATGTTTTTCTTTGCGATTTCTAAGATTGCTCGAGTAACCTCTAGTTGAGAATCCTCCGGCAGTTCGACTTGGTCAAAAAACCAACTAAACTTCTATAGCCTTGCTACTTTAGCGCATTCCACCCAAGGGTCAACTTGATCCTCTTCTAGCTCATAGACTTCCTCCAAATCTTTGTAAGCTGATTCGTCATATGCTATCACTACATTCACTCCCCCTAAGGAGCAAGCCTCCAGCTGTCTGAAATCTATTCTCCACCATCAGCCGTTATGCTTCTTTGTCAAAACCACTAGCTATGTTTTCCTCATGTGTTGGCAAAGGATTGTTGTTGATGTTAGCTTGTGTCAGCTCGACATCTCTTCTCTTGACATGTCTATCTATTATCTTCCTAAGGGTAAAACACTTTCTTATTGGATGTCCCACCCTGTTGTGTACCTTATAAAACTTCGACCCTCTTTGTCTTCTCGAGTGATGGGTGTTGTATCGACCACTATGGGCTAACACATGTTATCTCGAATCATGAGATCATAGGTTTCAATAGCCTACTCCACTGAGCAAGGCAACTCCGAGGGGTCATCCTTTTCAAACTTCCTCTTGATTCCCCTTACCCTTTGGACCCGATTTCCTCCCTTGTGCTTTCCACCTTCATTATTGGCATAGGTTCACACGAGGAGGTAGCCCTCTCCTCCAGCTACCTGATAGTTTAAGTAACAAACTTGACAAGGCTGGAAAGGGTGTTGGCAGTGACTTCACCACTAAGGCAATATTCCTCGCATATTTAAGGAACGAAGCAAATGTACCCTAACGAGTTTCATTTATCAGATGGCATATATACTCAGGCGACAATCCTTCTGCACAAACCTATAAGAGCTTGGCTTCTCATGTCTCTTCTCTCATATCCAGAGAGCGCTCGTGAAATCTCTTAATGTATGTCACTACATCCTCGTCGGGCTTCTATTTCTCTCGAGCCAGTTGTGTAAGAGTAAATTCATCTTTAGCTAAGAATAATTTCTGTACGAACAGAACATAAAGATCCTCCCATGTGGTCACATTGCCTAGAGCCAGATGGGAGTACCACGTGTAAGCTTTCTCAGTTAGAGATTTAGAAAATTCTCTCAACCTTAGCTTCTTTTTATTACAGTGTGCCCCAAGATTCTTCACGAACCTTTTAATGTGATCCTTGGGAATCCCCCCCTTTCTTATATATTTCTCAAAGATAAGAGGAATATACCCCACCGAGTAGGGTTCGTTATTGTATTCCTTTGGATACGGAGTACGAAAATCATCGTATACCAAAGAAGCTTCTCATCCCACCTTAGAGGCTACCATCATTTTCAAAAGCTCCTTTTTCATCTCCTTCATAGTTTGTGAAGTTGAGTTATGCTGCGCAGGGATCATCATTGCTGGGCTTATTGTTGGTGGCGCAATAGGTGTGCCATTTCCTGGATATGCAGTCGGGGGAAAAGTTGGCATAGTAGTGCTATGTGTTCCTCCCCCCACAGTGGAGGGATCGTCCAAAGGTGGTGCTGGCGGGGCCGTACTGGTGGTAGTTGCCTAAGTCACTCCCCCTAAGATAAAGGGAGCTTGTAAAGTCATCGGTGGGGTCAGGAATGAACTAGGCCCCACTGCAGCCCCTAATATTGCCTGAGCCGCCGGAGTCTTGATGAACTCAGCGAACATGCTCATTAACACTGTCATATGCACAGAACCCGCGTTGGTTATTCCACTAACAGTGGGCACAGTAGTCTTCGTTCACCCTACTCACTCTCTGTCTCGCAGGTTGGAGAGATTCTCCTCCTCCTCACGCTGTATAGAATTGAATTCAATATTCCTTAACATATCGTCGTTAGCCATCTCTCAAAAGAGAATACCTCCCTAGAGGAGTCACCAAATGTAGGAGGTGAGTTCTTGAAATTATATTAATGTCAAGGGAGGTGTAACCTCTTATTAAGATGGTAATTATGACCTGAGTGATATGCCCCAAGTGTAACCTCGGCCTTGAGACACCAACCTCGGCCTGGGCCGAGATATTGATCGACCCTAGATAAGCCATGGGCCCATGATATCATCCCTCGGCCAGACCAGTGTCGGCCTGGGCCGACACTTCCACCTACATACTCAAAGGACACTACGCGCATCGCAGGCATCAACAGCATCTTCATATACCTGGGTATGGCAACCTAGGTCGATGGTAGGCCGAGGTGACAAGGAGCCTTGGTAACCTTCAACATGAAACCAGTCCAACCTCGGCTCGGGCCGAGGTGACAAGAAGCCTTAGTAATTGTCAGCATGCTATATGTACAACCTCGGTTAGGGCCGACCCCAGCATAACGTCTCGGCTGAGATCAGGCCGAGACTCCCTATGACACATCTCGGATTGAACGAACTTCAAGCCTTTACAGCTCGGCCTCTCCCAGGACGAGGTCATCCACCAATATGGCGGCCGAGCATCTGTTGACATTTGGATAAGGACACATGGGCACAAATCAGTTGTAACAAGATTATTCTCCACACATGGGGAGAATATTTCATCATCATTACTTACAGGTGACAGTGACAGATGGCACTCCCACATTGGTGAGGCTACCACACACATGCTCATTGCATGCATGGGGGGTACATTACACCCCCTAGGCACTATATATAGGGATCATCCCCTACCTTGCAAAAGGATCACAATTATTCAACCCTAGCTAAAACTCTGTCTAAATATACAGTAGAGAGAGAAAGCTTGAGAGATTGTATCCATGGCCATTAGTGCCTTCATTCAGTGATATTACTCACACACTCACAGTGGACGTAGGCCGGATTGGCTGAACCACTTATATTCCGGTGTTGATTCCTCTTATCCTCATCTCATTATCTTATCTCTCTATATAACTGTGCTGCCATTGTTATTCTTATATTGAGCTTAAAAACACCTTACACGGTGGTGCTGATTCATAACATCATCATTTTGGCGCCGTCTGTGGGAATCGAGAAGCTATCTCTTCCTCTTTTTCTGCTTAACCTCATCGGAGACTCTGGTGGTGAACCAGGAACCACCCCTTGCGTGGAGCTGTTTCACCATTGAAAGAGGTCCTTTAAGGTATTAAGCTCACTTGCTGCTCAAGCTCTTTATTGTTAACACATGGCACCAGAATTACCACCGCCTCTTTCGTCGCCCGGAGGTGGAGGGGCTAGCTCCAGTCAGGCTCCTCCCCAGTCCGAAATGGCGGAGGTAGCAGCAGCCTTGAAATCTTTAGCTACAACACAACAAGCCATGAAGGAGCAATTTGCCCAGCTCAGCCAAACCATGATGATGAGGCCACCTGAGTCTCGCCAGATATGATAACTCCGACGGCAGTTCAGCCTCATCCTGACGCCAGGGGACCACCCCAGGCGCCAATGAAGGACCATCCTGCACCCCAGCGGAGAAGGGACGTTGCTGACCCTAGGCGCTTGCGCCTGGGGAGGCAGGGAAACCCTTGCCCAGAGGACAGGTATGATGATCTAGAAGCTGAAGAGGCCCCAAAAGACTGCTGGGAGCCGTATGAGGTGTCAGATAACACTGTACGACCTCTTAGGCAGCGTCAAGGATGTGTCGGCCGAAGAAGAGAAGAGGCCCAACGAAGAGGGTCGGCCTTTGACAGGTTGAGCAGAGGGTCGGCCTTCGAGAGGTTGGGCCCGGTGAATGACCTAAGACACATGCTATCAAGGTCGAGGAGCGCAGCAGGCTCTCAGAGAGGGGGTAGGCAAGGTCGGTCAGACCAAGGCCGACCCTGTGAAGGAAGAGCCAGGGAACAGGAAGAGGTCAACAGTCAACGTGTTGTGGCTGGGGAACCCTCTGCCCATCGCAGGGAGGTGGCAGGGGATAACCTCGGCCAAGTTGATGACAGAAGACCCTGGAATGATTCCATCCAACGCCTCGAGGAGAAGATAGGAGACCTCATTAAGAGCAGGGACCCATTACAGAGGGGTTACTCAGAGGGTTCCCCATTTGTGGCTAGGATAGTAGGGTTCCCAACCCCAGCCAAGTTCAAGCCTCCTACAGTGACTCCCAAGTATGATGGCAGCACTAACCCTGTGCACCATATCGAGATGTATCAGTCGGCAGCAGACATTTACTCGATCCCTGATGAGATGAAGTGTAGGGCCTTCTTAGGGACCTTGACAGGGGCAGCTCATAGTTGGTTCACCTCCCTTTCGAAGAACTCAATTGAGAACTTCAAAGGCTTGGCTGAGCAGTTCATCCACAACTTCTGCTTTGGGGTAAGACCCCAAAAGAAGACTACACACCTACTGTATGTCAAATAGGCTAAGGGTGAAAGCCTAAGAGACTACATAGCAAGATTCAACAAAGAGAAGTTGGAGGTGGAAGATTATGAAGAGAGCATAGCCATGACCGCCCTTATAGGAGGCCTCCAGAAGGGGAAGCTACTGTGGAAGTTGGCGGAAGACTCCCCCAGGTCTATGGCGGAGCTGCTGGCAACCGCAGGGAAAGTGATGAATGCGGAAGAGGCAATGGCCGCCAAATATGAGGAGGAGAACTGCGGTAGCACTGGGAGGTCTCAAAGCAAGAAAGAAGGGAAGAAGAGGTCAGGTGATGACAAGTTTGCTCATTACACTCCTCTGACTGTGAGCTGTAAACACATCCTTAATGAGATTAAGACTGACCGGACTCTGAGGTGGCCGGAGAAACTGAAGGCCCGACCACATAAGAGGAACAAAAACCTATGGTGTGAGTTCCATCAGGATCACAGCCATGTCATAGATAAATGCTTCGCTTTAAAGGATGAGATTGAGAAGATGCTGAAATACGAAAAGCTGAGGAAGTATGTGGATGGCAAGGCTCCGAAGGGTGGAAGAGAAGACCCTAAGAAGAGAAAAAATGACAGATGCCGTGGCGATGTCCCGGCCATAAGGAACGATGATTCAGAGGGAGATGATGAAGACGACCCGGATCTCCCGCAAAAGGATGACAACACCCCGGTGAAGAGGGTCGGCATGATCTCCTTCGGTGTTAGCACCATATGTGGGGGATTTGCAGGAGGTGGCTCTGAGGTAGCCGATAGGAAGGCTCATGTGGCAGAGGCCAGGTCAATGGCCAAGCCTGAGGTTGTGAATCTAACGTCTTTCGATGCCGTGCAGAAGAGGAAGAAGGTTGACATGGACACCCTCGTAGTGGGGTTCTCCAGACTCGACTTCAAGGGCATCTTAGCCCCCCATGATGACCCTTTGGTCATAACAACAAGGGTGCATGGGTGCGAGGTAGGGAGGATCCTCATAGATGGAGGAAGCTCAGCAGACGTGATGTTCTGGCCTTATTTCAAGAGCCTGGGTCTTAGTAGGGCAAGGCTGGTGCCCTACCATCACCCATTGATAGGCTTCAGTGGTGAAAAGGTGCACCCCTTGGGCATGTATGAAATGGATGTACGGATGGGGGATGAGTGGCCTAAGAGGCTGACCAAGAAGATAAACTTTTTCGTCATGGACGAAAACATTTTCTCGGCCTACAACCTCATCGTAGGAAGGGTGGCCCTCAAAGAGTTTGAAGCCGTGCCATCGACGGTCCATCAGATGCTAAAATTCCCGACTCCTTATGGAGTAGGGGAAGTGCAAGGGGACCAGACCACGGCGCGGGAGTGTTACTTCAACTCGGTCGAAGAGAGAGAGGCCCATAAGAGAGCAACCACCACTTACAGCATTGACACTCTTGACCCAAGAGACGAAACAAAATTGAAGAAGGGTGAGGCCGCGAAAGAGGTAGAATCTATCGTCCTCAATGAGGACGAGCCGAAAAAAACCGTCCAGGTCGGTAAGGCCCTAGAACCAAGAATCAAGGAAGAGCTGGTAAAATTCCTCAGGAGGAGATAGAGTGTCTTCGCATGGAATCAAGCAGACATGCCTGGTATCGACCCTGAGGTCATGAGCCACAAGCTCAACGTAGGCAAAGATGCCAGGCCGATCAAGTAGAGATGAAGAGTGTACTCCAAGGAGAAGTATGACGTCATCCGGGAAGAGGTATAAATGATTTTTATGAACTCAGCCTCTTCCAACATTTCGATTACTGGATTCTGGATTATCAGCCATTGGTGATAAATGATTTTTATGAAAAACGATAATAACAGTCGTTTCCCACAGACGGCGCCAATCTGTTGATGTAAAAAACTAGATCGCTCTAATTTTTCAATCACAGATAAATAAATAGGACAAAGATTTTTAAAGTGGTTCGGCTAGGAATAAAGCCTACGTCCACTGTTATGTTATTGCTGAGTGTTTGTGGAATTCTTGATTACAAGATCTCTCAAGAAATTCCGGTCCCCTTGAATGAGGATGATACACGGTATTTATAGCCTTGAGGCTGTACATGAAAGGTTCGATACATTAAATGACATACGTATGAAAGGGTAATACATTTAATGCAGAGTGCGTGCCAAGAATATAAGCATTCAATGAATATCTGAGCTGTTGATTATCTGGCAATTAATGATACGACCGAGATGCAGCTCGGACCGCCATAGCTGTTTGCTGATCGGGAGTTCCTCGGAACATTAGAGTACCTCGGTGCGTTGGAGTTCCTCGGTGTGATAGAGTTCCTCGGTGTATTCTTGTTGCTCGGAAAGAAACATGGCTGGTCGGGAAATGATCTTCCTCGCTGCTATTGTGCCACGTAGATTGACACGTGTCTTCGTATTATTCGTCCACATCAGCATATTAATTTTGGTATCAACAGAAGCCCCCAATGTTTCATATTTTGAACTTTGAAGAGTATGGAACATTCTTTCTTGGTATATGGCAATATTAAATGTACTTCCCGGGTTTTAGGAACATTGTATTCAAATTTTCCTTCTTATTTCGCAGTTTCCGCCTTTTTGATAAGCGCTTTGATATTCGTGCAAATTTTGTCCTTTTAGCCGCCGGAAGTTTAGTAATTTCTTTTTGGTAATCATTTCTTTCGCCGCTTCCCAATGCAAAGTATTTAAACTTCTTTGGTAACCATACCGTCGTCTACGTTTTTCATTCTCTGCATTCAAGCTTTCTCTTCTCTTCTTCTCTTGTGCGTTCATCTTTGTTTCCGTTCGTTGTCAACACATCTCCTTTCTTTCTGTAAGATCTTCTTTCTTTCTTCTGTATCTCTTTTATTCAATATGGTTTATATTGTGGAATCTGTTGAGAAATTCCGTTCTGATTTTTCCATTCCTTCGTGGGTAACTCTAGAGGTTCTTTCTGAGCCTTTAGATTACTTTCGATTGGCTGAGGGACATTGGTTCCCCAGTCTTTTTGTTGCTGAATGCGGTTTTTCCTTTCCCCCAAACTCATTATGTCTTGAGTTTTGTCAATATTTTGATCTTGTTCCTGCAAAAATAGCCCCCAATTCATGGAGAATAATTAACGGGGTGCACAAATTAAATCTAACTCATGGGACTCGTATTGGGATCCCTGAAATTATGTTTTGTTATAAATGGGCCGTTCTAGATAATATTTATTATTTGAAAACTAGGTATTTGAATAGGGCTCTTGTAGTTAATCTCCCTGACTCAAATAGGGATTATTTTGAGCATGGGTTGGTCATAAAAAATTGGCAACATGCGCCTTTATCTGGGAATGAAGTATACAACGGTCCCAGATGCCCCCCATACGGCAATGGGATAGGTTTATTTTTCATTTTATTTCACTTATGAAATTATGCTTTCATCCTGTTTGACAAAATGTATGACTGATATTCTATTATGTATTTGTTTGCAGTTGATAGCAAAAGAAAAACTCCAAAAGAGTCAGAAGTGAATATCAAGCATTTGAAACTTATCTGGAATTTGCATAAGACCATTGCTGACGAGCATATTAGATCTGCTTCATATTTACTACAGTATAAGAGTTATACAACCTCTTATACTGCTCGCCCTGTTGAACCAGCTTCAACACCAGAAAGTTCATCTTCAGATTCTCATATCCCCCTATCTCAGAGAATGGGCAAGAAAAGAGCTCCTCCTGCTCTATTTGGTGACACTTCTTCTGCTGTTGGAGCCCAGAAAGGCAAAATTGATGTCCCGGAGGGGACTAAAAAAGTAGATGCTGGTTCCTCCAAAATTGCCGAGAAGCCCCCAGTGGCCCCGAGCAAGAAAAATGCTCCTGCTGATGTAATTGTCATCTCTCCGACCAAGACTTCTTCCTTGGTTGATGCTGCTGACCGTCCTTTGAAGAGATTGAGGAAATCATCCTCAGTTAATCTTGCTGGAACTGCATCTTCTCTACCCGCTGGTGGTAGTAGTGTTTCAAACATCCTTCTTCCGAGTTCTTCAACGAACTCAGTTATACCCGAGGTTCTCGGGGTTGATGAAAAAATTCCTAGGGATACACTGACATCCCTAACTGCTCGCCATCTTTCTTCAGTAAATTTCTCATACCTTTGATCTTTCTTTCTTTTTCTTGAATTCTTGTATTTGTGTTGACTCTATTGTTTTTCTTATCTTTCAGCTGGTGAACTGCTTCAATACCATCGTGAAGAAAGATCAAGTTATTAAAGCTTCCACTTCCTCGTCCGATGTTGACGATGCTTTGTTGGGTTTAACCCAATCTGTGAAAGAATCTCACCAACAGTACATCGAGGAGAAAACTGTTTGGGAGAAAAAATTGGCTGTGGCTGAGGCTGATAAGATGAAGATGGCTGAAACCTCCAAGAATTTGGAGGAGAAAATTAAAGATTTGGAAGTTAAACATCTGGAATCTGATGATAAATTGAAGAAGGCAGAAGAAGAAATATCTACTCTGCGAGATATTAAGGTTAAGAAAGAGGAACTGGAGGTGAAGCTCTCCTCGGAGAAATCGAGGAGAAAAGTTGCAATTAAGAAACATTTCAGTGTTGGTTGGGAGAAAGGATGGGAGAGAGGGATAGCTGCAATGACGTCCCAAGTCCAATATGGGGAGTTGAAATACTTCTATGATGGTTGGGTAGCTGCTCTGCAAGAGCTAAAAGTCCAAGATGATTCTGAGCTATTCCAACGGCATCTCCCTGGTCCTCCTCCACCAATTGTGGAAGAAGAAGAAGATGAACCTGCTTCAGATGAATCTTCCATGGCTATGGGTGATCAAGTTTCTGCCTCTCAACCATCTGCCACCGAGGACATTTCCTCCATGCCTCCTCCTCCCGAGAAGACTCCTACCGATCAAGCTGTAGTTATCACCGAGCAACCGAGCTCCTCGTCCCAGCCTCCCGAGAAAGTCTTGGGGGACAAGGAAAAGGTGTGAAGTTGTTCGGCAGCCTTTCTGTATTTCCTTGTAATCGAACGATGTAACTTTTTGATGATCTAATAAAATATATCTTTGCTCATCTCTGTTGTTGATAACTTGTTTTTGTTGATTGTTGTCTTTTTCTTGTCATTAGTTTGTTGCTAGAATGGAATTGATCTCTTCTCATGATACCGAGCTGATGCAGCAATGCCATCAATATTATAAGGCTGGTCATACAGATCTTAGTACATCGGAAATTGTTGATATCCTTGGTCACGGTGCTTCAGAGCAGGCTATTGAAGCTTATCAATACTTGAAAGCTTTACTCGACCGAGCAGTGGCCAACAATGTCGCTTACTATGAGTTGATTGAAGAGCTTCATGATTCCTTAAAGGATCTTCAAAATCAACATAACGAATCAATGGCTTTATTACATGAAGATTATGAAAATAGATACCAGCAGCTCTCTTCAGAAACAGGCCACAAGAAGATCATTGCTGGGTATGACGTCAGGGAGAGGACCCTAAAAGGTGAAATTGAAGCCTGTAGACAAATCGCTGAGATCCTGGAGCAAGAAAATAACAATTTGCAGAAGAAATTAGCTCAGTATGAATCTGCTGCTTCATCCTCTACTGCCTTAATACCAGTCACTGATGAAGGTTTCTCGTTCTTAGAAGTCGAAAATGCCAAACTGAGGCAAGAGCTGGAGGACTTAAGAAGATCTGCTATTTCTGGAACTGCTCGGGGACGAGGAAGAGGTTCTCGGGGGCGAGGAAGAGTCAGCCAAAATGTTGAGGAAGCTCGCACTCAGTCTACTCTGGAAACTCAAGCATTCCAGTTGAAAGTAAAAGACCGTGCTCTGACTGAAATGTCCAATAAAAATCTGTCTCTGGAAGATCAGCTTGCATCAACGAAATCTGCCTTGCATAACAAAGATCTCTTTGCCAAAAGCCTTCATGAACAATTGGATAGATTAACCTTCCAATTCCATAAACAGCCAAGAGAATTCTGGATGGCAGGATACAATGAAGCTCTCGTTCATCTGGATGCTCGCATTGAACATGCTAATAATGAAGGTTACAAGCAAGGATGGTTAAATGCATTGGGTGTATTAAAGTTGGAGCAAGGGCATTTTTTATGGGACTATCATGCTCCATCGTTATTAGACCTGCCTGTACCACCTTTCAAATTGGATATGGCATGGATTCCAGCTCGCTCCATTCCTCGCAGTCTAATTTCGAAATATCTTGGTGATTATAGCCTTCACTCCCAAGCTGAATTATCTCGTCCTGAGCATCTTTTGGATACACCTTCTGTTATGAACGTCAGAATGCTCAGAGATGTTAATTTCATCAATTCTCCCCTTTGCCTAGAAGACCCTCCTGCCGGCGAGGAACCTGTTTCTAAAGCACAGGGCAAAAAACCAATAGAATAGTAATGTCCATGTAACAATTTTGTAATTTGTAATTTATTCCAGATTAATGAAAAGATTTTCATTTTCTGTTTGCCAATTTTGTTTTATCAAGCACATTTATATTTGTACATATGTATCT
Organism: Sambucus nigra; assembly: GCA_949130495.1. NCBI lineage: Eukaryota > Viridiplantae > Streptophyta > Magnoliopsida > Dipsacales > Adoxaceae > Sambucus > Sambucus nigra. The sequence continues at coordinate 135,117,095 of OX422213.1, read as the reverse complement.
ATGTATCTATTAAAAAGCTAACAGTATTATTGTTCAATAAGCAACTTAATAAAAGGTTACAAGTATTAGTAATGTTTCTCGATCACTTAATAATAAAGTAATGAGAAAAATGTTCAAACTGTTTCCAACCAACCAAGGTGGGTGAATAATGTTTGTCGACCAAATACAGCTCCGACGAACTATACTTGGTTTGATTATAAAATTGCGTCCGACCAACTAAGATCAATAAGTTGTCCTCGCCGACCAACTACAGTTATTGGGTTTTTATCCCCGACCAACTATACTTGGTGTATTTTTTAAACATTTTGTTCTTCAAAGAACTCATTGTAACAATATTACCTCCCGACCAACATAAGTTGTAATATGAGAGTATATTTTTATCTTACCAACCGTGGTTGATCCTGCTGGTGTACACTTTTTGGCTCCTTAAAGCTTTTGGCTCCTTAGAGCATTTTTTTGGCTCCGTAGAGCATGTCCTCCTAACCAAAGGAGGTTGGCTACTTATAGCACTTTTTGCTCAATAGAGCTGTCCTCCTAACCAAAGGAGGTTGGCTCCTTAGAGCACTTTTGCTCCGAAGAGCTGTCCTCCTAACCAAAGGAGGTTGGCTCCTTAGAGCACTTTTGCTCCGAAGAGTTGTATTTGTTGGCTCCTTAGAGCACTTTTGCTCCGAAGAGCTGTATTTGTTGGCTCCTTAGAGCACTTTTGCTCCGAAGAGCTGTCCTCCTAACCAAAGGAGGTTGGCTCCTTAGAGCACTTTCGTTGTATAGTGTATTACACTAGTATTCCCCGAAAAACTTTCATCAAAAGGAAAACTGGTGAAACATCTTCGTTTTATTCATAATGAGAGAAATGCTTTACATTGGACATCATTGATAATACTTGCGCAGGTGTTCAGCATTCCATGCATTTTTAAATTCTTCTCCTTCTAGAGTTGCTATTCTGTAAGTTCCTGGTCGAACAACCTCTGTAACTCGGTAAGGTCCATGCCAGTTTGCTTCTAGTTTATTCTGCTTCTGAATGACCTTCTTTAGCACATAATCCCCTTCTTTTAAATCACATTTCTTTACCCTCTTGTTGTAAAACAGAGCTGTTCGTTGTTGATAAGCAGCATTCCTAATGGCTGCCTCTTCTCTGACTTCCTCGAGCATATCTAAATCCATCCTTCTCATCAAATCACTGATCGGAGAATTGAAATTTAACACCCTATGTGTTGGTAGGCCCAACTCGGCAGGTATCACAGCCTCACTTCCAAATGCTAGCATATATGGTGATTCTCCTGTTGCTGCTCGGGGAGTTGTTCGGTAAGCCCACAAAACTGACTGTAGCTCATTAATCCAATTTGCTTTAGCCTCACTTAACCTCTTCTTCAACCCATTTAGTAATGTTCTGTTCGTCACTTCAGTCTGCCCATTGCTTTGGGGATGGCCTGGTGCTGAATGAAACTTCAAGACGTTTGACTGATGACAATAGGCAGCAAATTCTTCATTATCAAATTGTGTTCCATGGTCTGTGATGAAAGCGTGGGGGAGACCATATCGACAAATGATATTCTTCCATATGAACTGATACACCTTCTCGTACGTCATATCAATTAGTGGTTCAGCTTCCACCCACTTAGTAAAATAGTCTACTGCCACGACGAGATACTTGAACCTTCCTCGGGTCGTCGGCAGTGGTCCAACCAGATCAATCCCCCACATGGCAAATGGCCAAGGTGATGTTATGGGTGTCAACAATGCCTGTGGAGTTCTTCGGATGGAAGAAAAACGTTGGCACTTGTCACACTTCTTAGCATAAGCTATACAATCAGCTCTCATCGTCGGCCAATAGTATCCCTGTGTCATCACCCTTTGCAGTAGGGTCCGACCTGCTACATGAGCTCCACAAGATCCTTCATGGATTTCTTCAATCAATTCTTTGACTTCTGATGGATGCACACATCTCTGCAAACCTGCCATAATTCCTCGTCTATACAAAACACCATTAGTTAACACATACCGAGCAACTTTATACTTCAATTTCTTGGCAGCTAGTTTGTCCTCCGGTAGTACTCCTTCTTCAATGTATTCTCTGATAGGATCCATCCAAGATGGTCCTAAATCAAGGGTAATAATCTTCATCGTCAGATCTTCTTCTATGCTCCGACTTTCTAATACTTCAATTGGTATTGTTCATCGCAGCTCGGTGCGCGTAGCTGACGCTAGTCGGGCCAATGCGTCTGCTCTGGCATTCTCCATTCTCGGTATCCTCACCAATTGAATAGCATCAAATTCTTTCAACAATTCCATCACTTTTGCATGGTACTTCACCATTAACTCTCCCTTCACTGCATATATTCCCATCATTTGATTCACAATTAACTGAGAATCACTGAAAACAATTACTTGACGTGCCTCCATAACTTTCGCCAAATGAAAACCTGCTATCATAGCCTCATATTCAGCTTCATTATTGGAAGCTTTGAATTGGAATCTCAAGGCGTACTCCATGTCAATATCATCTGGAGAATTTAAAACAATCCCTGCTCCACAACCAGCCGTGCAAGATGATCCATCTACATATAATCTCCATGTATGTAACTCGTCTTCAAATTTCTTATCTGTTAGAGTTCCTCGGTGAAATATCATCTGTTTTCTTTCATCATCCCCGGGTATCCTTCGTTCCTCGTCGATCATTTGTTCGTGCCCTTCCACCAACCGGAGTTGGTCGGGATTTAAATATGATGATTTTTCTACATCCACAAGTCCTTTTACCAACCTTGGTTGGTTTGGATCTGTGTCTGTCGATCCTGTATCGTCCACAGGTAGGTCAGCAAGCATCTTTTGCTCCTCGGGGGTATCAGGGTATGTGAACTCTGCTATAAAATCTGCCACGGCTTGCCCTTTCAACAATGATCTGGGTTCATACACAATATCATATTCATCGAGTTCTATTGCCCAATACATCAATCTTCCTGATTTTTTTGGCTTGTGAAGGGCTTGTCTTAACGGCATGTCGGTATACACAATGATGGTATGGGCCTGGAAGTATGGTCTCATTCTTCTACTTGCTTCAATTAATGCCAGTGCCAATTTTTCCAGCTTTGGGTATCTGATTTCCGCACCTCGGAAGGCCTTGCTTGTATAATAAATTGGCTTCTGGACTCCATTCTCCAATCTGATCAACGCCGAGCTAACTGCATTTTCTGATACTGCCAAATACAAGTACAGCTTCTCTCCATTTATTGGCCTAGACAACAATGGTGGGGCTCCCAAATACTTCTTCAGATCTTGAAAGGCTTTCTCACATTCATCAGTCCACTCAAAACTTTTTCGTAGCGTTTTGAAGAATGGGAGGCATTTATCAGTTGCTCGGGATACAAATCTGTTGAGTGCTGCAACTCGTCCGGTAAGACTTTGCACTTCTTTCTTCGTCGTCGGGGATCGCAGCCCTAAAAGAGCTTTGATCTTTTCTGGATTTGCCTCAATACCTCGTTGGTTGACGATGTATCCGAGGAACATTCCTTCTCGTACTCCAAAGGTACATTTCGTCGGGTTAAGCTTCATCTGGTATTTATCCAGTTGATCAAAAGTTTGACTCAAGTCAACCAAATGATCTGCAGCTCTCTTGCTTTTGGTGAGCATGTCGTCGACATAGACCTCCATATTGCGGCTGATTTGTTCGGTGAATACCTTGTTCATCAACCGCTGATATGTTGCACCTGCATTTTTTAAACCAAAAGGCATAACATTAAAACAATAAGTTCCCCTTGGGGTAATAAAAGAAGTACTTTCCCTGTCTTCAGGCTTCATTTTGATTTGGTTGTAGCCAGAATAAGCATCCATGAAGCTGAGTAGCTCATGTCCCGAAGTAGCATCCACTAGTTGATCAATTCTGGGCAATGGAAAATGATCTTTTGGACATGCTTTGTTGAGATCAGTAAAATCAACACACATTCTCCACTTGTTGTTCTTCTTCTTTACCATCACCACATTCGCCAACCAATCTGGATATTTCACGTCTTCAATAAATTGGGCTTTCTGGAGTTTCTCGACCTCCTCTTGTATGGCCTGGTTCTTCTCGGGACTAAACACCCTTCTTCTTTGCTTCACAGGTTTGATCTCCTTATTCACATTGAGTTCATGACATAAGAAGTTTGGATCTATTCCTGGCATGTCTTCATGACTCCAAGCAAAAGTATTCTTCCTATTTCTCAAGAAAGTTATCAACTCCTGTTTTATTGAAATATCCAACGACGACCCTATCTGAGTTATTCGTTCAGGATGCTCGTCGTCCAGGATAACAATTTCTATAGATTCCATAACCTGTCCTTTTACGAGTTGAGATTCATCCCTAGGGTCAAGAGTTTCAATTTCTGTGCTTTCCTCCACTTGGTAAGTAGTAGTCTTTTTCTGTAACTCTTCAAGTTCCTCTTGCTCGGCCGACGAATAATAGCATTCCCGAGCTACTTTTTGATCACCTTTCATAATTCCTACTCCAAAATTCGTTGGGAATTTCAAACATTGATGAACTGTAGATGGAACTGCTTCGAACTTCTTCAATCCAACTCTTCCCATGATGATGTTGTAGGCGGACTGCACATTCTTATCCATTACAAAAAAGCGTATTCTTTCCGTTCGACAAGCAGGCCAAGTTCCAATGAGTATATCCAACTTGATCGTCCCAAGTGGAAAAACTTTCTCGCCAGCAAAACCCAGAAGGGGTCTGTGATAAGGTTCTAACTGAGATAATTTTAAATTCAAGCTATCAAAGCATGAATAATACATGATGTCTGCTGAACTACCATTGTCTACTAACACCCTTGAAATGACCACATCCTTCATCCTTATTTTGATCACCAGCGGATCATCATGAGGGTAGAGAACACCTGCCAGGTCGTTTTTTGAAAAACCAATCACTAGCTTCTCTTTGTTTACTTTCCTCGGACGATCATCCTCGGCCAGGTTTATTCGCTGAATGTATGAACAAGCTTGAGCCTCTCCGAGATAAGCTTTTCTTTCTGCAGTAAGGTCTCCTCCTCCTGCATCTCCTCCTGTAATAACATTACAATCAAATGACCCAAAACGTATGGAAAATACCTCTCGTTCAGGTTTCCTTGGCTTCTTGGGAAGATCGGGGTCATCATCCGGATCCTCTTCATGGTCCTTCCTCTTTTTCTCCTCTGCACGACGAGGAGATCTAGATCTCTCTCTAGTTCTATCATCATTCTTCCTCTCACTCCTGCGATCTACGTACTTTGATAATTTTCCTCTTCGGATGAGTGTTTCAATCTCGTTCTGAAGGGCTATACAATTTTTGGTCATATGGCCATGATCTTTGTGAAATTCGCAATATTTGGTCTTATTCCTCATGTCGGGATCTGTCTTCAGTTTCTCTGGCCATTTGATTTCCTCGTTATTCCTGATTTCTTCCAAAACATGATTAATACCCACTTTCAATGGAGTATAATTATCATACTTCTTTAGGGCTTCCAACTCCATCCTGTTATTCTTGGAATATTTGTCACCACCATTACTTTTCTGATCTTTCTTCTTAGAATTGTCGACCTCCACTTTAACTTCTTTATCCATATTCTTCTTCGCAGCCATAGCCTCCTCAGCATTCATGATTTTGGCCGCCTTTGCCATCAACTCCGACATATTTTTAGGTGGATCTTTAGCCAAAGTGTAATACAGCTTGTTAGGCAGCAAACCACTCATCAAAGCAGTGATTGCTGTCTTTTCTTCATAATCTATGACTTCCAACTTTTTGTTATTGAAACGAGTTATGTAATCTCTAGTACTTTCACCTGATTTCTGTCTAACACTTAGCAAGTGTGCTACTCGCTTTACCGGCTTTGCTCCAAAACAAAAATTGCCAATAAACAACTCGGCTAACGGAACAAAAGTTGAAATCTTACCCCGAGGAAGATTATTGTACCATATCTGTGCAGATCCAGTAAGAGTTCCCGAGAATGCTCTACACCTCATCTCGTCGGGAACAGCGTAGATATCTGCAGCAGCTTGGTATTGTTCTATATGAAGTACGGGATCTGTCTTTCCATCGTACTTGGGAGTCACTACGGGTGCTTTGAATTTCGACGGCGTAGGGAAATCCACAATGGCTTGCACAAAAGGTGTTCCTTGAACAAAAGTTCTCTGTAAGGGATTTCTTGCCTTAGCCATTTCTCCCAGTCTATCCTCCAATCGTTGAATGGAACCTTTCCATGCTTCATTCCCTTCCTCGGGCCGTTTAGTCCGAGCAACTGATTGCTCTGACGTAGCTTCCTGAGATTTATCTCGACGAGTGGTTGGTCGCGATTGCGCAGATCCTTCTCTTAAACCTGGTGGCGGTCGAAAACTTCTTGATGGAGCCCTAGGTGGATTCATGTTCCTCCTTGGTCCTAATCGACTGAAAGGAGATACTCTACTTAACCTCTCCAAAGCGCTAGTTCTCTCCGGAGAGAGAGTGATACGTTGATCTGTATCCGAAGCCCGTATTGATGAAGTTCGCCCAGGTTGATAAGAAAAATCATTAGACTCCTCATTGCGATATGACCCAGTGCGTCTAGATTGCGATTACCTATGATCACTTCTTTGCCCTGAATAGGTAGGTGCACCGCCCTGAAGAGTTTGAATGAGTTGCCTCATGGATTCTTGCATGGCGGTTTGTCCTTGAGCCAGATTCGTTATAATCCCAGCCAGATCTGGGGATGCAGATGGATTTGGAAGATTTCCAGTATTTCCAACATTTCGATTACTGGATTCTGGATTATCAGCCATTGGTGATAAATGATTTTTATGAAAAACGATAATAACAGTCGTTTCCCACAGACGGCGCCAATCTGTTGATGTAAAAAACTAGATCGCTCTAATTTTTCAATCACAGATAAATAAATAGGACAAAGATTTTTAAAGTGGTTCGGCTAGGAATAAAGCCTACGTCCACTGTTATGTTATTGCTGAGTGTTTGTGGAATTCTTGATTACAAGATCTCTCAAGAAATTCCGGTCCCCTTGAATGAGGATGATACACGGTATTTATAGCCTTGAGGCTGTACATGAAAGGTTCGATACATTAAATGACATACGTATGAAAGGGTAATACATTTAATGCAGAGTGCGTGCCAAGAATATAAGCATTCAATGAATATCTGAGCTGTTGATTATCTGGCAATTAATGATACGACCGAGATGCAGCTCGGACCGCCATAGCTGTTTGCTGATCGGGAGTTCCTCGGAACATTAGAGTACCTCGGTGCGTTGGAGTTCCTCGGTGTGATAGAGTTCCTCGGTGTGATAGAGTTCCTCGGTGTATTCTTGTTGCTCGGAAAGAAACATGGCTGGTCGGGAAATGATCTTCCTCGCTGCTATTGTGCCACGTAGATTGACACGTGTCTTCGTATTATTCGTCCACATCAGCATATTAATTTTGGTATCAACAGTATGTAATACCCAGTAATTTTAATGACTTTTAAAATGAGTTATATTTTAAATTAATGGATTAATTGGATTTTATTATTAATTAATTCATTTGGGTTTTATCCGAATTGAGGATATTAAAGTGTTTGATTCTGAATATTACTTAATGATATTTAGGTAATATATGAATGTGATGATTATTGATAATTTCTGTGAAATATAAATTCAGTAATTTGGATTTTTAGTTAGACGCGGTATGGGACGTGTTGGGACTAATTTGTTAAATTAAAAAGAAAATTTATTTTCTATCAACCTTATAGTCATTTCGGCTGCGCCGTTGCATCCGGAAGGTTTGAAATAGTCAAAAAAATCTATTTGGATGTTGAATTTGAGTCTCGGGTCATTTGGAAATGAAAAGACAACCCAAAAGGGTATTTTGGTCATTTTTACAAGGGGGATGAATATGTAACAACCCGCGTAATTTTGGGCTATTTTAATTAATTTCTGGAAAATGGAGGAATATAAAGTTTTTGATAAAATTATTTTTATTCCTCAAATATGTTGGTTATTATTTTTAAAGGCGAGAATTTCAAAAAGTGTCGAAAACGGAGTTAAAACGGATTTTAAAATGATTTTAAAATGTTTTTAACTCTTGGAGTTGTTTTGAATTCCAACTCTTCATTTCTTTGCCTTATTTAAAGGAGTCTTTTGGATTCCAACTCTTCATTTCTTTGCATTATAAAAGGAAGTCGTGGGAAACCCTTTTAACATACTTTTGGCACAAATTTTGGCAGCAAATATATTTTATATTCCTCTTCTTTTTATATACACATTGGCCCTTGAGATTTGTGAGTTCCAACCTTAGATTAGAGGTGTTCTTGGGGATATTTTGTTTGAGGTTCTTGGAGGAGATTTTGTAGATCTTTTGAGTTGATCTTGAGGATGTGATCATTGGTTTCTCGTCATGGTTTGAGGTATGGGGTTTTACACAATATGCTCCTTAAATCTCGCGAGTGTCATTCTCTTTGATTTCTTATTAATTGAACTCATATTTGAATTGATAAATTCATTGAAATTTGGAAAATAATTGTTGAAATTATTTTGATTCATGTGGTATTATTCATGTTGTAATTGAGCACGTTGTCATGAGATTTTAATATGGCACGGATGTTGGGCACCCGCCAAAATTCCTGTTTCCCGGGCTATGGCTTGATAAATCATATACGGATGTGGTGAGGCCTGGTGACCCATTGATGTGTTGTTGAGAAATTTATTGATAAATGCTTATGAGATTTTCATTTGATTTGAATATTCGTACTCTTGTTGTTACGCTTTATTCATTGTTAATATATTTGTTGAGCATCTTTCCTGTCGTATTGTGTACTTCCCCATATTTTCTTTTAGTGGCAGGTCAGCGCGGATTTTGGGGCGCTATGGAGATTGATTTTAGCGAGGACTGTTTGGGAAAGATTTGTATTATTTTGATGTATAGAGCTTTGGAGATTTGTATTTTTATTCGAGTTAGAAAGTTGTAATTTTAATTCGAGAGACTTGTTGTAATTGAAGAGATTGAGATTAGTGGATTTATATTATTGTGGGTTTATTTAGATGCTCTATACCTTGTCACTTGTGGATTTTGATTTATTTTATCGATAGTGGCGCTCCGTTCGCTCTCCCCGGGCGGGCGGAGTGTTACAGAATAGTGATTTTGGGTTTTGTCTTATTATAACTAATTGGAGATTAAGTGTACGTGTGTTATTCATCTCATCTACACAAAATAGAGAAGTCATCTTCCTAGAGAGAGTGAAAGGTTGCTTGGGAAGAGGAGAGTTTACTTGGGAAGGAGAAGAACTAAGAACCAAGGGTCACCACCACCATCCACCACCGGAGGTTGACCGGAGAAGGGAGAACCACCTGAGATATACTACACCAAAGGATCAGATCTTCATTAGAGTCAAGTGTTTGATAATGGCAATTTAAGTTTGTATATTGTCCATGTTAGGATAGTTATAAAAAGAGATGATTTTCATGTTTGTAAGATGAAAGGATAGAGTTGTTAATGGATTTTTTGGAAACTGAAAATATATAGGGATCAAACTCACGTTGTAGGTAGTTATTAATCCACGAAATAATCATAAATCTATTGAAGAAATTATGAAAACCATTGATGTGTTCTTGAAGATATTATGTTGATAATTTTCTGGAAAAAGAGTATATAAACATGCTTTTAATTCAATCTCTTGATGATTCTAGGATGTTTAGATGATTAAAAATCATTTATATATGTTGATATATCATGTAGTAAGGATTATAAGTCATTTGGGTTGTTAATATGAAGGTTTGAATGATAAAAAATGGTTAAACCCGTAGTTGCAGAAATACATAAAAACTGGGCTGTCACGTGAGTGATTGATCGATCGACCCCCTGCCTTCGATCGATCGACCTCCCCAGGATTGTTAAAGTTGTTTATTTTTAATGTTGGTTCTTATCCCAAAACTTTGGTAGATCTTTGGTGATTGTTAATGGGATATTATGGGACTTAGAGAAGATCAGTAAGCCCTAGATAAGATTTGAATTGATTTGATTGGGATTTAATTGATTGGAATTATGTTAGTTAAATTGGAAGAAATTTCGATTGCTAGATTCATGTGTTGGATTCTAATTTGTATGCTTGAGGATTAAGGATGGGTCCAGTAGGGGAGATTTAATATAACACCTGGGTATCCTTAGGGTTACAATTTGAACATCAAAGACTAAGTTTAAGCTCATTATTGAGGACTGAGTGTAGTACCAGCGCTTAGTGGGATGGCTCCGGGATAGAGATGGGAGTTTGGACCACATTTGGTTGAAAGAGGGGATGAGGTTATTCCGGTTGCATGTTTGAAGTTGACGAACCTCCATAATTGACAAAGTTAAGTAGTAGTGTATTGGAGGGGTTCCTTGTTTGGATTTCGCTTTGCGAGACGCTCCGCGCATGAACCTTAACAACATCGGGAGTGAAGAGATGTTATAGGATGCGAGGATGTTAGTTTTATTGATAAGTCATATAGTGTGAATGAAACACTATAGACTATGAGTCAGGTGATGATGGTATTCAATCCTAGTTTATTGAAGATGTGTTTATAAGAGAGTAGAAACAATCGGTTATAACCCTAATCAAGGGAGGGTTTAATTCGTGGTAATTCGAGAGATATGATGATATGGACCAGTAGGTTTCTAGTGATTTCTTACTGATTTCTTACTGAATTCGGGAGATATGTGTACGTGGGTTATTCACCTCATCTACACAAAATAGAGAAGTCATCTTCCTTGAGAGAGTGAAAGGTTGCTTGGGAAGAGGAGAGTTTAGTTGGGAAGGAGAAGAACCAAGAACCAAGGGTCACCACCACCAACCACCACCGGAGGTTGACCGTAGAAGGGAGAACCACCTGAGATATACTACACCAAAGGATCAGATCTTCATTAGAGGCATTTGTTTGATAATGTCAATTTAAGTTTGTATATTGTCCATGTTAGGATAGTTATAAAAATAGATGATTTTCATATTTGGAAGATGTAAGGATAGAGTTGTTAATGGATTTTCTGGAAACTGAAAATATATAGGAATCAAACTAACGTTGTAGGTAGTTATTAGTCCACGAAATAATCATAAATCTGTTGAAGAAATTATGAAAACCATTGATGTGTTCTTGAAGATATTATGTTGATAATTTTCTGGAAAAAAAGTATATAAACATGCTTTTAATTCAATATCTTGATGATTCTAGGATGTTTAGATGATTAGAAATCATTTATATATGTTTATATATCATGTAGTAAGGATTATAAGTCATTTGGGCTGTTAATATGAAGGTTTGAATGATAAAAAATGGTTAAACCCGTAGTTGCAGAAATGCAGAAAAACTGGGTTGTCACCTGAGTGATCAATCGATCGACCCCCTGCCTTCGATCGATCGACCTCCCCAGGATTGTTAAAGTTGTTTATTTTTAATGTTGGTTCTTATCCCAAAACTTTGGTAGATCTTTGGTAATTGTTAATGGGATATTATGGGACTTAGAGAAGATCAGTAAGCCCTAGATAAGATTTGAATTGATTTGATTGGGATTTAAATGATTGGAATTATGTTAGTTAAATTGAAAGAAATTTCGGTTGCTAGATTCATGTGTTGGATTCTAATATGTATGCTTGAGGATTAAGGATGGGTCCAGTAGGGGAGATTTAATATAACACCTGGGTAGCCTTAGGGTTACAATTTGAACATCAAAGATTGAGTTTAAACTCATTATTGAGGACTGAGTGTAGTACCAGCGCTTAGTGGGATGGCTCCTGGATAGAGATGGGAGTTCGGACCACATTTGGTTGAAAGAGGGGATGAGGTTATTCCGGTTGCATATTTGAAGTTGACGAACCTCCACGATCGACAAAGTTAAGTAGTAGTGTATTGGAGGGGTTCATTGTTTGGATTTCGCTTTGCGAGACGCTCCACGCATGAACCTTAACAACGTCGGGAGTGGAGAGATTTTATAGGATGCGAGGATGTTGGTTTTGTTGATAAGTCATATAGTGTGAATGAAACACTATAGACTATGAGTCAGGTGATGATGGTATTCAATCCTAGTTGATAGAAGATGTGTTTATAAGAGATTAGAAACAATCGGTTATAACCCTAATCAAATGAGGGTTTAATTCGTGGTAATTCGGGAGATATGATGATATGGACCAGAAGGATTCTAGTGATTTCTTACTGAATTTATGTTGAGAAAAAACCTATTTGAACCTTGGGAAATGAGTGAGACTCGGGGATAATTAAATTAAAGATGAAAAGTCATATTATTTTATAGATAGGATTTAAAGAGATATAATACTACGTATGGGAATTATCTTAGGGTAATGTGAGTACCTTGTTGATATTATATTATAGGTATGATAATGCCTATTTGATTGATTGATGATTATGTGTATGACATACCTAGCTTACTTGCTATCGACAGGAGGTTTGCGCGTGAGGGCAGTCATATCCTGATGAATCCATGGGATCTTTGATTTGTCGCTCGAGAACATAGGTATATGAAAGACTTATCGGGGAGTTGATAAGTCCGCTGACTGTGGGTACGTAGGTATGTGAGTGAACCATGGATACGAGAACTATGTTGGCCTCCAATTTATTTGTTGATGTTTTTGGTTCGTGGAATCCTTACCGAACCTTTTGTCTCCTATTCGGCGACCAACGATGATAGGACATAATAGCAGAGTAATGCATTGCACCGCAGCTGTGACTCGGGGTGCCGTATTATATATGTATATATATATATATATATAATTAATTAAATTAATGATTGGATTTATTGTGGTTAAGTCATCTACTGTGCGATAATTATAGATAACGGTGAATTGAGAAAAGAATTGAAATAAGTTAATGAATATTTATGGAAGAGATTAATTCATGTTAAATAGAAAAGATTCATATAAATGAGAAACGTATGAGAATAATTATCTGACGTATGGTATGGGACATGCGGGGTTATGATATAGGATGGAATCATAGAATGGAAACTAGTGAGGAGGAACCATTAACTAGGAGGTTAATAGGAAACGTTAAGTGTGCACTCTAGATGAGAGGTGAGAATAGCAAGTGAGAGTTGGATACTAACATGTACATAATAAATGCTTTATTGCACTTGTTAAATACTTGCTGTTTTAAAAATCATTTTCACATCGGGCTCTGACCCGTTTCCTTGCATATTTTCTTTTTTATTGTATCTTCTATATCAGGTGTCCAGCAACAGGGACGTCAACCTTAGCGGATTATGACGAGCTATGCAGCTATGGAGTATTGCTTAGACGCCTATCTTCATTTGATTCACAGTATGCTCTTAGTTATGGCATGTCTCCCAAAGGAACTCAATTGCCTCTTTTCTATCTGAGTCATATACTCTTGTACTCGTGTCATTTTAATACATTTAATATTGTCGGGATTTCTGTATTGGATTATTATTTGGGAATGTGTATTCCAATGGCATTTAAATTCTTTTGTGTTATCTGTTTAGTTATTTGTAGAATAATATGTGTAGTGTTATTCTTAAACTAAAAATGGGTTTTTGTTGTAATTTGAAAAGTTTTTTAACACCAGCTTAATTGGGTATTGGGTGAGTTGTAAATGTTTTCGACAGTGATGCTAAGAATGAGCCAACTGTATATTCTGTTTTAATTTGGTATGGGACTGGCCACCCGGTATTTAATTAGGCGGGGTGTTACACAAATCAATTTCTAACTACTTCATGCAAACACGATTAAGAATAATTCAAGCATTAAAAATCATAATCAAATATCCTAATCACATGGATTCATGGAAGGAATGGGATTCAAACACACCGATAGGCCACACAATATGTGTAAAACTAAACTACACATAAATAAAAGTCTTTTTGAGTTTTTAAATATTTTTCAAAATGACTCAAAAGACAAACGAAATCTTTTTGTATTTTTTTCAATAAGACCCAAAAAATAAAAAATAAAAACACAAAAAGATAAACATCATACAACTAGCAATAGTATATAACATGAAGCACAAAAGCTAGTGTATACACAATATGCAACCACAATCACTCATAAGATATAGCATATGAAGAATCATGTGATAACATGCGACAATGAGCAAGTCTACCATTAAGTGCCTCCAAATCAAATTTTCTAACCCATATAGGTGTAACATGACGATAAAGGATTTTGGAAACTGATTAGGCATAAATATTGTGTATTTATCCCCTTAATTGAGAATTTTTTATCACCTTGTGTAACGTAAAATCCATTGATTTCTTTTAGAATTAGTGTTGCTGACCTTTTCTATACAGTGCATTGAGTTTTGTGTTTTTCTCATACATTTTGCAGGAAATTCATTCATGAGTTTTAAAGGGTTCTTCCACCTAAGAACTCTAGGTTTTCATTTTCTTCAACAAATATTCAAGTTTTAAGCTATTAATTTAAGATTTTTCTTCTTCAAAAGTTTGTCTCTTTCATCTCTATTCTTTCAAGTTAATTTCTCTTTGCATGCTTTTGGTATTTCCTGATATTCCAATCATTGTTTACATGTTTAAGTTATCTTTCTTCATGATTATGAATCCATACATATTAGATTTTATATTTTTCATTAGATTCAACATGTCCGGCTAAGTTTTTAAGGGTTGGGGTGCATGAACCCCACCCGATGTAATTCATCAACATGAGAAATAGAATTTTGAATTAAAATCTTAGATGAATCGTGTTGCATAACTATTGCAACCGTCGTAGGACTTTTGATCTCGTTTGCCCTAGGTAACCGGGATGCTTAAGAATGTGATGCGCGTGGTAGCTAATACAACACCGCTTTACTCATCCTTTGCTTACCTACTGTGCGGGCTACGATCCCCCATATGTGTAATACTTGGGAGTACTAAAGATCGGGTTCATTTGAAATTCTAATTTTGAATCTAATATCCTACGAAGTGAATTGCTAGGGTGTGGGGAATCGTAACCCGACCTATTGTTCTCATTTCATATTTAAATCGTAAAACCATTTGTCATAAGCTTTTCATTTAATTATCATAGTTGCATTTTATTCTTTCCAGTTTCATTAGTTAATTATTCTCAAATTTTCATCTAGTTGTAGTTGTTTCGTATTCCAAATCACCTTTTCCTTCCTTTTAGAGTCAAATCTAGGTTACCTTTATCTTTCCAACGTCGTCAGGACTTCGTTCATCATGTTTCCCCGAGGATCGATACTCGACTTATCGAGATTATTACTTGAGCGACATGCTTGCACTTGAGCCTATATAGCACGCACACTAGACACATTTGTGGTAGTGTCAAGTTTTTGGCGCCGTTGCTGGGGAACTAGGTGCACTTAGGTTAGATCGTGTCAATCTAGAACTTTGACAAATATATATATATATATATATATATATATATATATATATATATATATATATATATATATAATCATCATCTCTCAAAAGCCTTTAATGCAAAATCCTGAACATACTCAAACTCCTCAAAATAATCCAACTAGAATCCATGAAAATCCAATTGTTGAGTAGAACCTGAAAGCCCCCACACACCTCGCGTTCCACAATGTTGGGTCCCACTTCCTACTCCTGAGCACTCCATCGGTAGTTACACCCTGAGTTAATCCTTGAGTCACACATCTAGGACACCGAGTGAGTATTTCGAGTCATTTGAAAAGAGAACGATGTCTGACGCAGTGAGTTTCGGCACTGGCGAGGAAAATCTACCCTATCGTCCCATGAAAGATTTACTCTTTTCTAAGCGGACTGTCACCCCTGGTTGCATTTTACTTTCGTATAATGTCGTTCAGTTCCACTTTCACAATGGTATGATACATTCTCCCTACGTTTCGCGGCATCGATTCGGAGAAACCATACCTGCATATCCGCGAGTTCGAGGAGGCGTGTGACACATTTAGTGACCAAGCTTGCACGCAGGATGTCATTCGCCTAAAGATTTTTCCTTTTTCCTTAAAGAATAAAGCCAAGACCTGGCTATGGTCTCTACCCTCGAACTCCGTACTTTCCTGGAGAGATATGCAATCCAAGTTTATCTCAAAATTCTATCCACAGCACAAGACCAACTCTGGCAACACTCAAATCCAAGGTTTCCAAAAACACGATAATGAGCCTTTTGACAGGTGTTTGGAACATTTCTAAGAGTTGGTAAGCACATGCCACCATCATGGTTTTGACAAACACCGTGTGATCTCTTTCTTTCATAATGGGTTGACAGTGGCTTCCAAACAACTTGTTGAAACAATGTGTGAAAGTCCTTTTTGGGATTTAAACTCCAGCGATGCCAAGGCCCATCTTAAGTATACTGCAGAGACTACTCAAGCATGGTACACATCTGATCCTAATGCCCAAGTTCAGCCTAGACAAGCATCTATCGCTCCAACTACATCCGATCTATACCATTTGGATAGTAATCCCTTAATAGACCGTCAATTCGATCAGTTTCAGAGAGATTTGCTTGATAACCGGTTGAGAGATATCTCCGAATCCAGTCGTGTTTTGAAAGAAAATGTGTGTGCTAACTGTAAAGCGGGCCATTCCACAAAGGCATGCCTGACGATTTCTGTCTACAAGGCCATGGACACCGAGCAGGTGGATGCTATAGGAGGATTCAAGGGAAATTTTAACACCCCGCATGGGAACTCATGCAACCTTTCGTAGAGAAACCATCTTGATTTTAACTACGAACAACCACAAGCTGCAATAAACCCACATTCACAGGTTGTCCCACCTCCACCACCTACTCAATAACAACAAGCACAACCACCTCCAGCTCCATATATAACTCCACCTCGGAGGAATCTCGAGGATACCATAAATCAGTTTATAAATTCTCAAACTGCAACAAATTCTAGATACGATCGCATGTTCGCCGACATGAATGCGAACATCTCCAAGTTGCAATCCTAATTGAGTATCCAAGAGAAGGTCAAGTTTCCTGCCCAGGGTCAAAGACATCCCCAAGGTCAACCTAGTGTTAGATCCACATCTACCGAACATCAGGAGCAGTGTCAAGAGGTAACCATTATTCGTAGTGGGAGAGTCGTTGACTTATCACCTCCCTCATGTGACGCATCAAAAGGTAAGGAGAATTCGCCCGACACGAAAGAGGCCGAAGCTATATCCTTGAAAGAGAGTGACAAAATAGACATTGGTGAGCCCGAGGTAGTTGTAAATCCATACTCCACTGCGCCATTTCTACAAAGATTGGTTCCTTCCCATAAAGGGACCATAAGTGATGAAGTGCTAGAAGTCCTTAAGAACGTGAAATTGAACTTGCATTTACTCAATTCAATAAAGCAAATCCCAGCTTATGCAAAAGTCATTAAAGATTTATTGATAATAAAAAGGAGTATGAAGGTAAAGAAAAACGTGTTTCTAGCACAGAACGTGAGTTATGTTCTTCTTAATGATCTCCCACCTAAATATAAAGATCCCAGTGCACCCACCATTTCCCGCACCATTGGAGAGAATAAAATTGAAAGAGCCTTACTCGACTTGGGGGCAAGTGTTAATATCCTCCCCTGTTTAATTTATAGGAAACTTGATCTGGGTGATATTATGCCCACAAGGATCACTCTCCAATTAACGGATCGAGCTGTGAAGAAATTGAGGGGTATAGTTGAGGACGTGATAGTCCAAGTGGACACTTTCTACTTCCAGTAGATTTTGTCATTTGGGACACAGAGCCCTCCTTCGCCTAAAAAAATCCCGTTCCCATCATTCTTGGGTGCCCATTCTTATCTACAGCTAACGCACTGATTAATACTCGAAATGGGTAGATGCAACTCACTTTTGGGAATATGACTTTAGAAACAAACATCTTCAACATAGCCCAACAAGCAGGGGAAGAAGATGATCTTCACGCGGTGAGCTTAATTGATGAGATCATAGGAGATCTCATTGAGGAAAATTACTGTGGAGATGCCTTAGAAGCTTGCCTAGTGTCTAGTCATAAGAGCGAGGGAGCTTACACCGAGTTTGAGAGAGATATTGATGAGTTGAGAGGCATACTCAATGAGAGAGCGTAAGACGAGGACGCAAGAGATGTTAGTTGGGTTTCTCAATTTGAAGAGTTACCGCTAAGAGAGACACACATGGTTCCCACTAGCGACTCATTCTTGACTTTTGAATTGAATAAACTACCCTCCAACGTTAAATATGCTTTCCTAGGTCAAAGTGAGACATTTCCTGTTATTGCCTCCTATAGCTTCCATGAAAAATAGGAGGGTAAGTTATTAAAAATTTTGAGGAAGCACCAAAGTGCTTTTGGTTGGTGTATAGTGGATATAAAGGGGATAAGCCCTCTGATTTGCACCCATAAGATTCACCTCGAGGAGGATGTTAAGCCCTCGAGAGAAATGTAAAGTAGGCTAAACCCCACAATGAAAGATGTGGTGAGGACTGAAATCATAAAGTTGTTGGTTGTCGGGATTATCTACCCATTCTTGGATAGCAAGTGGGTGAGCCCCATTCAAGTCGTCCTGAAGAAGTCGGGTATGATTATCGAAAATTGGGTGGAGCGTTTGCATTGATTACTGAAAACTCAATGCGGGAACTAGGAAAGACCATTTCCCCTTTCCATTTATCGATCAAATGCTTGAAAGAGTAGCAGTACACCCTTACTATTTCTTCCTAGATGGTTATTCTGGATATAACCAGATTGAGGTAGATGTACTTGATCAAGAGAAGACGACCTTCACTTGTCCCTTTGGAACGTTTGCCTACAAACGTATGCCATTCGACTTGTGAAATACACCGGAGACCTTTCAAAGGTGCATGTTGAGCTTATTCAGTGACATGGTTGAGAGAGGCCTAGAGGTTTTCATGGACGACTTTAGTATTTTTGGCACCTCTTTCGACCTATGTCTAGCCAATCTTGAGAAAGTACTAGCCCGATGTGTGGAAAAGAACTTAGTGCTGAATTGGGAGAAATACCATTTCATTGTAACAGAGGGATTAGTTCTTGGCCACATTGTGTCATCCAAAGGGATCGAAGTTTATCGAGAAAAATAGATGTCATAGCTGACCTACCCCCACCAAAATCTCTTAAGGACGTGCGCCCTTTCTTAGGACACGTAGGGTTTTATAGAAGGTTCATTAAGGACTTTAGCGCCATCGCTAGACCCTTAAGCAACCTTCTTATGAAGGACACCCCATTCGAGTGGACTGAAGCATTCCAAAGTGCTTTTGAAAAATTGAAAAGCATGCTCGAGTCCTCTCCCATCATGGAAGCTCCGGATTGGTCCTTACCATTCAAGCTTATATGTGATGTGAGTGATTATGCGATAGGGGCTGTTTTGGGCCAAATGAAAGATAAAAATGCTCATGTCATCTACTACGCTAGTCGAACTCTTACCGGACCACAAATTAACTACTCCACCACGGAGAAGGAATTGCTAGCGGTAGTCTTCGCTCTTGACAAGTTTCTATCCTATCTTATCGGTTCCCCCATCACTTGTTTCACCGACCACGCAGCTTTAAAATATCTCCTTGCAAAGAAATATTCAAAGATGCACCTCATAAGGTGGATCCTACTCTTACAAGAGTTCAATCTCTCCATTAGAGATAAAAAAGGAGTAGAAAACGTCGTAGTCGATAACCTATCACAACTCTCGTCCGACGTACTTAGAGATCCCATACACATAGACGAGTACTTCTCGGATGAGTAGCTCTTTGCCACCTCTTCTTTGCCCTGGTTTGTGGATATAGTGAACTATCTTGTCACGGGAGCCGTCCCTCCCGAGTGGACACCGCAAGATAAGAAGAGGTTTATCATTTGGTCGTGCATATTTTTCTACGGTCATCCCCTCCTGTTTAAATATTGCACTGACCAAATCATCTGACGATGTGTACCGGATGATGAAATTCCTAAAGTCATCTAATTCTGTCATTCGGAAGCACGTGGAGGCCATTTTTCCGTGAAAAAGACAGCCGCTAAAATTCTCCAAAGCGGTTTGTACTGGCCCACAATGTTCCGGGATGTAAATAATGGTTGCAAATCTTGCGACAGGTGTCAACAGATGGGGGCGATTACCCGACGAGACATAATGCCATTAACCTCGATTCTCATCATTGAGGATTTCGATTAGTGGGTTATTAACTTCATGGGCCCTTTTCCCCCATCCTTTGGATACCTATACATCTTAGTCTCAATAGACTATGTTTCTAAATGGGTGGAAGCTATAGCTACCAAGACTAATGATAATAAAATGGTGATAAAGTTCCTGTAGGAACACATACTTTCTCACTTCGGTGCACCTAAAGCGATAATCAGTGATAACGACACGCACTTTTGCAATAAGTCATTTGAGAAACTTATGAAAAAGTTTGGGGTCGTTCACAAGGTTGGAACAACATATCACCCACAAACAAATGGGCGGGCCTAGATGACGAATCGTGAGATAAAAAACATCCTCGAGAAAACCGTCGATCCTAACCGAAAAGATTGGTCCCTTCATTTGAATGATTCTTTATGGGCCTACCGCACCGCATACAAGAACCCACTCGGAATGTCCCCATTTCACTTTGTATATGGCAAACCTTGCCATCTACTAGTTGAGTTGGATCACAAAGCGTACTGGGCCATAAAGAAGGTGAATTACGATATGGATAAAGCCGGTGAAGCTCGCAAGCTTCAACTGAACGAGTTAGAGGAGATACGTAACGATGCATATGATAATGCTAAGATTTCAAAAGAAAGGATAAAACTCGCACATGATAAGATTATTTGACGAAAAGAGTTTCAACCTGGACAAAAGGTACTCCTCTATAACTCCCGGCTTCATCTATTTTCGAGTAAATCGTGGTTCCGTTGGACTGGCCCATTCGTTGTGAAGAACGCATTCCCCCATGGAGCCGTGGAATTGGAAGATCCAAAAGGGGGTAGTACGTTCGAGGTTAATGGACAGCGCCTAAATCTGTATTTAGAGGCATATGTGGAAGAAATCGACACCATTTGGTTATCAGACCCCGTTTACGGGGTAAAGTGAGCTAAATTTGAGAGGTCGTCGCACCCCCGACGCGTATGGGGTGAATCCTGTGTATAGTAGGTTTGTATAGGTTAGGTTAGTTAGAACTGGTTAGGGTCCGAGTCGAGTCCGAGGAGAAGCACAAGCGTACATTTTAGAAGAACTCCATGTGCGAAAAGGTGAGTTTTTGGTGTTTTGTAAGGTCAGGTGTTAAGAGGAGTGTTTTGAAAATTTTTAGAAAAATGGGATTTTCGGAGTTCTAACACTTAGTTTTTTTTGGGGTTGTCAAAGTTCTGGATGTGCTGGAAATCTTAACATGTTCGCCCTTTCCTCACTATCAGGGCCGAACCAGTTCGCCCCTGCGATCGATAAAAAAATTAATTTCTCCAAACCGGTTCGCCCCAGGACCAAACCGATTCGCCCAGTCAGGTGCAGAAAATTGGCAGTCCCAATAGCCATATTCCCCCCTTTTCCATACATCCCCCTTTTCCCATACACCACCCCCAACATTTCCCTCCAAATCCTTCTCCCCTCACCCTCTTTCCCTCCAAATTCTTCCCACCAATTCCCCCCATCGCACCTATAAATACACACCCTTTACCACCATTTCCCTCACACCTCCATATCCATCCCTCTCACACCTCTATACTCTCCTAAAATCCTATTTCCCCATTTACCCACTCCAATGGCCAACGACGAATTACCCGTCAAATACGATTCCACCGACATCCTTCATGACGGCGATGATGTCTACCGCTCACTTCAAGAAAGCCTATGGGTTGAGGAGTTTTTCTCATGTTCTCGTACTGTCCACATTGAGCGAGCCATTAATTGGGAGGGACTGCCCCAAGCCATGAATGCCCTCTTCCGTCACCAACGGTGGCGTCAGTTTCTAGCCAATCCTGGCGAGGACGTGTGGATGGACGAGGCACGGGATTTTTACGACACTCTCGTCCACACTTCTGAGAATGCATATCAAGCTTATGTGGACGGGGTACCCATCCCACTTTCTCTCTCTATGTTCGCGCAAATCATGGGCGCCGACAATGTTCCATTTCCACCCAACTTTGACTATCCCACTTATGGCAACCCAATCCCGAAGCACCGATGCATCGAGCACATAGCACCCAACCACATTTGGGATCGCAACACTTTCGCGGTCGGAAACCTAGATGAAACCACCCGGTTCACTTTTATTATTGCTTGTGAGGATATTCTCCAAACCTCCAACAATTCTGCCATTCGCATCCGCCATGGAAATTTCCTCTACCACCTTCTTGGCAACCCGAGTACCATCAATCTCCCGCGAATCTTTTACTCGGAAATCATCGCTGCCACCATGGATAAAAAAGGCAAAACGGCTCTACCATATGCCCAGTTCATCACCTCACTCCTAAAGATTGCCGGAATTCAGCCACCGGCATGACAACCTCGTCTTCCCAAGCTTATTGGACTGGATTCCATCACTCGAAGCGTGCGCCAAATGGAGATGGTGCGTCCACCACCTGTGGTCGAAGATGTTAAAATGGGGGACGAGGAGGAAGAGTACAACGAGGAGGAGGATCCCGACTATGATCCGTAAGGGGACGACCTCAATGGGCGGATGGATCGACTCGAGGGGCGATTTGATGGGTTCGTGAACGACAACCGTCGCGACACCTCTATGATGATCCGACTCCAAGAGGAATTATATCGGTTGCAAGTGAGCCCAAATGTCTCTCTCCCCACATATTTTTATGATCCATATTGCCTCAATTCTCCCGGCCCATCCAACCCACCCGCCCCTTAGGTTGCTTATTTTGTGTTGGTTATGTAATGGTTTTCTTCTTTCCTTTGTCCACAGATCAATATGGTTGCATTATCTATAAATGGAAATTGGCTTGTTTCAATGGTGTGTTTTGTGCTTTCTTTCCATTTTTGTACGTTGATTCCTTGCTTGTTTCCTCTCCTTACTTTAATTTTTATTTTGTCGTATGTTTTGCCTCAGGACGATGCAAATGCCTAAGTTAGGGGGGGGGGGGGTATGCTGCGTTTTTATCAATCACAAAGTCCAAAAGTGGCAAAAATGTTTTATCAATCACAAAGTCAAAAAATGCCAAAAATGCCAAAAAAAAATCTGAAAAATTCAAAAATATTTTTCTACAAAATAAATAAAAATCGGAGTTAAAACTTTTCAAAATATCACCTTCATTTTATTTAAAGTCTTGAATTAAAATAAAAAATAAAAAAAATCAAACACACAAAGCCAAAAGTGACTAAGGATGGAAATTGAGCGTGAATTGACGACTTAATGAATAAGTGTGGAGATTAACAAACCCGGTGAGATTTTGAGCCTATCATCTTTTGTGAGTTTATAAATCAATCCGAGTTAATTGTTAACTCAAAGTTCATTTTAGCGGTCAGAATAAGTCGTCGGGATCTCAGTTCCTTCACTTTGATCGATTATGGGAAATGGAAGGTTGTTTTGAAAAATGCGCTAAAAAAATCTCTAAATTTAATTCACCTCGAGACGTATATGGTA
Source organism: Sambucus nigra (assembly GCA_949130495.1). NCBI lineage: Eukaryota > Viridiplantae > Streptophyta > Magnoliopsida > Dipsacales > Adoxaceae > Sambucus > Sambucus nigra. The sequence continues at coordinate 135,093,644 of OX422213.1, read as the reverse complement.
ACGCAATTAGAAATTCGGGCAATGAAGTAGGCCCTCATTTGATACCCAAAAACATTGGCCAGAAAAAGTGTGAAAAATTTATCCCCTTTTGCCACCCAAATTGAGCCAAATGAAAATTTTCCCCTTCGTTTGACAACCCGAAACACCCAATTAGCCTGAAATTATGAAAATCGAATATTCATCAAATAAAGTCCAAAAAGTGCATAAAAAGGGGCAAGAAAAAAAAATATATATATATAGAAGAATGCTCAACAAAAATAGCAAGAAAAAGAAAAGAGAAAATGAGCAATAGCCTGGAAGAAGCACAAACGGACACACTAAGAAAATTTTCCAATTCTGAAGTTCCCAACCGTTCCCATTTTACCCAACACACTTTATACACCGAAAAAGTCCTAACCGATCCCGAATCGTGAAATTGCTTACCGCGTGGAGAGTTAAGGCAAGATACTAGAAGAGATTAAAGGTGTGTATTAGAGATAATATTTTCGGTTTCCTAATAATCATAACCCGTTGACAAGATCCCTCCACCTCAAATAATTCGTCCTTCATATTCGTGTGCGTGAAATTTCGTTCCATTACATTTACTCTTAAAAATCACGCAAACCGAGAGAAATAGCAACATTTCGAGTGATTCGTTTGTGAGAGCACCCCGTGAGCACTTGAATCAAAATGAAATTTTGAAAAGTAACAGAATGGCCAATCCGTGGAAATCTAAGGTTTAAATTTTGGCTTCACACGTACACGAAAAATTGAGACTTACGAATACAAATTTATGGTGACTATTTTTTGGGAAAGTTCAAGTTATACATTTTTTGTGGATTTTGAATTTCTTTGACTCAATAAGGAATTTTGTGGGAATATTCACTGCAAACCCTCACGAGACACAACTCGTCCTACTAGGGTAACCTATGGGTTTAAAGGGTTATTGCATGCGTTAAATGCAATCGCTTACACGTGAAAATGGTATTATATCCATGTCCCGTGTTGGTTAGTTATTTAAACATGCTTAAATTCTTTTACATTGCTCGGGACGATTAAAGTTCTAAGTTAGGAGGTTTGATTAGGCATAAATATTGTGTATTTATCCCCTTAATTGAGAAGTTTTTATCACCTCGTGTAACGTAAAATCCATTGATTTCTTTTAGAATTAGTTCAACTGACCTTTTATATGCAGTGCATCGAGTTTTGTGTTTTTCTCATACATTTTGCAGGAAATTCATTCAAGAGTTTTAGAGGGTTCTTACACCCAAGAACTCTAGGTTTTCACTTTCTTCAACAAATATTCAAGTTCTAAGCTATTAATTCAAGGTTTTTCTTCTTCAAAAGTTTGTCTCTTTCATCTCTATTCTTTCAAGTTAATTTCTCTTTGCATGCTTTTGGTATTTCCTGATATTCCAATCATTGTTTGCATGTTTAAGTTATCTTTCTTTATGATTATGAATCCATACATATTAGATTTTACGTTTCATTAGATTCAACATGTCCAGCTAAGTTTTTAAGGGTTGGGGTGCATAAACCCCACCAGATGTAATTCATCAACATGGGAAATAAAATTTTGAATTAAAATCTTAGATGAATCGTTTTACGTAACTTTTGCAACCGTCGTAGGACTTTTGATCTCGTTTGCCCTAGGTAACCGGGATGCTTAAGAATGCGACGCGCGTGGTAGCTAATGCGACACCGCTTTACTCGTCCTTTGCTTACATACTGTGCGGGCTACGATCCCTCATATGTGTAATACTTGGGAGTACTAAAGATCATGTTCATTTAAAATTCTAATTCCGAATCTAGTATCCTACGAAGTGAATTGCTAGGGTGTGGGGGATTGTAACCCGACCTATTGTTCTCATTTCATATTTAAATCGTAAAACCATTTGTCATCAGCTTTTCGTTTAATTAGCATAGTTGCATATTATTTATTCTAGTTTCATTAGTTAATTATTCTCAAATTTGCATCTAGTTGTAGTTGTTCTGTATTCTAAATCACCTTTTCCTTCCTTTTAGAGTCAAAGCTAGGTTACCTTTTTCTTTCCAATGTCGTCACGACTTCGTTTGTCCTGTTTCCCTGAGGACCCATACCCGACTTACCGAAATTATTACTTGAGCAACAGGCTTGGACTTGAGCCTATATAGCACACACACTAGACACATTTGTGGTTACGTCAGAAACCTTAAGGTACATATCATTTGAGCGAGATGTACCTCATTCGAATGACCTGGAAAATTTTAGAAGAATTCGAGTTTTTCCAAACTTCTTTTGATCTTTATCTCATTTTTAAAAATTCTCCTTTAAATATGAGTGTGGAGCAGCATATTTCTGAGAGACTTGTCCAAGCTTCTTAAGTTCCCAAAATTATTTAAAATTCTCTCCAAGTTCATGTGTTTGATTTGAGAAAATATTTTCCAAACCAAAACCCTAATTTACACCAATATTTAAGATCCAAGAATCCTACATCTATATGTCTACTTGAGACCTCTTATGTTTTTGCATCAAAGTGGTTTTCTCTTTATAGTGTGAATGTTTCATGTGGTGGATATCATGTTCGGTATTGTGCGGCGACTAGAATGATCAAAAGATAGGTAAGATCGGTGGTATACCAAGACGTGGAAAAGAACCTGCATTGTGTGACTATTGGAATGCATCCAATAGTGACTGTGAAAAAGGTAACTAAAGACGAATAAACGTGTCAAGTCTTGAAGTCCTCGAGTCTATGAGTAAGTCTAATTTGTCCTTATAACTACAAGTATATCGTAGTGGACTTGTGTGGCTGGGTCGTCCGATATTTTTTCCATTGTGGATTTTCCTTGTATATCACCGTGTTGTGATTTACTTATTTCACCCTTGCTTATACTCACCTAGATGCATGTTTAGGCCAAGACTAAAATTGGTAAATTATTTTTTAACACCTATGGTTTTTATAATTTAGTGCAAGTTAATTAAAAATTGTGAAGATAAAATTTGGTGGTATTTTCTCTACAAACCCTAAGGCACTTAGATTTCTCAAATTGGTATTAGAGAGTAAAAAAGTAAATCACAACATTTGTGGTTTTCTAAATATGTGCAAGAAAATTAAAAATTGTGAAAATAAAACTTGGTTGTGTTTTTCTCTACAAACCCTTGGGCATATTAACTTTCTCACAAGTTTAAACAAAAAATTGATTCGTGTAACACTTAATATTTATATTTACACACTTTATGGACACTTATAATTTTTCAAGTAACACTTTAGTATTTATACAGGAAATGCAATAAAACCAAGGACATAATAATAATAATAATAAAATCCATATCATTAATAACATTCATTCTTCACAATTGGTCTTGAATTACATAACAACATTGACTTGTGTACATTATATCACTCCCAAAAAATACACATTAAAAATTACTTGTGTACAAAAATACTAAGCACTACTCCATCTTTGTCTACAAAATAACATCGAGTTGCGTAAATCATCCACTCCTAAAAAAATACAAGCAACTAGAACTTGTTTAAAAAATACATATTTACAAGACTCCTATTAGGCATCAACCGGATCATCGCGGGTAGATACATCCAATGGCCAAAGCTTCTCAAAATCAACGATCCTTTCAACATATTTATCAATCCAGGGTCGGGCCTTAGGCAGAGATTTATTGTGCCAAAAACTTGAAATCGTGGCATTGGGTACCCCTCTCTCAACTTCATAATAACAAAATGACTATTACAAACAAGGTCCATTTAAACAACTATTGGGATTTTTTCTGGCTTATTTCTCAAAGTCAAGAACGTAAGACGTTGCTTTAGGGTCCATTGGGCAAAAGAGTTGGCATGGCAAAATTTGTCAGGGTAAATTTTGCCAATACAAATATTTTTTTCTCACATTAGGATATCAAACACCAAATGAGGTAAAACAAGCTTTTTAGGCAAAATATCTTAATAACACATTTATGTCCATGTTATCGTATATAATAATAAAAAATATGTTTTTTTTTAATTTTCGTCCCAAGTTTTATTTAATAAAAAAATAGTTTTTCTTTTCTTTTTACTCCCCTTTTTTATTTATTAAAAAAAAGTAACAAATTATATATATAAAAAAAAAATTACCCCAAAATTATTTCTTAAAAAAACTAAAGAATTGTTTTTTTTTCTTTTCTTCTTCCTCCCTGTTTTTATTATTAAAAACAGTTTTTACAGTTTTTAAAAATGTTCCGAAAAAATAATTTTTAAAGTTTTTAAAAAATTTATGAAAAAACAGTTTTTATGTTACAAAAAAACGTTTAAAAATGTTACGAAAAAACAGTTCATTAAAAATGTTTTTGAAATTATTTATTAAAAAAAACTGTTTTTAAAAATGTTACGAAAAGACAGTTTTTACGTTAGGAAGAAACAATTTTTACGTTAGGAAAATAAAGTTTTTACGTTAAAAACAGTTTAAAATAGTTTTACAGTTTTCTTGACAATTTTTATAATATTAAAAAATATTTTTTTATAATATTAAAAATAATTTTTAAAACATTACAAAACAATTTTTAAATATTCTAAACAATTTTTTAAACTATTTAAAACAGGTTTTAAAATCGTTTTTTAAAACTTTAAAACAATTTTTATAATATATTCAAAACAGTTTTTATAATATTTTTATAATAAGATTTAAAAAAAATTGTAAAACATTTTCTTAATATTTTTTTATAATATTAATAACAGTTTTTAAAACATTACAAAACATTTTTTAAATATTCGTAATAGTTTTTTTAATTATTTAAAACTATTTTTAAATTATTTTTTAAAGATTAAAACCTTTGAAGAAGTTAGCAAATTTGTTGACAAATATTTCTCACTCAAATGGGTAAGCAAAGTTTGCCAACACCTTATGCATAATGAGTGTTGTACACTGGCAAAAAATGCCATGGCAAATTGTGCAACCAAACAACCAAAAAGTTGGCAAATTTTCGTATTTGCCAACTTTTTGGCATTTGCCATGATAAATAATGTCAACCAAACGGACCTTAGTGATATAAATATGCGCATGCCTTGTGCAATAAGATAGCCATATTCGGGCATAAGCAACCAATGTTTTTTATGGCAAGGGCTAGTAAAGTTATTCAATAATGAATGAATAGTATCATGAAACCATGGTTCAAAAATATCTTCATAAAACATTTTGTATTTTATGACTTATTTCATCAAATCGAATTTTACATCCCTCTAACCATCCAAATCACCACCCTTTTTAAGGAACCCACAGCACATCTAACCCATAATTCCCATTAGCATTGACATTGATTATCTTCTCAATGAAACATTGAAAGAACTATGGTATCTCATTCATATACTTTTGATACGAGGGTGTGTATATAAAGCACCACGATGTTGGGCCCATAAATGACTTGCAGTCAATGTTTGACGCCTTTCTCTGTTCTGTTGCGATCTTTGCCTCGGTCCTTGCATATTATAATGATGTTGGATCCTTTGTGGTTGACATTACATGTTTTTGTTCTTTAGCTATTGGTTTGCGTCCCCTGAGTCATCCTTTACCTAACCTCATTAAAGAAGGTTCGTGTAGCCACGGGAACGACTGTCTCCTTAAGCTTGTGTAACATTGCCCTTTGCTCATCATCGGCTGATCTTATCCATCTCTCCTTAGTTAAGATCGTCTACTGTTCGTATTCAACGTCTTTATATTTTACAAGTTCGGAATCGTTGTTAACTTATTCCAATGACCATCCAATTTACCCCAATGGTAGTGGATGACCCTCCCGTACATAAATAGACAATTCATGAGCGCATAGTAGGCCATACACAATCTATAACACATGTTCAAATGCCTTCACATCAACACCAAAAATGTCACATTTATTCATCTCCTCTAATATAAAATCAATGCTGAAATGCGACACCCACCCCATTTGTTCGGTAAATATTGGGATATTGTAAGCATGCTTGGTTTTATACAATGAGATCTCAAACTATTTCTCAATATCTGTTACTTGTAAACTCAAGAGAATGTCCATTCCCACCCACACTAAGTCAAAGGTTTATTGCGATTGTCCAAGTGATTCTTTAACTTCCCTTACGCACCTTCGAAACGATTTGTTGTTCGGTTACCGCGGTGTTTGATGAAATTAATCCAAGCATAAACAAACACTCTTATAAATTTTACCATGTTTGAGATATTTACTTGATGGCATCGGGGAAAGCTTCCCAATAAACATTTATCAACAACCATGCTTCATCAAAATCTTACTCCATAGGCGATGTAAAATGTGCACAACTTGTAATTTTCATGTGGGAATACATTCCTTAATGCATCCATTCATGCATACGAATTCTCGATCGATAATAAACACATCAGGGGTTGCAGATGGATCAAATAATATCTTTAGCCATCCCAAATCCCATTATTAATTCTCCACCTTCTCTGAAACTAAGAAAGCAAATTCAATGGCATAAGTTCAACCATAAAATGTCATCCCAACCATCTCAAAAAGTGGCATCTTGTAACAGTCAGTCTTGTATGTACAATTTGCAAACACAATAAATGAAAAACACTTCGTTAATTGAATGGATTTGGTATGGGCCCAAAATATGTCTTCCACTTCCCTGGTATTCTCATTATGCCTATACCAGTCTACATAATGCATTGCACTTTTACCCCCTATTTTTTGGATTCAACTTCTCTTTTGCATTGTAAATTGTCCTCATAGTTGACTCATTGGATTCATGCCAACATTTTAGTGTAGTTAAAATTACGACTAGCTTTACACCGCTTAAATTCGTCTCCTCCATAATTTTTTTCTCTTCAGTGGTTAAACTCTCGACATATGGATGGCCAACAAGAGTCTAGGGAAGATAGTGGTTGTTCAACCCATTACAAACTTGAAACATCCAATGATATCCTTCTATTGGAATGCCCTTAAAAAAAAATAGACAATTGCACTTCTTTGTGGAAGAATCTATCTTAGGTTTCTTCATATAATCATTTGGCCTTTTATGATCCCCATAAATTCCTCCTCTCTCACACCTCAAGTGAAGACGGCCCTTCTGTGAAGACGATGAAGCCTTTGACTTGGTGGTTAGACAACAGTTCGTACCAATCTAGTCTTATTTTGATCCCAATCAATTAACTCGTGTTCAGAAGCAAATACCTAAAATAAATTACAATAACTTTTATTAAGTTTAGAATAAAACAATTTTAAGAACAATTTTGAAATAAACTATAAAAACTTTGATTAAATGTAATTGAACAAACCTGATCAGTAAAAAAGTGTTTGTTGACATCAATATTTAGAGCAAACTCATTCTTTTTGTCGTCATATCCTTCAATAATTGCCTCATAAAAATGAAATGTGTTAAAGTCCATCCATGGATCTTGGAAAATATTAACATGTGATTCATTTACAAGTCGAGACATAGGTAACGAAATATAATGACCATTCAGCATCTCCACAACGAAAAGTAATCAACATTTTCGCCATCTCCACAATGAATGAATACTTATTTAAAAAAATATTTAATTCGGCATCTCCACAATGAAATATAATGAACTTGTTCAATATCTCCACAATAAATGAAAAATTATTCAAAAATTAATTTCATTCGGGATCTTGAGAAATCTCTAGTGCTCTTGGGTCGTATGAAAACACCACTAATTTTTAATTTTCACAGTTTTAGTAAACTTTTCATAGATTTAGAAAACCCACAAGTGATGTTTTAAACAATTTTACCAATTTATTTCTTGACCTAGGCATGTATCTAGGTGAGTATAAGAAAGAATAAAATAATAAAACCACAACATGACGATGTACGAGGAAAACTCACAAAGGAAAAAATCTCGGATGACCCAACTACACAAGTCCCCTACGATATAGGTCTAGTTATAAGGAAAAATTAAATTTACTCACAAAGTCGAAGCTTTTAATAATTGACGCACTTCTTCTTCCCTTGTTACCTTTTTCGCATCCACTGATGGATGCCTTCCACAACGTATGTGCATTCCCACGTCTCGGTATCCCACCGATTTTACTTGTCTAGTGACTTGTCCAGTCGTCTCTCAACATAAACACGGTATCCACTGCACAAAATGCTTACAATATGAAAAGCAAACCAATATGATGCAACACAAAAGAGATCAAAAACATACATATAGATTTAGGATTCTTGGATCTCAACTTTAGGTATAAACTAGGGTTTGGGAGGCATAAGATATAATTTGAAAAATTATTTTGGCAAAACCCCTCTTATAAACTGATGTCAGGCCTAAGTATTTACAAAAAACATTTTTCAAGGTGGCACATTTTTCAAGAAAACTCGTTCTAACAAAAATATGTGGTTCATTCAAACGTAGTATGCATTCTCATTCGAACCAAACTGAACCTTGTTTGGACGATAATAACAACATCGCTTAAACGAGAGTATCGAACGATCTTCTAACGAACTTTTCTCTATAAACAGTGAAACCTCATTTGAAGCTCGTTTGAATGAAACCATATATCTCATTTGAACGAAACTATGAATTTGATTTAAGGAACATAGGAAACTTATTTGAACGACTTAAATAAAAAATATTTTTTCTTTAAAAAACATTTTAAAAAACTACCTCATAAATATTTTATAAAACAACACCCAAACGTATCTAGGGATCAAACATAAATATGTATTCATACCATTATTGAGTTAAATATAAATATAAAAACTCAGCACGTAACCTAATATATCCTCTATGACTCTTTAACTTTGATGCATGGTCTTCAATCACACTTCATAAGCTTGCAGTACACATAACTCAAATCCTAACAACCTATGACTTAAGCAAATTTTGTCCAAACACGAAATTAAGCCAGTACATACAAATTGACTTCATTCATAAATTTGTCCTTACATATCTCCATATCAAAATATAATGAACATGTATGACATCTATACAATGAATGAATACTTATTTTTTTAAAATTGAATCGGTATCGTGATACCGAAAAATGTCTTCGTTGTAGGTATCCCAATACCAAATGGGACTATAAATATTTTACCACCATTTCCTTTTTTGAGATAAATTTACATCATCAAAACAATATAATGGGTTCATAAGTAAAGTCGTATACCTCTTACGATTTTTGGGACTAGTTTGATGTGATATTGAAACCCCAAAACTTACACCATTATGTTACTCACTTTCCATGGTATATATGGGTTGAAATGCTAAAAAATGTATCAAAATGGTCAGAAAAGTATGTGCTATCAATGTAATAACAATATCCAATGAGAAACAAACGTTTTTTAGAGGTTTGATTAGGCTTGTGTGGGGAGAATGAAACCCAAGAGAGAACGCCAAGTCTCGGGAGTGTTGGCTGATGTTGGAGGATTTTACAAAATGAATGTCGGGACCTTTGTTTGTTTGTTTAACATTATATATGATGCGGTGGTAAATAGAAATTTCCAACTTATTTTAGTGTGGTATTATGAAGTATATTTACGGGTGTCAATTGCAACACTCGAGTGTAAATGGCTATTCAAAATTCAAAAAACGAACACAATAAGGATATTAAAGGTATTTGTCATAAAAAATATCTATTTGAAGTGGATTTTACATATTATATATATAATATATACAAACAATAAATAAAATCTTATCCATTCATGACGAATCCTATATAGTGGGGTAATCAATTTAACATAGTTGAGACAAATTAAACTACTCTTACACAAGTCAATATTTTTTTTATCTTGTTCCCTAAAGTCATTTCTCAAAATATCATATATTTTTTTATCAAGTCAATAAAGGTTCACTTAATATTCTTTATTTTTTGTAATCATATAAAATAAAAATATTTATTTTATTTATAATCTTTCAGAGAAAATATTATTGTTAAGATGTTGTGAATTGTCAAAATCGATGATAGATTGGCACAATGTATGTTTATTAAATAGTGTAATGTTAATTACACCCTAAAAATAAACCCATTGAGGTGGCAATAATACATTATATGTTGTTTTTATTGGACGTCATGTGAACTCCACACATTAATCAGTGTATTGTTGACACCTTAGCTGGGTATGATTGTTGGGTCTATTTTTCGGATATACATAGTAATACTTTATTAAATAATATAAAAAAATACAAATATTATTGGAATCTAGAAAATTCGAAAGGATACGGATAAGGATTGTTTTGCACATTATTCGATCAGAAAAATATGAGGATACATATAGTGCACTTTTAAAGGGATACGAATAATAAATAGTCTGGTATTTGTCCAATATCTGTCCGTTTTGTAGGTATACATTTTCAAAATGAGTCAGCCATACCCTACTTTCTTTAATTAAGAATTCCAATTCGAAAAACAAACTTATATCTCAAGTTTAAATTTGTTAACACTCTTTAAGGATGGTGATGGTGACCCTTTTATTTAACTGCTCGAAATATTAAAATAACAAATAATTAATTATCTTGGGAGTTCAAGAAAATTAATGATTTATTAATTTAATGACTCAGCCAGTAGAGTGTGAGGATCACCATGACCCTCTTTTAAGAGAGTCAACGAATTTAAACTCGTTTGTTATGCTAATTAAGGAGGCAAAATATTATAATTTTCGAAATCATCTAGGAGAAACTCTAAAAATGGGTCCTTATCTATATTTTTAATTTTATATTTTTAGTTTTTTGTTACACCCCAAAATTTAATTTTATTAAAACAGTCAATCCTTTTAATTGTTTCCAATTTTAGAGTCTTTTGAAAATTTTGACGAATTTTCCAATATTTTTATTGAAATTTCAACAAATAATATTTATTTGAACTAATTCTTATGATTTATGAATACTATTACTTTAAAAAAACTATTACAATTACTAGTGTAGTGGGTTATTTTTGTAAGACTTTGGGGTATTCTAATGTAATGGATCACTTGTTTAGATATAGGGTCTAATTTGGGTTAAATTACGGATATAGAAAATTTAGGGGGGGCTAAAATTAATATTTCAGTTGGGTCCCAATGCACCAGCCGCACTTCCTTACCCCTTGAGCTGACCCTAATAATTTTATCATATCTCATCTTTGGTATTAGATGCGATGATTAAGATCGGAGAAATATTTCAAGTAAGCATCTTATTCTATTACTTACAGGATAAAACTCTCTCCTTTGATAAAAAAAATCCTAAATAATTTATTAATAAATGTTGAATTCATTTTTTTTAATTCTTCCACATAATTCTCTCTCTCAGTGACATATTAACCATTGATCAACCACATCTTCTCCCCTACATGCGCTCTCTCGGATCATCGTGATCATGCTGCTTCCTTCAATAAAAAATTTCTCACCCAAATATGTTCTCACTATCTATCTTTGTTGTAGCTTCAAATATGCACATATATTTGTGTGTAGATTGATATATAAGTATATATATGTAGATATATACACATAATTTGTGTATAAACAAGCATATATATAAGCACAAATTGTACTAAGGCTAGTTAAAAATTCAACCACGCTTTTTAAGTTTTCTTGTGCTACTGTTAGTTTAAGATTCAATAACATCTTTTGTATTGTTACTCTTATGTTGATTTTGTTTTTAGTCTCAATCAGCAAACATACAAATATGTTTGTGGAAAGATTTGAGTTTGTGAAAGTAAAAATACAATAGATTTTCTTCTTCTTATAATATTTAAATTTGATTTACCATCTTTTTTTTCCTTGTATGGATATTTGTGATAGTTCGAAGAGGTAAGTTTGAGACTTAAACAATTATTTTGTTATTTGTTAAAGTTACTTCATTCAATTATTTTAACACTTAAATTTACTTTTTTATTTTCTCTTAAAGGTTACAATGTTAAATAAAAAAAGTTTCTTTAAGAAATGAAAGAACCTCAAAGAAACCATTATGTTATAGTCACCTTTTCCCCTTTTAATCTCATTTTGTTTCTTGACACCCCCCTCCCCCCCCCCCCCCCCCCCCACAATGACGTTCAAAAGTCCTACGACTAGACTCTATTATCCTATAGTACTACCTAGTTATCTATTCTAGTCTTTTACTAAACAACTATGACTTTCGGTGACTTTTTAACAACCTCTAACTGTCTATACCGACGTCCGATAATGGTTCCTAGCGATGACAAGGGCCATTCCCCTGGAAAATATCTCAGAAAATATATCATAGTGACTTTTGGTAAAATAAAACATGAAGGAGGATTAAATTAAATATAAACCTTTTACTTATGTACTATACATCAATTATAGGAAATTAATTAGCCATAATTACTAAATTTATATCATCAGCACAACTTTTGCAAACATTACATGATTAATTTAAAAATAAAAAATAAATGTATATTTTATATAAAAATTAAATCTTTATAAAAACTACTCTAATTTTTTATTTATTTCATTACCTTACCTAAGGAACAAATGAAGAGAACCAACATGAAAAAAAACTAAAAAATCCACCAATTAACCTATTCCTTATGATAGAAATTCATTTTTTTATCAAAATTTGTAGACTAATAGGAATGTAAGTGTTCAACTTGCAAAGGAAGAAATCCTCTCTAGCTGCTTTAGTTATCTGATTGTTATAAGCATTATCATCTTGGGTGAAAAATCAAATCTAGACATAGTGCTTTCATCCATTAGGTGGAATAAATTCAAACTAATGAACTTCAAGTCGATGAGTGACATATTAAACAATATTACAAGGTTGTCATGAATTTTAATTTGCTATTAAGGTTCATGTGTCTAAAATATGTAAAATTCACTGGTTAATCAATTATATATATTAGTTGGATAAACTAGAACATGTAAATGGTAAATTTCAAAAAATAACTAATTAGTGGTTAGTAATAATGCATTTGTAATGATTGTAAATGTATTGTGATAAGATTTTTTTGGATGATTAATGAAATATATTTTTATCTCTCAATTTTGTCTTCTCTTGTCTCCTTTCTCTATATATCTTACCTTCATCCTTTAATTTTATCTTTATATTTCTTGAAATTAAATTAAAAAGATAGTCTTCCCTAGAGCATGACAAATTTTGTATCAGGGCTTGGTCATCCCTTCCCATGCAACTCTCAATACAATAAGAAACCTTTGACTAATTGATTAGCGACAATGGTGATAATTAGAGAAAATAATGAGATGAGGTTAAAGGAACAATCAACCTTATAAAAAGGGTTCATTAATATTCAAAGTCACTTGTAAATTGTTGTGAGCCAAATCGTAAGACAACACTTCCAGCGACTTCATCGAAGAAAAATAAGATAAGGGAAGTCATCAAGTAGTCATCTAGGGTATTTAAGTCCCCTTTACCGTCTGATAAGTTGAATGTACCTGTACGACCACTTTTTCTTGTGGTGCCCTAATCTAATAACGTGATTCGAAAGATCGAAGAAGTTTAGGTAGGTAAATAATGAATGGGATTTTGAAACTTAAAATCTTTTACCCCTTATCCTCCCATGAGGTCTTTTTATAATATTTGATGTGCTTTTGGCTCTACTCTAAGCCTTTACCTCATCTCAAACAAAAGTTATATGGGAGTGGTTTGAACCTATTTCTTTTATTCCTATGATTGTTTAGTCATGGGTTTTATCCTTTTAAGATTAGGAATATGTAGGGGATATTAATCCTATAATAATTCTAAGTACTAATTCGGCCCCAGAATACAAGTAAAATATAAAAAATTCACTACACCAAATAGCAAAAATTATCACGGTCCATGACTATGAAAAATAATATTGGTCACGGTCTGACCGTGACAATATCAATGGGGACCATTTTGTGGATCAAAATCCAAATCAGTGACCATTTGGAAGAGTTACTGTCTCATCCATTACCTAAAGCTGGTGATATGGTCATGGTCAGTAACCGTGACCACTCATCAAGGTTCATGGCTATGACCCGAACTGCGACAACTATTTAATTGGTCACGATCATGATCTTTTATCCAATGCCGTGAAAATATGTTCATTAGTCATGTGTCAAGACCGTGACCCCTCGCTATGAACATTAGTTCATTGGTCACAATTCATGACCGTGACTCCTTGTCGTGAACATAGATTCATTGGTCACAGTTCATGATCGTGACCCATTTCTTTACCCATGAAAATTTTTCACAGTTTTGAATCATGACCAATAATAATTTTTTTTTTTTTTTTTATTTGTTTGTTCCCAAAAAAAAAATCATGTACATATTTCAAAAATGTCATACAATTCCATTATAAAACTATTTAATACATAAATCCAAAAGCAATAAATTAAAATTATCAAGCCATCAAATTAATTACATGAATCCAAAACTAATAATATTAAAATTCTCAAAGCGTTCCTTGTTATCCCCGAAGCTTATGCAGTCTCGTTATAATCGACGTTTGTGTCCACCCGACTAGAGCCACATATATTACAAAATGTTTTAAATGTTAATAGTAATAGGTATTGACCAATACAATGTTCCTTACCCAAAGTTACATATATTATCAAATGTATTAAGCATAATTTATAAGCAAAGAGTTATCATCTTAACTATTATCATGTCGGTTGTATCATAATTACTAAACTCGAATCGATATCTTTACAAGTTTAAATTGTTAACTCGATATTGATCCATACCTAATAAGACGAAACCCATTAACTTATAACTTTGTGTCGTATTATCATGTCAGTTGTATGATAATTACTAACCCCTAACCATTATCTTAACAAGTTTATCATGTTAACCTTATATTAACTCAAACCCGATAGGACATTAACTTATAATTTTGTATCGTGTTATCGTGTCGGTTGTATTAAAAGTACCAATCCCAAATTGTTATATTAACAAGTCTATCATATTAACCCGATATTGACCCAAACCCAATAGGACTAAACCCATTAACTTATATTTTCATATTGCGTTATCATCTCGATAATATCATAATGATCAAACTCGAATCATCATCTTAATAAGTTTATACTGTTAACCAAATATTGACTAAAACCCAATAAGACATTAACGTATAATTTCGTATTGTGTTATCGTGTCATTTATATCCTAACTTACCAATACTGAACCATTATAATAACGTGTTAACTATATATTAACCCAAACCCAATATGACTAAACCCATTAACTTATAATTTTGTGTCAGTTGTGCCATAATTATCAAAATCGAACCATTATCTTAACAAGTTCATTGTGTCAACTCGATATTGACTCAACCCCGATAGGACATTAACTTATAATTTTGTGTTGTGTTACCATGTCGGTCGTATCATAATTACCAATCCCAAACTATTATCTTAACAAGGTAATTGTGTTAACCCGATATTGACTCAACTCGATAGGAAATTAACTTATAATTTTGTGTCATTTTATCGTGTCGTTTTATCATGTCGATTCTATCATAATTACCAAACCCGAACCGTTATCTTGACAAGTTTATTTTATTAACTCGATATTGACTCAAACCCAATATGACATTAACTTATAATTTCATAGTGTGTTATCGTATCTGTTTATCATAGTTTCAAAACCCGAACCGTTATCGTATTAACTCGATATTGACCCAAACCCAATAGGTCTAACCCGCTAACTTATAGTTTTGCATAGTGTTATCGTGTCGATTGTATCATAATTACCAAACCAAAACCATTATTTTAACAAGTTTATTGTGTTAACCCGAGAGGACATTAACTTATAATTTCATTTTGAGTTATCATGTCGTGTAATCATATATGTTGTATAAAAAATTACCAATCGCGAATCGTTATGTTAACAAGTTTATCATGTTCACTAGATGTTGACCCAAACCCGATAGGACTAAACCCATTAACTCATAATTTCATGTTGTATTATCGTGTCGGTTGTATCAAAATTATCAATCCCGAATCGTTGTGTTAACACGTTTTAACTCGATGTTGACCCAAACCCTTTAACTTATAATTTCCCATCATGTTATCATATATTTTGTATTAAAATTACCAATCCCGAACTATTATTAAAGGGAATTAAACTGATCAATTTTTCTAATCCCATATTGATAAATATAAGTCCCCTCTATATGGCGTGCACTATTAAAGAGGTTTTTGCGCGGGCCAACTGTAACCTCTCAATTTTTCATTG
Organism: Sambucus nigra; assembly: GCA_949130495.1. NCBI lineage: Eukaryota > Viridiplantae > Streptophyta > Magnoliopsida > Dipsacales > Adoxaceae > Sambucus > Sambucus nigra. Next base: position 135,077,579 of record OX422213.1, on the reverse strand, counting down.
AAAATAATTATTACTATGTCTCATTTTTTCTTGAGAAGATATATAAAAAGGAGTGTGTGAACATGACCAGTACTTTAAAACATGAATGAGAAACAGATAAAGGTATAATTTTTTTTCACGTGTGTGACAACATACAAATACTAGAAGTTTCATTCAATTAATCCTAAAATTACTATGAGTCCACTGAGTAATTAATGTTTTTCAATTAATCAATCAGACACAACAAGTTCAATTTTAGTTCAATTAATCCTAGAATCACTATTTGTCCACTAAATGACAAATACCTTCCACCAATTTGTGTTCACCCAAACATCAACCACTTAAGGAAGGGGTCAACACGTTCACAACAGCTATCTAAGAGGATATATACACTAACAAAAAATAAAATTATACATAAACTCTCAATGAAATGAAGGATCATCTTCAAATGAAGATATCCTTCATCTGTACAATATCAAATTCAAATAATTAATATTTTTTAATTAATCAATCAAATACAACAAGTCCAATTTTAGTCCAATTTTAACTCAATTAATCCTAGGATTACTATTGTTACACTAATTATAGACTTTCCATTAATTTGTGTTCACCCAAACATCAACCAGTTAAGGAAGGGATGAACACGATCACAATAGTCAATCAAGAAATTGAAATATATAAGACTATTTTACATAAAAAAAAAATATAAGTGAAATTACTTGAATAAAGAAATCAACTAAAATTAGATGAGCTTCAATAAATGTTTTCCAATTATGTGCACATGGAATGAGAAGAAAAAATGTTAACAAAAATACAATTGCAATAAGAAAAAATGTTAACAAATAAATAAATAGCCATAATTAATTATATACAAATGTACATACCATAATTACATATATGTACATTTGTGTATGTACACACACACACTCACATAAATATGCAAACCCCTCTTATGTGGTTTGTATCGTATTAGAACGGGTTCGTATAAAATATTAAGTAAGCATGTAAATGGATCATGTGGTGGCAAATCGTCAAACGTGATTTGATATATGGTATTTTAGTGTTAGTTAAAATACTAAGACCTAAAACAATTGGAAACACAAACATACATATCTTAATTAATAAAGGCTAAGGTCTCACTAAAAAGGCACATTCTTAATTAATAAAGGTTAAGGTATACTAAATAAAAACTAGTTTGATTTTAATAAATTCATGTTTGGTAAATATGTGAAATTGAGGTCAAGGTCTCACTAAACATAAAAATAATTAGGGTGTCTAAATATGTGAAATTAATGTTTGCTATAGATGTGAACTTAGGGTTTTTGCACCCCCACCCCCCTTAATTCTTGATTTGTGGACTATGTCCCCTAACATTTTTAATTTATCTTTAAATCCACTACAAGAACTAGAATCCAATCTATAAAATTACCAATTAAAATACCATAAAACCTTATAAAAATACCAAATCTGAAAAATCAAAGTTGATCCCAAATATACATACATAAATTAAATTTGACCCTAAGTATACATAAGTATAAAAATATACATAAGTATGTATGCTTGTGTATGTATATGTATATATACACAAGCATATATATACATACATACATACATACATATATATATATATATATATATACATACATACATACATACATACATACATACATACATCAATGCAAAAAGAGAAAGAGAGAGAGTAACTTGAGCATTACGGTGATAGTTGGTGGTGGTAGACAGTAAGGGTAATCGATGGTATTTCGTAAAGAGAGGCCATTGGTATTTTGCACATAGAGAGAGGGATAGATAGATAGATAGATAGATAGATAGATAGATAGATAGATAGATAGATAGATAGATAGATAGATAGATAGATAGATAGATAGATAGATAGATAGATAGATAGATAGATAGATAGATAGATAGATAGATAGATAGATAGAGAGATAGAGAGAGAGAGAGAGAGAGAGAGAGAGAGAGAGAGAGAGAGAATGAATGAAATAAGTCATAGCGGGCATATTTATATCTAATTAAAAATGTAGTGGGCCGATTTTATGTATAATTCGTAGAGTAGGTCACACATATAAAAACCAAATTCAATTTAGTCAAATTTTATCTTATTAAATTAGGTGAACCTAAACATGCAATATATGGAGACTTAATGAAAATAAAGCACAACCCAATAAACAAAAGATATGAGATGAGGAAAAATTTCCCTCGAAAAAAACTTATATTTAAGCATTGTTTACAACCGGCTATTACAGAACGATAATTACAGACTTACAAAACTTAGATCTCCACAAAGTGACGTAGCAATATCTTTACTTCTTGTTGTCAATATCAAACGATGAAGATCCAACACCATCCCATAACAAGATCCACTTGCCTCGGTATCCAATGATCAATAGTATTCCTATCGTCAACAGTAGAAATTCAACTCTACAAGGGTATGAACATGTATGGTGTTCTTCTAGGGTTTGATAAATGCTCAACAAATCATCTGAGGGATTGGATTTGGAAAATAAAAGGGTTTAAAACAAATTGGGGATTTAAGACCTTTTGGATATTTATGGGGAAATAAATTTTGCCAAATGTTTTGAGAAAAGTTTATCACACGACACCTTTTTAGAGAAAACACAAATTTTGAGGAGGTACAAATTCGAGAAATCTCATTCGAACAAAAAAAGGACCTCGTTCGAACGAAAATAGTACCTCGCATGGAAGGGTTCTAACATTTTATTTTGGAAAGTTAACTTTTAATTTTGTTTGTATAAGAATTTAATTTGTGTTTCTTTACTCACTTTTCTCATTCTCCTTACTTTTCATGTCATGCAGATAATGCATGCGGTGTCCACCAGGGTTGATCAGCTACTCAGGATGAATGATGTCCTTCATGACCAGGCCAACGACAAGAAGAACACTCTTACTAACAAGAGTAGTTAGGTTATTGAATTAGAAGGAAATATGAATGATGAGATAACTTATAATAAAACGTGATGGGATAGGAAAGTCCAAACTACTTCAGTTAGAGTTCAGTAGGGTTGACACGAGTTGGAAACCTCAAGAAGGCCTTTGCCCAAAAGACCCCACAAAAGCTAATTCTATAGAGGAAAAAATGGACTTTTAGGATAGTTGGGAGGCCAACCTGGATAAGTATTTTGACGAAGGATTTGAGGTCGGGGTGAAAAAGGTTATTATGTAACTAGAACAATCACGTGACAGTTGTCTTTAACCTTGGTTAGCTAGCTAGACTTCAAAGTGTCAATGTCCAAGAAAATTACCCAACATATACCAAACACCCCCTCCGTCGAGAATCACGTCGTAGGCAAAGGGCAAGATTCCTTGACAGTTGGTGAAGAGGTCAAGCAGATGGTTATTGAACCTTTTTCTCCTATTGAGGCAGCCAAAAAAGGAAATAATGATGCTACTAGCTAGGGGGAGGTCACCTAGATGCCGTGAGTTTTTGTTCCTACTTCCCTATCTTTTTTTTCATTGTAATCTGTTTGGCTACTCCTTATAGGCCTTATGCCATTTACTTTTAAATCAATGAATTTTTGTATTTATCTTTCATCATTCTTTATCATATACAATTAATCTACTAGATTAATTTTATAATTAATCAGCTGAACTATTAATCGAAACTTGTAAGTTAAGATTCTTATTTAACTTGACTGGTAGTCGGTGAGATCAGGATCTGTGACTGATCTTACTAACCTGTAAAATAATTAATAAGTTAAATAACTAACTAGTTGATTAAAATTTGCAGTTAAACTTCTTATTGAACTTAATTGGTAGTCGGTGGAGCTGGGGTCTGTGACCAATCTCATTGACTTGTAAAGGAATTAACAATTAACTAGATGATTAAGGATTGTAAGTTAACCTTCTTATCTAACTTAATTGGTAATCAGTGGAGTTGGGGTATGTGACTGACTCTATTAACATGTACTATTAATCAAAAGGATAAATAATTAACCATTTGATTTAATACTTGTAAGTTAACCATCTTATTTAACTCAATTCGAAAGTTATACCACTATTGTCAAGTGGGTTTGATGGCAATTGTTAGGCGACCGACTTATGTCTAAGTAGTACCACCCATTCCTAGGTGGGTTTATGCCTATTCTAGGCAGACAAGCCATGTTAGGTTGTATTACTGTTTCAGGTGAGTTTGATACCAAATCTCAGGTGACCGACTTATTTTCTAAGTCGTACCACTCATTCGTAGGTGGGTTTATGCCTATTCTAGGAAGACCAACCCTTGTTGGGTTATACTATTGTTTTCAAGTGGGTTTGATTGCATATATTAGGTGACCGACTTTTGTATAAGTCGTACCACCCATTTATTGGTGGGTTTGCGACTATTTTAGGCATACGAAACTATGTTGGCTTGTACCACTATTTTCAAGTGGGTTTGATGTCAAATATTAGGCGATCGACTTATTTCCAAGTCATACCACTAATTCTTAGATGGGTTTGTGTGTATTCTAGGTAGATAAACCCATGTTGAATTGTACCACTATTTTGAAGTAGGTTTGATGCTAGGGCTTCATCTTAGAAGCACAATTTACCAAAGAAATGCATTTATTAATATGGATAATCTTTATTGAACTCAAATATCGATAAAATTTCCTAAGGTTCATGGCATTCTATCCAACTCCTCCAGGAGGTATGATCTGCCTCCTCCCTTAGAGATAATTCGGTATGGACCTTTCCAACTTGGTGCTAATTTTCCAACAGTGGACTTCTTGGTGGTTGGTAGAAGCTTCCTAATCACTAGATCTTTAACTTGGAACTCTCTGATTTTGACTTTCCTATTGTGCTGTTTAGCGAGATCTTATTAATATGCTGGAAGGTGAATGAGATTATGCTTTCTCAATTCCTCTACTAAGACAAGCTCATGATCCAGAAGGTTTCTGTTGTGTTCGTCCCCATAGATATCAGTCTTTAGAGTTCTCAAGATGATTTCCAATATGATGATTACTTCCATTACGTATTCCAAGGAGTATGGGGTTTCCCCTATTGATCATCTAGGAGTTGTTTTATAGTCCCTAAGGATGGATGAAAGTTCGGCCACCCATCTTCCCTTTGCATTCTCTAGTCATTATTTGACCCTAGCGAGAAGAGTATTGTTGGTAATTTTTTCCTACCCGTTGCATTGTAGGAATCCCACTAAGGCGTAATGAATTCGGATCCAAAATTCTATGAAAAAATTCTTAAAGATGTTATTTCAAACTGAGATCTATTTTTTGTCACTAAATCTCCGAGAATATCAAATTTAGTGAAGGTGTTCCTCCACACAAATTGTCTGGCGTCAGCCTTTCTAATAGGAGTTGCAGGTTTGACATCCACCCATTTGGTGAAGTAATCTCTGGTAGTTATCATGTACGTCTTATTCCCTAGTGATGTAGACAAAGGTGCCACAATGTCCATGCCCCACTAAAAAAAAGCCACAGACTTGTGAGAGGGTTAAGATCGTCGGTTGGCTGTTTGATGATGGCGGAGAAATATTAACATTTTGGACTTTTATAGATGAACCAAACAACGTCCTTCTTCACTAAAGGCCACCAATAGACTTGGAAGATCACTCTATAGGATAATGATATTCCACTTACGTGAGCTCCGTAACTTCCTTCGTGCATCTTGTTGATGATGTCTTCCACTTAATTTAGGTGGCCACACTTGAGGAGGGGGCTTATGAATTATTATCGATAAATTTTCCCCTTAGAATTGAGGCAAAACCTTATCTTGGATTTTCATTTATGATATCCTTTACCCTATTGAGGCAGATTTCCATTCTTTAAGTAGGCGGCGATGATGGGGTCCATCCAAGAAGGGATCAATTCATCTTGCATGACTTCTGGGGTAACCATTGGGTTATCAATATTTAGTCGATTAATGTACTCCACTTTAATAATCTTTTTTACATGAATGTAAATTACTAATGCCAATGTGTCTAAGGCATCAGTCTTAGTGTTATATTTCCTCGATAACTTTTCTAATAACACTGACCTAAAAGCCTTTAAGATTTTTCTTGCCTTATACCGATAGGCAAGCATCCTAGTGTCTCTGGCTTCGTATTCTCTATTTAATTTATTAAAAATTATACGAGAATCATAGTATATTGCAATATCTTTTACTCCCATGGTAATCTCCTTTTGCAGTCTAAAGATCATGACTTCATACTCTGCCTTATTATTAGATCCTTTGAATCAAGTTGAGTTGCTTACTTGATGAGGCACACTTATGGTGTGACAAAGACAATTCCCATGTAGGTTACTTTTTCATTGGATGCTCCATAAAAGAATAGTTTCCATTTCTTCTCTTTATCTTCTAGTTGTAAATTAAGCATCTCTAGGTTGGGTCTCAATTGAAATTCCTTCCTTATGGGTAACTGAGAACTTAACAATGAAGTCGGCTAAAACCTTCCCCTCAATGATTGTTTTGGGATCATAAATGATGTCAAACTATGCCAACTCAAGTGACCATTTAGTCATCACGTTAGACATATTTTCTTTCTTTAGCACTTTTTTCACTAGTTAGTCGAGGGAGTTCTTCAGAGCTCATGTGCTTGAAACTGTTGAACAATCTCAACCTCGAGATGGAAGATTTGAAGGAAAAGACCATCTTTTTAGTCGGCTTCACTGGAAAAATGATTATGCCTTTAGGAAAGGTTGTACTGCCAGTACTAATTGGGAATATCTTAAAGTTTATTAAGTTCTTAGTCGTGGACTTGGAGTCCCCCTATAACGGCATCCCAAGACGAGGATGAATCCATGCCAGGAAGGTCGTCCCATACACTTATCACTAAAAACTCAAATGTATTACCGACCGGGGGATAATGGAGATAAGGGGAAATCACGTCGTTGCTCGGTAATGTTTTATCACTTCCATCAGGCCCAAATAAGAGAAGAAAAATGAGAAAGTGGTTACAGACGAGAAAAATAAAGACGGGGCTACTCAGTTCAATTATAAAGCAAAGTATGGAAGATCGGGGGTAGAAAAATAATGGTGGACCCCACATATAGATTCATGGAATCGCTGCAAGAATTCATGTTCGATGACTTACACCTAGAGAAGAAATTTTTTAGCAGTAGCTTACTTACAAATCAAGGAAATGAGTAATTGATCTCTCTTATGACCTGCATTGGATTGATACCAAAGTCATATGTCACCTACTTCACATGGACCTAACATTCCCACTGATAAGAAGTGGGAAAACTTTTGTATTCAAGGTCTATTAAAGAAGTTCAATTTACCAAGTGGCTCCCTAACCCAGTCATCATTAAGAAAAATAATGGGAAGTGTCTGCATAGACTGTACCGATTTGAATAAAGCATATCCTAAAGATAAATTCCACCAGCCAAAGATTAACTAGTTGATCGATGCTACAGCAAGCCATGAATGGATGATTTTACTATATGCTTGCTCGGGGTATCATCAAATCCTAATGTCTGGTCATAACCAGGAGTTCACTTCATTCATTACCACTATTGGCTTGTATTGCTACACAGTCATGTTATTTAAGATCATGAACACATAAGACAGTTGGTCACTAAGATGTCCAAGCTTCAGTTGGGTGAAACTATAGAGTTTTACATACATGATATGCTCATTAAGAGAAATTTTAAAAGCAATCACCCCCAGGACCTGGCGATGACATTTGAGGTCCTTAGATATTACAGAATAAAGCTCAACACAACCAAGTGTTCTTTCGAAGTACAGTCTGGGAAGTTCCTGGAATACCTGGTCAGCCAAAGTGGAATTAAATCAAAACTCGACCACATTGTGGCGATCAATAATGTTTAGCCACTAAAAACAGTTAGAAATGTTAAAAAGTTAATCGAAATATTAGCAGCGCTCAATCGTTTCATCTCTAAATCTTTTGAGAAGTGTCGACCATTATTTCAGCTCTTAAAGAATGAAAAGGTCCTAACCTAAAATGGAGAATGCTCGAAGTCACTTGAGGAAATCAGCCTTTATTTAAGATGACCACCCCTGTTCGTAGTCCTAAATCCATGAAATCTAGTTTATCTGTATCTCATGATGTCCGACGATGCAGTTAGTTCTGCTTTAATAAGTGAAAATGGGGGAACTAGGACCCACTCTATTATGCTATCAAAACTCTAATGGAAGCCAAGAAACTCCACCTTACTTTGGCGAAGATGAATTACTCTCCGATGATAGCCTCATGGAAGACAAAGCATTATTTTTAAGCCCACTCAGCCATGGTCATCACCTCCAATAGTCCTCATAAAGGTTGACATCTATGGACGAATGTCTAAATGGTCAGTGGAACTAGGAAGGTTTAATATTCATTATCAACTAATAATTACGATAAAAGGGTAGGTGTTAGCAAACTTCATCCCTGAGTTCACCAGAGGGTAGGAGCTCGTCGAAGGGAAACACACCGATGAAGTTAACATTGAGTAACTTGACTAACTCAATAAGTGGACGCTCTATATCGACGAGACTTCCAATTCAAAAGTGGCAGGAGTAGGAATCCTTCTCATAAACTTATAAAAAAATCATGCTGAATCATGGAATTAGACTTGGATTTGAAGCATCCAACAATAAGTCCGAATGCGACGCTCTTATCGACGGATTGAAAAAAGTCCTATCTCTTAGCAAAAGTCACCTTAACTTCTTTTGTGACTCAAGGCTGATATCTAATCAAGTATCAAGATACTATAATATCAGTGATGAATGTATGTTAAAATACTTACAGGTCGTCTAGGAGTTGGTCGCCCAGTTCAAGAAAGTTCATATCCAATAGTTTCCCCCAAGAAACAACAACCATACAAATGCTTTGGCCACTTTGGGTACAACCATCGAATCTAACCTCAATATAATAATTAAGGTGGATTATCTTGCCAAACAAAGCATCACAAAGCCAATGAATACTAAACAACTCATCGCCATCCAAAAAATGCCCAACTAGATGGACCCATTCGTAACATATACACGTGAGGACGTCCTGTCTGCCGACAAGAATCATGCCCACCAAAATAAGATGGAAGCTAATTGGTTTTATCTTTCACTTGAGGTGAAGATATACAAGCGATCTTTACCCATACCTCCAATACGTGCACGCGAGTGACGTTAACCAAGTTCTATAAGAGCTGCATGATGGAATATAAAAAATTTGTGCCGAGGGAAGGTCTTTTGCATTTAGGGACATCAAAGAAGGTTACTAGTGGCCTTACATGCAAAAGGATCCATTTTCATATGTTAGAAAGTGGAAAAAGTGTCAAGAGTTCTCAACCATGTTGCACCAACCAACTAACGACCTTAAATCACTTACCAGTCTGTGAACTTTCATTTAATGGGGATTAGACATTATGGGTCCCCTACATACAGTGTCGAGAAATCAAAAGCATATCCTTGAACAGGCAATTTCACTAATATATCTTGCTGCGCATTTGGAGAACATAAGGGGCACCAATATGATCAAATTTATCTAGAGGAACATAATAACCTATTTTGGCGTGCCAAGAATAATTATCAATGAAAATGGGATGCAATTCGAGAAGGGACCATTTTAGGACTTTTGCAACCTCAATAACATCAAGCACTACTTTAGTTCGGTGGATGATCCTCAAAGCAATGGGAAGGATGAAGCCTCCAACAAAATAATGATCGACAGAATGAAAAAAAGGTTGGAGAAGGAAAAAGGTGCTTGGTTATATGAGCTTCTCCATGTCCTCTGGGATATTGAATAACTCATAAGAAGTCGATCGGATAAATGCCCTTCACCTTAGCTTAGGGGATGGAAGTTATAATCCGACTAAAACTAGGTCTAATAACCATAATGACAAATGTTATCGATCAAAGTCTGAATGAAGAAATCATAAGGACCGAGCTCCACCTGCCCAAGGAGAAGAGAGAATAAGCATTCATCAAACTGGTTTCTTAACAATAAAAGTTGTCAAAGCAGTACAACAAAGGCATAAACCCGAGGAAGTTTCAGGTCGGAGATTATGTCCTCAGAAAGGTTAATGGCAGTGTGAAGAAGATATCAGATGGAAAGTTAGGTCCTAACTTATAAGGAACCTTCAAAGTCATCAGCGATGACCTCGAAGGAGCGTACCATCTATAAAAATGGGGGCAGGGAGATTCCTAGGGCCTGGAATGCGTCCAATATTAGGAAATTTGATTTTTAAAAGGTCTTTATCTTTTTATTAAGATTTTAAGTTTCGGTTTTTTGGATGATTTAAATTTCAAAAAGTTCAATTAGCTTTCTTATTGTTCCAAATGGCAAGGAAACTTTGTCAATTACAAATTACCATTGTGGCAAGGTTAACTTTATTATAAATTTGCTCAAATTTATTCGGCCAATCTTTGATCGCCAGTTTCAATACCTTAGTGAAATTATACTTAATCATATCTTAAGGTTACATGTTTTGTCACTAATGAATATAAAACAATCAAGAATTTTCTGGGCAAGAAAAAAATCGACGGGGATCCCTAGGCACTAAGTGTTTCGACTTTGGTTGGCTAAAATCCTGAACGGGTGGATTGCTCGATGACCAGGTGTATTTTTTTCCATAATTGGTCCTAGGATTAAGGTTGTGTGAGTACACTTATACTAAAAGGCAAGGAAAATAATAAAACATGCACAGTATAAAAATAAGAAAATATAAGACTTGGAATTAACAAAGTGATTTCATTCATATTCAATTAAATTACATGTTGATATATCGATGAGTTAATGAAACTTATATACAAAAATGTTGAATAAATATTTCATCTTCGGTGCCCTAGCAGGATGGTCATTCTAGCACGACGACCATCATCTAGATCAGGACAAAATTTATCATCACTATCATGATTAAGTAGATAGTCCCTTATTAGTTGAATTGGAATGGCATCTTCACTAATCCAATATTCTTTGCTCCCAAGAGGGGGAAGCCAAACAAATTTTCAATCCACCCTGTATGAGTGCCAAAGTTCGGTGTCACGAGGAACCCTCATAACAACTAAGGCATTCAACCACTCATTCTTATACGCGACCTGCTTAGCTTTGTCTAAATGGGACAGAGCTTCCATCTTCCTTAGACATATCCCTCTGACCGAACTGCACGAGATCCAAGATAAATTTAATATCTCAATCTCGTCACCTTCTGGTATCGGCTTCCTTTGATGACCTAGTCTTCTCTAATAGTTCGTTCGGCCTTACCGAGTTATTCCCTTAAAGAATTATTCTCATGCTATAATCTTCTAGAAACATTGGCTACATCTTTGATCTCAACCCAAAGGGAGACCACCAAATGGGTCTGTTCGCTATAAACATGTGTCCACTTTTGAAGTGCATGCCAAAAAAATATGAACACTTCACGAACTTATCCCGAAGCTTCCTGACTAAGGATCAATTATAATTCTTCATCTTTTTATGTCACTAACATCATGGCTAACCTATAATTAGACTACAAAGACCAAAAATAAAATGCACTCAAAAATGGGAAGACAAAATAAGCATTCATCAATAATCAAAAGGAATGAAGAAGAGGATAACATGGCCAAAACATAACATTTTCCTTAAATTACAAGGATAGGTAATCCTGTATGATACAAAATAAATAAAAGAAAGGAAAATACAAAAAATAAGAGGTCCTAGGCTAATCTAACTAGCTTAGCCTTCCTTTTCTTTCGCATACTCTTGGTCACACAAGCCCTTATTCGGGTACGTGTTCTCCTTTGCCTACTCGGCTCTATCATTATCTTAGCCATTGCCTAAAGCCTCAGCCTCCTCCTTGTCCATCATTGGGGGATATCCTTGATCATGCTCATTGAAGAGTTCAAACTCAGAAGGGACTCCTACCTTGGACAATGTCGTAAACTAACTTTTATTAAAATAAGACTTACAAATGTAGTCTAATTATTTTTTGACCTGGACAAAGACGTTGCCCCACCCTTAGTAGTAGGCCTAGTTCTTTTATCGATAAGGCTTCCAATAAGGCCTGAGTGAATTCCTCAACACCCTTATCCAGTTGCTTGTTCATCTGTAAGACCTTTAGCTCTTTGTCTTGGCCATCTTTAGCTCTTTGACTTTCTTCTCAGTATTGAAGGCCTTTTAAAGATCTCTTGAGACCTTTTTGTACTCATCTAAAGAATGCCCTAGATTGGCATTAACTTTTTCCTGGTCGGCTCTTTTTTCTAGTATATCGACAAAGTCTAAGAGAAATTGCAAAGAAAAGGACGATAAAAAAGGATTGTTCAACATAAAAATTTCCAAGTAAAAGTCCTAGGAAGACTTAAAGACATACCAAAGATAAATTTTGGGTGTTGTTAGAGACAAGTTGATTGGTCGAAAACCTATTGACCTTATTCTTATCTTACTATAAAATTCCACCCCCTCAGCAGTGCGGAGGCCAAGTTAGGATTTTTGGCCACCAACATCATAGTCGAGGCATTTTCCTTGGTAGGGGCATCCACCTTTTTGGTGGGAAGAGTAAAAAAAATAACCGTAAGACTAGTTCCAGTTTTACTCTTATTCGCATGCTGGGATTACGATTTGTTGAAGGAGCTGACAACTTTACAGGGTCAGATGCTCCATCATCCTAGATGATTGAGCTTTTGGAGAAGTGATGATGTCGAAATCATCCAGTAAATTGGGTATTATTCTTCTCAGAGGCATTTCTTCTTTTGAAGTCAAAGGAATCACAATAGGGATTGAGGTGAAGTCCACAAATTCAAAGGAGCCCAAAATGGTTACACTTGAGGGCTCCTCCCTGTTAGAGGGAACATGTATTTATGGTACTTTATCTACCTGCCTCACGATAAAGGAAGTAGTATTATTGATGCAAATGAATAACATAGATGTTGATCTTGGATGCTTGCCACCATTAGTCAATGGTATCTTAAGGTTCCATACCTTGCTCAACTCACCAAAATTAACGTGTGTTTTTTCGGTATATTTTTCTTTTGGAAGATTCTCCAAAGAATAATAAAGAAGACATTAGCAAAGAATCATGCAAAATATGGCCAACCAAAAGGAAATACAACTAGAAGCAACAATCAACCTATTTCATGTCCTCTATAGGGGCACCTAAAATTCTATAGGTTTCACCACCCACAAGAATTAGTGGATGAGGCCACTGATTTACAACAAATCCATGATACCAATAGTCTTTATTAGAATCAGGAAGGTTCATAACCACCAATATCTCAGCCCTCTTTATCTTCAAATATAAGGTATCCTTATTTGTACGCACCCATGAATAACAGTATTTGATCTCTAGGAACCCTAACTGAGTTTAGTATAACTCGTTGATCCTATGGACCCCATTCACTATCCTCCAAGTGTTTGGGGTACATTGGATAGGCACTACATTAAAGAACAATTAATTTAGAGGGAAGGTCACACCGGTTTCAGTAATAAACTGGAAGGACATCCAATGTCCCCATCTATGTTGTAATAGTCCTTGGGTTTCTCCCTAAACTCTATTACGACCCAGTCAGGGTTAGAAAAATGAGCAATAAATTCTCATATTGACCTATCTCTTACTGGGTAAACCATTTATCAACTTAAGAAAGAAAAATGGCAAAATAGTACAACAATATGAGAAGTAAGAGTTTAATTACCTAAAGCCTCAGCCTCCTCCTTGTCCATCTTTGGGGGATATCCTTTATTATGCTCATTGAAGAGTTCAAACTCAGAAGGGACTCCTACCTTGGCCAATGTCGTATCCTAACTTTTATTAAAATAAGACTTACAAATGTAGTCTAATTCTTTTTTTACCTAGACAAAGACGTTGCCCCACCCTTAGTAATAGGCCTAGTTATTTTATCGATAAGGCTTCCAATAAGGCCTAAGTGAATTCCTCAGCACCTTTCTCCAGCTGCTTGTTCATCTTTAAGACCTTTAGCTCTCTGGCTTGGCCATCTTTAGCTCTTTGACTTTCTTCTCACTATTGAAGGCCTTCCAAAGATCCTTTAAAACCTTTTTGTACTCATCCAAAGAATGCCCTAGATTGGCATTAACTTTTTTCTGGTTGGCTTTTTTGTCTAGTATATCGACAAAGTCCAAAAGAAATTATAAAGAAAAGGACGATAAAAAAGGAGTGTTCAACATATAAATTTCCAAGTAAAAGTCCTAGGAAGACTTAAAGACATACCAAAGACAACTTTTGGGTGCTGTTAGAGACAAGTTGATTGGTTGAAAACCTATTGACCTTATCCTTATCTTACTATAAAATGCCACCCCCTCAGCAGTGCGTAGGACAAGTTAGGATTTTTGGCCACCAACATCATAGTCGGGGCATTTTCCTTGCTAGGGGCATCCACCTTCTTGGTGGGAAGAGTAGAAACAACAATCGTAAGACTAGTTCCGATTTTACTCTTATTCGCAAGCTGGGATTACAATTTGTTGAAGGAGCTGGCGACTTTACAGGGTCAGATGCTCCACCGACCTAGAGGATTGAGCTTTTGGAGAAGTGGTGATGTTGAAATGATCCAGTAAATTGGGTATTGTTCTTCTCAGAGGCATTTCTTCTTTTGAAGTCAAAGGAATCGCAATAGGGATTGAGGTGAAGTCCACAAATTCAAAGGAGCCCAAAATGGTTGCACTTGAGGGCTCCTCCCTGTTAGAGGGAACATGTATTTATGGTACTTTATCTACCTGCCTCACGATAAAAGAAGTAGTATTATTGGTGCACATGAATAACATAGATGTTGATCTTGGATGCTCGCCACCATTAGTCAATGGCTTAAGGTTCCATACCTTACTCAACTCACCAAAATTAACGTGTGTGTTTTCGGTATATTTTTCTTTTGGAAGCTTCTCCAAAGAATAATAAAGAAGTCATTAGAAAAGAATCATGCAAAATATGGCCAACCAAAAGGAAAGACAACTAGAAACAAAAATCAACCTATTTCATGTCCTCTATAGGGGCACCTAAAATTCTATAGGTTTCACCTCCCACAAGAATTAGTGGATGAGGCCACTGATTTACAACAAATCCATGATACCAATAGCCTTTATTAGAATCGGAAAGGTTCATAACCACCAATATCTCAGCCCTCTTTGTCTTCAAATATAAGGTATCCTTATTTGTACGGACCCATGAACAATAGTATTTGATCTCTAGGAACCCTAACTGAGTTTAGTATAACTCGTTGATCCTATGGACCCCATTCACTATCTTTCAAGTGTTTGGGGTACATTGGATAGGCACTACATTAAAGAATAATTAGTTTGGAGGGAAGGTCACACCGGTTTCAGTAATAAATTGGAAGGACATCTAATGTCCCCATCTATGTTGTAATAATCCTTGGGGTTCTCCCTAAACTCTATTACGACCCAGTCAGGGTTAGAAAAATGAGCTATAAATTCTCATATTGACCTCTCGCTTACTGGGTAAACCATTTATCAACTTAAGAAAGAGAAATGGCAAAATAATACAAAAATATGAGAAGTAAGAGAGAATAATGATTTATAATGAATTGTGAAAACATAAAGCTCTGGGTTGATTTTGAAAAGGTAGATGGATCGAATGCATATCAAACTGGCATGAAAGAAATACCTTAACTATGAAGGCTCGACTCCCAAGGTGAATGCCATTATTAGCTGAACACGCTCCCCAAATAATGGTACACATGTTACTGCCCATTTATTAAACTATACAAATTTACTAGCGTACCCCTGAAATACACTGCCAAAATATAAGTGTTACCTTTAGCCTTAATGGGAAGAAAAACTTTACCTCTTAATGAAAAAAAAACAAGTGTTGCCACACTCCGATTATAGCTTCGATGGATGATTTAATCTTACTACCGACCCGCTTCAGACTCAATAGGCGACCAAAGCTCTGCACCCCATCCAGGCTGCAAAGCTTTTGGGGAAATTATGGGATAATCATCCGACCTAACAGGAGCACACGATACATGTTCGGTCAGTTAGATGAGTGATATCGATTTGAAGATAAGAACAAAAAAAGAGCCGATCAGTGGAAATCTCAAGCTTGGACTTGCTCGATCAAATCTAACAGCATTTTAAGGTCATGGAGTCCCTCCCACACGACTCATTCTATTTCAGTTCTCTATAAATGTAACCCACACACCTGGTAAAAGGGGCATGTAATTTTTTATCAATAAAGAGAGAGAAAAGCACCTCGTGGACATAAGAACATTGTCGTACCACATATATTTTGTGTCATGTGATTGTGAGTTTATATTTTGCTCGGCTTAATTTTTTTGAGTCATCATAGTAGGATTTTACCACGTGGTCTAGGTTTCATTAAAAAAAAAAATTCTTTTAAAAATAACCAACCCAAATTTGTCAAAGAAACTTTTATTAAACTTAAAAGTTCCAACACTTGAAAAAATTATGAGTATTGAAAAACTTGGTTTCCAAAATCCAGTCTCAAATGTAGCAAAGTAGGTTGAGTCTCCTAACCATATACATGAACTCGTTATATATATATATATATATATATATATATATATATATATATATATATGCCCCCGGTTAGATACATTGAGAATAAGCCAATAACTTTTGCAATCAAACCTCTGATGAAGAAGGAAGAAACTATTTTCAAAATCTTACTAATAAAGTAAAGCCAGCATTGGACAAATACTGTTGGCATTGTGACTTTTTGGACACAATAAAGACGAATGTTTTCAAATCAAAATCAATACTCCAGATTACCATAATTTTTTTACTCTCGAACGAGGCTAAATTACTATGTTTTTCCCAAACAAAATTTGTAACAAAGAAATAATAAGATAACTAAGAATGATTCCAAAACTAAACGAAAACCACGACGTAAGAGTCTTAGGTCCTATCTAGCCTAAATGGAAAAAATGGCTTAAAACTAAAGTCTCTTTGGGTTAGAAGGGATGAGTTAATACCTCAACTAAGGTGAAATATCGTTATAAGTGCACTTAAAGAATAAATCACCTCAAGAGGTTGGTACTTGACTAAAGGTGTTCCAAGAACATGATCGGGGATGAATTACTACTATCCAGCGTAACTAATTACCTCAATGAAAATAATATGTTTGGTGATAGTGAGCCATCTCAGAATGGAAAGGAATGATAAAATAGGTCAGACTCCCATTAATTATTGAGGTTCTTTTGATCAAAGGGGTTAAGGCTAACCTAATTAGTATCAGTAAATTCTTTGTTGCAGACCACATTATTTTTTTTTCAAAAACTGATTGTAAAATTTTAGATAAAAGTGGTAAATGCATCATAACAAGGAACCGGACTATGGATAAATAATATGTA
The DNA here is from genome assembly GCA_949130495.1 of Sambucus nigra. Classification (NCBI taxonomy): domain Eukaryota; kingdom Viridiplantae; phylum Streptophyta; class Magnoliopsida; order Dipsacales; family Adoxaceae; genus Sambucus; species Sambucus nigra. Next base: position 135,060,371 of record OX422213.1, on the reverse strand, counting down.
AAATGTCCTAAGTCTGAGACCCACTCTTGAAAATTGACCAGATTGGATAACACAATCATATGGCATAATAGGTTGGGTCATATAAACTTTGACAACCTAAGAAGATTATCCATCCAGGAACTTGTTCGTGATTTACCCAAGATTAAATGAGTTTAAAATGTTGTTTATGGACCTTGCAAAATAGGAAACATAGTAAAGGTGAATCATAAGAAAGTAAAAGGCATTCTAGATTCTAAACCCCTAGAATTGATACATATGGACCTAATGGGTCCCTCAAGAACTATTAGCCTATGTGGCAATAATTATATACTTGTGATGGTGGATGACATCAATCGGCTCACATGGGTATCTTTTATTAAACAAAAATTTAATACTTTCAAGGAATTTTTGAAAATAAAGAATGAGAAGGATACTCAAGTAATCCAGTTTCGAAGTGACAGGGGTGGAGAATTTAAGAAAATAGAAGTAATTGAATATATTGCTTGAAATGGATATCAACATGAATTTAGTGCTCCAAAAACCCCACACCTGAAATGAATAGCCGAATGTAAGAATAAAATAATCCAAGCGATGGCTAGGGTGATGATCCATGCCAAGATTCTCCTAAAATATTTTTGGGTTTAGGGGGTTCTTACAGATTGTCATATAATCAAAAAGGTCTATCTCTGTAAAAATTCCAAAATAACCCCATACAAAATTTGGCATAACAAAAAACCCAATCTAAAATACCTTAGAACCTTTGGAAGCACTTGCTACATTTGAAGAGATAGGGAAGCTCTGTGACACCCCGACTAATTAAATACCGGGTAGCTACTCCTTTATTAAATCAATACAAAATGCCAAGTTGGTCCAGTTAATAGCATCACTGTCGAAAACATTTTTTTATGATTACTAACCACCTAGTATTTAAAAGTGAGTTGCCAAATTTTAAATTAAATCTGATTAACATGCAATAAATGAAAGATAGAAATGTAACACAACCATTCACGATAAAGTCCAACTATAATGAATCAACAATTAAAGATGAGTCTCGAGGAAATACTCCTCACAACAATCCCAATATGAAATGAAATAAAACAAGTCTGCATCCTGAATTAATTACAAACCAAAGTCTGAATAACTGAAATATAAATGAAATGTCTCTACAAGAAATGGGCGACATGCCCTACAACTGATGAAATCTGAATATAGAGTCAAGGCAAATGAAGCGTCTACTAGCAAGGCCCTGTAACTTCCACAACAGCTACAGCTCGTCACCTGACTGGAAATACTATGCATGGTGTCCTTGTGGCTGGGCACCTAAAAATGGTTTTTACAAAAAAAGATGGATTCGAAAGCAAACGGGTCAGAGCCCGAATGTGGAGAGTATTTTAAAAACAGCAAGTGCTTTAATAACAATTAAAACAATGAATGCAAGATACATGTTAGGACGTTCTCTCACATGAAATACTCACCTCTCGTCTAGCAGTGCACTCCTAACGTTCCTGTACCCATACATGTGTTATTTATCTAACTAAACCATCATAAGTTCTAACCCAACTACTCGATTCACAATATGAATTCCCAATGTTATTACTTAAATAGATAGTTTTACTTGAACTCGGATTCTCAGTTGTTAGCATTACCGTTTACTGGAGGTTATCCCCTTATTTATCTTCTCATGGAGTTACTATAACTGATTCTCATAAATAAACATCACAATTCCTTTTCATTCAACCGTATATTATTCGCATCATAAATATACAATATAAGCACCCCGAGGCTAAGCTGCGGTGCACACATACTCTGCTATCCATCCCGGTACATCACGTACATAAGGATTACGAATTCCGAATCTCTCAGGAATTGTTAGGATAAACACCACACACAAAAATGGAGGCGAACATAATTCAACATATCCATGGTCACGTATATACCTACGCTCCATAATCAGCTGGCTTAATAGCTCACAATTAAGTCATTCCCTTGAACTATGTCCCCTAGGTACCAAACTAAATCCGGGCACACAAGGATTAGAAGGCCCTAAGCGAACGTAAACCTCCCGTGATAGCAAGTATGGTAGGTATGTCATACACATAAGATTATATACTAAGCATGCACACATCTTAGATATCTCAATATTAATAAAGGTATTTTCTACATCCTTATACCATTATTCTAATTGTATACATTTTTAGTCTTCCGATAATATATAATGTAGACTGTCGACACATCTCACGCCATAGATTCTTATACTTAAAACCTATCTCAAAGGGGTTATTAAGTTTCCTATTATTCCCACATATTACATCATTATTCTTAAGGTCCTTACTTCTGCCCCAAACCTCAATTCATCAACTTATTCAAAATTACTCTATTAATCCTAATATTATCTCACTCATCGAGCTTCAATAGCTTTTAGAATAATTCCTCAAATTAAATTCTAATTAAGGTCCGAACTTTATAACCATACCTACTGGTCTTCCTTAAGTCTAAGGATATTCTTAAGGTCTCCAATAATATTTTCCAAGGGTTAACATCATTAAAATTTAACTAGGGAAATTTTACTCTTTCTGGGAAGGTCGATCGATCGACCTTGACCTTCGATCGATCGATGGTGGTCGATCGATCGACTGATGAATGTCGATCGATCGAATGCACCAGGTAGGCTGCGGACTGCTTCGATTTTTACTTTTCAAATCATCTCAAAACACCATTAACAAGCATGAAACTCTAAGATAATGTTATAATATCATCATACAACCATCCTACAACAGTGTTAACGTTCTAAAACCAATAATTCATCATTCAAGGGCTTTGTTTGGATCAAAACTTCATCAAGAATTCCAGTTTTCTATTTCTTTCAAGAACATTAATAAACTTCTTCTAAAATCTGTTTTTAGATCATCAATGGTTCTGTTTTGAATGCATAATTCGTCCAGAATGTTTCTACATGCAATTCCTAGCATAGTTCATAGTTTTAATCCTCAAATTCATGGGTCTAATCAATCTTCCAAGATAAATTTGATGATTATCCTAAACATGGAAAAGCATAGCATTGAATCAATTATAATTAAACCACTTGCCTCTAATCTTTCTCTGAATTTGATGTTGAATCTTGAAGGCTGAGTTGTCCTCTCTCTCTCTCTGCAGAATTCTTCTCTTTCTCTCTCTCTCTACAAGTTCTTCTCAAGATGATAATGGAGGTGGGGTTGGTTTTTGCCAAGTTTAAGGTTTCTAAACTTCTCTCGTAGCCCACTACCTAGATTGGGGTTGGAAATGGCTTAGTGGGTTAAGACTAAGTCATATTTTTAACTCTAATTTTCGTGGGTTTTAATTCCCAAATTTCCGAAATTACCAAAATGCCCTTTTAAGTTACCGGTATGGCCCAATAATGCCCCGGGACCCAAACGTAACCCCCGGCTAGTGTTTTCTGACTATTTTGACCCTTCCGGATGCGTTGGCTCACTCAAAACGACCATACGGTTAATAGAAATAAAATTCACTTTTTAATTAAATAATTACTTTCCTGACGCGACTGTCACACGCGTCTCAACAAAATTTCCCAAATTGCCGTATTTCAATCTCGCGACAATTTCAATAGTTACAATATTCGTATATTGCCATATATACACATTATAATCAAATACTAACTCACATCTCGTTAATATTTTATCCGGATTAATTCTCAATTAATTCACATTTAATTCAATTAATCCCATAAATAAATATCGATAAAAATGCGGGGTATTACAAGCTCTTTCAAAATTCAAGGCCAAAAGTGATAAGGGGATTTTTTTGGGGACATTCACAAAATAGTCATTCCTATAGGGTTTTTCACATTCGTAACAAATCTTTTATAAAATCCATTAACGAGGTTATAGATATCACGACAACGACCCCTATTAGTAATTATTTGACTCCTATAGTTGAGAATGAAAACAATTTTTAAAATAACCTAACAATACCAAAATTGTTTCTAAAAATCACCTGATCGAGAAAATAATTGGTAACCTTAGAGAGCTAGTCAGGACTAGATCCCAACTACATCACTATGCCGATTTTGTGTGCTTTATTTCTCTCATAGAATCGAAGGACGTGAACGAAACTCTTCTGGATGCATATTGGATTGATGCTATGTAAGAAGGGTTGAACCAATTTAAAACTCATGACATACGATATCTAGTTCCTAGACTGACTAACTCTAAGGTAATCAGACCTAATGGATTCTCAAAAATTAATCATATGAAACTGGGGTGGTAGTTAGACATAAGGCCAGATTCGTGGCTCAATGGTACAATCAGATAAAAGGTATTGATATTGATGAAACTTTTGCACCTGTAACTCGATTCGAGCCAGTACGTCTATTATTAGCTGTTGTGTGCCATTTTTAATTCAAATTATATCAAATGGGCATTAGGTTGGCCTTTTTAAATGGAATTTTGATGGGGAAAGTCTATGTTGAGAAACTAAAAGGTTTCATTGAACCTCACCACTCGAACCAAGTCTTTAGATTGAAAAGGGCTTTATATGGCTTAAAGCAAGCCCCCGGGACCTAGTACGATCGATTACCTAGCTTTTAACTTAATAAAAGCTTCGAGAGGTGCAGTAGCGACCGACATTTTTTGTCAAGAAATCTAAATCAGAATTTTTATCGCTCAAGCATATGTTGATGACATCATTTTTGGATCCACATGCGAAAACCAAGTAAAAGAATTTTCAAATATATGCATGGTGAATTCCAAATTTCATTAATAGGGGAAATGAAATACTTCTTAGGGTTACAAGTATAATAATTAAGTGATGGCCTTTTTATTAACCGTCCAAATATGCTAGAAAATTGATTAAAAAATTGGGACTATAAATTACTAAGACAACCCGTACTCCAATGAGTACTACCATAAAGACAACTAAAGAAAATACTAACACCCCCATAGATCCTACCTTCAACCGTAGTATGGGAAGCTTACTTTATTTAATCGCAAGCAGGCCTGATATTATGTTTTTTATTCGTGTGTGTGCGAAATATCAATGTTCACTTAAAGAGAGTCACCTTTAGTTTGAAAAAAGAATAATCAAATATATTAAACTGTATTTGGTATTCAAAAGATACAACTAGAGCGATCATAGGATACGACGATGCAGATTGGGCTGAATACACTGACGATAGTAAGAGCACCTCGGGTGGCTATTACTATGTTGGTAATAAACTCATAGGCTGGTCTTACAAAAACCATAATTGTATCTCATTATCGACAGCCGAGGTAGAGTACATTGCGACTGGGATTTATTGTGCGCAACTTACATGGATAAAAAAATATTGCATGACTATGGTATTTTTGAAATCAAAACTATCTCATATGTGACAATCAAAGTGATATAAACATTTTAAAAAATCCTAATCAACACCCTAGGACTACGCATATAAAAACTCGTAACGTATTGATTGAATATGTGAATACTGAAAAGCAAACTCGTTGATTTGTTCATGAGACCTCTTGATAATTTGATATTTGAGTATTTACGTAAGGTTATTGGAATGTATGTTATAGACTGAATGTTTTAACTGCTTAAAATCATAATTCATGTGTATTAGTCTTCGCTTATAATGGTCCTTTGAGGTTTTAGGGCAAGGTTGCTTAACAAATAAAAAAAGGCACCACTTAAAACTACTTAATGTAAGAGTGACACTAGATCAGACACTTGACTATTTTGGGGGGTATTTAATCTTTATATTTATCTCATTTCACATGATTATCCCTCGTCTATTTCATAAAAAAAAATGGGGGAGATAGTACATCATTTCTAGTCTTATTACTTGAATAATATTTATGATATTTTATCTATTATTTTGATTTTTATATCATTTATGTGATATCTTTCACTTGGTCTTGTGAGTGGTTTTTCATGTTTTATCCAGGAAATCACAAAAAGGTGGCAGGGTATTATAAATAGTTGAGTTATGTAATTTATTAGGATTTTTTGTGATGGGTAGATAATAATTTGATGTATAAGAATATGGCATTTTTTCTTACAAGAGTGCCCATGATATACTCAAGGAGTTTAGTCACAAATATCCAAAATGGGAGATTAAAATGCCCAAATTAGGTGGACTTCGTTGTTTGAGTCCATGCTAATTTAGATTTTTCAACTTTGGATATTTTTTCCAAAACATTTTCTAGTTTTTATGTGAGATACACGCTTGGCTTTCCTCGTAAAATTCAAACTTATTTGAGTCATAAGTTAGGATTTGAGTTTTTTTTCCTTCAATCCTATGATGTGTGATTGAAGAACGTTGCGTCCAAGTTAGTAGTTTTTTTATTTTGTTCAGGAATGGACAAAAGGGGAGATTTGAACGGGCAAATTTCCAATCGAGTCAATTTGTATGTATATTGTCTTTACTCCGTCTGGACAAAACTTATTTAAGCCATAGGTTAGGATTTGAGTTGTTTGTTCTTTAATCTTATGATATAAAATTGAAGACCGAAGTGGTCAAATTAAAGAGACATGAAGTACACATTGACTTTCATGTCGATTTTTGTTTTCAACATCCGAGGGATCTCAATGAGTTATGAATGCATATTTATGTATGATCCCTGGATTAGTTTGGGTGTTAGTTATATAAAATGTTTAAGGCCATTTTTTGTAAAACAAATTTTCAAAGAAAATAATTTTTTTGTTCAATTCATTTGAATAAGTTTTTCAATCTATTCAAACGAGATTACATTAGTCGTTCGAACGAGTTTAAAGGTATGTTCAAACGAGATACATGTTTTCATTCAAACGAGGTTCAAATGAGGTTATTCTGTTCCACAAGAGATTCTTACTCAAAGGTGGTTCGATCTCTGTTCAAACGAGTTTAGTAGTTTCGTTATAACGATATTTATGTCATTCAAACAAGAATGCTGACTTCGTTCGAACAACCAAATTTATTTCGTTCGAACGAGTTGTCTCAATTTTTGTGCCACCTTATTTTTCATGTTTTTAATCAATATGAGTGTTTCGAGATCCAAGTTTCAAAAGGTATGTGGGAAAATAGTTCTAAGAATAAATATTTATCCTCCTAAACCCTAGTTTACACACAAAGTTTGAGATCCAAGTTTCACATACATATCTTGGTTTGATATATCTTGTGTGGTGCACCAAGCTAGCTTATTTTATATATTGAAGAGTGTTTTGAGCGGCAGAGACCATGTTTGTGTTGTGCGATGGTCAGACTGGTCACGAAACAACTAAGATGAGTTAGATACTAAGACGTGGGAAGTGCCTGCATTGTGTGGCTATTGAAAGGCATCCAATAGTGGTTGCGAATAAGGTAACAAGGAATAAGGAAGCTCATCAAGGCTTGAAGGTGTCGAGTCATTGAGTAAGTCTAAGGTTTTCTTGTATTAGACCTATATCGTAGTGGACTTATATGGATGGGCCATCTGAGATTTTTCCCATTATGGGTTTTTCCCATACATAGTCGTGTTGTTTTTTGCTATTTTATTCTTACTACACTCACCTAGATGCATTCTTAGGCCAAGATTAAAATTGATAGACTGTTTGGACAACACTTTGGTTTAATTAGTGAAAAGATAAGAATAAAAAAATTAAAAATTGGCATTTTGTTTGCAATTCGTATAACCATAGGGCACTAGAGCACTTTCACCAACACTCTCGAATTTTATATAAATAGTTTTAGTAAAAAAAAAAATTACATGTTGTTCACCGAAAAGGAGGAGCAAGAACAATAAGAAGGAAATTTAGAGAAAATCGAGACAGGGGAAATATATTACATTTAGAAAAGGATGAGTTTTTTATTTCATTCCATGCCATGTTAGGGATCAATGATTCTCAAACCTAGAGGCTTAAGGGGATCACCAACCACAAGGTGATACACATATTGGTCAATAGTGGAACTGTCAAAAAATTTATTAACCCAAACTCAAACAAGGAATGAGGTTTCACACTACAACCTTCTGACCACATATGGGTCACAATAAAAAAATGAGGACTGGTTATGTACTTACTTGAGACTCCCTTCATTAAATTAGAGTATAAAAGGCTATAATTTCCAAACTCTAAGAAGGTTCTACCATGGGTATATGTGATATAATTTCTCAGGGTACACTCCTCGAAAGAAAACTTTCTAGTATTCACGGACTTTAAAAAATGAAGCTCGATTTTCAAAAAGAGAGTAAAAAGGTCGAGATAGAAAGGGGTAGTGATGTTATAAAAATAAATATCTTTTTGGTTATTGTATTCTTCACGTTAAGAATAAAGAATAATCTCGAATTAATAGGACAATTATTCTTAGTGAAAGAGGCAAGCAAAGAGGTAACAAGCCCTCTTGTAATTATTGCATTATTAGAAGAATAATATGATTCCTTTAGTGACCCAAAAGGGTTTCCTCCTTCTTAAACCCAAGACCATCCCATCTTCTTTAAAAATCAAGAACCTAATACATCACGTTAATACTCCCACATACAAAAAGATGAAATTATGAAAAGATTGTGAAGGGAATTCTCAATAAAGGCATTATTAAACCAAGCATCAGTCCATTATTTATCTCATGTTCTCCTTGTCAAGAGAAAAGACAGTTTACCAAAATTCTTCCTATACTATCGAGAGTTGAAAAAAAGTAATCATCAATGACAAGTATCTTATACAATTCATTGATGTATTAATGGATGATATACAAGATGCTTCCATATCCTCTAAATTGGACCAACGAGTTGGGTACAATCAAATCAAGTTATTTGAAGAAGATCCTCATAAAATAATGTTTATAACACGTAATGGAGTTTGGCCTCACTAATCAAACGACGTTTCAATCCTTTGTGAATGATGAGTTCAAAGACTACCAAAGGAAATTTATCCTTGTTTTGATGTCATCCTAGTATACAATTCCAATATGTCTACATATTTACAACACCTACATGCCATTCTCACCATTCTATGAAATCACTCATTATATTCCAAGGTAACTAAACGTTCATTTGCAAAGAAAAAATTATTTAAGCGATAATATATCAGGTGTAGGATTAGTTGCTAATGGAAACAAGGTTGAGTCCGTGTTGAACTAACCAATTTCTAAATCTCCTAAAAGATTACCAAGGTTCCGAAGCCTCACAAGCTATTATTATAGGTTCCCTAAAGGGTATGGAAGCATAAGCCTTCCTCTAAAAAATGTTGAAGAAAGATCAATTAAAATGGCATTGCAAAGCACAATCAACACTTGCACAAATCTAAAAAGACATGGCACAAAATCAAACATTACCCAATTTTATACGAACTTTTTTTTGTAGAAATTGGTTCTAGCGATTCTAGAATTGGAGAAATCATCTTACAAGATGAAAGACAAGTTGCCTATATAAGTAAATATTTAGGGGCATGGAAGAGGGGGATTTCAACCTATGAAAAGGAATTATGTTAAGTAGTATTCAAAATCAAAAAGTTGAAAACGAACCTAACAAGGGTACATTTTGTGATCAATAATGACCATCAGAGATTTAAATTCTTAATAAAGCAAAAACTTACTTTTACACTTAAGATCAAATGGTTAACCCAATAGTTTGTGTATGACTATGAGATCCATTATTAAAAAAAGAACGAAAATATATTCACTAATGCGATCTCACGAGCTAAGTAGGAGGAATGTCAATGTGCATCAATCTCAGAGATAATACCTTAGTTATGCAAGGGTTAAAGAGCATCTTAGAAGAAGGACCTATGATAGAAGCCACAGTGACTTAACTAATACTAGATCCCAAGCTAAACAATCCTTATACTTAAAATAATTGGATTTTATGATTTCAAAATAGGATTTATATGGGAAACAGGGATCAATTTTTTTCATAAAAAAAGGTTTATTGTACAAACGAACCATTTAAAGGGTGGAGAGGTTTTATCAATTGGCCGACCCTAAAGGAAGACATGAAAAAAATTGTAATTAAATGTTACATATAACCAAAGCATAGGTATGGATATGTACCCTATACAAGACTTTTACAACCCTCCCATTTCCATAGTCCTCTTGCACATAAATCTCCATGTATTTTATTGAGGGACTCTTATCCTTATACCACAGAAGTCCATTTTTAGGTCATTGATAAATAACATAATATGTCCATTTTTTTGCCTTACCACCCATATATAATGGATTCAAAGTTGCATACTTGTTCTTTTCGTAAATACAATGCCATTTTTAGGTCATTGATAAATAACATAAGATGTCCATTTTTTTTGCCTTCCCATCCATATATAATGGATTCAAAGTTGCATACTTGTTCTTTTCACAAATACAATTCCTAAATGGACTCCCTCCATCAATCATTATAGTGAGGGACATGATTTTCACTTGTACCTTATGAAAACGTTTATTCAAATTATTGGGAACTACATTTAAGTAAATCACCTCATATCACCCCCAAGAAAATGATCAATTGGAGAGACCCGAATAGTATTTGTAATGATATCTCAGATGCATGGCCAAAGTTCAACAACACAAATGGCACGAATGGCTTCCCTTGGCTGAATGGTGCTATAACACCAATCACTACCCCACTATGGGAAAGTCTCCATTTCAGGCCTTATATGGTTATTAACCTTTCCAATTATATGTGAACCATCAATATGAAAATATCAACTCTTCTACACGATTAATTTCAAAACAACAATTAGAGATCAAATTCCTACTAAAGCATAATCTCGGTTAGGTCTAAAATAGATAAGAATGGTATATTGATAAGAAGAGAACAAATAACGAGTTTGAAGTATGCTACGGGTGTACTTGAGGCTCCAACCATACCGACAATCATTTTTAAACTATTCAATGCAACTTAGAGATCTCACCAAAGTTTAACGTCCCTTTCCAAGTTGTGTCTTGCATTAACACATTTTCCTATTAATTAGATTTATCACCGTTATTCATTTTATATCAAGCATTTCACATATCCCCTTAAGAACAAATATGGATCCCTGATTACTCCTTTTTCAGATTGACCTGAATAGGGCCTAGGTATTAAATGCTTGTAAAACCAATAGAGATCCTAGATCGTTGCACACTTCAATGATGGAATCGTCCAATCTATCAAGTGTTAGTGTTTTGGTCCCATTATCATCTAAAAGACATGAATTGTGAGGATTACGCAATCCTAAAATATCATTTTCCATCATTTAATCCTTTAGGACAACTATAAGCTTTAAAATGGGAATGTATTATTACAAATTGCAATTAGCTATTGGGGTTCATGTGTCCACCACATGAGAAGATGCATTGGTTAATTAGTTTGTTATCTTAGCTGGAGCGACTAACAAATGTAAGTGGTTAAAGCCAAAAACCATTAGTTATAATGATTATAAATTTATTGTGATTAACTTGTAATGGTAAATTTGGACGATTAATGCATTATATTCCTCTTTATAAATTTTATATTCTCTCATCTCCGGCCTTTGTTTCTATATATGATATTCAACCTTCAAATTTCTCTCTCTATTTCTTGAACCTATATTAAAGAATATGGTTATTCCCCCAATCATGGCGAAGGGTTTGATAATTGAAAGAACATCAAAATCTAGAACACACTCTTTATGTTCCATTCTTAATTAAACTTTTAATTCCGAACCTAATCTTCTAGGATGTTATACATTAGAGATGCCCTCGTTTAAATAAATAAAATTCTGCATATGAAAAATAATGCACGAGAGGTGCTCTCGTTCGAACGAGATCCTGATTCCATAGTCCCTTGTAAAGCTGAGAAAGAGGAAAACTGGGGGCATTTTCTCGTTATGATTTTTTTTCTTGTGGATTTTAGCAGTGGGGATCTCCAGAATAACTCGAGAACTATTTTAATACTGTAAGGTCTCGTTGATGCTAGGGATAAGGAGGTGGGATAGCATAAGAGTTATCCCATCCCAACGAGATAAAATAATCTCACTAACTAGGTGAGATTGTTTTATCCTGCATCGAGTGGGATATAGGCTTACTTGTAATCATTGCAAAATCTTATCCTATCCAACACCAAACATGGGATGGGATAACTTATCCCACTTGAAATCGTATTCTATCGCACACCAAATATGGGATGGGATTATATTATCTGATCCCACCTCGTTATCCCACGCATTAAACGGGCCCTAAATGTAAAATAGTGTAATATAAGAGAAAATGCTTGCATTAAGTCGGGAAACTTATGTCAATAATTGATGTATTAAGTTTATAGCGATTGTTCATGTAGAGTTTAAATGTGGAGTTAACTATATAAAGTATATATCTAATAAACTTATATTTTTATTAGGGGTGTGCGCGAACCCGAATAGACTGAATGGATCGAAAAATCGAACCGAACCGAACACACTTTTGCAGGTTTTTTTGTAATTCGGCCAAAAAATATATAGGACCGCATAATTCGGATCGGTCTCGGTCTTGAATTTCTAAAAATGGTTTTGGACCGTACCGGACCGCTTTCACTATATATATATAATTTTTTATTTCCTAACACATGCACGCACATATCACACCCACACACGCTGCTTTTCAAATTCAACCCAATCCCAAAACATAACCCTAATTTCCTATTTTCTTCTCTCTCTCTCTCTCTCTCTCTCTCTCTCTCTCTCTCTCTCTCCGAACACCACACCCTCCTCTATGTCGGTCGCTCTCTTCCCTCACTCTGCTCCGGCTCTGGCATTTTTTCACCTATTCAAGCTCTGATCAATGTATATCTGAACAAGTTCTGATCAAGCTAACTCAAACCGTGAGGTTTTGTGTGATTTTTTTATAATATCATATGTTATCTTCTAGTACTTCTCTGTTTTCATCTATTCATCTCGGTTTATAAAATGTCTGAGTGTTCTTGGGTCACTAAATTTTCGTTTGGATGCTATTTTTTTAGATACTAAATTTTCGTTTGGATGTTTTATGATGTTTTGTTTTGTGTGATGTACGTGGGCTTTCAGAGTGTTGAAATTGATTTCAAGTTTATTTCTTGTTTTAGAGTGTTGATTTGGATACAAAATTCAAGGTTTCAGAGTGTTAAAACATATATTCTATGGACTTGTAAATTGAGTTAATTGAAGGGATAGATTTGAGTTGTAATTTTCTAATCATGTAAGTCAGAAATTGTTTGCTCACTCACAATCGCATAAAACCCAACCTATATATCGCTATAATCAATACCCACTACTTGGTATATATATAGGAGTAGGAGAAAATGTAGGATAAGAACCATTATTAAACAGGCAAGTATAGACTCTGCATATATGTTTTCACACACGCACACACTCTACAATCTTTACCCTCTTAATCAATGCACATGTATCCTTTTCACACAAGCACACGGACCGCTTAGGACCGAGACCGAACACAAACCATTTGAAAACCGAATAGGACCGAAATCGATTATTTCAATCCGGTCTCGGTCCATAATTTTTTAGGACCGATTAATGCGGTCCGATCCTAAAAACACTCCAAAATTGGATCAGATCGGACCGGACAGCAAACACCTCTAATTTTTATAGATATTGAATTTTAAAGTTTGGATATAAAATGATAAAGGTAATTGAGAAATTTCATACACAGAAAATTTTGTATAACTCATAATTATTTACCTTGCATTGTACAACTCAAGCCAAGCAGGCTAGGTACTTTGTCTATATTAAACTCCAGTGTTTGTAGGCTTATCCTTTTTAAAGAGATTGAACTTGAAATTGTAGCTAGACAAAAGGACGAATAAGATAGGGAGGGGCTATCCCCACACTCCTCCCATCTTCCCCTACACCCTTTGGGTGACAAATGACATTTTTGCGCTTATGTTTATATAATTTAAATGTTATATTTTTCACCTCCAATTAAAACAAATAATTATATTTTCAATAAAAAAAACTATTTTTTTAAAAAAAGAAAAATTGTTTATAAAACGTAAAATCTTATCTATTTTTTTATTAAAAAACTGTTTATAAAACGTAAAATTTGTTTTTCTTAAAAAAGTGTTTTTTTCACAAATTTTATTTTTGATTAAAAACTGTTTTTTTTACTTTTTTAAAAATGTTCTTTAAAATAGACAGTTTAAAAACTGTTTTGATTATTAAAAAAACTGTTTTGATTAAAACTATTTTTTTTATTAAAAATTGTTTTGATTATAAAAAGAATGTTTTAACAAACACTTAATTTATACGATTTTTTTTAAAAACGGTTTTCTTTAATAAACAGTTAAAAAAACGGTTTATTAAAGAAAACAGTTTTTTTTAATTGTATAAATTAATTGTTTATTAAAAAAAACTCTTTTTTATAACTGTTTTAAAAAATCAAAAAACCATTTTCGTTGTCTTAAAAAAAATTAACTATTTTTAAAAATAGTTTATAAAAACTGTGGTGACAATTATTATGCAACACAAATAGATAAGAGAAAACGCAATCACCAAGCAAGAATGAGGAATATAAAATGCCAATCACACAACAAAAGATGTACGTGGTTCAACAAAGGTGCCTACGTCCACGGTGGTGCAGTCAGTATTATTTCTATATACTCCGGAGAGTGATTACAGAGAATACAGTGTGTCCTTTGCCCCGGACCTAAGGTTTATTATATACATGTTCATTCTAGTAAGTGGGAGTGTTGGACTCCCCCACATTTTCCATCTCTTCCTAGAACCTCTCTCAATGGGAACATGGGAGGAGACTGAATCATAATCGGTTAAGATATGGAGGGTCTGGACTTTGGGCTGCCATAATTGGGCTACTCGTCCAGGCCCATTATTCTAATTTCGGGTACCCACAATTGCCCCTAAGTTTGTTGGGCCATGCTTTGGGCTCAATAAATTTAAATGATTTGTCATAATGGCTCTTCGTACATCGTGAGACTCTTCCCAAAGTTTGAGGACTGATTCTGGAGGCACCCGCTTCGTGGTCTGTGCACTATGATTAGTAACATTTAAAGGTTTTATTCAGAGCAATCGTCGTTTCAAGCTTCCCAGTACTCTCCTATTTTCTGTGAGCCCTAGGGATTCACGTTCTCTTCTCTCAGTCTCCATTCTTATTGCTTTCTTGTCATTTCGGCTCGTGATTCTTCATCATTCGAGTCAAGCTTTTATCTTGTAAGTCTCATATGCCTTCTCTTTGTATTTGCTCTTTGAATTTGTAGTTTTCTGGGGTTTCCCAATGGCAAAGATCGGTAATAGGTCAGTGTCTGAGTTTAGGAAGTTCTATAATATCCCGGAGTGGGTAGAGATTGAGTGTGCCTCTCCCCCTAGAAATGTTAGAGAGATAGAAGGTGCCCATTGGATCCATGTCTTGTTGCTTTCCCAAGGGGGACTTACTTTTCCTCCCAACAATCTGTTCTTTCACTTCTTTGGTTATTTCAATATTGTTCCTGCACAGTGTTCGCCCAATGTGTGGAAGATAATTAATGGTGTTCATAGAAAAAATCAGTTATATGGTACCAAGTTAGGGCTCGCCGAGGTCTACTTTTGCTATTCTTTTCTCGAACTAGTTCTGGTGTTCTCTATCACAAGGCCAGGAGTCCTGACAGGGTATTGGTAGTAAACCTACCTGATTCCCATAAGGACTATTGGCAAGAGGGCTTTCTTGCTAGAAATTGGCAGTTTTCTCCCCAGTTTGAGGGGTCGAGGTCTGAAAGGTTCTCAGTTCCCTTTTATGGGGAAGAATACATAGGTAGATTTTTCTTTTTATCCATTCAATTTCTTTACTGATTTGTGATCTTTCTGACTTTTCCTATTTTTTCTTCAGCGAGGTCAAAGAACTTGGAACCTGCTCTCAACGAGGTTCGTCTTTCTGAGTTGATCAAGGCCTGTAATATTAGGGAGCCTTTAGCCGACGGCGAGCATCCCCGATCTGCTGCTTTCCTGCTCGAGTACAAAAACGTCAGTTCCAGCTTTATAGCGAGGCCGATAGACAGTATCCCTGAATTTAACACCTCTGAATAGACTGTTGCTGATCCTATCCAATTGGACGAGGAGGAGAGAAGTTCTGAGAGTGATATTGTAGGTGGTATCGAAGGCAATTTTAGTGAGGGGAGCTCCAGTGGTGGTAGCTCTTCTGATTCGGAGGGAGTTTCTGAAACCCAAGACTCTTCGAGCACGTCCAGCAGTTCAAGTGAGGAGATGGTTCCTCCTAGGAAAAACTTGATCCGGGATGATGACGACGATGATCATGTGCTCCTCGCTCAGAGGTCAAAGAAGCAGAAATCCAGTACCGGGTTATAGCCACTGGCTCTCGGTCTTATGCTCATGAGCAGGAGAGGAAGAGAAAAGAGGAAAAACAGTTGAAAGATAGAGACAGAAAGAAGGAAGAGGAGAGAAAGAAGACCGAGGAGAAGAAGAGGATGGAGAAAAAGAAGAGAATAGAGAAAGAGAAAGAAGAGGAGAGGAGAAAGATGGAATCGAGGACGAAGGCTGGGCAGGCCTTGGTTCCTGTGTCCGCACTGCCCGAGGGGGCCTCAGTTGCTATTTCTCCTCAATTGGCCCCTGCGCTGCTCGAGAGGCCAGTTCTTCCTGCAGATCGCCAAAGGGCATTGGGATCTGATCAATTGGCCCTACAAGCTAGTCAGAGTCTAGCTTTGGTAAGATCGTCTCCTTTTTCTTATGCTTTAATAAATTTCATCACTTCCTTCTTCTGATGTCTTCTTCTTCTTACAGTTTGTGACTGACTTCGTCGTGCTCTATCGTTCTCGCGATGAGCTGGTGAAGAGAAATGGAGAGTTGGAGAAATAAAATGTTGCCTTGAGGTTGAGGGGTACAGATCTCGAGGCTGGTTTTAAGGCCGCTGATGCTGCTCGGATATCATCTGATTTGGCTCTTGCTAATGCCAATCGGGAGAGGGATGCAGCAGTTAAAGAATTGAACGAGCTGCGATAAGCCTATGACCTGGTTTTCTCGAGAAAACTGGCTGTCGTGGAAGAGAACAGAGTGCTATCCGAGGAGCTGAAGAAGAAGGAGTCTGAGGCAGTCACTGCTAGGGAAGACTCATATAATTCTAGTTGGGCTGCTGCATACGAGGATGCTGAGGTTCAGATAGGCTACATTAGCCGTCTGAATTTCAAGAAGGGCTGGAACAAGTCCCTCTTAGCTGCCGGAGTGGATGTTGCATCTCCTCTGTTCGATGAGCACGACCCAGGGTCGAGGCCAGTTGTAGATGAAGTCCCTGCCCCAGCTATCGAAGGCGCTGACCCTGTCTCCCAAACAATTTATGCTGACGTTCACCCTGTTGTGGCGACAGAGGTTATCCATGCTGAGAGGGGTGCTCCTGCTGATGCTGATAAAGGGAAGCAGTCATCGACTTCTGGGCAGCCTGAGGTTGCTAGTTAATTTTTACTTCTAGGACTACCTTGTATCTTTGCTTTTTCTATTTGTAATTTTTTTCTTTTTGCTGCTCGATGTATTTTGACCCTTATTAATGAAATGAAAAGGATTTCTCATTCCCTTAGTGTGCTGAATGAATCTGTCTTTCCTTGCTCTTTTATGCCTTGTAGTTGATTGATGCAGAAGAGTATATTCCTTCCACATATCAATTGGGCAGGACTCTTGGTCCCAATGCAAGTCCTCAGGTTCGCCAAGCCTTTGTTAAGCTTTGCAAATCTCTTAGATCAAGGAATCAGAAGTATAAGGATTAGTCTGAGCTTGTGGCCAAGCTGAAGGACAGGCTTCAAGAGATGGAAGAAGTTGGTGCTTCAGTCCAAGAGGAGGTGAACACATTAAAGGCGAAGCTTCTAGATGCTTTCGAGATCAACCAGGTTGGGGAGGTTCTTCAGCAGGAGAACGAAGCTTTGAGGAGAGAGATCTCGTGACTTAGGGAGCATGCGCCAAGCACCGCTCCTGCAGTATTATGAGGTTCCTCCTCATCGCGAGCTAGAACTGGTTCGGGCGATGTTCCTCCTGTGCTGTAAGGCCCTACTCCTCCAACCGTTCCGTGAGCAGGCAGGAACACCAGGGGTTCAGTTGAGGAAATGAAAGAGCTTCGTGGTGATGTCCAACGAGCGTATGTGATTGCTGCTGGGCTCCAGAGGGACGTCACCCGGTTGAGGCACTTGTTTAAGAAAGGACCTCGACGAGTATGGGCCGATGGTTACAATCAGGGTTGGCTAGATGCTCCAACAAGGCTGACAGAGTTTGAAGAGCTCGCCTTCATCAAGGGGGTGGTTGAGTGCCTTGAGGGAGCTGCAAGTACCGAGGAACTCGATGCTCTGGTACCGTCGTGAGATTTCTCCTTCCACCCTGATGCCTAACCCCTTACGGAGAGATTATCAATGGATCCCCATCGACGCCATCCCTTGGCAATTATTGGAGTCGGATGCGAATGAAGTTGAGGAGGATCTAGTTCCCCATCCCGATGAAGGTCGAAGAGCTCAAGTGGCTGATTACCTTGCTCAGAGGCCTCATCCTCATTAAGATTTTGCCAGTAGTAACTTTGTATATTTTATATTGAGGTGATGTAATGTGAATGTTTTGGGCGAGCTCGCCGACTAAACATGTATTACAATTGTTGTAAATATGATGAATTAATATAAAATTTATGTTTCGAGCGAATTTGCCGACTAAACAAGTGTATTATATTTTTCTCATCTTTGTTCAATAATCATGAGCCTCTCTTGGATGACTAGATTTGTATGTTTGCATTATCAAGTAAGTGTCCTTCCAGTCCAGTATGCCAACGAGATACCATTCTGCCCCACTTTACCTTTTAGGTTGTGTCGTCACACTCCCTTAGGCCTAAGTGTGGCAATTGGGGAGGACACACCTGGTGTTGGATGTTTCATCCGATCAGGATTTTATTCAACCAAACATTATTTGGTGACCAATTTTGACTTGGACATATTGCCTAAGGATCTCCTGTAGGGCTTCATATATTTCCAGGGGCAAAGAGAGGTCTTTCTTGTTTCATAACGAAAACATGAGGAGGGTTATTTTCCTGCCATGATGTAATGATCAGCGTGCCTTTCACTTGGAAAGGGTGTGTGAGTTGTAAAGTCTAAATACTACTAGTTAACTGACACGTCGTAGAATGCAACTGCTAAACAAATTTGATTAATGAGTTTTAGTCTCATAAGTACAATGCAAAGGAAGAATTTAAAAATAAAATTTCTTGAGATTGGTTGCATTCCATTCTGGGGGTATATCTCTGTCTTCCAGCGTTTCCAAGTGATAAGCTCCTTGCAGGTCATTTCTTGTTATCTTAAATGGTCCCTCCCAGTTGGGCCCTAACTTGCCGTCTGATGGTCTTACTGCACTGCCCAGGACTTTCCTTAGGACGTAGTCCCCAACTTGGAATGCCCTTGGATTGACCTTCTTGTTATAATTCCTTGCGAGCTGTTACTAATAGCTCGCTAGTTTTACTAGGGCTAGCTCTCGGCGCTCGTCGGCTAGGTCGAGCTTAGCAAGCAATGCTGCATCATTATGGCCCTGATCGACGAGGTTGGACCTCATTGTTGGCAAGCTTGCTTCTAATGGGATGACCGCTTCCATTCTATATGTCAACGAAAATGGGGTTTCCCCCGTTTCTCGTCGTGGAGTGGTTCGGTAGGCCCATAGAATATGTGGTAATTCATTTACCCATGCGCCTTTGGCTCGCTCTAATCGTTTCTTTAATCCATCGATCACTGTCTTGTTGGAAGCCTCAGCTTGGCCATTGCTCTGAGGATAGGCCACCGAGCTAAAATGGTGTCTGATTTCATGCTCGTCGTATAAACTCTGAAAGGATCCGCTCTCGAACTGCGTTCCATTGTCAGTGATGATGGTTCTGGGGATGCCAAAATGGGTGATTATATTTCTCCATATGAACTTTATCATATTTGCATCTCGGATGTTAGCTAGGGGTTCCGCCTCGATCCATTTAGTGAAGTAGTCAGTTGAGACCAACAGATATTTGCGATTGCCAGTGGCGGTAGGAAGTGGTCCTATGATGTCCATTCCCCATTGGGCGAATGACCATGGGCTGGACAGTGATTTTAGGTCCCTAGCAGGTTTGTGGACCATGGGGGAGTGAAGTTGGCATTTTAGGCACTTGCGAACATACACCGCAGAGTCCCTTTGCATATATGGCCACCAATAGCCTTCCTTCATTGCTCGAAAAGCTAGAGATCTTCCTCCGATATGGCTTCCACAAATTCCTTCATGAAATTCTTGTAGAACTGGCTCGACATTCCTTGGGTAAACGCATTGAAGGTAGGGACCGGAAAAGGATCTCTTGTATAGGTTGCCCTCTGGAGATAAGTGAAAATGAGCATCTTTGACTCTTATCTGGTGGGCGGTCTTCTTGTCATCTGGGAGCGTGCCATCCTTCAAATAGTTCTTTAAAGGGTCCATCCAGCTGGGAGCTGATCCTAACTGGAGCACCTGTTCCATACCTAGCGGCTTGCTGTTACGGTTAATGCTCGGATGAGTGAGGAAATCGATGGGGATTGTTCTTTTTAGGTCGGAATTGACTGCTGAACTTAGGGCTGCTAAGGCATCAGCATGGTTGTTCTGTCCCCTGGGAAATTTCTGGACATTGATCTCTTCAAATCTAGCCATTAGTTCTTTCACTAAGGCGAGGTAAGCTGCCATTCTTTCATCTTTGGCATTGTAGTCTCCATTTATCTGATTGGAGACTAATTGAGAATCGCCGAACACCTGTAAATGCTTCGCTCCCAAAGTGTGCACCTTCTGGAGGCCGGCTATTAAGGCTTCGTATTCTGCTTCGTTGTTGGAGGCTGCAAATCCAAGCCTGATTCCTTGTTCAAGGCTTGTATCCTCTGGAGTAACGAGGACAATGCCTACTCCTGCCCCCTTTGAGTTGGAGGCTCCATCAACGAACAATTTCCAAGTTTCCTCCGTCGCGTCGTTCCCCTTTTGTCTCGCTGGTGGAAGTTCGTTGGAAGGTTGCTCGCCTGTGAATTCGATTATGAAATCAGCAAGGATCTGCCACTTGATTGCGTTCCTTGGTTAAAATTGGATGTCAAATCGTTAGAGCTCGACTGACCATTTAGACAGTCTGCCCGACAAATCCTCCTTCCTCAGGATTGCTTTAAGGGGGTGTGATGTAAGGACGATTATAGTGTGGGCTTCAAAATAGTGCTTCAACTTCCTCGAAGCCACTACTAGTGCAAAGGTGAGCTTCTCCATTGGTAGGTATCTCTGCTCGGCGTCTAGTAGGGTCTTGCTCGCGTAATAAACGAGATGTTGCATCCCTGCGATTTCGCACACTAATGCGGCGCTGACAGTGTGGTTGGAAACAGAGAGGTATAAGTACAAAGAATCTGTTTGCTGTGGAATGACAAGCAGATGTGGGGAGCTAAGGTAAGCCTTGAGTTCTTCCAATGCCTGCGAGCAATCTGGGTTCCATTCTACTGTCTTATTTCCCTTTAGAAGCTGGAAGAAGGGCTTACACTTCTTGGAGGACTTAGAGATAAAGCGGTTTAAGGCAGCGAGCATATCGGTGAGCTTTTGTACGTCCCGGATTGTTCGAGGAGGTTGTACCCTATTTATTGCATTGATCTGGTCTGGGTTAGCCTCGATGCCTCTCTTACTGACCAAGTACCCAAGAAATTTTCCTGACTGGACACCGAAAGAACACTTGCTCGCGTTAAGTTTCTTTCGGCACTTCCTGAGGATTTCGAAGGTGCTTGATAGGTCTGAGAGGTGGTATTTTTTCTTCTTGCTTTTAACGATCATGTCATCGATGTAGACCTCCATGGTGTCTCCCGTCTGGTCCTTGAACATCTTGGTGACCAGCCGCTGGTAGGTTGCCCCTGCATTTTTTAGCCCGAAGGGCATGACCTTGTAGATGTATAACCCAACTGTGGTGATGAATGTTGTTTTGTCTTGGTCTGGGGTATACAGAGGGATCTGATGATACCCTGAGTATGCGTCCAGAAAACTCCTTCTCTCGTGAGCTGCAGTGGCGTCTACCAGTTGATCAATTTTTGAGAGGGGAAAACTGTCTTTAGGGCACGCTCTGTTGAGGTCAGTGAAGTCGATGAAAACTCTCCACTTCCCGTTGCTTTTTGGAACTACTATTGGGTTGGATAACCACTTGGGGAATTGTACTTTCCGTATGGATCCTGCATCCAACAATTTTTCAACTTCTTTTTCCACGGCTTTTGCCTTCTCGGGTGCAGTTCAACGTGCCTTCTGCGCGATTGGTTTGAAGCTGGGATCGACGTACAGTTGATGACAAACCATACTAGGATCAATTCCGGGCAGCTCGTATGGTTCCCATGCGAAGACGTTTATATTGTTCCTCAGCAAGGCCGTCAATTCCTTCTTCTCTTGATCTGTGAGAGAAGCTCCAATTAAGAAAATCCTGCTATCGTCGCTATCTCCAGCTGTGACTTCATCCAGGTCCTCGATGACCCGTTCGGAGGGGAGGAGCCTGGTCTCCTTTACTCGGGGTCTTCCGTACTTTAATTCCTATTTCGAAGGTATCAGACCTTCTTGTTCTTCAACTCTTTCGCTGGACTTGTCGGTATTCTTTTCTGGTTTTGGGCGGATGGCCGCTATGAAGCATCTTCTTGCCATCGCTTGGTCACCACGGATCTACATTACTCATCGCTCGGTCACATACTTGAGCTTCTGGTGGTAGGTCGAGGAAACTGCCTTCATTGCATGTAGCCATCCTCGGTTGAGGATAGCCTGGTATGGCGAGTCAATGTCGACCACCAGAAATTCGATCATTTTAGCAACACTTACTGCCCTCACTGGCAGCATGATCTTTCCCAAGGGCATAGTCATCTTCCCAGCGAAGCCAACCAAAGGGACGGTAGCTTCCTTTAGGTCGGTGATGCTTAATTTCAATTTTCTGAACAGGTCGAGATACATCCCCTCGGATGAGCTTCCTTGGTCGAAGAGCAATTTGTCGACGTCATATTTCACTATTCTTAGAGTAATGATCAAAGCATCGTGATGTGGGGTTCTCACTCACACTAGATCTTCATCTGTAAACACGATATGCTTACTATAGTCGACGTCATTTGTTCGCCGACGCTTTCCTGACTGTGTTTTCGCTGGATCAATCTGAAAAGCTTGCATCAGTGCTGTAAGCTTTTTTACCTCCATGCGAGTTGAATTACCCTGAATCTGTTTCGCATCGGATGCACCATGAATTACTGCGAATTCATGGCCGGCATCGTCTTCGAGTACGTTGTCAGCCTTGCTTCTCTATGGGCAGTAACTTTCTCTGCCTTTTTTTCCATGAATTCATTCAGGTGCCCGGACTGGGCCAGCTCTTCGAGGTGGGACTTAAGAGCTTTGCAATGCTCAGTCTTATGTCCTCCCTCTTAGTGAAAAGAGCATTTCAGCGAATTGTTCCTCTTCGAGGGATCTCCTCCCATCTTCTTGGGCCACTTGATGAATGGCTCGTCTTTGATTTTTGCGAGAATTTTGTAAATTGGTTCTTTGAAGACGGTGTTGACCGCCTGAAATGCTTTCGAAACATCATTGTTGCCTCCGTTTCTGGAGCCATTTTTGCCCCCATTCTTTCCTCCTTTCTTCTGGTTCTCAATCTTGTCACTGCCCTTGGCAGCGAGCTTAGTTCGACCGTTTTCCCCTGTGCTGAGGCGGGTCACATCTTCCACCTTGGCGTACTTCTCGATGCGGGCCATTAGGTCATCGATGGCCATGGCCTCTTTCTTCGTCAGGGATTGGTACAGAAGGGAAGAGCTGGGTAGCCCAATTTTGAAAGAGGCCACTACCACTTGCTGTG
Source organism: Sambucus nigra (assembly GCA_949130495.1). Lineage (NCBI taxonomy): Eukaryota > Viridiplantae > Streptophyta > Magnoliopsida > Dipsacales > Adoxaceae > Sambucus > Sambucus nigra. The sequence continues at coordinate 135,036,715 of OX422213.1, read as the reverse complement.
AACAGTCCTCGACCTCGATGAACAATTCCCAGTACCTCTTCGCGTAGTCTCGGAGGGTCTCTTGGGGCGTCTTTTTCATTGTCAGTAGAGCATCCATCCTTTTGGGATGGGAGCTTCTAGTAATGAATCGGGAAGTAAAGAGCTCGGCCAGGGATTTGAAACTCCTGATGGACTGGTGGGGGAGCCTTTCGAACCATTTATGCGCCACGTCATGCAGGCTCGAGGGGAAAATTTGGCACATTAGTGCATCTCGATGGTTCCAGAGGGTCATGGCCGACCAGTACTGTCTGACGTGATCAATGGGATCAGTCTTACCGTCATAAATTTTGAACCTTGGAATAGCAAACTTCTTGGGGGCTTCTTCTTCTTCGATTTCCCTCGAGAAAGGTGATTTCATCTGAGTTTTGAGAGCTCGCCTAGCGAGTTCTCGGGTCGATCTGGTACCGTGATGGGCAGGGTGTTGGTCCATCTCCCTTCGGACTAGACTTCGTATGTTCTCGTTGCTGCAATATGGGCTTCTATGACTGCGAGCTAGTCGCAGTTTCTCGAGCAGGTCGTCCTCTGACTCGTTTCCCTCAGCTCTCTGGGATCCGCGCCTGGGGCTCCTTCCTCGGCTGCGAGACTTGCTCGCCTGAGGGCTAGGAGTGTGGTACGGACGTTTCTTGGTACTATGATGGAGCTCTCTTTCCATTCTTTCCAATCTTCTTTTGAGGTGAGCGTTCTCAGTTTCGTGCCTGCGAGAAGACTCCCTCTGCTCTTGGAGCCTCGCCTCGTATGCATCAATCAGTCTGGATATCTGCGTGGATCTCGCTGGTCCTTGGCTTTCTTCTGAGGCTGGCCTTTCTGGGCGAGCCCTCTGATCTGAACGCCAAACTTCAGACCTAATCCTGCGAGGAGCAGGAGGTTCTTGAATATCTCCTGCCTGGGGAGCATTACTACTGTGACCAGACATTTCGAACTCCTTTTTTTTTGTGGGCTTTCTCAAGGAAGATAAGCGTTCCCACAGACGACGCCAATTATGGTGACAATTATTATGCAACACAAATAGATAAGAGAAAATGCAATCACCAAGCAAGAATGAGGAATATAAAATGACAATCACACAACAAAAGATGTACGTGGTTCAGCAAAGGTGCCTACGTCCACGGTGGTGCAGTCAGTATTATTTCAATATACTCCGGAGAGTGATTACAGAGAATACAGTGTGTCCTTTGCCCCGGACCTAGGGTTTATTATATACATGTTCATTCGAGTAAGTGGGGGTGTTGAACTCCCCCACGTTTTTCATCTCTTCCTAGAACCTCTCTCAATGGGAACATGAGAGGAGACTGAATCATAATCGGTTAAGATATGGAGGGTCTGGACTTTGGGCCGCCACAATTGGGCTACTCGTCCAGGCCCATTATTCTAATTTCGGGTACCCACAAAAACTAAAACAATGTTTATATAATATAAAAGACAATTTATTACAAAATAAATTGTTTTAGTTGTTAAAATAGTCTTTTATATATAAATTATTTTAAAAATAATCTTTTTACTATTTAAAAAAAATGGTCCTCGTCAGTTGTATGTATAAGCAGTCTGACCACCTATACATACCGCTGACGCAGATCAACATATTAAAAAAAATGGTCTGCACCAGTGGTATGTATAGGTGGTCTGACCGCCTATACATAACTCTGTCGCGGACCATATATTTTTTAAATAGTCAAAAGATTATTTTTAAAATTGTACAAAAAAAAATAGTTTTTAACCAAAAATAAAATTTGTAAAAAAAAACACTTTTATACGAAAACTGTTTTTTTTTTTAAAACAAATTTTACGTTTTATAAACTGTTTTTTAATAATAAAAAGATAGATAAGATTTTACGTTTTATAAACAGTTTTTTTTTAATAAAAAAATAGTTTTTTTATTTAAAATTTATTTATTTATTTTTTATTAAATATATTTGTTTTAATTAGAGGTGAAAAAATATAACATTTAAATTATATAAACATAAGGGCACAAATGTCATTTGTCACCCAAAGGCTGTAGGGGAAGATGGGAGGGGTGAACATAAGGGCACAAAATGTCATTTGTCACCCAAAGGCTGTAGGGGAAGATGGGAGGGGTGAACATAAGGGCACAAAAGTCATTTGTCACCCAAAGGGTGTGTGGGAAGATGGGAGGGGTGTGGAGATAGCCCCTCCCATAAGATACTAGGGTGTTTATATTTTGTTTCCGCCTCTTGGCAAGATGTTTTAGGTGTTTTATTAATGTGATATTTAAATAGGATAAAATGCAAAATTTAGTGGATGGATCTAAATTTTTTCGAAAATAAATTAATATTTAGAAATGAGGAAAAAATAATAAACTTATGTACCTAAAGAAATCGAATTAAAAAACATAAGAATATCTCATTGATTCCTTAATTAAACTGGATATCATGTATCAAATAAGTCATGCTTAAGAAACTATGATTAGGAAACAAATCGAAAGTTTAGGAATCGTGGAAATTAGTGCGATAACATAAGTTCTTTTTTTTTTTTAGTCTAATGAAAAAATGAAAGCTTTAATTAAATTGAATAGAAAATTACAGCATTATATTTTACTAGCATACAACCCGTGTAATACACGGACGATGTACAATAAACAAGTATAATGATAATTATAAAATTTATTATATATCATAAATTAAATATCTTAGCATAAAGTCATTATAAAAGGTTAATTGTTTCATAAATAAAACTTGTCTACTATTTTTAAATATTTTTATTATATAAAAACTATTTTTTATAAATAAAAACTTCAAAACAATTGTACATATTTTATATAAAAAAAAAATCAATTATCAAAAAGTCCCCCAAATATTTTTTAATACACATTTAGTCCCAAATTTGTTATTTTGTTCCAAAAAGTCCCTCAAACATCCATTTAACCAATATTCTCTTATTTTTAAAGGTCCGCGTTAGCGGTATTCCCGCCCCACCTCCCCCAACCACCCTCAATGCCAGAGCTTTGGCGATCCTCACCGGAAACTTAAAGTTTTTTCTATAAATAAAACGTTAAAAATTATTTCTATAACCAAAAACCTTTTTTATTTATATTAAAAAAAATTGAAATTTTGAAAAAAAAAATTAACTTATAAACTACTTTTTATAAATAAAAACTTCAAAAAACTGTATATATTTTATATACAAAAATTATACATATTTTTATTTGTTTTTAGTTTAAAAAACTTTATGTCATTTAAATAAAAACTTAAAGTTTTTTCTATGAATCCAACTTTAAAAATATTTTTATAACCAAAAACCTTTTTTATTTATATAAAAAATAATTTTGAAATTTTGAAAACCTTTTTTTCTCCTAGAAATAAAACGTTATATGAATATAGTAGTATTAGTAGCATAGTGTAATGTGATTTGAGTAGAGAATGATGAAAAGAGATTAATTGAATCTAGATTGTGTTGAATCGGTAGATTAATTAATAGAGTTTAGAATGGATCATCTTTTTAGTTTTCAAGAGACTTTTAATTTATTCATTTTTTTTGTTTCAAAGATATTTTTGATTAATCCATTTAAAAGAAGTATTAATTCTAGGAAAATGGAGACGTATCTAGGTAGGGAGTATTAATTATCATTTACACCTCTAATACTATCGTATTAGAGGTATAACTAGTAGGTAATCCGCGATGCGCGGGAGTTTATCAATAGGGCGTAAAAATCGTGACAGCGAATGATTACCAACCTCTATTTGCTTGTTACGCTATTGTGGCATGTATTTAATACACTTCTTATAGAAAAAATTACAATATTTCATAAATACCTAGAAACATTATGAATTGTGAGTATCATAACAATAATAACATTAGATTGCCCTTAAGATAAAATCAGGGTTCACAGAAAAGAATTACACCAATTAAATTAGTTATTTTTAACTCAACATGAAGTACTAGTTTTTTTTTTTTTAAATGCCCTTTCATTACAAGCAAAACATGGAGAAAGTACATATCATTCAAAAAGTCGTCTTGCGATAATTTTTATAACAACATGCTCATTCATTTCATGAATAAGAAATAGTAAAATACATTGTTCAAAATCATGACAGAGTAGCTAAGATGATATGATTACCGAGATATTATCACACATAGTTGATAAATACAATAAATATACAATCTCTAAAAATATAGGATGAAAGGAAAAAACTTAAGCATGAGATTTTCATTTTCTTTATGGCATTTCATCATATAGTGAATGTGCACTATGCACAATTCGTAAACGCTATGCTATTATAATGTTCAAATCAAAATTATCAATTACATTTAAGAGCTTACACATAATATTACATTTAAGGGTAAACAACTTAAGTGAAAAAACTGAATTTGGATTGAACTTGAAACAATGTCAGATTTCCCTGCTTGGGACAACATGAATCCCGACCCAAAGTGAAACAAATATAAAACTGTAACGTAATATGTGGTTGTTGTTTTTTCCTCTTATCTCTCAAGATCTATTTTACATGGTATCCTTGAAGCAAAATTTAATCACTTACACATAGTAATCACAAAATTCAACCCAAACCCAAACAAACATTATAAACACTATTGTGTCTAATTACACATTATAATCACGCACTACACATTGTAATCACATCACACACACACACACTGGAAGCATCCATGGCTGAAAGCTTCTCCTGAACCATTGTTTCCTCTTCTTAAAATTGAAGAATAAATGTATGTTACAAAATTTAATTAAAGAAAAAATTGCACCCAACCCCCTTTTGCAAACCACCCTCTGAAAAAATGTACCCGATAACCAACCCCAACTAACTCTCCGGGATCTCCACGTACCACAATCATTAACCGCTATTAACCACCCTTCAACATGTCAAAACGCCCAATACAACACCACAACAAAACCCACCACCCCACCTCCCCTTTGCCCACCCTCCCACCACCATGTAATAAAACCCATCTCCACCTTAGAAAAACCACACACACAAAGAGAAACTCAAAATCAAAATATATATCAAATCCCATAAACCAATAATCGAAACATGAACATCACGAAAAAAAATCCAAGCAAAACCATATTATAACCATCATATCCAAACAAAACCATATCCAAACAAAAATTCCAAATAGAAAATGTGTGTCGGGTTCTCATCTCAGATCTGAGAAATGGTATGGGTTGGGTGATGGTGTCGGGGGGGGGGGGGGGGTGTCTTGTTTAGTGGTTGAGGGTGGGGGTGATGGTAGTGGAGTCGTGGGCTTTCTTGATTCATCTCTTTCAAATAACGAAAGAGAGGTTGTTGGTTTTGATAGTCGTGTAGATTGGAAGAGTTTTCTTCGGACTTTTTATATATTAACACTAAAATAGGAGAAATAAAATGGGAGAAATGAATAGAGCAATGGTATATTTATTATATGTCATTAACCTCTAATACTATTGTATTAGAGATATAATATAAATATAGATAACTTTTTTTTTAAATGACCTCCAAAGAGATTTTTCAATGGATCTAGATAATCAAAAGAGCTCCCAAATAGATTCAAAACTTGTAGCTCCTACAAGTGGTCATCTCTAGGGGCACTTTAAGGAGAATGTAAAAAATGTTCCAAATGACTAATAAATTGTGGATGAATTTCGTATATTCTTTTGGAGATGGACTTTTTTAGTAAAAATCTATTGTACAAGGATCATTTTGGTATTAGCCTTAAATTGAAAAGGTTGATAACCGTGAACCAGATGATTTGTTTAGAAATAGGAGCACCATAAATTAAATAATTGTAAAGCTTAATTGCTTATATATAGTTATAGCGTGTTTTTAGTGTTAGCCTAGTGATCAGAGGTCTCACCCTCGTGTAAGGAGGATTGAGAGTTAGATTCCCCTCTCCTTCCCCCTTCCCCTAAACAAATTAAAAAATAGATCAAAACATTTCTAAAAAATAAATAGGAATTAAAATAAAGGCAATTGTGTAATGGACAATCTTTTCGAATAAGCAAAGCAAAAGGTGCATTTGATTTTTAAATGATATGGAATTTGGAATAACTTTAATTAGCTTCCAAAACCCCACATCCACAAGACCACTTTCCACTGCATTTCTGAACCAGGTAACGTACAACTTCAGCATCTTGCATACATCATGTTTCTTTATCTAGTACATTTTGATTACCGAAGTATCTTTCAGCATTTTTGAGGTGGCACTCTTGTAATTATTAATTAATTCAACATGTATCACTATTTTGCACTGTAGTGTCCATCATCTCATGCATGGTAGAGACTAAAGCCAATGTTTAATTGTGGTACGAGTGATTGATATAAAGACATAATGTATTTTTATTCAAACAAACCTGTAACATAGATATTTGCGAAAATTAAGCCTTTCTAACAGATTTTTGCGTGAACGATCCGCCAAATACTCAGTTATATTAAATGTGTTTCTAATTTCCCCCTTAAGTTTGCTGGGTGCGTTGTTCAGGATCTCTTTTATTTTTAGCTTTCAAATTGTAATTACAGTAAAATTAGCCTAAAATGTGAACCAAAGGACTCCAATTCTATATCCAATGTTTAGAATTGAAGTTCCAAACACTCTGAGAAACTGGCTACGAAATGGATGTTGTTGTAATTCCATTCCAGACACTCTAATGACTGATTCATTTTGTTCCATTTCTTAGACTCTTTCGTTACCAAATCCCCAAAATGGATGCTGTGGTAATTCCTATCAGATCGCATTCTAGAATTTACAAAGATGTACATGGAAATTACTTTGTTTTAAGATGTGAAGAAATCCTTATCGGATCCCTGTCTTTGCTTTTCTTCAATTGTTCACCACCACAATGTTCATCATAACTAGTAGACCATCAATCTTCATCCGAAGTTGAATTATAAGATGTCAATCCAAACCACTAGGAGGCTAACCTAGTGGTCAGAGCTCTCGCCCTCATGTAGGAGGGTTGCCATAATTTTCACCTTGCCACCATTTATTCTGTTTACCTAACCTGGCCACAATAATTTTCACCTTGTGGCTTTTTGCAACACTCGGAAAGTCTTTGTACGGCACTTTATGGAATATAGTGTGTCATAAGAAGTCAGTTTGGGATAGGAAATTTAAGAAATGCAATGTTTTTTTTTTTGGTATAGGGATATTACGGAAAGAGTAATGCTACACACACTACAAACAAACTGCAAAACTTTTTTGTACAAACCTTTGGGACACACTCTAAATGATTTATCTTGCCTTCTTTCCATCATTAATTAGTGCCACAAGCTTGTACAAAAAAGTTGTAAGCCTAGCATTTTCCTGGTAGAAAAACATAAATAGGGGTTACAATCAAAATAACCCTACATGTGCGAAAATGATTGTCATTGGTAGAGCCTACGAACTGCCTAACTAAACATAACTGTTGCCACAACATTTTATGTGCACAATGTGTGCCTACCATTACTCAACTACGTTGTGTGTGTGACGCTCTTGCAGTGCCTGTATTCAACTTTTAAAAGACCTAGGATTGGAACACATGAAGCTGAGTTTAAATTGTGATACCATCTGGTAAAGGGTGATAAAAGAAGAAACCCGTGGACATGTTGCTGGAACTATTTAAGAATAAATAACAATTTCAATAAAACAATGAATACAAGCACCAAATGGGGTGCATCATGCCTATTCTTGAAAAAGAAACACCAGGCACATTTCATTCAATCTCTTTCTCAGGTCCAATATACATGGTGCAACAAGCTGAAACAAAAATAAGTGAACATCCAATGACCCTACCGAAAGATGGAATTATTCTTGATGAACCCATGCTCCATAGTTGTGAAAGGGCAACCTAAAAGCCAGCAATAATATATAATCAACAGAAGATGATATCATTAACAATAAATAAACAATTACAGACAAATAAAATCAGCTCAGACAAATACTGAACCCATGGTAACCTATACTTTCAATCTCCAAAACAATAAATAAACAATTACAGACACAGGCATACTCATATGTGAGCTCTCTTGTTCAAACCCATTAAAATCTCTTAAGTACCCATTCCAATTATGGTTTGGGTTTGGGTGGAGGTGAAGAAGACGAAGTTTGTTTTAAAGGGAGTTCCGAAACTATCTATCGACAATTGGTCATCCTAATACCTCTTCAATCCAATTTTGCACAAGGACCAAAAAGGATATCACAAACTTCGGGCATCACCCATGAAACAGAAGATTAAGACTCCACTTTCTTTACACATGAACCACCAACCAACGTAGAGGAAAACCCACCTCCTTAGTTGTTTCCCAAGCAAAAAAAAGTTCCAACCTTTTTTTGAACTTTCCTCTTCCAATTAGCCTTAAATAGAGGGAAGCTTCCTCCCTCCTAGGAAAAGTGGGATAAAAGGATTTTGGGTCAATTTGACTTTAATACATTACTAATATTCGATTTTAGACTTAAATACGATTTTTTTTTTTAAAAGGTACCCAATGCACTAGGCTCTCGCTTAACTGCAGAGTCTGCGAGAGGCGGATGTCGACTGGCCTTACCCCCATATGTAGAAGGAATCTTAAGTATTTAGTCTCATTAATAAAGATTCACTTGTGGCCACTCTCATGTTTTTGTTTTTTTATATGTTGGTCCTATTATAATAAATATGCGACAAGTGTCATTCTCTGCAAAACGAAAGAGGAATGGTTAGAGAGAAGTTATGGGCAGTTTTGAGTGGTTATGGGACTTGTTACAATTTTAAAAAAACATGGGAGTGGAGCCTAACAAATCTTTGGAGATGGGACTAAAGCCAAAAAAAACTATAAATAGAAAGGCTGTCAACTTAAATTTAAATGATATAAAAAACTTGAAAATTTTCTTACAAGTTGAAAAAGAAAACTCAAAATCCAAAACTTAAAAGAAAAAATTAAAAACAAAAAGAAAATTTAAAAATCAAATAAACTCACGCCATCCAACTAATAAAAGCACCCCCTCCCCACTCCACCCCCCACCACCCCGACAGCAACCACCCCTCACTGGCCTCTCTGTCTCTCTCTCTCACTCTCTCACTCATGCAACACACACACACACATCCAAAACCCAAAGCAACCCCCTAACAGCCCAACCCCTTACCCACCGGCATTTCCAAATCCTCTTTGATTTTGATTTTGATTTTGATTTTGATTTGAGATTTGAAGGTTTCGTTTTCAGATTTGAATTTTGGATTTGAAGTTTGATGCGGGACTATAATTGTCTTTAGCGATTTTTCCTTATTTTTTTACTTTTTTGCTCCATAGTATAAATAGCTAAGGGGATCCTCATTGTATCACTTTTGCCCATTTGATATTAAGAGACTAGACAGAGAAATAAAAGAACTCCCTACATTTTCATGTTGTTGTTGTTGTTGTGTAGTTTAACTTCTTTAATTTTACGCTTTCGCAATTCAATCCACATCAAATTGGTATCAGAGCGTGGTTCATTCTTGGAGTAGCCATGTTTATTCAAGATTGGGACTCCCATTGGGATCATCCGGATGAAATAAAAAAAAAACTAACCCTAATATTTCTCCACCATTTTCACCCACAAACACAATCGGATCAAACTACCTACCACCCAAACCAACTCTGATCGGCCGACCAGCAAAAACAAAAACTCCCGCGACAGTCGACCCTAGCGGCGCAGCCCCCAGCTGCTACAGCAGTCGGCACGACCCCCGTCTGGTGTTCGGGGCAGCGTACCCCATCCTATTTCACCCCTGGCTGTTTGAAAATTTCAGCAGGGCCTTATACCACACTATCTCCTCCTACCAACACTAGTGGACCGTCCAAAAGTCATGACAAACCCTCAGATTACAAGAACCAAACCCTGCCCCTTCTAAACACAAATCCAAGCCAAATTTCACAAAAAAAAACTCACTCCATCAACCCACATCCCAAACCCTAACAAATTTCCCAAAAAGACCTAACCCTTGTACCTCAAAAAAACCCTAATTCTTTATACAAAGGATGTACCTCCTTGGGTAGTTTACCCATCCAACTTGATGTACCTTTAGCCACCGCGCAATCCATTTGTCGTCAACGCGATTCTTTTTGTCATTCTCAAGCAAGACTCGACGATGTCTCTACCGCCTATACTCATACCGTTATCATTACCACCACAATGGATGTCCAATCACCTCCTCCCAGCGATGATACATGGATTCGAATGAGCATATTTTTTACTCGTTGCACCGCCAAAGAAAGATTATGCACGGTGATCATAGACGGAGGTGCTAGTGACAATTTGGTGGCACAAGAGATGGTTGATAAGCTAAAACTTCCCACGGAGATGTTGACTACGCCCTGCCGCATTGGGTGGTTGGATAGTGGAGCCACACTTGCCCCTAGCCGACAGTGTCGAGTTGCTTTCTCTATTTAGAAGTATCATGATGAGGTTCTGTGCACTGTAGTTGACATGCGGGAATGCCACTTGCTTTTGGGGAGGCCATGGCACTTTGACCATAGTAGCATACATGATGGTCGTGCCAACACTTACTCTTTTACTCATGGAGGGCGGAGCTTCCTACTTCGCCCCATGCGATCGTTTCCCATGACTCGACCTTCAACCTTACTTGTTTCCCATGAGGAGTTAGCCACTGAGGCCACAGAGACAGGAATGTGTTATGCTCTTATTAGCCCCATCACCACTCCAGAGGCATCCGTGCCACCCTGTGTTCAATGCCGGTTGGATTCTTATAGTGATGTGTGTACTCCCCCTGATGAGCTTCCCCCCCTGCGGGACATTCAGCATGCGATTGACTTCATTCCTGGGGCGCAGCTTCCCAAACTTCCCCACTATCACATGTCTCCTACTGAGCATGCGGAGCTACAGAGGCAGGTCACCGAGTTGTGTGACAAGGGATATATACGAGATAGCATGTCTCCATGTGCAGTCCCCCCACTTCTAGCGCACAAAAAAGACGGAAGTTGGCGTATGCGCGTCGATAGTCGTGCGATTAATAAAATCACGGTGAAGTATCGGTTTCCCATTCCCCGACTCGAGGACATGTTGGACCAGCTCCATGGAGCGACGATATTCTCCAAGTTGGATTTGAAGAGTGGGTATCACCAAATACGTATGAGGCCAGGAGATGAGTGGAAGATAGCTTTCAAAACCAAGGATGGACTTTATGAGTGGACCGTGATGCCTTTTGGTCTATCCAATGCTCCATCCACGTTCATGCGAGTGATGACTCAGATTTTGCGCCCATTCTTGGGCAAGTTCATGCTGGTATATTTTGATGATATTCTGATTTATAGCCGGTCAGAGGAGGAGCACTTGCAACATGTGACTCGGGTCCTGGAGGTTTTACGAGCCGAACGCTTTTTCCTTAGATTGAAAAAGTGTGCTTTTATGGTTCCTTCCGTCACTTTTTTTGGCTATGTGGTATCAGGAGATGGCGTTCATGTGGGTGACGCTAAGATTCAGGCGATTGTGGATTGGCCCACCCCCACCTCAGTGACGCAAGCTCGTAGTTTTCATGGTCTTGTAGGGTTCTATAGGCGTTTCATAGTAGGGTTCAGCATGGTCATGGCTCCTCTCACAGATTTGATGGGCACTTCGTCGACAGCTAAGTTCAGATGGACTGAGGAGGCTGATAGGGCCTTCACACGTATCAAGGAATTGATGACGACTGCTTTTATCCTTTCCTTGCAAGACTTCGACCAGTTGTTTGAGCTATCTTGCGATGCTTGCAGGACAGGGGTGGGTGTTGTCTTGAGTCAGAATGGAAAGCCTATTGCATTTTTTAGTAAAAAATTATCGGGAGCGGCCCTACACTACTCCACCTATGACTTGGAGTTCTGTGCAATTGTGAAAGTTGTTAAGTTTTGGTCACCCTACCTCCTACATAAGGAGTTTGTGATCAAATCGGACCACGAGGCCCTACGATTCCTCCACAGTCAGCGGCGTGTTAGTGACCGACACGCTAAGTGGACAGCCTACCTTCAGCGGTATACCTTCCACCTACAGTACAAGCCGGGGAAGGAGAACATGGTAGCGGATGCACTAAGCCGGCATGCTCATGCATTAGTGACATTGCGGAGTCAGGTCTTTGGGTTCGATGAGATTCGCGACCTCTATCCGACCGAAGTAGAGTTGGGGCCTATTTATGCTGCTTGCCAGCAAGGTAATAGTGCATCAGGTGAGTACTTACTCCCGGATGGGTTTTTGCATCGGGGCATAGCATTGTGCATTCCTTCTTCCTCCTTGCGAGAGAAGATTATTTCAGAGGTTCATGGAGGTGGATTAGCAGGACACTTGGGACAGGCCCGTACTCATGCTTTGTTACTTGACCGATTTTATTGGTCCACCATGAGACGGGATACTAATCAGTTCATCCGTCGTTGCTATACCTGCCAGACGGCCAAAGGCCAACACTCCAATGTGGGATTGTACACCCCCTTCCGATACCAGAGCGACCGTGGCAAGACGTTTCGATGGATTTTATTGTAGGCCTTTCCCGTACTTCCAGTGGCCATGATTCTATTCTGGTGGTTGTTGATAGATTCTCCAAGATGTCGCATTTCATTCATTGCTCTCGCACGACTGACGCCTCTCACATAACGACCTTATATTTCCGTGAGATTGTCCGCTTGCACGGCGTCCCTCGTAGCATTACTTCCAATCGAGATGTCCGCTTTACTGGGCATTTCTGGCGGACATTGTGGCGCCTACTTCAGACGGAGCTCCAGTTTTCCACTGCCTTTCATCCACAGACGGACGGCCAGACAAAGGTAGTCAACAGGAGTGTGGGCGATCTTTTGCGTCATTTGACGACCGAGCACCCCCGTCGGTGGGACTTAGTGATTACTCAAGCCGATTCGCTTTCAACAATGCCATCAACCGTTCTACTGGTGTATCTCCTTTTCAGATTGTGTTAAGCCAGTCCCCCACCATGCCTATTGACCTTGTCGAGCTTCCACCGACAGTCCCCACATGCCCTTCTGCTGAGGAGTTTGCGACCCATTTGACTTCCGTCCAGGCGGATGTCCGTCCTCGCCTCCAGTCCATTTACACTTCTTACAAAGAAGCCGCGGATGTTCATCGCCGTTTCGTGTCCTACCAGGCTGGTGACTTAGTCATGGTGTACCTCCAGAAACAACGGCGTGTTGGCAAAGGCAACAAGCTTCTTATGCGCCGTTTTGGACCGTTTCCCATCATTCGAGCTTGTGGCACCAACGCATATGAGGTTGATCTTCCTCCAGAGTTTCGTATGCATCGCACCTTTAATGTGGCAAATCTGTCTCCTTTTCGAGGTACCCATCCTCCCCCCATTCCTCGTCCGTCTTCGCCGGATCAGCCTGTTCGCTCTCATGTCGATCGTATAGAGGGCATCCTTGACTCCGCTTTTGTCTCCTCTGCCTCGGGTGATTATACTCGCTTCTTGGTCCGTTGGGTTGGTTGTCCAGCGGCCGAGGACTCTTGGATTACTGAGGCGACATTACAACATGTTGATCCAGACTTCTTCCACCAGTACACCGCATATATGGGTTCTTCTCAAGGGGGGGAGAGTGATGCAGGAGCATAGGGCTATAATTGTCTTTAGCGATTTTTCCTTATTTTTTCCTTTTTGCTCCTTAGTATAAATAGCTAATGGGATTCTTATTGTATCATTTTTGCCCATTTTGATATTAAGAGACGAGAGAGAAATAAAAGAACTCCCTACATTTTCATGTTGTTGTTGTTATTGTGTAGTTAACTTCTTTAATTTTACGCTTCCGCATCCTAATCCACATCAAAGTTGTATTTCGATTTGATTTTTGCAAATTTCAGATTTTGATTTTGGACTTGGATTTGGATTTGGATTTGGATTTGTTGGGTTTGATTTCGGTTTTGTTGGTTTCAGATTTGGTGGGTGGAGGTAGCGGTGTGTTTTGTGTGTGTGTGAGATGCGATGGTGAGAGTGGAGGTTAGGTGGTAGGTTGGGTGGGTTGCCGGGATGGGGAACCGGTAGCGTGAGGAGGACAAAGGTGGGATTTGAGTGCAGTTGGGCAGGGAAGGAGGCGGGGGGAAGGGGTTACGGAGGGAGGGGTAGGGCAGGGATGCGTTGGTGGAGGGGATTGAGGGCGGTGGAATAGCCGGGGTGGAGTTGCCGGTTGAAGGGAAGTGGCTTGTGTGGGAAGAGTAGTTTCGCTTTTTTATTTTTTATTTTTGTTTTCAACATTTATTTTTATTTGAATTCTTTGTTTTTTTTCCATTTAAATGTATTTCCTGTTTTTCTCTTTTCTTTTTAGGATTTAAAAATTACATTTTAATTCAAATTGACACGTGGCTGTCAAACTTGACAGATTTTTTGACGATTTAGGACAAACTCTAATTTTTAAATAAAATTGTATTTGAGTCTAAAATCGAAGATTAGTAATGTATTAAAGTCAAATTGACCCAAAGATTTTATTGTAGAGTTCCAGTCTCACTAGCCCTTTTATCTTACCTGTCCATTCGGTCAACCTTCAACTTTAGGTCATAGGGCCACTCCAAAAAAGCTGCAACCTAGCCCAATTTCTAATCTTTGATCTCCTTTCTAGAAAAATATTGTAAGTCACTTCCTCCACACACAACGTATATATATAATAAAGCAGAACAATGAGTGTGTTGTTAGTGTCTAAGAGTATATAAAGAGAGGTTGAGATTAATATAAATTTAGAATCCTGCTGTTTAGGGCGACTGTAAGCAATGACACAATTGTAAATATAGGATGGCATATTTTGTAATTACTTTATTCACACTCACACACATGGGAGCGAAATTTTTACCTTTCAAAATCCCAACAAACTCTGGGGACTTCTCTCTCCCATCTAATTTATCTTTCCCTCTTCATTACGTTTCTCTCTCGTTCCCTTTATGTTTCTATTTCTTTATGCTTCTCTCTCTCACATGGTGTGGATGTGGTGAATGTTAGATGATGTGTCGTGTTTGCGTGTGTAAAGTTTACCACATGATGATGTTAAATCAACTCTAAAAAACCATTAGAAATTAGTAGTCTATTAGGATAATACATGCATAAGTTTTTTGGGTTTATAAAACCAAGACCGATTTGAACCATTAGAAAGTTTGTTTGGGTTTGGTTCTCTCCCTCTCCATCTCTCTCTACATATATGTTGTTTGTATAGTTATAACTGTTGAAAAGCTTTTGGGGTTTGGCCGCCTTATGGGTTTCTTCTAGATAAATTCGGCGAGGAACTATTTTCGTTTTTTTTTTCTTTCGGACTGAAAGAGAACGAAACGGGAAAAAAGAATATTTATCACTGTATCCAAATCGCTTTCAAGTGTAGTCTAAGTGCAGCGTGTGTATATACGCTTCTTATTTACCGAGTGTATTTCGTGTGCAGTGAGTTTGATTTTTCTCGTGTGAGTGTGTTTTGTGTGCAGTGTCTATATATTAGTATTGTGTGTTGTGTAGATAGTACACAAATATTACCACATAGCGTTTCTTTTTCTATCTCTTCCAAGTAACTGGGATCAAGAATGCGTGAATGTTTATTTGTGTTACATATACAATATATATTCTTATGTGTATTTTTTTTGTTAAAATTACTGTGTTCCAGATTAGCTCTCTCTCTCTCTCTCTCTCTCTCCCCATATTCTGCAGTTTATAAATAGAGTCATACTTATATATGTTGTAGTCGATCGTACATTCTACAGAGAATACTTGATTTTATCTGTTTTGTTTTCCTAAAATTGTATTTCATTTCTTTATATTTTATAATTTCTTAAATCTATAGGAGCAAAACTGTGTATTGTGCAAAAAACAGTACTTGCATGTGTATAAAAATATGACACATGAAATATAAATATTTTTTATTTTATAAAATAAAGTTACTCCTTAATTGACCTGCGAATTGGTGACATCCATATTCTCATTATATCAACTCTTTACACAACCATATTATAGCTTAACACATAAAGATTGGTTTACTACGAAGAATCTCACAATATATGGATACGCAAGTTGTTTTTCATCTTAACTTGCTTAATATTCTACATAATTGTTTAATAAACTTCATTTTCTAATTCTCTTCCTCATTTACATATTTACAAGTGGATTCTAAACTAGAGAAAACAGTAATGATAACATTTTCCTCAATTTTTATATTTACATGTAGTAATTTTTTTTATTTATGTCATTTAAGATTTCTAACTTGTAACCTTCTTCAAACATGAAGATTGATCTTCTCAGAAAAGCACTGGCAGAGTCGTCATTCATGACAAATCAGATCTTAATTTGGTTCGCATGCGAGAGGTATGAAAACACCTCACGTGTCAATTTAACCATACTCTTAACTTTCTTTATAGGTTAAAGGTCCATTTTAATTAATTAATTTAATCATTCTTATAGGTGGAGTTGACGAAGATGCAACAAAGTCCTATAACAGTAACGGAACGGAAAGTGTAAGTATGATTACTTTATTTACACTATAATTCATTTTTTAAAGATTTAAAATTTAATATACTCTGTAAGTCATCTTTTGCAGGACTGGGATGCAATAGTTAAGAAACATGGATCATTATACGAAAAAAATTGCGTAGATTGAACATCAATAACATGGTTTGTTTTATGACGTAATTTACTAAAAATTATAATGCATTATGTTATTTTTTACTTTGTATTTATACTTGCTATAATTTGACGTGATGATAGGTTGTGGTGTATATTGAAGTGGATTGGCCCCAGCAAATCGAGATCGAATCAAGGATATTTTATATTGAGATGACCCGAATTTATGGGTTTTCAAAAAGATCTACTTGAGCTTGAAATATAATCAAGTTTTATAGAGTGAAATTTGCAGTTATTTGGAACTGATAATTTAATGTATATACACAAGCACGTTGTGTAAATATTCATGTTTTCTTTTTAGTAGATGTATGACATTCATAATTCTGCCTGTCTCTGCATTATTATCCATATATAACTTGATTAGAAACAAGTTATGTGTTCTGATGTATTACCTAGTGCAAAGATTTATGTCCGGAACAGTTTGAATTTTTATTATAAAAGATAACAAGATTTATATAAACATGCTCTCACAGAGACAAAATCAAACCATTTGAAGAAAAAATGAAACACTCTCCATATGCGTAAAACACCACAATACATCATCTTGAGCAGAGTATAGATTGTCATGTTGTGGACACTCATATTTGCTAAAGATGGATCACCAAATGAAAATTATGAGAAACCGAAAAAGGAAGTTTAAAACTGGAGTTTTCTGTCACTTCTCTACCTGTATTTCGGATTTCTAGAGAGAGACGATGGGACAGTTATTATGGTTTGGTGGTAGGGACAGTTAAGATGGTTTTGTGGTGGGGATTAGATTTTGAAATGGGCATGTGGGCGTTTACATATATATAGACCTGTAGATAGTTTAGATTTTATATTAATATTCATATAGTGTGTAAATTGATTTTCACTTTTAATAGATTACATTATTAGAATTATTATAAATTAATTACGGTAAATTTTGTAGGTTTTAATGTTCTAATTAATGAAAATTGATGGTACATTATCCCCCATTAAATAAAAAGATTACAAGTTTAAATTTTTATGACCTATTAAATAACTTATTTGATGTGATTAAGTTAAGATCTAATATATAAATACTTAGATGTCAACATGTGTTAAGGTACAAAAGATTAGTATAGGTGTTATTCGGTTTAAATTTTGACGCACGAGCGTGTCACAAGTACTGCGGGTGTGGCACAAACAAAATTATCCAAACGACATTATAACCATGCAATCGGCACCCTTGACATCTAGTGTATATATATATATATATAAATGGATTCTACAGTAACTACCTTAGCTGAGTAACTACCTTGTCTGAGGCTATACTGTAAAGAGTTGGAAAATCCATTCTCAGCTATCTCCCCAAACCAAACGTCAATCAAAAATCCCACGAGCTATCCCAGCCTCAAATCAAATTAATGTGATTTTTCAAATTACCCCAGCCCATCCTAAAGACTTTACAATTACTCATCCCAAAATACAATCTCACCTCCTGACTAGATCATCCTCTCTCCTCCTCAAATTCATTCACTATCAACCTTCTCCAAAGAGCTCCCACCCCACCTCCACTACCCATGCAAGCACCTCTCCGTAGTTCTCCACAGCAACCTGCCAAGTAAAGAAGATAAAAATCCCCCAAACTTCCAAGTTCCATCTCGGCCCAGCTATGAGAGGAGAACGTACCACATTCCACTTAACCAAATGTCTAAATAGTACTTAAAACATTCCCTGTTCCTTTCCGTACCAAATAACAATACTATTGCTGAACCTGAGCCCACCTATTCTTTTCAGTTTTCCTGATCTCTAATCTAAATAATGCATGTTTTGCCCCTCCCTCTCCCCCCCCCCCCCCCCCCAACACCCCGCGCACATGGAAACCGATACAGAACAAAAAGTTGTACGGACAATTCTTTGACCAAAACCGTATCTTTGAAAAGCACTTCACGTAAAACCACATCACATGTTCTTCATTGAGTTTTCACGGCTTCTCTCACGTAATTTTGACACCAGTCAATAGCAAACTTCTCTTTTAGTTTCTATACCTCCCAACTGTTTCCCATTATCAAAACTTCCATATCCTAATTGGATGGTGCTTATTATGCTTCGTCTCTTGATTTCAAGTCCCAAACTAGTAAATAAGGCAAACGGATCAATAGATAAGGATCACTGCAGAGATTTAATGCAAATGTGCATTGATAATTAAGAAGTGATACCTTTAATAAAACTCCAAAACTGCCACAAGAAATATAAAATCAGCTACAAAGAAAGAACCGTACCTCAAGGTATTGAATATTTGCAACTTTGCTGGTTTTCTCAAGCTGAAGTCCACGTGCCAAAAATATCTGCAGTAATAGTAAAAGGAAAAGGTTCTTAATTCTAATTCAATTGTTGTGGGATCATGGTCACAAAAATCAGAAGCAATCGATGCTCTAGTTAAATGTTGCTGCATAATGTTTTAAGATTAATAGAAATTTAGAGCGAGGTCCCTTGTAAATATTCTTAATTAAGTGAAGCACACCTATATTTTGGCTTCACAAAAAGTCTCTCGATGGAAATTGGAAAGAAGTTTTTGGATGTGATCCCTCAATGAATGAGAGTATTTTGGAAATGATCCAGATACTTTAACGAAATCACATATACTTTGTGCCTATTCTAAAGGTATCTGGACGGCATCCAAATAAACTGTTCAGGACATAATTATAAATGACCTAAAAAATAGAGAGAAAATCAAATTCAGCACAGTACCTCTGCAAAGAAAGCCAGAACACCAAGAACAACCATCAAAAGGAAAGAATATAAACTAGGAAGCACAAAGTCCTGCATGGAAGAAACGGAATCTTTTAGGACAAACACTTGCCAACTTAAGAACAAATCTTCTGGACTCTAGAATTGTAGTAGTATTTAAGTACATATAGATGGTAACAGGCTAGAAACCGAACATTTTTATGTAAAAGTGAAAGTGGAAATACTCGCAACAACAACTAATTGATACAAGAATTAATCAAACTCTCATTCTCATTTCTCTATCTCATGTGGTAATTGAATAATTTCCCCAAGGTGGTGTAAAGCAGATATATAGTGATGGAAATTAGGGTTTAGTTTAGTATTTTCTTGCATTTTTTTATTTCATTGTATTTTTCTTTTATTAGTTGTTTGGTATTTTTGTTACATTTTTAATTGTAGCAAGAAGCTTCTCGAAGGTTCCATTAGTTAGTGTTGTCATAAATGAGTTGTCATGACAACTCATACTTAGCTAGTAGCTTTTAGAAGGTTTTATTTTATAGAGAATTAAGCTCAAGGTCATGTTCCATCCAATATTTGGATTTACAGGACACTGCTGTGGTACAATAACATTTATTTGTGTGGCCCTCCCTTTAGAGTAAGGAGTACACAAAACATGTAAATTTATTTGTTTTAGTTAAAGAGGTATTTATTTTTATACCCTTACTTACTCATTTAAAGCTCATTCTAAAAATAAACACATAACTCCCACCTCCACCCCACCCCACTGGAATCTTCATCGGAACACCGGAATCCTCGCGGGATTGTTTCTCTCTCCTCATCTATTTCTTTCATTTTTTTGGTCAGCGCCGGGAAAAATGGAGATCTCGTGGAAAAATGGAATTTTCGCAGAAAAAAATGGAGGTTTTGGTGAAATAGTAAATTTATCTATTTCAATTTTTTTGTCAAAAATCATCGAATATGGGTGTTGTTTCGACGAGTAGATTTCAAATATATAAATTTTGTAAATTTTGGATTTATATATTTGAAGTTATGGACTTTTAAAAATTTGATGGGCCTTTTTTTTTGTACGAGTTGTCAAATGGTATATGGTCATCTTTCATGGTCTTTTTAGTATAGCGACTAAATTTATAAAATTGTGTGATGTATCCTATTTTTACACATTTTAGGGTTGGATTGGAACTTTTCCCCAAAGCCCCTTTATTTTAACATGTGAAGTAATTGAAGGTGGTTAATGACCCATGTGACATCACATGGGTCAAGACACTTTCAACCAATAGGAGCTTAGGAGACCTCTTCTAGAATCTTCTTTCCTCCCCTATAAATACCCCTTCCCCCCTCATTAATGATTAATTCTAATTTTAGGTATTACTTTTCTCTCTCTTTTGTGCCTTTGACGACTTTCATTTTATCTCAATTGGTATCAGAGCCTCGTCGCTCCACTGTTATTGTAAAAAACACAAAAATCGTAAAAAACAAAGCAACTCAATGGCGCCAAAGAAGTTCACCCTAGTCGAGAAGCGTGCTACTCGATTATAAGACATAGCCACCCTCATTGGAAGATTTGACATTCTCATCCAAAACTAACAAAACCCACCCTAACCCTAACTAACAATTTTTTTTTTGCCTCACCTACCCACCCGACTGCACCACCTGAACCTCCTTCTACTCGCCTTTCCCGCCCTAACCCCTACCTGGGGTACCCGACTCATTCCAGATCTAGAAACCCCACAAAATCCGACCCCACCCAACACCGAACTAAACCATTTTAACCCCAAACCAGCCAAAACCCTACCCCCCTAATCGCCCAGCCTTCCACAACCCTTCCTCAACCCTTATCTGCACTACCCGCCGACCAAACAAACCCCCTACCCCGACCCTTATACTACTAGCCCAACCCACCCAAAACCCCTGCTGGTGAACCCGACCCGAGCAACCCCTGAAACTCCAGTCTCTCACCACCCCTGCACGTCCCTCCCTCCTCCGAACTAACGTCCTATGCCCCCAAGCAGATCTGGCCTTCCCGCCCCTTTTTCCCTAGCCCATCCTACCCCAAACCCGACCCAATCTGCCCCAACCAAACCCTTATTCAGTTGCAACCCTTCCCAACACTTACATTACATTTCAGCCCCAGCATTTTCTGAAAATCATTTTTTAGCCTCCAAACTTCAAAAAAATTACGTTTCCGACCCGATTAACTCCCGAAACTCAATTCATGATTATCGAAGGCAAGTCCAAGATTGTTCCACCCAATGATTCTCCCTCACTCACACATCCAATCGCGTCAAAACGAGAATAAAATATCCCCTCCTAAGACGGTTGACTACAAGAAAGATCGAAGGACGAA
Organism: Sambucus nigra; assembly: GCA_949130495.1. Lineage (NCBI taxonomy): Eukaryota > Viridiplantae > Streptophyta > Magnoliopsida > Dipsacales > Adoxaceae > Sambucus > Sambucus nigra. Next base: position 135,015,131 of record OX422213.1, on the reverse strand, counting down.
AATGGGTGGTGTATTAGCGATTTTTTTGACATTTTTGTCGAGAATGTTTGGGTAACTCGCAAACAGTTTCGCGAGTTAGAGACCTTTGATTTGGGAGATTTCTTCCCAATTTTTGAAGATGGGGTTGAGGTGGTGGTGATCGGAGGTGATGTGAATGGTGGTGGGTATGTGGATCCATTTTTTGTAGCATTTGATATGCGCTCGGAGTTAGTTTTCCGCGGCTTAGCATTGAGGAGGTTCATCACGGGACTCCGGGATCGAGCTTTTGTGGACCGTCTGTGGTTGGTCTGTATGCCTATTCTCCGTGGATCTTTCGGAAGCCGATACGAGGGATGTTTCCGAGGACGGTTCCCCTTTCAAGTGGGGGAGCCCATTGATGGTTGCCTTGCCTTGTGGCCGTTCACCTCCTACGCTCGGGACGAACCTTTTCAAGTGAAGGAGAGCGATGGAAAGTATGGGGGGCTTATTTTAGTATTTTCTTGCATTTTTTTATTTCATTGTATTTTTCCTTTTATTGGTTGTTTGGTGTTTTTGTTACAATTTTAATTGTAGTAAGAGTTTATAGGAAGCTTCTAGAAGGTTCCATTAGTCAGTATTGTCACAGATGAGTTGTCATGACAACTCATACTTAGCTAGTAGCTTTTACAAGGTTAAATTTTAGCATGTGATATAATTGAAGGTAGTTAATGACTCATGTGATATCACATGGGTCAAGACTCTTTCAACCAATAGGAGCTTAGGAGACCCCTTCTAGAATCTCCTCCCCTATAAATACCCCATTCCCCCTCATTAATGATTAATTCTAATTTTAGGCATTACTTTTCTCTCTAGAGTGCGACTCTTTTGTGCCTTTTACGGCTTTCATTTTATGTCATATAGGGTAAGGGGGGAGGTTCCAGAGATAACTATCCTACCATATTGGAACTATTCTAGCATCATTGTGATCTCATGGGTCACATCACTAAGCATGGTCGCACCATGGCATTACATAGTCTATAATATTTATGTTTACAAAGGGCACTAAAATATCCTACCAATCTCTTAACTAACTACTATAATTCCCCTAAGAATTTACGGAAATTGTTTTTCTGATAATAGCAATGAAACAATAAAAATAAATATATCAATTCTCTTTCAGTCCTCATGCCATTCCTCCAGCGTTTACATCAATTTTTTTTACAGAATTTGTTGAAGCATCATACCCAAAAGCACGAGATTAGTTTAATTTCTTTCCCAAAAGTGTTACAATAGGCTAGGAAGAAAGTCAGTCACTTTATTTCGGTAAGTGATTGAGAAATTACAAAGAAATATCATATTAGTGGACTAAGATATGCATTGAGTGCAGGTTTGCCTTGGTGTCATATTCATCTACCTTCTAATCGAATCAAAACATACTCGAGCTTGAACTGCCATAAAATAACTTTTTCAGTTGTAAACCCCAAGATGAATTATAGAATACATTAGCAGGTGTCCCTAATATGAAGTTGTTGAGAATATATAGTCCAAACTTCTCGTGATGATGAAACACGTCACTCTCTTGGCTTCTTGAATTTGACTGATGATTTATTGTCCAATAATAAGCACGAAGCCACATGTCATATGCCCGTATCCGTTTTTATCTGTTAGAGAATATAATGTTTATTGTTATTATTGAGTGAATTAGGGCATTGTAGTGAGGTCCTTAATGTAAAGTGTGAGGGTAGTGATGTAATTTGTCATATGACGAAAGCCTACTTTGGTTCTATATATATGATGATATGTGGGAATAGAGAGTATCATAGAATACTCTCCCACTCTTTCTCTCTCTTTATTGTTTAGCTCCAATTCTTCTCTCAATTCCACCATCTAAAATTTTAACTTGGAATCAGAGCATCCTCTTATTCTTAGTTCTTGATCTGAAAATTGCTTCTGTCGGTGGGTGACAAAACCACCATAACCTCTCAAAATTTTAATAATAATTCGTTATGCATACATGCACTATATACAACTCATTTTTCTCTGTAATTTCTTTTATAACTCTGTTCTTGGATCGATTTACATGGCTGGCCATTTTTGTTGATATTCTATGGCTTATCATTGGTGGATAGGGGCGAATCCAGAAACCCAGTGAAAAAACCTCATTTATTGCTGTGCCGTTTCTAATTGTTGTTAGGCTCCCTTTTGCTTTTTGATGTGAATTTTTTTGAGGGGGAGGTCTTTGCTGGATCGAATATTTCTCGGGGATTGTTCTGCATCAGTTTTCTGGAAAGTTTCCACAATATTTACAGAACATTGAATGGTCATAATTTCCATTTGGCTGATGGGTATAGATTGGCCTTGTTTGATTACAAGGTTAAGAGCGTCTAGTGCCTGAAGTGTGGAAGAGAGATTGCCTCTGTGAGTGGCGAACCATCATTGGATGGGGTCTTTTGCGCTGGGCATATATTTAGTTCTCTTATTATATCGCAGTAATAAGAGAGATGTTTCCTCTCTTCCATTTTGTCAAACCAAAAGGTTGGTTTCTTGTCAAATCTACACAGCCTTATTAGCTACTTCTGGACCTTCTGATACAGCTTTTGTGGCCGTCATTGCAGCTTGCTTTACAGTGAGCTTTCGGTGATTTTAAGATATGGTACAATATATATATATATATAATATAGAGAAAGAGAGCGAGAGAGAGAGCAAGGCTCCTATACATCATGCTTCCTACATCACACCTAGTTCTAGGCCCTAAAAAACTTTTTTTTCAATTTTTTTATTTTACCCATGGAGTTAACCTTCCAATCAACACATGTTCAAAAAATTAGGTCAAAATAATATTTCTAGCTTGTTTCTTAAAATCCAATAAAAAACTACTAAAAATACCTTATTTATAAGGGTCAGCGCCAACATAATTTTGTGAATTTTTTAAAAATAGCTAGAAAATGTATTTTGACCTAAATTTTTGAATATGCTTTGATTGAAAGATTAATTTCAATATAAAAATAAAAAAATTGGAAAAAAGATTTGTTAGGACCTAGAACTATGATGTATGGTGTGATATATAGAGTGTGATGTAGGAGATCCTTCCTCTCTCTCTCCCTCTCTCTATATATATAATATTTCCTTTTCAGATGGGATGGTTTTCACATGAGTTATGTTGCTTGTTCCCTCGAGTCTGGTGCAAACATTTGTTGGGCTCAGCAGAAACCTGTCGGAGGATCAAAGAGGCTTTTTGTTGGTGCATTTGCTTTTCAAGAGATTTTCAGTGTTGTCCCATTCAGCCCATTTTTTGTTACAAGGATTTGTTTTTTATGATGTGTGTTGAAACCTCATTTCACTGAAAGAAATAACATTCAGCTGTCAGCTTTGAGAACCAACTGGTTTGCTAGTCTGACCTAGTTTAAGTATTATCTGCTATCAGTTCTCTGTAGACAGCTTCATTCGTGCAGAACTCCGCTTCCTTTTATGCAGTCCTACCCCCTCTCTCTATGGCTGATTGGTGAAGTAACTTTCGTACTTATGATCTCTAGTTTGGTAGCTCCTACAATATCTTGAGCATCCCTCTTCATATTACCATTTGTCATTTGGTAGTCATATACACCCCTTTGCTTTTAGGTATTTCATCATCCTTTGTTTATAGGATTTCATCACTCCATCGTACTAGCCGTTGTTTCATCACTCATTTGTTGATGGATGTTTATCAAACTTTTATAATAGGTGTTTGTCACCACTTGTTGATGGACCAATGCTGAACCTGTTGTTGGTAAGTGATGAAAAAACTCCTTCTTGGTAGGTGTTTAAAAGCACACCTCTTGAAAAAACCTTTTATAGGCCTCGTTGTTGATGAGTAGTGAAATTTACTTTGTTATTTGGTGTTTAAAAGTACACTCCTTTCCTGGCCACATTGTGGACTCTTTGTTGATGGATGATGAAATACTTTGTGTGGTTTGGTGTTTAAAAGTACACACCTCTTGGTGCCATTTGTATGGTTTGTGTTGATGGGCATAGATGGCTTCCACACGTAAACGGCTATGTAGATATGGTGCTCCATTTATTGGCTTGGCTATCCATGGGCATTTTGTTCCATTCTGGGCATGTTCGTTCAACGTGCCCCAACTTGAGGGGGAGTGTTAGAGAATATATTGTTTATTGTTATTATTGAGTGAATTGAGACCATGTAATGAGGTCATCAATGTAAAGTGTGGGGTACTGATGTAATTTGTCATCCGATGTAAACCCTACTTTAGTTTTATACATATGATGATATGTGGGCATAGAAAGTATCTAAAAATACTCTCCCAATCTTGCTCTCTCTTTATTGTTTAGCTCCATTTCTTCTCTCAATTCTACCAATCTCAAATTTTAACTGCGTTCAACATGGGCACTCCTTACAATTTTGTCTCCCTAGAACATAAGATGAAACTCAAAGTCACTACTAGTCCCTAAAAAAAAACATTGCTAAGAGAAGATGTTCTTATCAAAGCAATAATTTTAATTGTAATATCTTAAACCGTACTCTTTAATTCCCCTTTTATTTTAATAAATAGTATGGATAGTGAGCATATGCACTAGATAGTTATGGAGTGTAAAATATTATATGATGATGTCATGGCATACATCAGGAGAAGCCGACAGTGCGGTTTCAAAAGTCTGACCACGAGGTTGTAGCTATCCATGGACGCCGTCCTAGAATAGCTAGGTGCCCGCACCACTAATCTCCCTCAGTTGTTTGCTTCTATTATATCTCTTGCACCTCCTCCGGCACCACCCAACTGTCAAATCAACAAGCTCGCACGACCCCTCCGCCCACAGTCCATGTTGAGGTCCCACGTCAACCACACTTCAACTACCAATCAGACTCTAAACACTCATTACACCTTCATCGCAACCCAACTCACCCACCCACCCAGTGTGTGGCCACACCCCTTGAACAACGGCCAAAACCTTGTTCCAGTCGTCGCTGAAAGTGACGTAAACTACAAGTCAATGGCCAAAATAAAACCAAAACAATTTTTAGCGAGAGAATCAAGGGATTTCTTATATTCAAAAATGGAATCTATCCTCAAATGAAGATTAAAAGGAGTGTTTAAAGGGGAGAAGTAGCTTAGGCTCTAACCTATAATTATAATTACCAATACACCCTTAATAGCCTTTACTACTACTCCTACCTCTAAATATTAAAGCAAAAAGAAAATACAACGACATAACACAACTAAAGGAAATAATTAAAAGAAAATAAAAATGACAAATAAACCCTACAATGGGATCCATTTCCATCACCCTCCCCCTCTTAAAACCATGCTCATCCTCGAGCGTTCAAAAAATCGGAACCCGTGTGAAAATTCCAAAAATATGTGCCCAAAACTTGTGGGGGCCCAAAATTAATTTCTGAAAATTTGAGGAAAAGTTCATTCCTTCGTTTTGCTCTTCAATCTTCCTCCATCTCTCTTGCTTCTTTCTACCAACCCTAAAGCTTCCTCTCGGGTTAAAAACCAACTTTTCGGTGCCATTTCGAGGGTCCGGCCAGATTTGGAGAGTTTCGGCCTAGGGAAGTTGGCAGAAGGGTGTTCCGGCAGCCGAAGGTGGATTCCGGCCAGATCTGAGTGGCACGAGTGTGGATCTGGATTTATTTGGAGCTAGGGTTTGGGTCGGGACACTAGGGTTTGGGTCGGAAATAGGAGCGGACTGATCTAGGGTTTTTTTGGAGACCGGATGGTAGGGGGACTGGTTGGAACAGGGGCAGGTTGCTAGGGTTAGGGTGGGGGTGTTCGGGAGAGGCAGGGGTTCACCTGGGTCCAAAACGGGTCGGGCTAGGGCTGCTTTTGTGTTCAGGGCAGAAACGATCGTGTGGGGGTTTTCTGTGGTGCTGGACGGGCCGGGAGGGAGGTCGGAGATAGGGCGATGGACGTAGGGTGGGGCAGAAGGGTGGTCGGCAGGGAGGGAAATGGTGGTGGGAGTCAAATTTTTGAGTTAGAATTAGGGTTTGCTGTTTTTGTTGTGCCATTTCTTCCATTTGTTTCAATTCTTGAATCTCCTCATCTTGTTGCTTGGATTTCTTTGGAGCCATTGAAAAGTAGTATACAATTTTGAATACCTACACATCAATACACCACTTGGGCTTCTTTGGAGCCATTGAAAAGTAGCATATGATTTTGAATACCTACACATCAATACACCACTTGGGGAACGACACCTCGCTCTGATAGCAACTTGACGTAAACTACACGTCAATGGCCAAAATAAAACCAAAACAATTTTTAAAGAGAGAATCAAGAGATTTCTTATATTAAAAAATGGAGTCTATCCTCAAAGGAAGATTACAAGGGGAAATTTAAAGGGGAGAAGTAGCTTAGGCTCTAAGCTATGATTCTAATTACCAATACTCCCTTAATAGCCTTTACTACTCCCACCTCTAAATATTAAAGCAAAAAACAAAATACAATGACATAACAAAATAAAATAAAATAAATGACAAATAAACCCTAAAATGGGACCCATTTCCATCAGAAAGCCTTTTTGACCTCCAACAAGGTGTGGTGACGCGGGAAAACGCTGAACCCCCCCTAGAACCTTTAGCCCCTGCACTGGAAGGCTTCCCGACCCTTTCTTCCCCAAAATAACTATCTTGAAGTTTCTCAGAGCTGGAATTAGGTCGCATATGCGGTCTGATTCGATCCTTGATAGCGCGACGATGGATTGTGCAGTTGATAGCCCTAGGGTTGTCTTCTCATGTGTCGCATTCCCTGGGTTTTTGCTGGGCATGAAGGCATTGATGCAGATCAGTACTGTTTTTTACCTGGGTGAACCAATTGAGTATAATATGTTGACCCATTCCAAAATGGATTTGTTTGAATGGGGCATTAACATAGATGGGGAATTGGGCTGCTAATTAAATGGTTCCTTAGTAGCAAATTTCAAGGGGGAAATTCCAATTGGTTGTCAATTCAACTTGGGGTGGCAAAATTTGGAAAACTCATTTTTGGCTGAAATATAAAGTGGAGAGGAGGAATGTTGCACCCAAAGTTTGTGTATATGTTTGATCCAAAAACATTAATGACAGGAGATTTTCCAAGTTACTGCCTGCGCAACTTGGACGTCTTCACCTTCTCGAGCTCGTGGACGAGCTTCGCTAAGGAGGGGAGTGTGATGTGAATAAAGAGTACACGAGGATCCAATTGTAATATCTTAAATTGTACTCTTTATATATCTTTTTTTATTTATTATACATAATATAGTTAGTGGGCCTGTGTATCTCTTAGGAATATGCCCTAGTCAGTTAACAAGTGTAGAAGAGTACATTATACAATGCCATGGCATATATCACTTTCAGAATGACATCACCATGACCTCACAAAGGATAGAGCATTTCTCATAGTTAAGATATGAAGGGAATAACCCCTTGTCATCACCCTATTTATTGTAGCCCTCTTTTTGGGCGAAAAAAATTGGATACATTTTAGAGAGTTTAGTTTTGGTTTGTTTCGTCTCTTTTTGGTGTCATTGACTCGTGTACGTCCTTTACAATCCCCAGTTTTTAAGAAGTTCCATACAACTATTTTAAATTTGAATACAAAAGATAGTCAAATTTTAATTAGGTGTTATTATATTTGATATCTGAAATAATATTTAGCACGCAAAAGTGGCAAGAAAAAGTCCAGAGAATAGAACTTATGACATTCAAACTAAACCAAAGGTTAAGGCATGGTTCAGAGACTCGGCTAAAACGGTTCAGCCAAGTCAACTTGTTTGGGCACCCAATGTTCCAAAATCGTTATTGTAGCCATATATGTTAACAAAATCTAATAAACTCGGCATGATCAGGCAAATGACTATACCGCAACATCCGAACTATCAGTGACTTGCTGAGTCAACTAGAGTTGTTGAACAGAGTCACAGATCCCTTAACTTTTGTTTGAATTTTTTTTCCGTGTGTTTTGACCACGGGTTAAGGCCACTGATAAGTTTTGATCATTATATTTCATATCTAAAGAAACCTCTCCTTATAATCCAACACCACAAACACTTGATTATCAGGCAATCGGAATTTAAACCACATAGAGTTAGCACAGAAATTTCAAAGAAGGTAATGTTGAGTACTTTTGACTAAACTATGACTTACTTGGAAGGCAAATGTGCATATTGCTGCAGCAGGGCTAGAGAGCATGCCAAATGAAAAAACTGTGACCCTGAAAGAGAACAGGAAACTCTTTGAGACAAACATGTTCAACAGGTACACTCTGTACATGGAGAAACTTGATGGTGCTCCCAGAGTATCATGTGGCATGACACCTGATACTCCAGAACTGATAAGAGTGGGATTAAACTCATGGGACCTCCCTCTATTTGATCCTACATACAGGAAGGCGTGTAATTACATGTATAGTTCCTGTTGGTTCTGGAGTATTGCCACATGGTTCTCCGAGAGCAGAGTAAATTTTCTGCCTTACAAGACACTCCAAGATAGAACTAATGTATTTCAATATGTAAATGGTTTTCTAACTACTGCCAACTAACTTTTTGGCCTTACAGAATTTCTACTAACACTATGACAACCAAGTTCTAACTATATACGCCAACATGGTCCATTCCAATTGCTTCAATTAGGCAACGTGAAAAATGTGCGTAACAGTATAATAAAGTTAAAACTTCATTTTCAGCATCAGAAGTTGGAACACGTAGATTGTGGTTTATATTATGGTTATGTATAAGAAAAGGCAACAGAAATATGTTGTTGTGGCAATTGCAAGAAGAATGGTGTTTCCCCATTTATATTTACATTTCATTCTTTTTTTATTCTTTAATTGCTTCCCCATTCAAAGAGGATCCAAAGCAATAAACATTTGATCAGAAAAGAATATAATTGAAGAAGCCAATGATCTTACACAGGTTGATCAGATGCTTTTGCTCCAGCCCTTATCAGGCAGTAGCATACTCCACCAGCTATTGATGAAAACAAACCAATTAAAACTGCATAAATATGGCTTCCTCCTTGAACATTTAAGTCACTTACTTCCTCAGCTTTAGCTAAATCTCCTGCACAAAGTCCACGAATATTAAGAAAGAACTCACAAAAAACATGTATTGCTTTCATCGGAGCATGCAGATAAGATTTAAGGAAAAAGGGAATCTTTTTCGTATAATGCTACGAATTAGATCTCAGAAGACAAAGAAAGTATAAGAGTATGAGCAACCAATGTGAAGGTATCCTACTCTTTTCCTTTTAATTTCCTTCATAATTTCCCTTAGTTGTTACAGATAGAGGAGTGGAATAGAAATGAGAAGTACAGGTTCACAAGGATTGTAGATGTATTGATGGAGAAAAATGGCAACCAATAGAAGTCTTTAAAGAGGAAAAAATTTGCTTCTAAGTCCCAAGCTTTAACAAGCATATGCAAGATGACAATTTTTTGTTACGAGTGTGATGTTTGTGTGTTGTTCGGCCCGCTTGGGAGGTAACATTGCATGGTCGAGTCTCATGCTTATTTGGGATTTGCATCCATTAATTATTTCCTATCGACTTTAGCCCCCAACATTTTCACTTCTTGGGGTTTGACCCCCAAAATGACTTTTAACGATGCAAAAAGTGTCGCAACAAACAGTTGGTAAAACTTTTTGCGACACTTTTTATGTCGCCAGAAGTCATTTTTGGGGCCAAACCCCAAGAAACAAAAGCTACAGGGTTTAAACTCAATTACAAAAAAATTATGGGGACACCAAACTCCATATAACGCTATTTTTTTAATGAGTAGTACATAGGGCTGTAAACGGATATTCGAAAATCCGCATCCGTCCGATATCCGAATCCGAATTTGCGGATATTTATCCGAAAATATGGAAACGGATACGAATATGGATACTCTTTAAAAATATTCGAGAAAACGGATACGGATATGGATAGTACTAGTATCCGACATGGATAATTCGTATCCGATGCGGAGTATCCATTTTATCGGATATCCGTTTTACCGGATATCCGTATCCTTCAAACATATGTTTAAAATGTTACTAATAATATTAGTATTAGTATTACTAATAAAATAATATTAAAACAAATCTTAATCGTTTATTCCCAAAACAAAATAAACACATACTCCACTCAAAACAAGAACACCCTAAAGTTATTGTTTTATTGGGTATATTATAAAATGTCATGTATTATTATTTAATTGGGTATAATATCATGGAGTTACACTAAAGTTACAATACACCTTATCACACACAACATACACCGACTAAAGAACATATACTCCACTAAAAAAAACTAACTTCGATTCATTTCTCCTTCGTACAAAATAAGAGAAAAGAAACTCTCATGTGGTTGTTCGTTAGTTTCCTTAATTATAAATAAAAGTAAGAGAGAAACAGAAAAGAATGTAAGAGAGAAACATAATAGAATGTAAGAGAGAAACATAAAAGTAAAGAGATGGTTTTGATTGTAATGAGAACTGAAGTTAACATGTATATTATATACAAAATAAAAATGTATACTTATTAAAATAAAAATATCAGTATGTTTTGAAGACAAAAGGTCCATGAGGTTATCATTCTCAATAAATTTGATTAATCTAAAAGGTGCATATTTATTTCTGCTGTCATGGGATGTGACTGTTATTTTTTTTGGATGGCTTTAAGCTTATATGGTTATAAAGTATGGATGACTTTAAGCCATATTATCATTATGGAATGATTCTATTATTATGGAATCCATAATTGTTGATGTTAGGAGGCAGTAATTTTGTTACATATTTATTTGGATTGGATTATTTAATTGTTATTTTTTGCGATGGCTAAATATTGTAAACGGATACGGATATTATCCGAATCCGAGGTATCCGAGCGGATACGGATATGGATAGTTGTTTTAACTATCCGGGCGGATACGGATAGTACATTCAGATAGCGGATACGGATATGGAAAACATGGTATCCGATCCGTATCCGTCTGTTTACCACCCCTACTAGTATACCAATTGGGACGCATTGTGGGATCAAATCTCTTGACTAATCCCTAGTAGTACACCAACCAAATGAGACACATTGTGGGAGGTGTCCCCGTGTGGTTTCAAACTCTGGGCTTGTTAGGTAAGAGCCCAATTTATTCTAGTCATAATTTTTGTTTTTTTAAATATAATATGATGCTGGTTAGTTCTATATACATTTTGTTATTGGTTTGGATTCAGAAATATGTTGGTAAGTTCTGTTTATCTGAAAATAGGTTGAACAATTGTAGTACTGACACATAAATCTTATTTTTTTGATACATCGGTATTGGATATTTTATATTCGGGTCAAGAAAAACCTCTATAAAGGCTATAAAGTCTGAGTCAATTAGTCTTTAAAGGGAAAGACAATACAGGAGAAACTTTTAAATACTACACCCAACACGCCTATAAACTCATTTGATGCTTTAAATTCAATATAGATCAATTAATGGATCATTTTTTTGTAATTATGTCTTTTCTATATCAATGATGCAATTCTAACCTTGGGAATAATGCCTAGGGAAAACTAGGAATGATTCCTGATGTTACTTCTTCAATTTCCTGCACCTTTTAGGGGGGACAACTCGGGGTGTATCCAAGCCTCTTAGAGCATCTTAATAATCCAAAAGGTACGTTTAGAGCCTCCAACACGTAGAGGTGGCCCCGAAAGGATTTGAACTCTTGATCTAAGTTGTGAGGTAAGTTTGGAGATATGCCCTAAAACATTTTAATTATACTTCCGGAATAGTATTTCCAGACAATATTTTATGTTATTTAGTATTATTATTCCCGACAAGTTATAATTATGTATTTAGTTCAATAGAATAGTAGATTATGATCGCGAGGGTTTCCCTCCTCTATTCTTTGTTCTATAAATTGTTTTTAGCAACAAGTATATCTGGACAATGCATAGTTGTCAAAGGCGCGCCTAGGCGCTTGCGCCAAGTTAGAGCCTTGCCCAGGCTGAGGCGAGGCGCCATTAAAAAGATGATCGCCTATAGGGCATAGGCGCACCTAATTACTGTCCTTTTCTAAAAGCTACGCGGTTTAAACACTTTAAATTATTTGACTTTCTTTTAACTTAGTTGACTTGAGATGTACCATATTACTTCTTATTAGCCCTCAGCCCTAGTTTACTCATTAATCGATCTAAAAAGTTACACTAGGCGAAAACTCATAAGCCAACACAGGTATGTTTACTTGTGTTCTATTTTTTTCCCTCTTCTATTATGTTCTTCAATTTTTTGTATAACATTCTTTACTTCTCTTCATCTTCTTCTTTGCATCTTCTTTTACTTCTCTTTTTCCTCTTCTTTTGGACATTATATCTGAACCAAACCCTAGTTTTTTTTCTAAATAAAACAGCCTTATTCTATTTTTCTTCTGTTTTTCACACAACCACCAATTTCTTGCTGCATTATTGCATTTCACATAGACAAACTGGAACTGCTGTAATCTGGTTTTTGTGCATTGTATTCTATTTTTTTAATATTTAAAAAAAAAAAGTCAAATCAGCCATTCTTCATCTCTTTTTTTTTTATTTGCTTTGTATATTTTACAATAAAAAAAGTCAGGCATATTATATATATTTTTTTTGCTCCAATTTGAAGGTGACTTGACATTTTTACAATTTGTTGGTTGGATACAACTTACAACAAATTATATTAACAAGATATGCTAAATTAGGCTCTTGAAATAGCTTTGGATTATAAAAATATCTCTTTAAATTTTTCATGAGAAATTGCTTCAATCAGATGCGCGCCTCGCCTTGCATCTAGGCTCCACGGAAGCCTTGGCACCTTCGTGCGCCTTTCACCTCTAGTAACTATGGGACAATGCATTTTCTTCAAGTTAATATGTGCTATGGCTCTACGGGGCTATTTTAACTATAGCTACTTGCATTGCCCAGTAGAGCCATAGCACATATTAAATAAAACATATGGGCGTGTGTAAACATTTATATTGAATGTGACCAATTCTAAAACATCTAATATAATCAACTAATCAGATAGTTTTATGCTATGATTAATACAAATTCTTGACATGAGTCATCACGGTCTTCATATTGATGAGTGCTTTGTTCACATCAAGTCAAAGTATATTCAACGTCACGATAATCCTTGTGCATGTGAAGAATGGTGAATGGGCCGACAAGGAATTCATCACTCCTAATAAGGAGAGAATATGCATAATATCCTATGGATTTTGATAATGATTTATTCTCAAGATGTCTCTGGCCATGGAAGAACAATAATTAGAAAGGGATCCTAATCGTTCTGATAATGATTTATTCTTGTGGCCATTGAAGAATGACAATTCAAAAGGGAGCTTCTAATTTGTATTGTTATGAAAATAATCAATTGGATCCAAATGCATATGATCAAGTTAAGTGATTGACAGTAATAACCAATTCCCTAAATAACTTGTCAGGATGATGAAAAGATTGTAATGTATGGCAACAAATCATTCCCACTAAGACAATTATAATGCGGGACTTCCTAGACGTCATTTATGATTGTGAAGCTAATCAATTCCGATCAGATTTATAGCATTTGGAATAACTTGTTATAATTTGGTTTAATTGATTCACGGGGTGATTAGTTTCACGCTTGGCTCGAAATGAACCTTAATAGGGGAGTTACAGCAATAAATAAAGTTTCGAGGGTGTTGTGTGTAATTACTAAAACTTCAAGGGACCTTATATATAGGTACAATTGGTTCAGGTGAATTAAATTCAATAATGTATTTAAGGAAGTTGTATTTTAATACTAATAAATTTGGTTTTGTATTTAAAATTTCACAAATATTTCCTGATGGTCCTGGTCCTAAGTTTAATATGCTTAAAAGTGTGGCTGGCAATATTTTGACACGATATGGTAATAACACGAAATGACCCGAACATGACACGATTAGCTTGTACAGATTTAAGAGTACCCAAAACTTATATTCAACTCAAAATGAACGCGACTCGAAAATGACACGACTAACCCGAATTGCCACCCCTACTTAAAAGGTTGCTCATCATATGCATATATATGTGTGTGCGTGTGTGTGTTATATAGGTGTTATAGGAGGTATATAATCACATATTGGAGTTCTACTTTCTCCTCATGTAGCACACCGAGAGTTACTGCCTTAAATGCATACAGTTCACATAAGTCAGTTGAACTTACATTCCTATGTACAATCATTTATTTATGTTTTTGACGTAAATGACGTCAAATGAGAGCAAAAAAGGATAATTCTCTCTCCAACTCTCTCAAATCTCTATATCTCAAAATGAAAGAATGACCCAAATGAGTCTACATAAGGGGTATTTATAGGAGAAAGGTAGCTTAGGCTCCAAGCTAAAGAAGTAATTACAATTATGTCCCTATTAGCCTTTTGCTACTTACTTCGTGAATACCAAGCAAACAATTCATAAAAGAAAACACATCAAATAAAAGAAACTAACAAAAATACAATAAAACCCCAAAAATACTAAAAATAACCCCTAATTCTTGATTCACATCATTCTTTTTGCCTTCGAAAAAGTTCGTCCTCAAACTTTAAGATTGAGGTCGAATGCAAAAATTCCCAAAATTGCGGAAGAGACAAAATTTCAGGGCCAAAAAGCAAATTGCGGAAAATATGAGGAAGATTCTTCAAGTATGCATCAATCTTCATCTTCTTCCTCATGCCACCACACATGTCAACATCAAATTTATTTACCACCCGGATAAAAAACCAAGGTTTTGGTTCCAAACCCTAGTTCTTGAACATGTTCTTGAGAGGATGGGGTCAAAATGGGCTGAAATTTGATGGATTTTGTGGGATAAGTGTTCCGAAACACTTTTGGGTGGATCTTGGTTGGATCTTGGTAAAGAAACACCGGCTCTTGAATAAAAAATTTGTCGTCGGCCACCGTGTTAATGATCCGAGCAGGGAATAAGGAAAGACGAGGTTGCCCAATGGGTTTTATCACAAAGATGGCGTTGATTGGAGCCAGAAATGGGTCGTTCCTGAAATAGGAGTTGTTTGAGGTTCGGGTTGTTTCTCCACCGGAAATGCTTCGGATTTGTTGACAATGGTCGGAGGCAAGCCAGAGGGGCAGATCGGGGATGAGTCAGGGCTGGTTGAGGCAGGATAGAGGTCGGATTGAATTGGAGGTGTTGGGGAACCCTCGGTAGGGCTGTTTGACTGATGAAGCCCACGGCCCAAGGACCTGGGTTGTTTCGACACTCCTAGGGACTGGATCGGGGGTATTAGGGTCTGGTTTGGGATAAAACAGCTTCGGAGAAGGTATTCGGTGGTCGGAATCTGATTTACGAGGGATTGGGGTAGCGCCAGGTGCAGCTCGGGTTGTTCTTGGCATCGATTTTGTGCGGCTTGCTGTTCTGGTGGTTTAATGGGACTATTTTGGGTCGAAATGGATGTGTCGAGAGTTCTTTTGAGTGGTATGGCCAACAGGTTGTGGTGGTGGGATGGTAGGGGGTGTTTGGAAGGTGGTTGGGAGATAAATGGGGCTAAGGGTAGAAAGGTGGAAATGGTAGCGGAATCATGGTTAGATGGGTTTTGGGGGCTAGGGTTTTGGTTTCTTGAATTAGGGTTAGGGTTAATGGTGGTGAAGGAAGGTGAGCGGTGGTGGTTGTTCGTGGAGGAGTACGCGCGTCGAGTGCATCAAACCGGATCGACAATCGGTTGAGGACCTCCAAGATTTGATTAAAAGGGTTTTCATCGGAGGTGTTCATCCTTTCGTGAACCCACCTTGACGTTGTTTACGAATTTCTGTTTTACAACAACAACCGGGTGGAGCGACTAGGCTCTAATACCAATTGACGTAAATGACGTCAAATGGGAGCAAGAAAAGATAATTCTCTCTCAAATCTCTATATCTCAAAATGGAAGAATGACCTAAATGAGTCTACATAAGGGGTATTTATAGGAGGAAGGTAGCTTAAGCTCCAAGTTAAAGAAGTAATTACAATTATGTCCCTATTAGCCTTTTGCTACTTGCTTCCTATAATACCAAGCAAACAATTCATAAAAGAAAATACATCAAATAAAAGAAATAAAAGAAACTAACAAAAATACAATAAAACCCTAAAAATACTAAAAATAACCCCTAATTATTGATTCACATTAGTTTGAATTAGATTAATGCTTCGATCTTCGCCCACTGCGGCAAGGGGGGTCATCACTCTCTTCTTCCGATGAATTATTAGTCTCATGGCAAGGCTCCACCACCTCGAGAGGCAACCACGCGTGATGAGAATCAATAATTCTATCTTTACACATGTTTTTCCATATAAAATGAAATACCTTCTCGTACGACATCTCGACCAGTGGCGCACATCTTCAATCCATTTTGTGACATAATCTACTGCAACCACCAAGTATATAAAACTACCCCTCGTCTTCGACAATGGGCCGACCAGATCAATCCCCCACATGGCGAAGGGCCAAAGAGATGTGATCGACGTCAGTGCTGCCCCAGGTGTTCTATGTATAATGGCATACCGTTGACACTTGTCGCACTTTCTGGCGTAGTTTGCACAGTCCTCCTATATGGTCGACCAATAATAACCTTGGGTGGCGATCAGCTTCACCAATGGTCTGCCAGCTAAATGGGCTCCACATGAGCCTTCATGGACCTCCTTGATGAGATTGGGTACTTCAGTAGGATTGACACATCTGAGCAAAGGCATTATAAATCCTCTTCTGAACAGAATTCCTCCTTCAAGCACATATCTCATCGCCTTGTAGCGAAATCTCCTTGCTTCCTTTGGATCTTCCAACACTTCCCCAGTTTCCAAATATGCTTGGATGGGGTCCATCCAAGATGGCCCCATGTTCAACTCCATTACAAACACGCACTTCTTCAATGCTACGCTGCGACAAGATGTCAACAGGCATTGTTCTTCGAAGCTTAGATCTCGTTGCTGCCACCAGACGAGTAAATGCAACTGCTCGAACGTTTTCGACTCTTGGGATTTTGACCATCTGTATAGCCGAGAACCTTGACAATAACATTTTCACATTTGCCAAATATTTTATCATAGACTCCACTCTGGCCTCGTAAACTCCGAGGACCTGGGTATGTTCACAACCAATTGAGAGTCATTGTGCGCTGACAACTGCTCAGCGCCCAGCAACGATGCCAATCCCAGGCCTGCTACGAGTGCTTCATACTCCGCCTCATTGTTAAAGGCCTAAAAATTGAACCTGCGGGCATACTCAACATCTGACCCATCAAAACCTCTAGTCTGTAGCTATTCTGCTCAGCTGGCTTTTCTATTATCTGATTGACTGGTAGCTCTTCATAAGTAAACTCCGCAATAAAATCGGCCACTGCTTAGCCCTTAATTGTCATCCTTGGCTCATACAATGTCACTCTCCTAGTTTTACGATCCAAGCCATCAGTCTACCTGATTTTTCAAGTTTATGAATAGCTTGTCATAGAGGAAGATCTAAAAAATGACAATGATATGTGCCTAAAAATACGACTTCATTCTTCGAGAAGCTTCAATCAAAGCCAACACCAACTTCTTCAGCCTAAGGGTACCGGATTTCAGCTCCACAGTACGCTTTGCTATTGTAGTATACAAGCTTCTGGACTCCATCCTCTTACCGTACTAATGTCGAGTTGACTGATGACTCTGACACTACCAAGTATAAGTAAAGCTTTTCACCCGGGATCGACCTTGGCAGCAAAAGCGCAAATCCTAAGTACTTCTTCAACTACAGAAAAGTTGCGTCGCACTCGTTGTTCCACTCGAAGGTCTTTCTGAGCACCTTAAAGAATGGAAGACATCTGTCAATCGCCCTCGAAACAAACCGATTCAGAGCAGCTACTCATCCCGTCAGGCTTTAGATCTCCTTTTTTTGTTTTAGGGAGGCTTCATATTGATCAACGCCTGGATCTTGTCACTTGTCGGGGTTGGCCTTTATGCCCCTCTGGTTCAATATAAAGCCGGGGAACTTTCCCTCTCGAACTCCGAAACACAATTTGTTGGATTCGGCCTCATCTAATACTTCTCCGGCAGATCAAATGTTCGGCCGAGGTCACTAATGTTATCGATTGCCTTCCTGCTCTTCGGCAGCATATCATCCACATATACCTCCCTAATCTTTTCGATCTAATCCTCAAAGACCTTGTTCACTTGTCTTTGGTGCATTGCTCCAGCGTTCTTCAGGCCAATGGGAAAAATATTGTACCTACTTCAACTGATGATAAATGAGGTTTTCTCCCTGTCTTCAAGTTTCATCCTGGTCTAATTGTAACCCGAATAAGCATCTATGAAACTGAGCAACTCGTGCCCAGCAGCGGCGTCGACCAGCTGGTTAATTTAGGGAAGTGAATAATGGTCCTTAGGGCAAGCACTGTTGAAGACAGGCAAAGTCAACACACGTGCCACTGGCCATTCTTCTTCCGAACCATAACGTCGTTCGAGAGCCATTCTGGATACTTAACATCCTCAATGAAGTCTACCTTCTTCAACTTGTCAACCTCCTCTTGAATATCTGTGTTTTTCTCCTGTGGTCGGGCTTCGCATTCTGAGCTCAGGGCGAAGAACCTACAGATCTATCCCCGGTATGTCCTCGTGACTCCAGACAAACACGCTCTTTCTCTACCTTAGAAAATCGGCTAATTACTTCTTGAGAGCAGGATCCAACAACGAGCTGATCTGGATTGTCCTTTTTGGGTGCTTGTCGTCTAGGATTACTGGCTCAATCTGCTCAACAACCTCGTCTATGACCAGTTTATCTTCATCTCGAGGATCTAATGTCTCGATCTGATAAGTGGTGGTTAATTTGTTTTATTCCTCTTGCTTTGCCAATGTGTAGTAGCATTTGCATGCTTCCACTTGATTTCCCTTCACTACACCAACTCCATAGCTTGAAGGAAACTTTAAAAATTGATGGACAGTGGAGGGAACAGCCTCAAACTTCTTCAAGCCAACCCTCCCAAAAGATAATATTGGGCCGAGTGAACGTTCTTGTCAAGGACGAAGAAACGTATCATCTAGATTTGGTACGTCGGCCACATGCCAATGATAACCTCCAGCTCGATTGTTCCCAAGGGATACACCTTCTCCCCCAAAAAACCAATGAGCATGTGATACGCCTCCAGCTTTCTTTCTTTTAACCTCGGCTTCTTGAAACAGTCATAGAACAACACATTTGTGGAACTACCATTATCCACCAGAATCCTCCCTACTCTACTTCCGTGAACCATCATGGTGATGAGCATGCGGATACAACACACCAGAAAAATCATCTTTTGAAAAACCAACAATCAGACGGTCCTTGTTTACCTTTCAGGGACGACTTGCTACCGCAGCGGCCAAGTTCACTTCTTTCACCTTGTTGAGGTAAGTTTTCCTCTCTGCTGGTTCATCACCACCACCAGCGTCACCTCCGGTTATAAAGTGACATCCGAAGGAGATCATGCCAACCTCGTTCACCAGCTCCTTAGGAACCTGGGGCAAATCTGGATCCGATCCATCATCGGAGTCATCGTCTCGGACACGCTTCTTATCATCAGCCTTTTTACATGGAGACTTAGATCGTCTCCTCTTATCTGCTCGGCAATCCTTGTCAACATACTTGTCAGCTTTCCTCGTCGAATCAAAGCCTCCATCTCGTTTTTCAACGCGATAAATTTGTCTGTGGGGTGGCCGTGATTCTTGTGGAACTCACAATACTTGCTCTTGTCCCTTCTGTTTAGAGGAACTTTCAATTTTACGGGCCACTTAAGGTCACTACTTCTTCAGATCTCGTCAAGGATGTGGTGGACGCCCTTAGTATGCGGGGTATACTCATATACTTCTTCAGCTTGTCAGGTTTCTTTATGTCCTTATACCTTTTCTTCTTTTCCAAGCTCTTGCGCATCAAATTTAGCATGGCTTGATTCCTTTGTTGTCATTGCTTCTTCAATATTTATAATCTTGCCAACCTTAGCTGGGAGCTCGGCCATCGTGCTCGGCGGTTCTTTAGCCAGTGCCCAATATAGCTTTCCAAATAGCATATCGCTCATAATAGCGGTAATGGCAATCTTCTCATCGTAATCCACTACCTCAAGCAGCTTTTCTGTGTTGAAACGCGTGATGAACTCCCTTGTCATTTCATCCATCTTTTGGAGGACGCTTAACAAATGAGCCACCCACTTTCCTGGGTCGGTGCCAAAGCAAAAATTGCTAACATAGAGATCGCCAAACTGCCTGAAGTTCGAAACCTACCCCCTAGGGAGGTCATTGTACCAAATTTGGGACGATCCAGTGAGAGTACTGGAGAATGTCCTGCAGCGCATCTCGTCAAGAATTGAATAGATATCTGAGACAGCTTGTACTGTTATACGTGCAACACTCAATCAGATTTTTCACTATATTTAAGAATGATGACTAGTGGTTTAAATTTTGTAGGTGTTGGATAACCCACTACTGTGAATGGTAAACCTCGGACATAATCCCTTTGTAATGGCTTTTTTGTCTTGATAGTCTCGCTCAGTCGATCCTCGCACGCCCTGCCTTAACCTGCTTGAGCACTCTACCCTCCTGGTCTCAGTTCTTCTTGATTTCTCCGAACTCCCTTGGCTCCCTGGGATCCCTATATTGGTGGACCCGCACAGCTCTTGGGCCCAGTCGATCAAAGGCGCTCTGCTAAGCCTTTCCAGAACACTTGATCGCTCCATGGAGTACGTTTAATCATCGTCATACCCCGTTGATCTAACGGTGGATGTTGCTCCAGGCCTATAGTATCTATCATCACGCCCAGATCCAGAGTATCTGACCTGCTGCCCTAGCCTCGCGAGCTCAAATCCAACCTTCTTGGGACATCAGTTGCTCTATCATTGTGCGCCTGCCTCCTCTTCCTGTATGAGGCTAGAGGTGGCATCCCACGCCTTCTGTCAAAGTTTTCCATAACGGCTGGGGTAATCGGGTTCATCTCAGGCTTATTCTGCCCGGCCAAAATACTTTGCGTCAACACCTTCACGCTCTCCTGCATAGTTTACTGGACTCAAGTCGGGCTCAGTAAGACCCTGTAGGTCGCACATACCCACAGGCATAGAGGGTGGAGCCCCTTCTCCGATCCGAATGCTTTCTGGTTTTCAGACATTTTCACAGAAATTGTAGAAAAATGGAGTACTGTGATATGAAAAACAGAGTAACAACGGAAATTATAGAAAAAGTGAATCAAAAGCAGGAAAATACGAATCTTATGGTGGATTCAAGGAATTAAAGAGAATGCAAAGGAAATTGCATATTAATATACTCTAACCCAACAAAACGCAGATGAATCAAACTACGATACACTGGTTTTCAAAACTCGGTATCCTCGAGCTTCATAAATCAACAATGGTGGAAAGCGACGATGGCCAGACGTTAAGTTAGTAAAGAGATGAGAGAGAGAAATAAGACTAAATGTACGTGGTTCGGCCCAAAGCGGTGCCTATGTCCACGAGTGCAGGTGTTTGATGTATTTATTATCGAGCAAAAGCCATATATGAGTACAAGAAACAAGCTCCCAAGTTCTCTCTAGAGTTTGACAGTATAACGGTACTGAAAATATCTCGGAGCCCTTTAAAGTGGGAGCGTGTGTGCTATTTATAGGTTGTTAGAAGAAGAAGAAGAGAGAAAGGAGAGGGATAGGTGTCATACGTTTATAGGTTAGGCAGGTACACACTTTACATGTTAATGAGAGAATAATCATAAAGCTAGTTATTGGCACATGGGGGAATATTTGCATATCTCCCCCACATAAGTGCACTGCTGACATCACCCAATCATACAGTACAGGCTTGTTGTAGCGAAGTTACTTAACGGTGTTAACCTGTTGTGAGCTACTAAGTTAACCGAACCGCATGGAATACTGGGTCCGACCAGATTGCCTAGGCTGAAGTGATGAATAGCTGAGTCGACCTCATTTATATAGTTAACAAGTCCTAATGTTTGTACTATTTTATATATTGCCGATGTCTTTTATTCTACTCAGTAGGTGTTTTGGTGTATAGAGTACAACTTACACACAGAGGATCAGATCACCAGTTCTTGCGGAATATAAGTTTTATCGTTCACAGTCTTAGATGGAACTGGACACATCATCGGTAAGACTGTAGCACAATATTTTAGTAGGTCTATCTTGATTACAAGAAACTGTATAGTTTCAACTTATTATGCTAGTACACTTTGTGTGTATTGAACGAGACCAATTTGAGGTCATTGTTTTTATACTGATTTTATAAGACAATTTACATCTCGCGATTATTAGTTTTACTTAAGGCACTTAATTCGGATATGATTGATGGACACAAGCACTAGTTATTTATTACTTTGACTTATCGGGTGAGATTCATTATTGGATCACTAATCTTAATAAATTGGGTAATGGTGATTAATGTATGGTGAAAGTCTTTTATGGATGGAATCCACGTCTTGGTATAGAGACTAATGATACCCCCTTGAGATACTTATAAGTTTTGTATGTGTCAAACCCTGCAGGTGGATTATATTGATCCGACACTACAAATAAGTTAAGTTGGACCGCTCAAGGATTTAAAGTTAATCAAATAAATTATCAGTAATTTATTTTATTAACGGGTATTTGTAACCTTAACGTGGGAAGAATTAAATAATTAATAATGAGGAGCTCGAAATATAATTTTGAGTTAAGGAGTGGAGTTGCAATTATAATTATTTAGTGGTATTAATTATAATTAAGGGACTGAGATTAGGATCCGGGAAGGATTAGGTTTTCTCAGGCCCATTAGGAGTCACATCCTTATCTCTCCTTAGGGTCCCCACTGTAGCCTATATATATGCACCTAAGTCTCATTCTTTCTTAACCTAGTCGTCATACTAAAAAGACCCGAGCTCAGACTTGTGAGAAAGAGAGATAGCGGAGAAGAAAGAGGAGACAAGAAGGTGGTCACGAAATAAGAGCCCACCCTCTACTCGTAGTTTTCTATATTAGGAATACATTAGAAGATCGTGAGGTGAATCGAGCCATCACATATTCTATTCGTGCAAAGACAAGATCAAATCTAATAGATCTTGAAAGGTAAATCCTAATTCCACCTTCTAGGATTTTATATGTGTAATTTTTTTTAGTTCGATCTATACGCGTTCTCAATAGACCCTTGGACTTCCGCTCCAACAATTGGTATCAGAGCCTGTTGATACCGCGTATAGGTTGAATTCAGCCATGTTAACTTCTGTTTTGCAGCGATCTAATCCCACTATTATGGTCACGTATTTATGTTTTTGTTTTATGTGATTGGATCCCACGATGGTTTATTCGTGGTTATTTTTTATGCGGGATTAATGTAATATTGATGTAGAATGTGAACTCCTTCATGGAGGCATAGGACATCTGTAATTGTTACTGTTTTTTTATCGTAATTGTCAATGGTGGAGTGTGAAACAAGATCGGTGATCGGAGGCAGTTTTTGGCACAGAAATTAGTTTCGACAGTGTTAAACAGCGCTTGGAGGCGGGGGTGCTGCCCCCTAGACCCCCGTGAGGGCAGACCCCTTGACCCCGCCACCTGACAGGGAAGGTGGAACCCCGTGACATCCCAGCGTAGTGGCAACACTCCCGCCACCTGACCGGGCAGGTGGAACCCCATGCCGTCCCAGCGTAGTGGCAACATAAAGCGTTGAGTTCAAGGATGACCGTTGAGTTCAAGAATGACTCTTGGGAACTCCAATCTAAGACAAAGTTGTATCTTGACCATAATAGTCGGGAATCCTTATTTATCTCGATTTTCTTATTTACGTTGATTTATGTCTCTATTATTCATGTTTTAATGTTAGGTTGTTAATATGTGTTAACGGTTACCTTAGAATCATGGACAACATAGAATACCGGCCCGACTTAAATCATATAGATGCTAAATGTGAATAATTCATAATTATTTTGAATTGTGGACATTAATGTGTGGATAGAGAATAAAAAAAAAATTGAGTATTTTTTTTTAACGATCAAGGGTATTTGAAATTTTTTATTTAATCACACATTTGCTTGATATATTAAAATAAGGATATCTCGGTATTTTTGGAAATATATCAAATGTCCTAGATTTTTCAAATTAATTAAGAATTTGACACATTTTTTTAACCCTCACAGAAGTTTTTTAAATTACTAAGTGGGAGAGGGAATTTTTCAAGAGAAAATCCCATGGTCTCCATCAACGATTTGTAGACTTTCAATAATAAGTAGGTCCTCCAACAAGGAATGCTAATTATTATAGTAGTCAGCATAAATTTCCTTAAGGATAATTTTGGATTCATTATTCATATAGGCGGCCCCCAAAGGAGGAGTCTATGTGATATGAGATAATCTAAAATTAGTTATTAATATACCCTTAAACATAAAATAATGGTAGGTTCTCCAAAGAGGAATGCTATGATTTTGTGCGACCAAAGTCTCGGCTATTTAATTTTATTTGGCATAGGTTTTGTCTAGATAATAAAATTAAAGGAATAAGCCTGGCTAATTTTTTTTTAGAAATTAGGTTCTCTAAACAAGATACTATTCAAATGGTCATTGGGATGCCGACGAATTCTTTTAAAATTGATAAACAGTACATTAATTTTAATTTAGAATTCAAAAGGTTTTATGCCATATAATAATTCATTTTATTATTTGATTCTCAGTATTAAGATGGGAAGCTCTTTCAATCCATTTGTTGTCATTCTCAAGGAAAACAAATTAACTAGACCTAATTACATTCACCGGAAAAAGAATTTGGATATTGTGTTGACTGCTGAAGAGTACAAGTTTGTGCTCTATGACATCTGTCCTGAGAAACCTGGTGAAGGGGCAAATAAAAAAGAAACCCAAGATTACCAGAAATGGATCAAGGCTGATGAGATGGCGTGGTGTTACATTTTTGCATCTATGTCAAATGTTCTGCAACATCAGCATCAGTTGATGGACACTGCCTATGGCATGATGCTAAACCTCAAAGATATGTTTGGGGATCAGAATCGTGCTGCAAGGCAAGTTGCCAAGAAAGAACTCATGAACACAAACATGACTGAAGGGACCCCAGTGAGGGAACATATTTTAAGGATGATGTCTCTTCTCAATGAGCTTGAAATCCTTCGAGCAGAAATCGATGGGGAAACCCTGGTCGATATTGTTCTCCAGTCGCTGCCTTAGTCCTTTAAGCAGTTCCGCCTAAATTACAACATGAACAAACTTTCTTACTCTTTGGTGGAACTACTTAAAGAACTACAAGCAGCTGAAGGTCTCATCAAAAAGTCAGTGAGTGCTTTTATTGCTGAGAAAGGTTCTACTTCTAAGCCTATGGGCAAGAATAAAAAGAAGAAGAAGGTTCAGAAACAAGTTATGGTCCCTCAGGCAGCTCATGGGCCACAGGGAGGTGTGAAAAAGCCCAAGGGCAAGTGTTTCCATTGTAAGCAGTCAGGACACTGGAAGAACAATTGTCCGATTTTCCGCAATAAGCAGAACAACGCAGGTAAATTCCATTCATTTGTCATTGAATCATGTTTTGTAGTTCGTACTACGGGTACCTGGTGCGTAGATACGGGAGCCACTAATCATGTATGCAATTCTTTGCAGGGGTTCCAGGAAACTAGGCGACTAAGTGATGGAGAGATTTATCTGACTCTAGGAGATGCTACGAGAGTAGCGATAGTTGCTGTGGGAGACGTTCATTTAAGCTTTAAAAATGATAGGAGTTTACTTTTAAAAGATTGCCTTTATGCACCTTCCATTAAGAGGAATTTGATTTCAGTTTCTTGTTTGGCCTTTTTATGGATATTCAGTTTCTTTTAATAAACTCGTGGTTATTAAGAAAAATAAATCTTTTATTTGTTCTGGTACATTAATTGATAATCTTTATATTGGTAATCCTATCTCTCCCACACAACACAACAAATTAATATTTTGCATAATTCAATTGGACCAAATTTACAGAGAAAGGAACCCTCCTTAGTGAACCAAACGTATCTTTGGCACTTATGCCTAAGTCATATTAATTTAAAAAGGATTCGTAGACTGGTAGCTCACTAGAAGTGGAGGCACTTCTAGTTTGTGAATCCTGTTTAGAAGGTAAAATGACCACGAGGCTTTTCTCGGCCAAGGGCTATAGAGTAAAAGAACTGTTGGAATTGGTTCATTATGTGGACCGATGCCAACCCGAGCAAGAGGGGGCTTTGAGTATTTTATGACTCTCATAGATGATTACTCAAGGTATGGGTATGTTTAACTAATGCACCATAAGTCCGAAGCCTTTGAGAAATTCAAAGTGTATAGAGCAGAAGTGGAAAAGCATCAAGGTAAAAGTATCAAGATACTACGATTTGATCGTGGTGGCGAGTACGTCTTAGGGGAGTTTAAGCAGTATCTAGAAGATCAAGGGATCACATCCCAATAAGTCGGAATCAAGATCAGAAGTCTGTTTCTTTGTAGGATATCCTAAGAAAACTAAGGGTTATTTATTCTAAGATCCTAAGGATCAAAAGGTCATTGTAAGCACCAATGCCTGATTTTTGGAAGAGGATTATATGATGGATCATAAACCCAAAAGTAAAGTTGTTCTTGAAGAATTGTGAGTGAACCAACAAGGTTCTTCAACACCACCAATACAGGATGAAATAACATAATGTGTTGACACTAGTACACCAGCACAAGGACTACCTCATTGTAGTGGGAAGGTTATACGTCAACCTTAACCGTTTATGTTCTTGGGAGAGTCTTATGACAAGGTCCCTGATGAACTCGAAGCCGATCCCTGTAACTACAACAAGGCTATCCAAGATAAAGAGGCAGAACTTTGGCTTAAAGCTATGAATTCTGAGATGGAATCTAGGTATTTTAATCAGGTCTGGAGTCTTGTAGATCCATCCGGAGGGATAAAACCCATAGGATGCAAGTGGGTCTATAAGAGGAAAAGAGGGGTGGACGGGAAGGTTGAGACCTTTAAAGCATGGCTTATTGCGAAAGGATTTACTCAAAAAGAGGGCATCGATTATGAGGAAACCTTCTCGCCAGTAGCTATGATGAAATCCATCCGAAATCTCTTATCCATTGCGGCTCATTTCGATTATGAAATTTGGCAAATGGACGTCAAGACTGCATTTCTTAATAGGAATCTTGACGAGTGTATCTATATAGTGCAGCTAGACGGTTTTATTGTCCAAGGCCAAGAGCATAAATTATGTGAGCTTAAGAAGTCCATTTATGAACTTAAGTAAGCATCTAGAACTTCGAACATTTGTTTTGACCAGGCAATCAAATCTTTTGGTTTTGATCAATGTTCAGATGAGTCGTGTGTGTACAAGAAATGCAACGAAAACGTAGTGGTGTTTTTAGTATTATATGTGGATGACATTCTTCTCATTGGAAACGATGTTGGAGTGTTGTCTTCAGTTAAAGTGTGGTTGTCCAGCCAATTCAATATGAAAGACTTAGGAGAAGCTAGTCACATCCTTGGGATCAAGCTTATGCGTGATCGCAAGAATAGGATTGTTGGGGTTTATCACAAGCAACTTATGTCGATTCCATTCTTGCCAGATTTAGCATGAAAGATTCCAAGAAAGGGTTCCTTCCTTTCAGACATGGAATATTTTCTTTCCAAGGGTCAGTGTCCTAAGACACCTTATGAGATAGAGAAGATGAAAGGCATCCCTTATGCTTCGGCAGTTGGGAGCTTTATGTATGCTACGTTATGCACTAGACCTGATATTTGCTTTGTTGTTGGCATGGTTAGTAGATATCAGTCTAACCCTGGGCAAGAACACTGGACTGCGATAAAGCATATACTCAAATGCCTGAAAAGAACACGAGATTATATGCTAGTTTACCAGGCATAGAGTATAGTACCCATTGGGTACACTGACTCAGATTTTCAGTCTGATACAGATTCTAGGATATCTACCTCTGGATATGTATTTATCCTAGGAGGTGGAGCCATTAGTTGGAGGAGTATCAAGTAATCTTACATCGTTGATTCCACCATGGAAGCTATATATGGGGCGGCCTCCGAGGCAACCAAGAAAGCAGTATGGCTTAGAAACTTCCTAATAGATTTAGGAGTGGTACCTTTAGTTCAATCGACTATTACACTTTATCGTGATAATAGCGGTGCGGTTGCTAACTCAAAGGAACCCAGGAGCCATAAGAGAGGTAAACACATTGAGCATAAGTATCATCTCGTTCGAGAATTTGTGCAGCGGGGTGATCTCACAGTTATGAAGATTGCATCAGAGAACAACCTGGCAGACCCTTTCACAAAAAGCTTACCTGCCAAGACTTTTAATAGTCACGTGGAAGGGATGGGAGTGAGATGCATTGCAGCATGGCATTGAGTCTAAGTCGGAGATTGCTAGAGAAGTAGACTAAACCATGCTTTATGTAATAATTTTGGTTATGAATTTATTATTATAATAATATCAGTTATTACTATTTTAATGATAATTATGTATGAACATAATGTTTGCAGTATTTTATATATTGCCGATGTCTTTTATTCTGCTCAGTACGTGTTCTGGTGTGTAGAGAACGACTTACACATAGAGGATCAGATCACCAGTTCTTGTGGAATATAAGTTTTATCGTTCACAGTCTTAGATGGAACTGGACACATTATCAGTAGCACAATATTTTAGTAGGTCTATCTTGATTATAGGAAACTGTATAGTTTCAACTTATTGTGCTAGTACACTCTGTGTGTATTGAACAGGACCAATTTGAGGTCATTGTTTTTATACTGATTTTATAAGACAATGTACATCTCGTGATTATTAGTTTTACTTAAGGCACTTAATTCAGATATGATTGATGGACACAAGCACTAGTTATTTCTTACTTTGACTTATCGGGTCAGAATCATTATTGGATCAATAATCTTGATAAATTGGCTAATGGTGAAAGTCTTTTATGGATGGAATCCACGTCTCGGTATAGAGACTGGTGATACCCCCTTAAGATACTTATAAATTTTGTATGTGTCAAACCCTGCAGGTGGATTATATTAATCCGACACTACAAATAAGTTAAGATGGACCGCTCAAGGACTTAAAGAAGTAATCAAATAAATTATCAATAATTTATTTTATTAACGGGTATTTGTAACCTTAACGTGGGTAGAATTAAGTAATTAATAATGAGGAGCTCGAAATATAATTTGAGTTAAGGAGAGGAGTTGCAATTATAATTATTTAGTGGAATTAATTATAATTAAGGGACTGAGATTAGGATCCGGGAAGGATTAGGTTTTCTCAGACCCATTAGAAGCCACATCCTTATATCTCCTTAGGGTCCCTACTATAGCCTATATATATGCACCTAAGTCTCATTCTTTCTTAACCTAGCCGTCACTCTTGGATACTAAAAAGACCCCAGCTCATACTTGTGAGAAAGACAGTGGAGAAGAAAGAGGAGACAAAAAGGTGGTCACGAAATAGGAGCCCACCCTCTACTCATGGTTGTCTATATCGGGAATACAGTAGAAGATCGTGAGGTGAACCGAGCCATCACATATTCTATTCGTGCAAAGACGAGATCAAATCTAATAGATCTTGAAAGGTAAATCCTAATTCCGCCTTATAGGATTTCATGAATGTGTAATTTTTTTTTTTTTAGTTCGATTTATACGCGTTCTCAATAGACCCTTGGACTTTCGATCCAACACAGATGTCCTTTTCTGATTGGTCCACGAGCCATACCATATTAATAGTATAACACCAGTCATCATTATGTAAAAGTCTATCAATTCTACTTTGAATATTTTGATTTTCCCCTGCCATTGTTCCATGTAAACCATGGACCTTTAGTAGCTAATTCCTCCAAACATAAAGTATTAAAATGATTAAAATTTGTAACTTCATCCCAATCAATACCATTTCCACCCAATCTCTCCGAATCAATTCTAACAACATTAAAATCTCGTAGAATCAACCACGGTTCAGTTCCGATACTATCTCCTAGTCTCTTAAGGTACTCCCAAAGAGCAATCCTAAAAACTCTCATTTGTTCCATACACCGCTATGATAAAAAATTCGTTATTAGTACCTTTAATCCCTACTCTAGCAATAATAGCTTGATTGCAACTACTGACTTCGTACACCTCCGAACTTCCTAGGATTCCAAGAGATCCAAACTCTACCACGCCCTAACTCAGAGGTATTATGAATGAGACTCCAATCCTCAATCTAACTTCCTCTACATTCCTACTACAAACTTTAACTTCAACTAAACACATTACATCAAAACAATTATCTATAAGAAACTTACGAACTTCTCTATGTTTATGCGGGGCATTACATCCCTTAATATTCCAACTACAGATTTAAACATCATTGAGATTTATATCTTCCCCGACTTGCCCCACCACGCCCCGATTTTTTCCCACTTATGGTCATTTCTTCCAAGACAACGAGTCCGCCTTTTGTTTACCTTTATTTAACTCCTTCACTTCTATTTCAAAATCAGCAAAATAAGATCCCTATCAATGGGAACCTTCCCTTCCTCCGTCTCATTTGTTTCCAGCACCTAGAAAGAATTTTTGTTAACTGCTATTGGTGGAATCTCTTCCTTCTGTGTTGGATTTCATGTTATTTTTAGTATTTTTCCGTTTGCATTGAGCCCTCCGTGTTTTGGGCCTTAGTTGTGTACTCCTAGTTTTGTAGCCTCTAGAACCTTCTAGAATTGAAATCTTTTTAGTATAACCCTAATTATTGTTCATCGTACTGTTTCCGGTTACTGTTCATCATTATTGTTCATCGTACTGCTCATGGTAATGATCATCGTTACAAAAAAAAATTAGAATCTATTATTCTTTGTTTTAGGGTGAAACCCTAATTCCTCACCCTTTTAGGGTTTGTTGATGTTATTTATGAAGTAAGGAGCAATTATTTTTTAGTTGGGGCTATCGGGTTGTTTGGCAGCATTCTTTTGGATATTTTACAATGTTTTTTGCCCATTTGAGTGGTAGTTTATGGCCATGCGCACCTGCAACAGATTTTTTATAAGTCTCGAATAATTGTTGGCGAGTTCTTTTTTTAAAGGTAATCGAATAATTGTTGGTCAGTTCTTGTTTTTTAGTACAAATCTACCCTTTAAGAATTTCAGATGATTGTTTGGTCAATTTTTGAGCACTTTTTGAGTTATTATGGGTAATTCGGGTATAGGCAAAGATATTTTTTCATTGAAAAATGTAACCCGACTCAATTGGGTACAAGTCTCGTCATGAATGGGTCTTTTGGATCCCGTTGTGGTGATAGGGAGATAGTTTATCGTCATCGTCCAACGTCGAAAAAGAAATTTGCTCAGATACGACTATTCGATTCATCTAAAATGGCCAGACGTGTTGATACCACTTGTCCTCATGAAGTTTCTCCACAGGTTGTCGATTCTTCTCTCAGTGTCGGTGCCACCATTACTTCAGGTGCCCCCTCCGCTTTTCATGTTCAGACTGCGAAGCCTACTTGGCTTCTGGATTCCGGAACATGGTTCAAAGTCTCAGTATCGGTCCCGGTATCGACCACTCAATTTTCAACTCAGTCACGGTATCGGGAGATACGCAAAGATACACTATTTAAAGAGCGCAAAAAATTCCGAAAAAAATCTAGAAAATATAAAAAAAATACGATTAACAATGTGGACCAATCAGATAAGTTTTAAACTATCCTTTAATATACATAACATTATATAATTGATTATATTGATGTGCTGCGAACTTGCCAGATTCAATGTTCCATAATAAATCAGTGTTTTTTTTCACGGAGGATACAAATAATGTTTTTACAAAGAAAAACAAATGTTACTTTTTTAGTAAGAGGATAATTTTTATTTTATTTTACAAAGAGGATACAACTATTATATTCTTAATATTATTTTTAGTAAGAGGATACAAATGTGTTTTTTTTTTTTTACAATCGTTTTTTACAGAAAGGATACAAATGTTATTTTCTTACAAAAAATGATATAAATGTTATTTTTTTATAAAAGGAATGTAATGTTATATTTTTTTTGTTGTGTTGCAAATGTTTTTTTTTAAATTGATGGAAATGTTATTTTTTTTACAAAGAGGATGCAAATATTTTTTTTTACTTGTGTTGCAAATGTTATTATTACATAAAGGATGCAAATATTATTTTTACAAATGTTTAGAGGATACAAATATTATTTTTACAATAATTACAGTTGTATATTTGTTTGTAAAAGAATAACATTTACGTTTTTTTTATAAACAATAACATATTAAAAAATAACATTGGGAACATTATTATAAAAAATAATAATAAATAACATTTGGATCATTTGCATTCTTTAAAAAAAAACTGGCAAATATACAACGCACTAAATTAAACCCACACGATGACCAAATAATCCACACACACAACACACTAAATTAAAAAAAACAATTAGCATTTCGTAACCCCCCAAAAAAACCACGCTTACCAACATAACACTGGAGAGAGAGAGAGAGAGAGAGAGAGAGAGAGAGAGAGAGAGATTGATGATTAGTAACTTATACCATCTCGGCCGATATATCACCGATATGGGTCGATACTATTGTGATATCACCGATATGGGCCGATTCCATCACGATATCGCCGGTATGGGCCGATTCTACTGCGATATCGTCAATATGGGCCGATTATACCGCTATATCACTGATACTACCAAGAAATTACCGATATAGGGTCGATTCACATCAATAATTGAAAACTCAACTCGTAACTCGGAATCGGATCGGTGGGCACCGATACCTAGTCAACTAGGCCGTATCGTCGCGGTATCGGCCTTGACTTTGAACCATGATTTCGGAACCACTGATCACATGACGGGAGAGTCATCTCTTCTTTCCTCACCCACCGTTTGTATTTGTCAGTACGTACGTATTGCGGATGGCTCCCGTACACGTATTCATAGCAACGGGGAAGTGTGTTTGTCTCCTGATATTACTCTTTCCTCAGTTTTTCATTGTCCCAACTTTTCTTTTAATCTCATGTCCGTTAGCTAACTTGCCAAACACCTCAATTGTGCTATTGTGTTTATTCCTACCCATTGTCGCTTAAAAGACATGAGTTCGAAGAGAATTATTGGCAGGGGCTATGAGCGCGACGGATTGTACAATTTTGGAAAACCTCCACCACTGCAACCTCTCACCCTTAGTCTCAATGTTTCCATCTTGTCAGATTCCATTTCTGATGATGTTTTCCTCCAGACCTTGCACTTGTGGCATTCCCGCCTAGGGCATGTCAATTTCCAGTACTTATGTTTGTTATTCCCTTCTCTTTCGAAAGCGTGTAAAGACATAAAATTCTTATGTGAAGTATTTGAGATTGCCAAGCATATTAGGACTAGTTATAATCCACATATGAGTCGTGCTCCTAATATGTTTGATTCGATTCATTCTGATGTGTGGGGGCAATCCCATGAACTGCCTTTTCTGGTCAGCGTTATTATGTGACCTTTATTTACGATTATTCTCGATGTGCTTGGGTGTATCTCCTTAATAGGAAATCTGAAGTTCTTCCCTTGCTTGTTCAATTTCTCTAAATGATTAAAACTCAATTTAAGACGTTGCTTAGTAATATCTGGTCTGATAATGGGCGTGAGTATGTTTCTAATGAGCTTAGATCTCAACTTAATTAACAAGGGATCTTGCATCAACTCACTTGCCCATATACCCTCGAACAAAATGGGGTGGCGAAACGAAATAATCGTCACGTAATGGGACTAGTTCGATGCTTATCAAGTGGTATGAAGGTGCCTAAATCCTATTGGCAACTTGTTGTCCTTCTCGTCACTTTTATCATAAATCGTACCCCGAGTCGGGTTTTTGGGGCAAAGGCGCCTCTTCCATGCCTTCAAACCCGATAGCACTTTATTCCACATTCTTCCTCGTGTGTTTAGGTGTACTTGCTTTGCTCATGATCGTAGTCCCTCTCAGACCAAACTTGATGATAAACTATTCGATTCATTTTTGTGGGGTACACATCAATGTCTAAGGGGTATCGATGCTATAATCCAGTATCAAAACACATGTATCACCCTCTTGATGTTACTTTTCATGAGAACGTTCCTTTTTCATTGAGTAGTGAGTACTTTGCAGGCTCCTGACTCCTCATCCCTTGAGGATATGATTGACTCACCTTCTCACGAGAGCGAGGCTTAATCACTTGCTCGCTCTATTCCTATATTTGATGAGGTTCCTCCTCCCGCACCTTTTGAGCCCTCCTTAAAAGTATACTATCATCGCTCTTGGGCGCCTCTGCCACCTCCTTCTCCAGACTTGGGTACTCCATCCTCTCTACCACCTCCTACTTCTGATTTTCCTTCTCGTTATCCTTCTTGTATTAGGCGTCCCCCTTCTCGCTATGGTTTTATTGATAGTTTTAATCATCCCATTTCCCAACATCTTTCCTATAATAGTCTTTCAAATCCATATCAAGCTTTTTAGGGCCACTTTGACTCAATCTCCATTTCCCGATCTGTGGCACAGACTCTCAAAAATCCTAAATGGGTGGAGACAATGAAAGTGAAAATGGATGCTTTGAACCGACATGGTACATGGGAGCTTGTTTCTCTACCTCCCGGGGAGAATACCGTTCGATGTAAATGGGTCTTCAATGTGAAACACTTAGCCGATGGCTCTATTGATCGCTAGAAGACACGGTTGGTGGCTAAGATATTTACACATTCCTGGGAAGGATTTTGGTGCTACATTTGCCCCGGTGGCTAAGCTTACTTCCGTACGATTATTAATCTCTCTTGCGACTTCTCACTCTATGCCTCTACAACAGTTAGCTGTCAAGAATGCCTTCTTACATGGGGATCTCTCGTAAACCATCTATATGGACCCGTCTCCGGCTTTTCGGGCTGAGGGGGAATATACCTAGAAAGTGTGTCGTCTCCAAAAGTCTCTTTATGGCCTTAAGCAAGCACCCAATACATAGTTCAGTAGATTCAATGAGGTCATATCCATGGGTCTACACGGTGCCATTCCGATCATACGTGCCTTATTCGTCGTCAGCCTGATGGTTTATGTTAATGATATTATGTTAGTTTATGTTGATGATATTATTATTATGGGTGATGATGTCGCTGAAATTATATGAGTGAGGATGGATATAGAGAAGGTATTTAATGTGAAAGACTTAGGTCCTCTCCGTTATTTTCTTGAGATTGAGGTGGCACGGTCTAAACATAGGATCTCTCTATCCCAGTCTAAGTACACTTTGGATCTTCTTCAAGATACCAGGATGCTAGGTTGTCGTCCGGCTTCCACCCCTATGGACCCTAACCTGAAGCTTTCGGTCGACACAGGTGATTTGATTCTTGATCCTTCGGTTTATCAAAGATTGGTTGATCGTTTTATTTACTTGACCAATACAAGGCCGAATTTGGCATTTGTTGTGAATATGGTTAGCCAGTTTATGCATGCTCCATGCACCGCACAGTTGGATGTTGTCTACCACATTTTGCGATATCTCAAGTTATGTCCAGGACTTGGGTTGTTTTATGCCTTAGGTAGTCTCCGGGGTCTAAGACAGATAGACATTCAACTTCGGGCTTTTGTACATTCTATTGTTCTCACCTCATCTAATTGAAGAGCAAAAAGCAGGCAGTGGTTTCACATTCTTCAGTAGAGGTCGAGTATCGTGCAATGGCTCAGGGCACATGTGAGCTTTTATGGCTTCGATCAATTTGGGGGGGTGAGTTTTATGGAAAAAGAATCATCGAAGTTATTTTGCGATAATAAGTCGGCTATTATGCTTGCACCTGATTTCGTGTTTCATGAGAGGACAAAGCACGTGGAGGTTGATATTCATTTTATCCGGGAAAAGGTGAGGCCCGGCATCATTCGTCCAACTTCTGTCCCTTCTTCAGATCAGACGGCGGATTTTTTCACCAAATCAATGGGGCCCTATCTTCTTCGATCTTCCATTGTCAAGCTGGGCTTGATTGATATCTTCACTCCAGCTTGAGGGGGAGTGTTGGATTTCATGTTATTTTTAGTATTTTTCCCTTTGTATTGGACCCTCAGTGTTTTCGGCCTTTGTTGTGCACTCTTAGTTTTGTAGTCTCTAGAAGCTTATAAAATTGTAATTTTTTTAGTATAAATACATTATTGGGCTCCCAATTGGGTAAGCCATTACATCATAAAAATCTTCTCACTGCCCGAAATAGAATGCTCCTTCATCCAAGTCTACCGCTACCATCCCTACCGACCTCTTAACTCTCGACAGGATCTCATCTTCCGTAAATGGGGTTAGCACTTTGGATACCGGAATCTCTTCATCTGCATTTGTGGTAGGAACTTTACTTGATTCTCCCTTTTCCATCACTGGCTGACTCTTCTGGATCCATTGTGTAACAGGCTTAGCATTCTTTCTACGCATATTCTCATTATGGCCAAATATTCACAGTAAAATATGTATTTCTTTATAAATAAAAAAATTATAATACAGTAGGCATATAAATTAGACTCCCAAAAGGTCAGCCAGTGTGTTCGCAGGGTGGTAGGGGTGGGGGACTTGTAAATCAGATTCCCACTTTATTACATTTCCTTAAAGAGCAAGAGCGTCATATATAACAAAAGGGTTTCGTTTTCATACCTTCTATGGTGAGCATCGATTGAAAGATGAAAAGCACACCAAAGAAACTGAAAGCAAGACCTGAAATGTGGATGAGGATCACCAAGAATTAATCCCATGCAACAATCGATAATTATGGTAGTATGTAGGATAAAATGGGAGAATAACATAAGATCTGAATTAAATTTTTAAAATTACAAGTGGCAATAGAGAGATTTATATTGAGAAGGAAATGCAAACACCTTTTCAATTGCAATCAAGTTAAGAATAGAGAGGGAAAACATCTAGTGAGCAGTTAAAAGTCTCGTCAAGATAGTATGGAGGAGGGAGGGACGCAGCGGACGAGTCTAGCAGAAAAATGGAATGAAAATCTGCCGTTTAAATTACAACACTTGACTAAAATAACGTGCGAGGGAAAATATGAGTAGAAAGCAGTATTCCACCTTAATCTCTACCTAGCCTCACCTTATATAATAAACAATCTAAACAAATATACTTTTGACCCCTTTCATCATTTCGTTAACAAAGCTTGACCTTACATTTGCAAGTGAAATATAATATTTTCTATAATTTTTTGGGGTTTAGTCCTATCTCCAAAGATTTGTTAGGCTTCCATCCCATGTATTTTTAAAATCATAGTTAAGTCCCATAACTACCCAAAATTTTCCATAACCACCCTGTAACCGCCAGTCTCTCTTTCCGCAGAGAATGACACTTGTTCATACCGGTTAAAATAGGACCAGCAACTAAAAAAGTAAAAACATGGGAGTGGTTACAAATGGATCTTACAAAATGGGACTAAATACTTAAGACCCTTATTTTCTAACAATCAAAAAAACTGTGCATATTATGATGTTTGACCCACTCATAATAAATTGCTGGCCTTGCCCCTGATTAAAAGTATCATTATAACAGTTTAAGAAACACAGTTGTTGATTATTATGGATTAGAAACTGAATCATTACAGAACATCACATCATGCATATGAACTAATTGCCTAATGTATAA
Source organism: Sambucus nigra (assembly GCA_949130495.1). Classification (NCBI taxonomy): domain Eukaryota; kingdom Viridiplantae; phylum Streptophyta; class Magnoliopsida; order Dipsacales; family Adoxaceae; genus Sambucus; species Sambucus nigra. Next base: position 134,977,622 of record OX422213.1, on the reverse strand, counting down.
AGCTTTTGTATGACTGGAGCATGTAATAAGATTAACTGAAAGCACATATTATTTTACCTCCTATTTCAGCAATTTTCAACTTTTCATGCAAAAATATTCTTGCCGCAATTGCTGCCATAATTGGAGTTGTGAAGCTCAAAACAATAGCCTGAGACAGAGGTAATCTCTGAATGCTGAAAAGAAAAACGAAACTGATCATATCCAGAATCCAAACCTTTGCAAAAGGAGAATCAAAATGAAGGCAAATAAAAACATGCATTATCACAGGCAATGCACCAAAATTAGAAGTCCCTACTAAACCACGGATCAAGTATCAACTCCGGTGTCGCTTGAAAGCAACAAATTTATTGTTGATAATACTATCCATTGGGCACACAGATCTACTATTACTAGAAACAATTTACTGCACCACATAATTGCAATAGCACTCAGAACCTTATCTCGAAATAATATCCTTAATGTAGAGAGATGGAAAAACAATTCCCCACTTAAGATTATACTATTATAGTTATCCAATAATGATAATAAATTGCAAACAATTTACGAACCTCTATTCAGATAAAGTTCCCTCAATTTAGTAGTCAGTAGTTTGAGACACTACTTAGATATACGGTTGCATATTTGGAATTATTGAGTCATGATTTTAAATTGATGTGATGAATGGAGGAAACACCACCACCAAAGGCACCTCTACCCCTATAAGCCCCGTTTTATGTGCTGGGTAAGAAGGTGGGATAGGATCATTTTATCCCATCTTGGTATTGGATGGGATCGTATTTGAGGTGTGACAAATTATCCTAAATATGTCTCTTATGCATGGTATAAAACCATTCCACTTTTATCCGATTGAAATCGGATAACTCTTATCCTATCACACCCTTTTATTCGGAGCTATTTGGGATTCTATAGCCTACGCACTTGCCTTTAGGAGATCGAAGTTATATGAATTCCGAGTGGTTCCTTCCATCAGAATCATCGAACCACATTAGAAATCCAGAAGAACAGCAAACTCAAAACGACCGGTCAAAGGAATTAATTCGTTTAGTTAGCTTCTCCTAGTTTTATAGCACACCCATGTAGAGAGAGATCTTTCTGACGCTAAGCACCCTGCATCTCCTGTCATTAAACGGGGTCTCGCCTACAAATGTAGTAGCCTGACTAGAATATGGGAATATTTTTAGAACCCGCGGGCCGGGGGGGGGTATACAACAAGCATATCGTCGAAAGGGATTTTTCCCAGATCAGCTGGATCATCTGGTCGCAAGTTGGCAGACAAAATAATATATTACAGTGCTATTGTTTAAAAATTTTATTCCCCACATATAGGTGACAATTCTAGTTGACATAAAGTAGAAACCTTGCCATATCACTGACAGAACTCCAGCTAGGAAGCAGATGACATTTATAATTGATAAGTCGTGACAGAAAACATGTGGTTGTACAGGACAAGAAATTTGGATGTTATCCTCCCTCCCCTCTCCAACACAACCTCCCTTCTACAAGAAGAATAGAACTTTCCACGGAAGGCATTAGCTTCCCTTATCCCTAGCTATGTTGAAAATGAAAGGAATTCATACAACCAACCTCGCCACACCATACCTCATGCCAACTCCCTTTGATCTACATTTAATACATAAGTTACCACTAATGTTAGTGGTGTTCTCCCATCATTCTTTCATATACTAAAAGTGATTGTCATTTCACCCTCTTTACTGAGTACCTTCTCCAATAAGACAGGTTACACCTCAAGCTCCAAGAGCAACCCATTTATACTCTTGTATTCTCCCTTCCCTCTCAATCCTAACCTCCCTTTAAGAAAAAAGAATAAATTCCCAAGAAAGGCATTGGCTTCCCTTATCCCTAGCTATGCTGAAAATGAGGGGGAACTCGTTTTCCAATTCAACCTCCCCATACCACACCTCATGCCAAAAACAACATCGAGTTCCCACCCCCCCCCCACCCACAAAAAAAAAATGAATCAGACCTTTTGTCATGTAAATCGGGGCGTGAAAGAATAAACACACACACATTCCGTGAAGAGTTTCTCATAACCACAGATATGCTCTTCTAAACGATTCTCTAATATATTTCAAATTATAAAGGGAGGGCAATATACTTCAAAAAATTATTATAAATGGAGGTCATTGACTCATAAGCGTTCTTTATCGTTGTGTAAGACTTGCTCACCAAGAACACCAAATTTTACTTACTTTGAAAAAAAAAACTGCTAATAGAAAAAAAAAATCCAAAAATTACGGGATAAAACATAATATAATAAATGAAGACCAAAAGTAATAAAATAAAGTGACTCTCTCTCTCTCCCCCTTGCTTGACCTCACGCCCCTTAGGGCCTTCATGTGCACAGCATGTGTTACATCGCTTTGACTAACGCTGTCCTTTTCCACTGTTTTTTCACGCGTTTAGTGCAAAAGATTGGGTGATACCCCATTAGCATTGTATTTCCAAAGGGACCATAGGATTCATCAGATTAAATCGTTCGTTTACTTTATGGTAACAATCGATTTGTGGATCTTTAGTTCACCATCTTTGGAGCTTGCTTCGTCCTGCCACGAACTGTGGTGGAATTGCTTGAGGGATCGCCCAAAGCTTTGTAAGGAGAAGCAAGAAGGTTACTCAGAAAGCAGCTCATCTGCCTCATTTTGGGTATTTGGAGGGAGAGGATGCCTTTGAGGGCATGGAGATCGTGTCTATCAATTTGACGAAAGTTTTTTACTTTTCTGGTTGATAAAAATCTATTTAGGTTTCAAGGTGGATTAATTAGTCCTCAGAATTTTTATTTTTTTTGTAGATACTACGGTTTTTAGATAACATTATTGAGCGGGTTCCTTGGTTCTGGGGAAGGGTTACTAACATATACAACAAACTTACTTGGACTAATCCCCTTCTAGTGATCTTTTAGTGAAACTTTCACAATGGACTCCAGGTCAGGAAACCACATAATTTAGTTGAAATTTTTTACGTAGGAAATACTGGGTATTGCTGTTCCATACAAAGATTTAACCACACATAAGTAAAAAGGAAGTGTTACCAATCAAATAAAATCATGCACTAACAAATTCAGGGGCTGGGTAGGGGGGAGGGGGTACTATCTAGAATATGTGTTATAAGGATAACTTACTAGTAAACAAAACTCAACAGCGAAAGATTTCCAATAAGAGCTCTTGAAACCAAAAGAATCCTGATATTTGGTGGACCGAATATTGGTTGTCCACTCCTTCTCAACCACATAAATGACAATATCAAGATAATGGTACATCTTGTAAATGCGATCTCAAAAAGGGAAATTGATTGACCTGTCATTACATACGAAGGAAAATATCAATTGGAACAAGCATTGCTGACAAAGGATCAAATGAGAGGAAACTATATATATATATATATATATATATATACACATATAATTATAGAGAGAACATTGTGACCATGATCTCAACAAACCAGACTCGAAATTTAAGCTGGTAGAAATTGGATGAAGTTCAAGCTCATTTTTTTTTAAATAAAAATGATTAGATATATATATACATAAGAAAAAATGTTAACAGATGAAATTGGTTGCATTATGCTACAACAAGCACCTAATAGAAGTAGCTCAAGGAAACCATCACCATGACTCAGGTGGCAAAAAGATATTCGAGAACGACTTATCAGAAAAAAAATAAAATCAAAGAACCAACAATAATTCCCTGACGTGCCCCATTCAATTCCTATAAAGTAGAGACTACACTTGTTCTCTATTGGATTTAAAATCCAGCACAGGGTCTCATTTCATGAAAGGAATAAAGAATACTAACCAGAGAAAACATCTGAAAGAACTTCCATGATACAGTAGATAGAAGATGACAAAGCCATGGATAGTAGACCAGAGTACCTAGATCCACTCCATACCCACAGAAAAAATTTGGTAAACGGTGACGTCTCTGTTTCAACTACTCTTGCAACTTGTTCCTGTAAATAAAAAACGGCATAACCAAGTTAATTCTCCCCAAGATTGTCTCAATTATGCGAGTCTCAGGGCTTGATAATAAAAATAAAAAATAAAAAAGACTTCCCCATAGAAAATCAATAGGGAATCTGATTAAAGGGACAACCAGATAAGATGCTCAGTTCATAAAATGATGGTGGATCCATTTGGTCTCAAAACACCAAATGTTATTTGGTCATTCACAAGTTCCACGTGCATCTTTTCTGAAAAGTCAAAAAAGGACAACATTTGTGGTTCACAAGCTACTAAGACTATTTGGAATGATAACTATTAATGTGTTCTCGCTATCTTGTCAATTGGTGGTACTTCGTCGTCTTCATTGTTATCCTTCTTTATAGATGAAATTTAACCGACAGCCCTCCATCCTCCAGTGACAAAGATACGCTATTTTATGATATTTTCTCACTTTTTACATATTTCTATCACTATATAATGTCTACGATTCTTCTACATACATAAATACAAACAATGTGAAGAAAAAATCCATCCCACCTCCAAAGTAAAACTTCAAACAGAAAGAATCCCCATTTGATACACGGTCCTAAGCATAACCCAAAAAGGCAAAACATCCATATTTCCAAGCCAAAACTGGTTAAAGTTCTTGCACATAATTCAAATCAAAACAAATAATGACGACGCTTATGTGCTATGCCATGATGTTGTGGAAGAAAAATCTATTTATTGTTTAGTGTCCTTTCTCTAGAAGAGTTTTCACATGTTGTATAACTATAAGAAGGTGTCTTCAGAAAGGCGCATATACATATAAGAGAAAATCCATGCACAATCAGGTTACCAGGTAATGACTGAATGAAAAACAATAAGGAAAATAGACACGGTATATACAGGTAAGGGATTCTTTGCCTGTGTCAACTGCCACTCCTTTGTGCGGTCCATCCAGAATACTAATACGCGAACAACAAAAAATCTCACAGCCAGCCGCTCCCGACAACCTGATCTTTGAGTGATAGAACCTACTAGTTGAGAGTCAACGATTGAGTACAAGAATTTGATTAGTACTTTCAGCTTGTGGAAGGTTTGGCTCAAAACAGGGCAACAGTGGACTATATTTGTAAACAAGGCAACAATAGACTATTTTTTACATAGTCCACTATTGTGTTTTCATTGTAACAACAATCAAAAACATTGGACTGTTTGAGTCACTTATGATGGACTCAAGTGTTTGAGTCAGTCACTTACAATGGACAGCACTGTTTCTGGGCGTGGGCGGAACAACACATAAATGAAAGGTATTTTGAGTCATTTTCTTCTGTTCCGGCTGTTAAAATGAGGTCCGCTTGTCTAGAACTCGATCTTGGTACTAGTCCATACCGGTCAAAGTCGAATCGCGAGCCTATTAGTGAAGCAAATTCAATGAAGCAACAACTAGTACCATAGAGAAGCGGCCATAAACTAGAGAGTCTTGACCAATTTGAAAGATCATTTGATGTAGTTGAAATAACTGAATTTTGGGTTGTTTCAAGTAAGGGAAACTCAATGGAATTCATAATTGTCTCAATCTTTTTTTTTTTCCATTTTTCTTTTTATTGTCTGAATATTCAGGGGGAGTTTTTTTTTTTTTTTTTTTTGGGGAGGGGGGTGGGTGGGGGGTGGGGGGGTGGGGGGGGTATGATGATAATAGGGAACTTTTTCCTAGGGTTCCATAGATTAAAAAAGAGGGCTAAAAAGGAGCCCAGCTTGAGCTAGAAGAGAGAATGTCAAGCTTCTCTTCCTAAGGTGAGATTTGGGGTGAGAGGTAAGAAATATTCCCTCTTACCCATGGTTATTGCTCAAAGGTGGAAGAGGGTGGTGTGTGCGAGCGTTAGGGTGTACTCTGAGGGATTTCTCTCACCAGGATTACATGGGGAGTGGAATATACCGGATGGGTACAGGGGAAAAACATGGAAGCATGAGATTGAGAAAATTCTAGGCTTAGAACTTTAATTCACTTGGGTTGAGAGTTAGTGTACAATGGTTATCTGGGTTTTGGTAGTAGAGTAACGGAGGTATGATATATAATTAGTTTATTCTCTATTATACTTTGTAATTTCATGTAGTGAAATCGGGCATCCTTGTGGATGTAACTACGACGTTTAAGGTCATGATTGGTCGGTGGTGTGCCACCAAATTAGAATCTAAGCCTTTGGTGCACACAAGATGTTACACAATCCAATGTGTAATTTTGGTGTCAAACTACTAGTGTTCCAAATTTTGGGGTCTTTTTCATTCATTGTTGGGGATATTGGATCATAAGTTTAAGTGGAGAGATTAAATGGTAATGGTTGCTTCACTCTTGCCAATTTAGAGTGCAAGTCATTCTTGTTCAACATGGGGTTTATGAACAATAGAAGTTGGAGAGGAAAGGGATTGGTAGCCAACCGTGAGATCTATTGATATAATTTGATCTTCACCCGAGGATTTAGTCATCGTAAGTTTAGTTCCAATGACAATAACCAATGCCACTCGTGGAGGGAATGAGTGATTTCTTGGTTTGGTATTTGAGCAAGGATGGTGGTGTCTCGAAAAGTAACTCAAGACGATAGCGGTACTCTTCTCGACTTTTGGGATATTCTCATAATCTCCAAAAGTGATCAATTTCAAAGATAAGGAAGAGTTCATGATCCACACAGTGTTGTATGGATAGGTGTGATTTGTTGATTTTCGTCTACCTTTGAACTCGACTGTTAACAAGGTGTATTATATATAGGGAAGGACTTTCTAACGTCGTTGTTTACAATCGACGAGCGGAGGGTTAAGCTTCCACGGCCAGGGGTGGACCCATGTAGGGCCGAGGGGGGAGGTCGCCCCTCTCGAGTTTTCGAGAATTTTTATTCTAATATTTATATTTGATATTTTCTAACAGCTTAAGTCCGGGACTAAATTGTCACATCTTAAAACTGAGCTTAAAACCATGACAAATTTGTTCTCGCAGTTCCGTTGGTCACATATTTTGTCATTGTTTCTACCTGCGACATTTTTTGTCCATTGATTTCTTATGATTTTATCGGTGACAATTTTTTACGACCCCAAAAAAATTCATTTAGTTTTCTTATTCAAGAAATCTGGTTTAGTTTTGGGTAATTTTATATTTTGTCACGAATATAACCTATGAAAAAAAAATACAATCTTTTCAATGCTTTAAATTCAAAAGAAATTGAGTGTGTTTCCGTTCCTCCTCACCAAACTTCCCAGATCCACCACTGTCCACGGCAAACAGTAGTGAGAGGAACCTTGCTAAAAGAAGGGGTTGGATTGAGATCCCTCTTCCAAATCGATTAATTTATTCGACTGGTTGTAGATACATTTAGTCATTGATATGCGTGTTCAACAGAGGCTAAAAATTGCAAGTTGCAATGGATAAATTTGCAAGTAGAGTTGAAAACTCTAAAAGCATTTTCACAGATATTTTAATCTTTTAAAGAGGTATTAAACAACGTACGGATAGCTACAATTGGTACAAAGAAGGTTTATGGTGGACCTTTCGAGGACATAGTAAACGGGATGATTCGGCATGAAGAGTTGTAGTCATTCTCGTCGTGTGGAGTCTCGTGAGATTGCGTTGTTTCTTATGTTTGTTTAGCTTTATCATTCCTCCTGATTTTGTAAGCCTTATACAAATTTTGCCCCATCATGATTATTTGCATTCTTCTGGGACTAGATTTTGTAAAAAATGAGTTTGATTTTTCTTGAAGATGTGTTGGTATCAAATGTGCAGGTGCATTTAATTGACATTGTTTTTTTTAAATGTCCATTTCAGTTAAAGCAACCTATTGATAATGGTACAGTCAAGATTTATCCATTCACTCCATTTTCTATATATTATTGAATTTCCAATATTTTTAGTTACAAAGCCTCTTAAATCTTAATTAAAGATATATATGCCTTATATTTTGGGACGCAGTTTTCATATATAGAGCCTAATTGTTTTCGTCTATAACTAAGGTATTAAATTTTTATGTGAATTTGTGTAGTGTTTGTTTCACAATGCATGTAACATTTTAAATAGAGAAACTTCATACACATACCCAAATATTTTTGGTGTTAATACGAATTAGCTTATGAATCTGATTTTAAAATTGCAATGTTTACTTTTTATTATTAGTTTATTTGAGTTGAAGTGTTTCGCGAGGTAAATGTTATACGTAGATGTTTCGATTAATATGTGAACTATATTTTTTTTTCTTATTAAAGTGAAGCGCTCATGGGTAGTGTTTGATTTTGCTTTAAACATTCCCATTCAACACACCATCCGTTTGACAATATATACATGAACTAAACAATGATTCTATGCAGTATTGATATTAAGTATTATAGTGCCCAAAGATTTGACACGAGGAGTTGTATAATTTCTCTTGATTTCATCTTTATTATCCTTGTTTAGCTTTATCATTTATATCTTGATTATATTCGGGATCATAGTTGGTGGCCGATGTGCCCAACAGCTTCTATATATAGTACTCCCTCCGTCCCAAACGAAGAGTGTTTATCTTTTTTATTTTCATATAGACTAAGGATATACTCAATCAATGGTCAAAAGATTTAAATTTGATTGGTTGATTATGTCAAAAAAAGGAAAGTGAATATTTTTGTATAGCTTGGAGTATATATGGAAAACATGTTTTAATAATGTGGATAGTGTAAGTAGTCTTCCATAATGTAGGTTGTTAATTTGTTTGTATACATGCATAATTATAGAGATACAATTGCGTGAATTGAGGATAAATAGAGTAGGGAGGGGTTAGGGTTTAGTTGAAACACGTACCTTCTTAGGTCTTCGTCTGGCGAGAGAGACAGAGAAGATGTTGATCTTAGGCTTAGGCTTATTATTATCTGGCTGAGTCAAAAGAGGAATTATCTGCTCCTCCGAAATTGAATCGGAATCAGTTGCCACCACTTCCACCACATGCTCATGCTCATGCTCATGTTGTATGTCTGATACTCCTATTCCTCCGACATGACCATCGATTGAGTCATTAGATGCCATTAGTATTTATAAGCCCTGATTTCGATCACTTTAAGTCGAATCTGATGAGAGTATTTATATGCACACCAATAGTAAACAGAACGTTGCCATAGTATTAATCGACAGAAGAGAATAAAGAAACGCAACATGAAGAAGACGATTCTTCATTCCTCTTATTGCTTGAAACTGCAATTGACATGTCAACGGTCACTGCTCGCTCACTAAACCCCAAAAGTCCTTTTTCCTTTTTAAATATATATAAAAAAAAAATGATCAAATACCAAAAAGTCCCTCAAATATTTTTTAATACACACTTTGGTTGCGTTTGTTTTTTCGTCCGAATCTGAAGTCTGAAGTCTCAATTTGAAAAAACTGTTTGTTCTGCCTGAATGAACTTCTAAATGTATATTGTTTGTTTGCAGATTTATGTCTGGAATCTAAATGCAGATTATTTGGACTATTTTACCCTTATATTTATTATATATACAAAATGTATATTTAAAACATTATGAAAACAATTTTTTTTTATTTAGTAGAAAAAACAACTTCCTTTTTTATGAAAACAGCTTTTTTTTATTTAGTAGAAAAAACATCTTCTTTTTATTTAGTAGAAAAAGCAGCTTTTTTTTATAATGAAAACAGCTTTTTTTTTTATTTAGTAGAAGAAACAGCTTTTTTCTTTGTAAAAACAGTTTTTTTTTATTTAGTAGAAAAAACATATTTTTTTTATTTAGTAGAAAAAACAGCTTTTTTTATAATGAAAACAACTTTTTTTTATTTAGTAGAAAAAACAATTTTTTTCTTTGTGATAACAGTTTTTTTTATTTAGTAGAAAAAACATTTTTTTATTTATGAAAACAGCTTTTTTTTTTATTTAGTAGAAAAAATAAATTTTTTTAATGAAAACAGCCTTTTTTTTATTTAGTAGAAAAAATATTTTTTTTTAATGAAAACAACTTTTTTTTATTCAGTAGAAAAAATAGCTTTTTCTATTCAGTAGAAAAAACAGCTTTTTTTTATGAAAACAGTTTTTTTTTATTTAGTAGAAAAAACAGCTTTTTTATTTAGTAGAAAAAATAGTTTTTTTATTATCTATGAATTATCTACACTACTGTCATTTCAAGGGTATTACTGTCATTTTAAGGATATTATTGGAAACAAACTTTGGTTCAGATTTAAGTGTTCAAATTGAGAGGGTTTAGAACCTCTAAATTATTAACTCAAAAATATTACCGTTGCTATCTGAATCCAACGAAAAACAAACATATTTTTGCTCCCTCTGAAATCTGAATGGCTTAAATTCAGACTTCAGAGGTGCAAACAAACAGGACCTTAGTCTAAGCCTTTTATTTTGTACCAAAAGTCTCTTATAATCTTATCTTTAAAGGTTCGCGTCAGCGACATAGTAAAGCCTTTTTGGCATGGTGAATGACTTTTGGGTACAAAATAAAAACGCTTGGACTAAATGTGTATTAAAAAAAGTTCTAGGGACTATTTGGTATATGCCCCTAAAAAAAATCTAGATTTTCATATATAGAGTATTTTTATCCCTATAAAACATAATAAAAAATAGGGATCTTGAGTATTTAGTCATATTTATAAAGATTTATTTGTTTGTACTTTCAAATTTTTATTTTTTAGTTGTTAGACATATTATAATAAACATGAAACAAGTGTCATTCTTTATCAAAAGACGGATGAGTGGTTACAGGGAAGTTATAGACGGTTATGGGACTTTTTACAATTTTACAAATACATAGGAGCGGAGTTTAAATACATCTTTATAGATGAGATTAAAGCCAAAAAAACTATAAAAAAAATATTATACTATATATTATATATTATCTGAGACAAAGTCATTGAAACTTTAAAAAAAGAGTTATATAAGCAATTGCAAAAAGAAGTGTATGTAAAATCGAATAAGTTTGAAACATGAACCTCTGTCATAAAAGTATCCACACATTAATGTGATATGAACTTCAAAAAATGAGTTATATATGTGAAGCCAAAAATAAGTGTCCGTAAACTCAAGTTGACAGATACTTGGACAAGTTTTGGAACACCATAAAAGTATTTACACCGTGAGCTCATGCGTAACATCCAAAAAGTGATATACAAGCCAGGCACAAGTTACAAAAATACTCGGACAAGCATAATGAGCTTTCATTAACCCCCAACAAAAAGTATTCATCAAAGATGACTAAACTGCATACGCATCTTCTTCTTCCATCCTATCAGAAGAAAAAGGGAAAATGGTTAGTCTAATTACCTAATTGCATAAAATCGCATAGAGGTAGATAATAAAATACTTATGAGTTTCAAATCTCAAGGTCATAGTCCCCAAAACACTCAATCGTTCATCCTCTGGTCGTCGCCCTTTAGGACCATCGCATTTTGAAATCTTTTGTAGACTTTCGTAACTAAACATCGAGCTAAATGATAAGTCTCTCAATTTTCAAATGTGGGACAAAGCGACAAAAGTCCATCTGAGGCTTTCCATCTCACCAATATCTACCACCACTATATCGAGAGTTAACCCCTGACTTCTGTGTACTGTAATTGCCCAACATAAAATAATAGGAATATGTGCGCTGACAAGAGGTACCCCCTGAGGTTTTTCCATTCGTTGTTTGGGGAGAGGGATTGAAACTATGTCGACGAAAACTTTGACCATAATATTTATCAAAGTCCACCATAACTACATGCAGTAAATCGATCGGTGATTTACAGTCCATTTATATATACGATGTCTACAACACTAAAAATTATGTTATTCGAGAATCCATTTTGTGTGGACAAATTAGCACGAAGCATCACTCGGGCAGCAACAAAAAACAAAGGTCCTTTTCCAAGCCTTTTGCATTGTCTAACGTAGTACATGACACGGTCTGTAACACCCATCTCCGTGGTTTTGACTGTAGCCAGGTAAATTGGTGACTTGATGTGACCCAAATGGGCTTTAAACCTTATGAGATGGATAGTGGGACAAGTTTGGGTAATATTGTGGCCTTGGTGCAATTAATTGGATTTAGAATAGCCTTATATATAATATGGAGAAAATTAGGGTCATTCGAATGAGGCCTTTGGTCGTTCGAACGAAAAGTCATCATCGTTCGAACAGCCACTTCAAATGAACTTCCAATGATATACCTATTTGGAGAACCCACCACCCCCGTCAGAAGCTCGTTCAAACCCCGTTCGAACGAGATGGTGTTGTCGTTCGAACGATGTCCATTCTAGTTTGAACGAGACTTCAAAAATTAGAATTTTCATATTTGAAAAATGATGTCAAAATCCTGAGCTTTGGATCATTTGAGTTTTCAAGCTCTCAATAGAGCAGATCAAATCGTGGAGGGCTTTGGGGGAACCTTTGTGTTGATACCAAATTTAGTCTGCTGACATGGCTCAATAAAGTGAAGACACGTGGCAATCTACGTAGCAACGACAACCACTTTCGAGGAACTCACATACTCCGAGGAACCATACTACAACGAGGAGCACTGATTCCCCGAGGAACTCATACGCTCCGAGGAACTCTTGAGTACCGAGAAGCTTAGGCGGTCCGAGCAACTCAGGCGGTCCGAGCTGCACCTCGAACAAAGCATTAATAGCGGGATAACCAACAGTTTGACTGTTCATTAAATGCTTATCATTCAGACGCATACGCTTAAGGAGCATTAAATGTATCACCCTTTCATATGTACATCATTTAATGTATTACCCTTTCACATTACATCCCCAGGGCTATAAATACATTGTACAATCCTCATTGTAGGGGACCGAAATTTCTTGAGATAATTTGTAATCGAGAATTCCATGCAATCAGCAATACAATAACAGTGGACGTAGGCCATTCTTATAAGGCTGAACCACTTTAAAAATTCTTTGTCTTATTTATTTATCTGTGATTGAATAATTAGATATGATCTAATTTTTTACATCAACAGATTGGCGCCGTCTGTGGGAAACGACTGGTAATATCGTTTTTCATCAAAAATAATCCATCACAAATGGCTGACATTCCAGAATCTAGCAATCGAAATGCTGGAAGCCCTCCAAATCCATCTGCTCCGCCAAATATTCCAGATCTGGCTGGAATAATTACAAATCTGGCTCAGGGCCAGACCGTCATGCAAGAAACCATGCTTAAACTCATACAAACCCTCCATGGCGGTGCACCAACCCATTCAAGACCACGAAGTATTCAAAGAAATACCTGGGTATCTTCTTCACGTACTAGGCGTACCAATTCATATCGCAATGGGGAGTCTGAAGATTTTTCTTATCAACCTGGACGAACTTCGTCAGTACGAGCCACAGATACTGAACAACGTATCACTCTCTCCCTAGAAAGGACCAGTGCGCTAGAAAGATTAAGCAGAGTATCTCCTTTCGATCGATTAGGTCCTAGGAGGAGCAAAAGTCCTCCTAGACCCCATCGAGGAGTTTTCGACGACCATCAGATTTAAGGGAAGGATCTGTCCAGTCGCGACCAGCTGCTCGTCAAGATAAATCCCAGGAAGCCGCCTCAACGCGATCAGCTGCTCGAACCAATAGGCCCGAGGAAGGAAATTATGCATGGAAAGGCTCTATTCAAAGGCTGGAGGATATATTGGGGGAAATGGTTAAAGGTAAGAACCCTCTACAACGAACCTTTGTTCGAGGAACACCTTTTGTCTAGGCCATTGTAGATTTTCCAACACCATCAAAATTCAAAGCACCTGTTGTGACCCCCAAATATGATGGAAAGACTGACCCCGTCCTTCATATAGAACAATACCAAGCTGCAGCCGACATCTACGCTGTTCCAGATGAGATGAGATGCAGAGCATTCTCGGGAACTCTTACCGGATCTGCTCAAATATGGTATAATAATCTTCCTCGGGGTAAGATTTCAACTTTTCTTCAACTGGCCGAGTTATTTATTGGGAATTTCTATTTTGGGGCAAAGCAGTTAAACGAGTAGCACATTTATTAAGTGTTAGACAAAAGGCTGGTGAGAGTACCAGAGATTATATAACTCGTTTTAATAACGAGAAACTAGAAGTCATTGATTACGAGGAGAAGACAACGATTACCGCCTTGATGAGTGGACTACTGCCTAACAAGTTGTACTATACTTTGGCCAAAGATCCACCTAGAACCATGTCAGATCTGATGTGAAAAGCGTCCAAGATTATAAATGCCGAGGAGGCTATGGCTGCGAAGAAGAACATGGATGCCAAAGAAACCAAGGTGGAAGGTGATAAAGCTAAGAAGAAAGAGCATAAAAACAATGGTAATGACAAACATTCAAGAACAAGGTCGGTATGGGATGCAATGAAGAAATTCGATAATTATACTCCTTTGAAGAAGGATATCAACCATGTTCTAGAAGAAATCAAGAGCAACGAGGAATTAAACTGGCCAGAGAAAATGAAGGCAGACCCTGACAAGAGGAATAAGGCAAAGTATTGCGAGTTTCATAAAGATCATGACCATATGACCAAAAATTGCATAGCTCTTCAGAATGAGATTGAAACACTCATTAGACGAGGAAAGCTGGTAAAGTACGTTGATCGTGGAAGCGAAAGAAGAAACAACGATCGAACTAGAGAGAGGTCTAGATCTCCTCGTCGAGCAGAGAAAAATAAGAAAAGAAACCATGAAGTTGATCCCGAAGAAGACCCCGATCTTCCCAAGAGACCAAGGCATCCAGAACGAGAGGTATTTTTAATATGCTTTGGGTCATTTGACTGTAATGTTATAACAGGTGGGGATGCAGGAGGAGGAGACCTTACTGTCGAGAGAAAAGCTTACCTCTGGGAGGCTCAAGCTTGCTCGTATATTCAACGAATAAATCTAGCTGAGGAGGATCGCTCGAGAAAGGTGAACAAAGAGAAGTTGGTTATTGGGTTCTCAAATAATGACCTTGCAGGTGTTCTATATCCTCATGATGACCCATTAGTGATCAAGATGAGAATGAAGGAGGTAATGATTTCAAGAGTACTGGTAGACAATGGTAGCTTGGAAGACATCATGTTCTACTCGTGCTTCGATAGTTTAAATCTAAATCTTTCTCAACTGGAGCCTTATCATAGACCCCTCCTCGATTTTGCTGGCGAGAAAGTATTTCCACTTGGGACGATCGAGTTGGATATATTCATTGGCACGTGGCCTGCTTGTCGAACAGAAAGAATACGTTTCTTCGTGATGGATAAGAATGTTCCATCATCATACAATATCATCATGGGAAGAGTATGATTGAAGAAGTTCGAGGCTGTACCATCTACAGTACATCAATGCCTAAAATTTCCAACAATTTTTGGAGTAGGAGTTGTGAAAGGTGACCAGAAAGTAGCTCGAGAATGCTATTATTCATCCGCCGAGCAAGAAGAACTGGAGGAATCAAGGAAAAAGACTACTACTTATCAAGTGGAAGAAGGGGCAGAAATTGAAACATTAGATCCTAGAGATGAGTCACAACTCGTGAAGGGTCAAGTGGTGGAAGTTACTAAAAACATCATTCTGGATGACGAGCTCCCTGAATGGATTACTCAAGTAGGTTCGTCGTTGGAAACCTCACTAAAACAAGAATTGATAACTTTCCTTAGAAGCAGAAAGCAAACTTTTGCGTGGAGTCATGAGGATATGCCCGGAATAGATCCAAATTTCTTATGTCACGAACTCATTGTGAATAAGGAAATCAAGCCAGTGAAGCAGAGAAGAAGAGTGTTCAGCCCCGAGAAGAATCAAGCTATACAGGAGGAAGTCGAGAAGCTCCAGAAAGCTTGCTTCATTGAAGATGTTAAATATCCAGACTGGTTAGCCAATGTGGTGATGGTAAAGAAGAAAAACAACAAGTGGACGATGTGTGTAGACTTCACCGACCTCAACAAAGCATGCCCAAAGGATCACTTTCCACTACCCCGAATTGATCAACTAGTCGATGCTACCTCGGGACATGAGCTACTGAGCTTCATGGATGCTTATTCTGGCTACAATCAGATTAAAATGAAACCTGAAGACAGGGAGAGTACTTCTTTCATTACCCCTAGGGGAACTTATTGTTATAATGTTATGCCTTTTGGTTTGAAAAATGTAGGTGCGACATATCAGAGGCTGATGAACAAAGTCTTTACTGAACAAATCAGTTGCAATATGGAAGTCTATGTTGACGATATGCTGACAAAGAGCAAGAAAGTTGTCGATCATCTAGTTGACTTAAGTCAGACTTTTGATCAACTAGATAAATATCAAATGAAGCTGAACCCGATGAAGTGCATATTTGGAGTACGAGAAGGCATGTTTCTCGGGTACAATGTCAATCAACGAGGCATTGAGGCGAATCCTAAAAAGATCAAAGCTCTATTAGGGCTGCGATCTCCAACGACGAAGAAAGAGGTGCAAAGTCTTACAGGACGAGTAGCAACACTCAACAGATTTGTATCGCGAGCAACTGATCGATGTCTCCCATTCTTCAAGACACTTCGAAAGACTTTCGAGTGGAATGATGAATGTGAGAAGGCTTTTCAAGACTTGAAGAAATACTTGGGAGGACCTCCATTATTATCCAGGCCAGTAATGGGAGAAAAATTGTATTTGTATCTAGCAGTATCGTAGAATGCAGTCAGCTCGGCGTTGATAAGAGTGGAGAATGGAGTACAAAAACTAATTTATTACACAAGTAAGGCCTTCCGAGGAGCAGAGATCAGATATCCAAGGCTGGAAAAGTTAGCACTGACGCTGATTGAGGCGAGTAGGAGAATGAGTCCATACTTCCAGGCTCATACTATAGTCGTATACACTGATATGCCGTTGAGACAAGCCCTTCATAAACCAGAAAAATCAGGGAGATTGATGTACTGGGCAATAGAGCTCGGTGAATATGATATAGTTTATGAACCCAGATCATCGCTGAAAGGGCAAGCTGTAGCAGATTTTATAGCAGAGTTCACTTGTCCTGATACCCCCGAGGAGCAAAAGTTGCTCGCTGATCAACCTGTGGATGTTACAGGATCAACAAACACAAGCTCAGACCAACTCCGGTTGGTAAAAGGGCAAGTGGATGTTACAGGATCATCAAATTCGAGCTCAGACCAAATCCGGTTGGTAAAAGGGCAAGAAAAGATGATCGACAAAGAGCGAGAAATTTGAGGGGAAGATGAAAGGAAGCAACAAATATTTCATCGAGGAACTCTGTCAGATCATAAGTTTGAAGATGAGTTACCAATATGGAGGCTATATGTAGATGGCTCATCTTGCACAATAGGCAGTGGGGCAGGAATAGTTTTGAGCACTCCGGACGAGGTCGACATGGAATACGCCCTACGTTTCCAATTCAAAGCTTCCAATAACGAGGCTGAGTATGAGGCCATGATTGCTGGTCTTAATTTGGCAAAAATTATGGAGGCGCAGCAAATTATTGTCTTCAGTGATTCTCAATTAATTGTAAATCAAATGTTGGGAATATATGCAGCCAAAGGAGAATTAATGATCAAATACCATGCAAAGGTGATGGAGTTTGTATCAGAATTTGCTGCTATTCAGCTGGTCAGAATACCAAGAATGGAGAATGCAAGATCAGATGCCCTAGCTCGATTAGCATCAGCTACTCGTACCGAGCTACGAAGAACAATCCCAATTGAAGTTTTAGCTGGTAGGAGTATAGATGAAGATTTGGCGATGAACTTTATCACCCTTGATTTAGGACCATTTTGGATGGATCCCATCAGGGCATATATTGAAGAGTGAGAATTACCAATTGACAAGCTCGCAGCCAAAAAATTGAAGTTTAAAGCTGCTCGGTATGTATTAACTAACGGTATTTTATATAGACAAGGAATTATGGCAGGTTTGTAAAGATGTGTACATCCCTCCTAGGTGAAAGACTTGATTGAAGAGATCCATGAAGGGTCCTGTGGAGCCCATATAGCAGGTCGGACGCTTTTGCAAAGGATGATGATGCAAGGATATTACTGGCCAACAATGAGGGCTGACTGTGTAGCCTATGCCAAGAAATGTGATAAGTGTCAGCGCTTTTCCTCCATCCGAAGAACTCCACAAGCATTATTGACACACATCACTTCCCCTTGGTCATTTGCCATGTGGGGAATAGATTTGGTTGGACCACTGCCAACGACTAGAGGAAGGTTCAAATACCTCGTCGTCGCAGTGGATTATTTTACTAAATGGGTGGAAGTTGAGCCTCTCATTGATATGACGTACGAGAAGGTGTACCAATTTATTTTAAAGAACATCATTTGTCGATATGGTCTTCCTCATGCTTTCATCACAGACCATGGAACACAATTTGATAACGAGGAGTTCGCTGCCTATTGTCATCAATCAAATGTGTTGAAGATCCACTCAGCACCAGGCCATCCTCAAAGTAATGGACAAGCTGAAGTGACAAACAGAACACTGCTGAATGGTTTGAAGAAAAGACTGGACGATGCGAAAGCAAATTGGATCAACGAGTTACAGTCAGTACTGTGGGATTACCGAACTACTCCTCGAGTAGCAACTAGAGAATCTCCATATATGATAGCGTTTGGAAGTGAAGCTGTTATACCTGCCGAGTTGGGCCTCCCAACACACAGGGTACGGAATTTCAATTCCCCTGTCAGCGACTTAATGAGAAGATTGGATTTAGACATGCTCGAGGAAGTTAGAGAAGAAGTAGCCATCAGAAATGCTGCATACCAACAAAGAACAGCTCTATTCTACAATAAGAGGGTGAAGAGGTGCGACCTGAGAGAAGGAGACTATTTGCTGAAGAAAGTAATTCAAAAGCACAAAAAACTTGAGGCAAATTGGCATGGACCATACCGAGTTACAGAAGTTGTTCGACCAGGAACTTACCGAATAGAAACTTTAGAAGGGGATGAGTTTAAGAATGCATGGAACGCATAGCACCTGCGCAAGTATTATCAGTGATGTGTATTTTCTCCTTTTATTGAAATTTTTTGGGGGAATACTAGTGCTACACACTACTCGGCCAAACTCGACAAAACTCGGGCGAAACTCGGCAAAACTCGGGCTACTCAAAATTTTTCTCGAAAACGCCAGCTAAAGTTGGTCGAGAAACAAATGTATTCCTCCGGGAAGTAAAGCTACCTATATTCCTTCGGGAAGTAAAGCTAAATGTATTCCTCCGGGAAGTAAAGCTACCTATATTCCTCCGGGAAGTAAAGCTACTTGTATTCCTCTGGGAAGTAAAACTTGTATTCTTACGGGAAATAAAACTATATGTTTCTCGGGAAATAAAAATATTCCTAAAAATGCCAACTTATGCTGGTTAGGAAGTAAATATATTCTTGAAAACGCCAACTAAAAGCTCCTCGTAGAAGAAAAATCCACTAACTATGGCTGGTCGGGGATAAAAATCCATTAACCGTAGTTGGTCGAGAAGGAAATTTACCGACCTTGGTTGGTCGAAAACATTTTTTGAATACGAGAAAATGATCAAGCAAAGTTATTGATACTTGTGACTTTTTAAAATTATTAGTAAGTTGGTCGAGAAACAACTTATTGAGTTGGTCGAGAAACAACTTAGTAAGTTGGTCGAGGAATAACTTAGTAATTTTTTAATGACTACCACAAATTCAAACTAGTCGACAATAAGCTGATCGACAAACAACACAAAACAACAGAATATTGTTATCTTTTTAATAGACATACATGCACAAATGTAAAGTATTTTACAAGACAATAGCAATTAAGATTGCGAACAAAAATAAAAGTCTCATTAAATCCAAAAACAGATTACATTGATAATGAAATGTATACAAATTTATTACATCGATATTCCTATTCTATTGGTTTTTTTACCTCTGCTTTTGAAACAGGTTCCTCGCCAGCAGACGGATCATTTAAAGCAAGAGGAGAGTTTATGAAGTTCAAATCTTTTAACATCCTGATATTCATCACGGATGGTCGATCTAGAAGGTGCTCGGGACGAGATATCTCAACACTTGAATGGAGATTGTAGTCGTCGAGATACTTTGAAATTAAGCATCGAGGAATGGCCCGAGCAGGGATCCAGCTCATATCAAGTTTGAATGGTGGCACGGGCAGGTCGAGCAGTCCAGGATCATGGTAATCCCACAGGTAATGACCCTGTTCGAGTTGCCGCACACCTAAAGCATTCAACCAGCCTTGCTTGTAGCCCTCATTATTGGCATTCTGGATACGATCGTCCAAGTGGTAAAGAGCCTCGTTGTACCCAGCCATCCAAAACTCCCTGGTCTATTTGTGGAATTGATATGTCAGTCTTTCCAGCTGCTCGTGGAGATTTTTGATGAATATCTCCTTATTCTCCAAGACTAATTTCTGCGCTGAAAGCTGCTCTTCCAGGTCCCTGATCTTCTTTGACATTTCAGCCAACGCCTGGTTCTTTGCCATTAATTGGAAGGCTTGGTTCTCTAAGGCAGATTGAGTCCTCTATTTTTCGACAGGAATTCGAGCTGCTCTTGCTCATCCCCGAGGAGCTCTTGCTCGTCCACGAGAAGATGTATAGGGACCAACTCTCTTCAAGGTCTCCAATTCGTCCCTAAATTTGGCGTTCTCGACCTCCAAGAACGAGAATCCCTCATCATTCACTGGGACCAAGGCATTTGAAGTGGAAGCTGCAGACTTCAACTGAGATAACTCTTTTTGTAGGTTGTTATTTTCTTGCTCTAATAGTTCAGCTATTTGTCTGTACTCCTCGACCTCACCCCTCAGAGTTCTCTCCCTCACCTCGTAGCCAGCAAAACGCTTCTCGTACCCCTTGTCAGCATTGAGTTGCTGATACTTCTTCTCATACCCCTCATGCAAAAGGGCAGTGGATTCTTTGTATTGCTGCTGAAGGTCTTCAAGAGTTCCTTGGAGATCCTCGATCATGTCATAATAAGCCACATTATTGGCCATTGCACGATCAAGCAGGGTCTTCAAGTATTGGTAGGCCTCAACCGCCTGTTCCGAAGCATCTTGGCCGAGGATGTCGATAATTTGCGCTGCACTCAGATCTGTGTGACCAACCTTAAAATAATCATTGCATTGCCTCAACAGCTTGGTATCATGAGCAGATAGTAATTCCATCCTGGCCAGAAACTAGTAGAGAAAGAAGAAGTAGTAATCAATAAAAGTACCAACTAAGCATGAAGAAGAGACAACAGTATGCAAAAACAAAAGTTCAAGTTTTATTATATCAAGGTTCAGAGTTACATGTTCATGGTTACATTTGACAAAAGAAAAATACAAAGAGAAACCCGAGCAACTCTACACCTTTTCATTGTCTCCCAAAACCTTATCGGGAGGCTGGGACGAGGAAGTGGGTTGCTCGAAAGGAACAAATAGTAGCTGGGGAAGTGCTGGAGGTTGCTCGGAGGAAGTAGCGAACTGTTGAAGTTCCTCGGTAGCAGGCTGGATGGCTGGGGGATGATCTCCCATCACCATAGAAGACTCTTCGGAGGCAGCTTCGTCCTCTTCTTCTTCTTCAGTAGTTGGAGGGGGACCAGGGATGTGTCGCTGAAAGAGTTCGGAATTTTCATCCACTTTTATCTCCTATAGAGCAGCGACCCATCCATCCCTGAAGTACTTGAGACTGCCATATTTTACTTGTGACATCATGGCAGCCAACCCCTTGTTCCACCCCTTGTCCCAGCCAACACTGAAAGACTTCTTCACAGCCACCTTTCTCTTCAACTTCTCCGATGAAAGCTTCTCGGACAGAAGGTTTTCAGCATTCTTCAATTTATTTTCAACCTCCTCCTTCTGCCGATTTACCTCCCGAAGCTGACCCAATTCTTCCTGAGAAACCTTGAGCTTATTCTCAAGCTCTCCAGTATTTTTGAGCTTCTTGTCAAGATCTTTATTTTTCCCTTCGAAGTCCTTTATTCTCTTCTCCAACTCCTGGGAGATTTCAACAACTCGAGCCTTCTCCTGCTCGGTGGAAGCAAGCTTCTTCTCCCAAGTTGCTTTATCATCAACATATTTTTGGCGAGACTCTTTCAGAGACTGCCTCAAACCCATCAAAGCTTCCTCTACACCAGACAAGGAGCTTGAAGCTTTAATAGCTTCATCCTTCTTCAAAATTGTATTGAAGCAGCTCACCAACTGTGAGAAGAAAATAAAAGCAAGTCAGAGACAGATATAATAAGGGAAATATGAAAAGTTTAAAGTAAAAGGACTTACAGAAGCAATGTGGCGAGCTGCCAAAGAGGTAACCATATCCCGAGAAAGGTTTTCCTCGATACCTTGGATCTCGGGAATGATCTAAGTCTTCACCGAGCTCATGGCAGAGCTCGGGGGAACGAAAGTGGAACTCCACTAGTCGGGGTCTGAGAGATGGTGTCAGCCAAATTGACCGAGGAGCCCTTCTTCAGCTTCCTCGGGGGAGCAGGAATAGATTCAACCAAGGAGGAACTCTTGGTCGGTGATATTACAATCACCTCTCCTGGAGCAGCAGACTTGCTCGGAGTCACTGGGGGCTTCTCGACAACCTTCACAACAGGGGCAGCCGAGGAAGGAGCATCAGTTTTCTTTGTCCCCTCCCCTGGGACGTCAATCTTACTTCTTTTTGCCTCTCCAGCACCAGAGGCAGGTTTCTCGAACAAGGTGGGAGGTCTTCTTTTCTTTATCCTTTCACTTAAAGGAATAAGTGCTTTAGGCGAAGAACTGGTAGAAGCTGGTACTAGCTCTGTGTCACTTATCACCGGACGAGCAGTGAAAGAAGTGGTGTAGCTCTTGTACTGCAGCGGATACGAGGTTGACCTAATGTGCTCGTCGGCAACACTTTGATGCAAACTCTAGATAAGTTTTAAGCTCCTTATATTCACGTCTGCTTCTTTTGGACACTTTCTTTTTCTGTCAACTGCAAATAAATAAACATTTAAATATCAGTGGCACATTTTGTCAGACACAGAAGAAGCATGATTTCAAAATAAATAAAATGAAATAAAAATAACCTATCCCATTGCCATAGGGAGGGCGTCTGGGACCCTGATAAACTTCATCTCCAGATAAAGGAGCATGTTGCCAATTTTTTATAACAACTCCGTGCTCAAAATAGTCCCTATTGGCATCCGGGAGATTGACCACTAAAGCTCTATTTAAAAATTTAGTTTTTAAATAAAAGGTGTTATCACCAACTGCCCATCTATAGCAAAACATAATTTCTGTAATTCCTACGCGAGTTCCATGGATTTGATTTAATCTATGAACCCCATTAACTATTCTCCATGTATTGGGGGCTATTCTTGCAGGAACAATGTCAAAGTATTGACAGAATTCCAGACATAAGGGATTGGGTGGAAAAGAAAATCCACACTCAGCAACAAAGAGACTGGGGAACCAATGTCCCTCAGCCAAACGGAAATAGTCAGAAGGCTCAGAAAGCTCTTCCAGAACAACCCAGGAGGGAATAGAAAAATTAGAGCGAAACTTATCAAGAGATTTAACAGGGTAAACCATGATGAATAAAAGAAATGAAGAAGAAGGAAGAAGATCTTACAGAAAAAGAGTGGATTTGTTGACAACGAACGATGAAAAGGATGAACGCACAAGAGAGTAAGATAATGGAAAACTCGAAAATACAAATTTAAAAAGGTAGAAGACGATGGGAGTGTCTGTGACGCTTAAATACCTTGCCTTGGGAAAAGGAAAAAGTAACGATTACAAAAAGAAACGATTACGCTACCGATGGCTAGAAGGATAAAAAGTACGCGGAGATCGAGGCGGTTATAAAAATTCAAAAAAGCCTGATTCTACGAATTTGGAAAGAGAAATAAATACAAGGGAAACACTCCTAAATTTTAGGATAACCATTTAAATCTGCCATATTCCGAGAAAGAATGTTCCACACTCCTCAAAGTTCGAACAATGAAACATTGGGGGCTTCTGTTGATACTAAATTTAGTCTGCTGACATGGCTCAATAAAGTGAAGACACGTGGCAATCTACATAGAAACGAC
Organism: Sambucus nigra; assembly: GCA_949130495.1. Taxonomy (NCBI): domain Eukaryota; kingdom Viridiplantae; phylum Streptophyta; class Magnoliopsida; order Dipsacales; family Adoxaceae; genus Sambucus; species Sambucus nigra. The sequence continues at coordinate 134,953,723 of OX422213.1, read as the reverse complement.
AACCACTTCCGAGGAACTCACATACTCCGAGGAACCATACTACAACGAGGAGCACTGATTCCCCGAGGAACTCATATGATCCGAGGAACAAGAACTCTCCGAGGAACTCTTGAGTACCGAGAAGCTTAGGCGGTCCGAGCAACTCAGGCGGTCCGAGCAACTCAGGCGGTTCGAGCTTCACCTTGAACAAAGCATTAATAGCAGGATAACCAACAGTTTAACTATTCATTAAATGCTTATCATTCAGACGCATACGCTTAAGGAGCATTAAATGTATCACCCTTTCATATGTACATCATTTAATGTATTACCCTTTCACATTACAGCCCCAGGGCTATAAATACATTGTACAATCCTCATTGTAGGGGACCAAAATTTCTTGAGATAATTTGTAATCGAGAATTCCATGCAATCAGCAATACAATAACAGTGGATGTAGGCCATTCTTATAAGGCTGAACCACTTTAAAAATTCTTTGCCTCATTTATTTATCTGTGATTGAATAATTAGATATGATCTAATTTTTTACATCAACACTTTAGTTAGTGGGTTTTAAGGGTTTTTGGTATAAATAGAGGAGTTGAGGGGTTGGGGGTCCATCCCCAACCATTTTCCATAAGATTTTCTCTCTTTCTCTCTCTCTCTCTAACACTTAGAGCTTTCATGGAGCTGCACCACTATCCACGGTCATAGAATCACCACCCCTCCACCCTAAACCACCATATTTACCTTATATTCTATCACATTTAAGCCTATAAAACCCATATACACCACATGTTTGGCAAGATATCATTTTATGAAAATGTTGTTAGGAATTTTTTAAGAAGAAATGAGGAAGACTAATGGAGTTTGAAGGGGGGTTCTTGGAGATTTTAATGGGAAAACTAGTGGATCTAGGCAACCTCCTTAAGGCCACCTTTGGAGGTGGGAGGTTGCCATCATCGTATTCTTCATCCTACCATCTTTGGAGCATCTTTGAGGTGGGAAACTCTACTCTTTAAGTTTAAGAACTCTATTTCATTAGTATTTGGTCTTGTATATGGAGTTTTAAGAGTTGAATCAATGCATGTTGTAAAAGGTTATTTTCTCATGATTTATTTAAAATGACTTTACAAATGGTTTCCATGTTTTGAGAAAATTATATGTTTTCAAGAAAACTTAGTGTTAAATATTTTATGAAATAAAATACTTTAAAATAATATTTATCTTGTTCAAATATTTTGTGAATAAAGTTTTGAAGAACAAAATGTCTTTTAATCTTGAAAAGCATGTTTTGCTAGTATTATCAAATTTCTTGAACAAATCATGCATTAAACTCATTTTCTTGGATTTTTGGACTTAAAATCCATTTTTCCTTTTATATAAACTTATAGTGTTTTTATGATGAGTATATGAACATGTTTAATAGATGTTTTAATGAGTTTTAATGTGAAATGAAGATAATATAAATTCCACCCCCTAAAGTGTGTTAATAAATGTTAAAAATGTGTTTTCAAGACTAGTGTGTTAATAAAGAAAAAATGGTGTTTTCTTGTAAAGTAGTCTTTAAAATGCCAAGTGATTTCTTTGATAAAGAAAGTAATGAAATAAAGAGATTTTCAACTTAAGAATTGTGTTACTCCAAAGTATTAAAGAAGTGTTAATGATTTAAAAACATTTAAGAAGTTAGTGTGTGTAACTTAACAATGTTTTTAGAAAGAAAACACTTATGAAAATGGAGAAAAAGGCAAGTTTGGAAATAAATGGGTAAAATATTAATTTTACGTAAAGAGGAAAAATTTTCTGAAATCAAAATGTTAAAAAAGGTGTTACACAAAATGGTCCTAAAAGAAAGTGTTCGTAGTTCCTAGGATTTTGGCAGCGGCTGGTAAAACTGAAATAATGTGGACATTTATAAAATGTTAAAACACATTGAAAAAGTACTCGGGTGTGATCAGAAAAATCTAAAAAGGGCCGAGAGCCCTGGGGTGAAAGACCCAAAATCACTGGCTAAAACATTTGTTGACGTCGTTGGTGGTGTGGAGCCCATTAAATTACGCGGTATTAGTCAATTACGAGCAAAAGATAATGAGAAAAGTAGAACATGATAAAAGAATTGGTTTTGATAAGAAAATGTGGAAGGACGACCTTTGTGAAATGAAGTTGATAAATATTCATATTCTGAAAAGGTAATTTGGAAAAAATGTATAAAAATGACTAAGTCCAAGTAAAGCGTGAGTTAATGACGTGGGTGAAGTGGTTAATGGGTAATCAAGCAACTCAAGATGGTTTTATTTAACCCATAATTAATACAAGCGTGTCTTATGATGGTTTTCAAAGCAAGAAAAGTACTTTCTAATATGGTGTAGCAACCGTGCCCGAGATTTGTACCCCATTCCCTGTAATTTATATGGCTTTGGGGCATTTGTGCAATTTAAAATGGGAATTTGATGGCTCAAAGTTAATATGATGAATTTTGGTTATCGTTCTAACGAGTAGCCAAGTCGTTCGAACGAGATGGGCCCATCGTTCGAATGAGTTTCGAACAACCTGCTAACGACAAATACCTGTTTGATTTCCATCGTTCTGTGGAATCTCGTTGGAATGCCCTCGTTCAAACGAGTTGCGTCGTCATTCGAACGAAGGGTAGTTTCATGTTGGAACGAGTTAGGGTTTGACCCAATTTTAGATAATATTTGACCCTTATTAGAACTCTCATTCGAACGAGGTCCAAGTCGTTCGAACAACCGGACAAAAATCTAAAATTTATGCATATTTTAATGTGTTATCGTAACGTGGAGCGTTGGATTTGATGCGCTGATAAGATCTCAATAGCTCAGATCAAAACGTGGGTCAATAGGGGGTTGGACTATTGATTAATAGGTTGAGTGTTTGTGGGTTTAAATAGAGGTTAGGTGGATACACATGCCATTCCTCATCATATTTTTGAGCTTTCTCTCTTTAAGCTATACTCTCCCATGGGCCATTTTCAACCCTGTAGGGGCCCTTTTTGTGTGTGCTTTAGGTGAAAATAAATTTTCCTAAAACTCTTTCCAATTTTAATTAGCACCAATTGTATGAACCAATTTCTATTTACCCCAGTTTTATCTTCTTAATCCTAAACATGCATCTAGGTGATATTAAGAAAGATAAAGTAAATCAACTGCACAAAATGCAAGAACATGCCGATGCACGAGGAAACCACTAAGGAAAAAAACCTCAGACGACCCAAATCATACAGTAGAATTACTCAACGACTCGATCCCCATAAGCCTTGACGCTCTTCTATGCTTTAATCGCTCCTTCACAGTGTAATGTAGGAGTCCACCTATGTCGGGTCCACAACACACTAGTCCACGCTTGCCTCGGTATCCATCGAAATAGCTATGACAACCGTCTACGATTCAGAAATCGGTGTCCACCGTTTCTTCACCGCAAAACTCGACGAAACAATTTGTTTAACAGAGATGAACCAACTCCAAATGGTACAAACCAATATCTCTATAACATATGTAAGTACTAATCTTAAAACAATAAGGATAGTTTTATCTTTGAAATCCTTTGAAAACAAGTGCAGAAAAATAAAATTATTTTTTTCTATAATTTTGGTTTTACACACCCCGAAATTCTGAGCAAAAGACACCTTAAATAAAAACTTTAAGTTGACGCATTGTTTGAACGAAATGGGCTTGTCATTCTAACGATATAGCCATGCCATTTGAACGACTTGACCATGTTGCTTTAACGACCTCCAAATGTCGTTTAAACGAATGTGAACATTAGTTGATCCTCCAAAATGTAAAGGAAATATCCATACGACTATAAACATCAAATAAACTCAGAATAAATGATTTGAAACATTTTAAACTCGTTTTTAGTGAAAATATCATCCTTAGAAAATATTTTCGAATCCCATTAACATTATGCATTCATACTTGAGATATCGAAATATGATTTTATATAAAGACATGAAACGTACACCAATAAACATGGCATGATCTATCCCTGAAGCTTGGCCACTACGTCTTCAAATCAACGTCATAGGCTTAATAGGGACCGTGACTCGAAATATTATCCTATAACTTAAACTTTGTTTTGTCCGTAATTAAGTCAATTACATACAAATTAACACACTTGGAAATTTGTCCTTACAAATCTCCCCCTTTGACTATTCCGGGACAAAACCAAACTAGTGAATGCTAAGCCGGATCGTCCAGCCGTATGACACATAAATTCCATCCCATAAACCCAAAATTAAAAATTATAGGACACGATCTAGTAAACAATTATCGGACCGGTAGCATGAATTGTCTCCATGTGATGTAGTTGCAAAACCTTCAATCTCTGAATAATCACTACACACACGAAACAAATAAATACTAAGTGAAGTATGGAGGTACAAATGATATACAATCAAAATGATACCAAATTATAAACCAAACCATTTGTCAAACATGTGAACAAAACATATGATATCAATTTGTATAAAGTACGATCAAAACATGATACCAATATAAAAACATATGTGCTTATTAAACAAAACTCCCCTTACATCACATATTATCTCTCCCCCTTTTTATCTAGAATAGACAATTAGTGTAAAAGATAAGCATCTTATCTAGAATGAGAATAAACATATGGAGCATATTTAGATAAATAGAGGTAGCCAGCTAAAAATAATCAAAATATACTAAATCGTAGCTAGCAAACAGTCACACGGAATAAATCATCAATCTAAGCAAGGATGTAACTAAACAAAATTAATGCAGTATAGAGATCAAGCATGCATAATCTTCATCGACTGCATATAAAGTGTCCATAACAACCCAGAAGTACCAAAATAGTATGATAACACCATCTATACGAAATAAATACTGAAACAGAAAGAATAGCAAAAATCCTCTCTGGGTTATTCAAACGACTATGCCATGTCGCTTGAACGACATAGGCATCTCGATTGAACCAGGCAAGAAACGGCCTGAAACATGATGACATTGCCCAAAGCATCTAAGAAATGACCTATCTCACGACCCATCTAACGACCCATATCTAACACTTTTCGCACCTCGTTACTTAGGTCGTTTGATCCAGTCTTCAAACAATAGGGACTTATCATTTGAACGACATCCAGAAGTCATTTGAACGACTTCAAAAAACTTGTATTCCAACTTTTAAAATATGCGGGATCTGCCAAGTGATTTTTTTTTCTCAAAACAACAACTGAAAGTACGAAATATTTTTAAAACAGACTCAAAACAGAGAATATGAGTTACATACTAACATAGTATCAATGTGCCTAAACATGAATGCATAATGAATGGGTGTGAACTACAATTAATTCATCAAAACTTAGACACATCGAAACGATCAATAAGCTTTAATTGATAGCTAAATGTCATCAAACTTAGTTTTAACCATATGTGACAATTAATATATTGATCTTAATAAACTAAACAAACATCATGTACACAAATTCTGAATTTTGATGATTCTACAAATAATAGTGTCATGACACGATTTTTAACATTAGGATTCATGGTGCAAATATTCAATCTTATGTTTAAAACGAGAATTCTCTTCTTCAAGAATTTCAATTTGTTTTACAAACTTCAAATTCAAAAGATTTAATTCGTCAAAACTTTGAGAATACATCGAGAGAAAAACAAACACAAGCCAAGAGAGAGAAACAAATAATCACCCAAAAGCATAAAACTAGGATCTACACAAATAACTAAGTGCAACTCGTTTTGATACCAATTTGTAGGGTCCCTTTTTGTGTGTGCTTTAGGTAAAAATAATTTTTCCAAAAGACTCTTTCCAATTTTAATTAGCACCAATTATGTGAATCAATTTCTATTTTGCTAATTTTGTCTTCTTAATACTAAACATGCATCTAGGTGAGATTAAGTAAGATAAAGTAAATAGTGTCCACAAAATGCAAGAACACACCAATGTATGAGGACAATACTAAGGGAAAAAACCTCGGACGACCCAAGCCAGACAATCACTATAATACGATTTTACAAAGTACAGGCAATAAACTCACTCAACGACTTGATCCCCACAAGCCTTGATGCCCTTATATGCTTCAACCGCTCCTCCATAGAGAAATGCTCGAGTCCACCTACGTCAGGTCCATAACACACGAGTCCATGCGTGCCTTGGTATCCACCGATATAGCTACGACAACTGTCTATGATTAAAAAACCGGAGTCCATTGCTTCTTCACTACAAAACCTAACGAAATAATTGTTCAACGGAGATGAACAAACTCCAAATGGTGAAAACCAAGATATTTATAACATATGTATATGAAAGTTCAGATCTTAAAACAATAAGGATGGTTTTAGCTTTAAAATCCTTTGAAAATAAGTGCAAAAAAATGACACTCCGTTGTTCTGTAATTTTGGTTCTGCACACCTCAAAATTCCGAGTAAAAGATGCCTTAAATAAAAACTTTAAGTCGGTATGTCGTTAGAATGAAATGGGCTTATCGTTCAAACAATATAGTCATGTCCTTTGAACGACTTGACCATGTTGTTTGAATGACCTTCACATGTCATTTGAACGACCGTGAATGTCATTTGATCCTCCGAAACGTAATGGAAAGATCCATTGTAATACCCCGTATTTTTATGGTTTTTAAATTTGGAGAATTATTAATTGAAATTGAGATATAAATTTAAAATTAATCCGAAAATTTATTTTAAATGTTTACTAGCGTGATAAGAGTTAGTAATTATTGAAATTGTTGAATATTACTAGATGAGTAAAGTAATATATAAAATTGATGTTATAAAAATTGTCACGAGTGAATAAAATGACAATTATGGAAATTTAAGTCGGGACGCGCCTGTATCGTGTCAGGACTAAATTATTATTATATAAAGTGAATAAATTATAAGTCACCCGTATGGTCATTTTGAGTATGTCAATGTGTCTGGAAGGGTCGAGATAGTCAAAATAATGTACCTGGGGGTTTAGTTTAGGTCTCGGGGCGTTTCTAGACCTAATTAACACCCTGAGAGGGCGTTTTAGACATTTTACATTTTTAGGCATGAAAACCCGCGAAATTTCTAAGAGTATATCAGATAATAGGAGTTGTCTTCTAGGGTTAGAACAACCAAAAATCTAAGATGGACATTGGAAGGGAAGAGGAGAAGCTTTCCAAGTAGTTCTAGGCTAAGAACTCCACCGTTTGCATCGCCGTCGCCGCCAAACTTTAGATCGCGCAACGAGGATCGCAACCACACCAATCTTGTCCACAAATCTGAACCAAGAATTCCCAGACAAGTAGATATCTTTCTCTATTCTTAGTTAATGCCTCAATTATGTTAATCTAGGGTTGTTTAGAACTTGTTTCATGGAAGAAAAGTGTAGTTGGGAGACTAGAATTCACATGTCATTGAAGAAGTAATCATATTCTGGACACCTCATTTGCATGTAGAGGATAAACTACGAATTAGTATGGATTTAGAAGTAAGAAATCTGGAAAATAATGGAAAGAATTTAAAGAAAAAGAGAAATTAGGATTCTTGAAGTCTAGACAAATTTTACCCCATTATATAATTATAATTGATGAATAGAAACATATTTTACGTGGGGAATCATGTATTTAGGTGTATGGTACTGGTAATAACTTTTTTGGGGAGTTTGGGAATCAAATATGAAGTTTTGGTTGAGGTTGGAGAGGAAAATCCGTAACTGGATAAATGCAGTTTTCGCCATAACTGCTTGATCGATCGATCGACCCCCTTCCCTCGATCGATCGACCCCACCTGGAAAACTTCACATCCCTCTTATAATGGTTTATTCCGATTGAAATGCATAGTAACCCTTGAGTATTATTGTTAGAACATTTTGGGATATAAGTAGGACCAGTAGGGTTTTAGAAAACCCCAATAAGTGGGAATTTAATATAAAATGAAAGAAAGGGGTTAACGGGGAGTGATTTACCCATCTGGGATTATGAGAATGTTTAAATAAAAGATTGAGACTTGTAAGAGAGTTAGACCAGAAGATAAGTGAGTGTACGTCTACTGAAATTATACTTAGAATACATCGAGAAAGGAGAAGTGAGTATAAAATGCATTATAAATGAAAAAAAAGACGAGTTGTTATGCGTAATAATCTAGTAAAATGTGTTAATAACGGATAATTATGATTATGGGTTGTGAACACACCTAATTTAGAAATGTGGATATTTATATATATACGACCGTGTGATTGTGCATATATTATATATATCTGTGTACAAATCGTACCCGAGCTACTTGCTATCACGGGGGTTTCCGCGCCGGGACAGTCTTATCTCGAATGAACCTTTATGGGGGATAACGACTTGTACCCTAGAAGATAGTATCCTTGATTACAGGCTATCTGAGTTATAGTCAGATGGTCCTAAGAGACGTGTGGATATGTGCTGTCCTCTTAGGACTCGTAACTATGCTTCGCCTCCAATTGTTTGTGTTTTGTGTTAATACAGTTCGAGAGTGATTTCGAACTAGTATTTCCTTAGTTTGTGTGATACGGAGACTTGATAGCAGAGTATGCCAACACCTTAGATCTTATGTGAAGTGTCGTTAGTATATATATTATATGTTTGACTAATATATATAACTTTTTACTGTGCGTATAAGTAGATAAGAAATGAATAAATGCTTCAACTTTATTATAAGTGTTAGGGAACTTTATAACGGTAATGAGTTGTTTTAAATAACGTAAGGAATCTTGAAGAGAATGATTTCCTAAAGTAAATATCATAATTTCGCGTTTCACATGATAAATCATTATGGAGAATAAGATAGGGAAATTGATGGGATTTATTAGTACGGTAGGTGTGCACACTAGATGTGAGGTGAGAAATCTCAAGAGAGTGTCGCATGCTAACATGGTTGTTGCATTAGCAGGTAAGCATTTTAAATACTTGCTAAACTAATTTTAAACCGTTTTACACTCGGTCTCTGACCCGTTTCCTGTTATCTCTTTTCTCTTGTATATATATATGTATATATCTCAGGTGCCCAGCCACAAGGGCGTCTTGCGTAGATTCTTTGGACCGAACGCGCTGAAGCTTACGTGGGAGATGTAGGACATTACTTAGACGAGCTCGATGTTGAATCTACTCTCTTTCTAGTTATGATTAGTTAGGGCATGTGTCGCCCATTTCCTTATTCAGTTGGATTTGTCAGAGATTATGTTTATTTATCTTTAGCATTTTTACTCTTTGGGATTTAATTGCTGTCAGGATGGTTTTTCTTTGTAGTTTTAAAGTTGGTATTGAATTTTCTGAATGATTAAATTCATGGGTGTTTATTTCCAGTCTTAATAATTGTGTGATTCTTAAACTGTTACGTAATAAAGGATTTCATAATTGGATTTATTAAATGGAGATAATGATTTAAATGGTTTTTTCACTTAGCTAAATTATGTAGGGTGTTTCAATTGGAAAGTTTATTTTGCGACAGTGATGCTAAGAATGAACCAACCGTTCACCTTTATTATAATTTAATAAAGGACTGATCACCTGATATTTAATTAGGCGGGGTGTCACGGGTGGTATCAGAGCATCAGGTTCTAGTGTTCTTTAGGATCTGTACGGCTTATTTCGTTTCCAGCTTAGCGTCTTTAATATAGAGCCCTAATACTAGGAATGCTGTGTTTCTCTCTATACATTGGGAATTCGTGTCCTGCGATTCATTTATGCGAATGACGAACTCATCCAGATTATTTAAATTTTCAGATGGATCGCCAAGAAGAACTAGCTAATGCGGTTAGGGGAGTCAACGAACAAGGTCGACTCACACGTCAGGTATCTTCAGAGAGAGTATCAACTGCCGAGTTAGCAGGTATTGTGGCACAGGCAATTACCACTGCGGTCTTATAGTATCAAGAACGCAACACACAACTTATGGGGGGGAAAATATCTAGAGAGTATAGTCAGTTTGTCATGACTAGAAGTAACAAGTGTGTGAAGACACAAAAATCGCAACAATAAGCTCCTCAAGACCGTAAAATCCACTAAGGTAACAAATGGTGTAGGGAAACCCAAAAGCGTCAGGGCCAACAAAACCAGGGTCCGAGTGAAGTCATGAAGAGGTGTTTCAAATGTGGAATGGACGGTCATGAACGTCGAACTTGTCCAGATCAGTCTGGAAACGAACTCCAACCCAACCAGCGAGAACTTTCAGGACTCTGCTATAAGTGTGTACAAATGGGTCACAAGTGGAGGGACTGCCCTCAACCAAATGTCATTTTTCATCAAAATACTCAACAAGGCCAAGGACAAAGTGGAACTAAACAACCGGACCAAAACCAACTGAGCCGTAAAATAAAACAGTTTAGAGGTAGATGCTTTAATTACGGCAGAATGGGTTACCGGAGGCGGGATTGCCCAGATAAGAGTAAGATACCCCAGCAGCAGGTACATAAAGAACATGAATGTGTGTACGACGCCCAACATGCTGAAACCCAGCAGCCATCATCGGCCATTGATGGTACGTTTTTCCCTTCTAGTACTATAGGGCAAATTTTATTTAATACTGGGGCGTCATACTGTTTTATAGATACTCGCTTGGCACAGACCTTAGGATTTTTAGACATTACTAAAGTACGGTGTCATGCGTAGACTCATCATTGGGGAAAGGGTAATTTATTTTCTGAATACGCTGATGTGTAGGTATATAGTTTGTTAGTTTGGTTTTACCTGTAGTTATACTAGTTTTAGTCATACGTGAGCACGACGTCAATATTTGGCATGGATTGGCTCGCTATGCACAGAGCCATGATAAATTGATTCGGTAGGAGTATTACCTTTGTCATTTCGGGGCAGGAGATGTTTGAGTGGCGATGTCTCGCTCAGAAGGGGGATCTTCCACCTATTTTTTTTATTATATAAAGGGGGATACCTCTAAGGAGATTGTGATTTTCCTGGATCCGATTCCAGTCGTTCGTGAGTTTTCGAATGTATTTCAGGTGATAAGTGGAGTAAGTATCGAGGTATTTTGCGGAGAGTAAAATCACACATGCTAAAAAAAATCGAAGTGAGTATAGGGGACAAGAGTATGGTGTCTAGTAAGGGACAATGATTAAAGTAGTTTTGTTTTGGTTTAGACAGGTGTGTCACGTCCGGGGACCATCTGTGCAGCCAAAACGGTTGGCAAAGTAGAAGTATGAGTTTTATCCTCGACGGATGAGGCATGTTTTATGTGACCCGAGCGAGTCACTACTTCTTTGTTCGTTGCTATATTAGCATGTGAGACGAGCTTAATGCGTATAACTACAAACGATATTATTATGTGAATATTTTCCTAGTGTAGCGGGATTTCCTTTAGTGCTATCCACGGAGGATGAATGGGTGTATTGATAGTGTTATATACTTTATGGAGATTACTCGTTTTAGTGATGTGGTATACGAGTATGATATTGTCTTGGTTACAACTTTATATTAATGGTTAGTACGATAGTAGGTAGTTATTGCGAGGCTATCGGAATGGTTGCATTAGTGCAACATGTTTTGTTCTGGCGAGGCCTCACCTGCGAGAGGGCCGGACTCACACTTACATTACCTACTTTAGGGACTCGGAGGGGATAGCGTGCTCGAAATATTCGATCCCGGTGTGTATAGAGACCTTGTTGTCATGATTTAGTATGTATTGGGTTTACTGTGGAGCGAAAATATTTGACTCATTATGATGTTTAGTGCTCAAGACTTGGTGACAGGAAGAGCGCATTGGTATATCTATCCTTTAGATATGTGAGAGTTAAGAGTTGGACACATATGTTTGGACACAGGATTTTGAGATCCCCGAGCGTATGTATTCGAGGTTTATGGAGTGTAATTACCACCAATATTGAATGATTGTACAATAGGCAAAATGTTCGTTGTTAAGTATAATTACGGGAAGAGATGTAACTATTCTGTCAAGAGAAGGAATAAAGGGGTACATGCTATGGACGGAGGGCCTAACGAATTTCGATAACCGACAATGCTAGGTAGTAGTGTATCGGGGGGGTTCTTTATTTGGATTTTGCTTTGCAAGACATCCCACGCATGAAACTTAGCATAAGGTCAGAAATAGGGAGACGTTTGATCATAAGTCCATAAGTTCGGTACCCCGATCGAAATGGAATCAAGTAATTATATCTGTAAGTTGGAAGTTGAATTTCGATTTAAGGCCAGTGGAGCCGGTTGTGTGGTAAGAAAGCATTGAAAGTTTTGTTTTATCACCACGAGTTAAGGGGCGGAATGATGATAAGGAGGATTTAAAATTTTGATTTTTAGGGTGATTGAGAGTACCCAAGTGTCGTAATCACGTTGGGAGCACTAGGGAAAATAAAGAATTGGGTATTAGGTGCGTAGCGTATGTGATGCTTACGCTAGTATGCACCGTTTATAGGGTGTGTGAGCATCTTGGATATCTGATAATCGAATCGTCCGAGTTGAGGGGATGTGGGAATGGACGTGTGGAATATATGTTTGTGGGACTAGCATTACGACGTGGAAGTAGTAGAGTGGATTAAGCGTCGCAAGAAGAACGATAAATCCATTATACGAGTACGAACAAAGTAGCATGTCGAATCTGGTTGAAAAGCTGTGGGAAACCATTTACAAAGGGGTTTTCTTTGAGAAGGGTAGAATTTAACTATATAGAGAACACTCGGAGCGGAGTTGTAATTAAACAAATGTGATAGCGACTTGCGCATACAAAGAGTGATGCTATTAGTATGGTATAAAAGATCCAGAAGTGCACATCGTGGAGAAAAATGCACGGGTCGGAACTTTCAGTATACACCAAGGATGAAGGGGAGTATTAAGTGTCACTTGATGTGAGACATTTCAAGGAAAGTCGATGTTGAGCGGGACATAGTGAGTAGTCTCCACGGGCACCACTCATAGATAGAAATCGGTTAGAAGAAGAGGATCAACCAGAGAATTTGGTGACTATCGACAACTACTATAATGAAAGAGAGCGGTAAGGTCGGTAAAGTTTCTTGGATGGGTTGCCATCTCCAAGACAAGATCAAGGGTTCATCCGAACAGGTGGGACAAGTCTCCCGAGAAGGAAATTATTGTTATTCCTTTGGGGCAATTAACAATAATTACTAGTGTGCCCCAGCCTTCCTTTGAAAGTAAGGGATCGCGCCGGTACGTGGTCCTACACGACATTATTTTATGAATCGGGATGTGATTTGTGAATACCACCTTCAATATGGGATTTCAGGAAATAGCGGAGATAACGTTTCGTTTTGAGTAGGTGGTATCACCCATAGCCGAGGAGTAGGCACACGGTAATTAACGATTAGTGTAGCCGCGCGTAGGTAATCTTGTAATCTTGGTGATCATTTCATTTTCACAATGGATAGAACTAGCAAGTGAAGTATAGTAGGGTAGAGCTCCGTGGAAGCACTCGTACCTGTTTATTGTGAACGAGGTGCTTATTGAGGTTTGGTGTGGAAGAACCTTAACTATTCTACTTCTGTATGTTTAGAGGTGAGCGGATAATAAGAATTTTGGATCGGTCGAGAATAGTCCGATGACTATGGTGGAATTCCACGACTGTTTAGGTGAACAAGTGTGGTCAGATGTTCGTAGGCTTTCTCTCAAAATGGGGGTTTTGTGTTTAGATAAACTCGAGTAGTTGTCATGTAGTGAGGTGCGTCCTCCCAATGATATTGAAATAATGGGAATTAATAATGTATAGGCGTGGCTTATGCGAATGTTGTTAGATAGGAGCACAATGTGAAGTGTCTCCAATGAGAGTGTTAAACAAGCTTGCCATGAAGCTGGGGGGGGGGGGCTATAGTGATTGAGCGCCTTACTATGTAAATAGTTTGCGTACTGATAAGATATCCAGAACTATTTTGTCAGATAGGCCTTATTTTTTGAATTCCGGGATGAAATTCCGTTATTAGGGAGAAAATATGTAATACCCCGTATTTTTATGGTTTTAAATTTGGGGAATTATTTATTGAAATTGAGATATTAATTTAATATTAACTCAAAAATTTATTTTAAATGTTTACTAGCGTGACAAGAGTTAGTAATTATTGAAATTGTTGAATATTACTAGATGAGTAAAGTAATATATAAAATTGATGTTATAAAAATTGTCACGAGTGAATAAAATGACAATTATGGAAATTTAAGTCGGGACGCGCCTGTGTCGTGTCAGGAATAAATTATTATTATATAAAGTAAATAAATTATAAGTCACCCATATGATCATTTTGAGTACGTCAATGTGTCCGGAAGGGTCGAGATAGTCAAAATAATGTACCTGGGGGTTTAGTTTGGGTCTCGGGGAGTTTCTAGGCCTAATTAACATCCCGGGAGGGCGTTTTAGACATTTTACATTTTTGGGCATGAAAACCCACGAAATTTCTATGAGTGTATCAGATAATAGGAGTTGTCTTCTAGGGTTAGAACAACCAAAAACCTAAGATGGCCATTGGAAGGGAAGAGGAGAAGCTTTCCAAGGAGTTCTAGGCTAAGAACTCCACCGTTTGCAGCGCCGTCAAACTTTAGGTCGCGCAACGAGGATTGCAACCACACCAATCTTGTCCAAAAATCTGAACCAAGAATTCCCAGGCAAGTATCTATCTTGCTCTATTCTTTGTTAATGCCTCAATTATGTTAATCTAGGGTTGTTTAGAACTTGTTTCATGGAAGAAAAGTGTAGTTGGGAGACTATAATTCACATGTCATTGAAGAAGTAATCATATTCTGGACACCTCATTTGCATGTAGAGGATAAACCACGAATAAGTATGGATTTAGAAGTAAGAAATTTGGAAAATAATGGAAAGAATTGCAAGAAAAAGAGAAATTAGGGTTCTTGAAGTCTAGACAAATTTTACCCCATTATATAATTATAATTGATGAATTGAAACATATTTTACGTGGGGAATCATGTATTTAGGTGTATGGTACTGGTAATAACTTTTGTTGGGAGTTTGGGAATCAAATATGAAGTTTTGGTTAAGGTTGGAGAGGAAAATCCGTAACTGGATAAATGCAGTTTTCGCCATAACTACTTGATCGATCGATCGACTAATCGATCGATCGACCCCCTTCCCTCGATCGATCGACCCCACCTGGAAAACTTCACATTCCTCTTATAATGGTTTATTCCGATTGAAATACGTAGTAACCCTTGAGTATTATTGTTAGAACATTTTGGGATATAAGTAGGACCAGTAGGGTTTTAGCAACCCCCAATAAGTGGGAATTTAATATAAAATGAAATAAAGTGGTTAACAGGGAGTGATTTACCCATCTGGGATTATGCGAACGTTTAAATAAAAGATTGAGACTTGTAAGAGAGTTAGACCAGAAGATAAGTGAGGGTACGTCTACTGAAATTATACTTAGAATACATCGCGAAAGGAGAAGTGAATATGAAATGCATTATAAATGAAAAAAAAATGACGAGTTGTTATGCATAATAATCGAGTAAAATGTGTTAATAACGGATAATTATGATTATGGGTCGTGAACACACCTAATTTAGAAATGTGGATATTTATATATATACGATTGTGTGATTGTGCATATATTATATATATATGTGTACAAATCGTACCCGAGCTACTTGCTATCACGGGGGTTTCCGCGCCGGGACAGTCTTATCTCGATTGGACCTTTATGGGGGATAACGACTTGTACCCTAGAAGATAGTATCCTTGATTACATGCTATCTGAGTTATAGTCAGATGGTCCTAAGAGACGTGTGGGTATGTGCTGACCTCTTAGGAATGGTAACTATGCTTTGCCTCCAATTGTTTGTGTTTTGTGTTAATACAGTTCAAGAGTGATTCCAAACTAGTATTTCCTTAGTTTGCGTGATACGGGGACTTGATAGCAGAGTATGCCAGCACCTTAGATCTTATGTGAGGTGCTGTTAGTATATATATTATATGTGTGACTAATATATATACGTATATTTATATGGGAACTTTCTACTGTGCGTATAAGTAGATAAGATGTGAATAAATATTTCAACTTTATTATAAGTGTTTGGGAACTTTATAACGGTAATGAGTTGTTTTAAATAACGTAAGGAATCTTGAAGAGAATGACTTCCTAAAGTAAATATCATAATTTCACGTTTCACATGATAAATCATTATGGAGAATAAGATAGGGAAATTGATGGGATTTATTAGTACGGTAGGTGTGCACACTAGATGAGAGGTGAGAAATTTCAAGAGAGTGTCGCATGCTAACATGGTTGTTGCATTAGCAGGTAAGCATCTTAAATACTTGCTAAACTAATTTTAAATTGTTTTACACTCGGGCTCTGACCCGTTTCCTATTATCTCTTTTCTCTTGTATATATAAATGTATATATCTCAAGTGCCCAGCCACAGGGGCGTCTTGCGTAGATTCTTTGGACCGAACGCGCTGCAGCTTGTGTGGGAGATGTAGGACATTACTTAGACGAGCTCGATGTTGAATCTACTCTCTTTCTAGTTATGATTAGTTAGGGCATGTGTCGCCCATTTCCTTATTCAATTGGATTTGTCAGAGATTATGTTTATTTATCTTTAGCATTTTTACTCTTTGGGATTTAATTGCTGTCAGGATGGTTTTCCTTTGTAGTTTTAAAGTTGGTATTGAATTCTCTGAATGATTAAATTTATGGGTGTTTATTTCCAGTCTTAATAATTGTGTGATTCTTAAACTGTTACGTAATAAAGGATTTCATAATTGGATTTAATAAATGGAGATAATGATTTAAATGGTTTTGTCACTTAACTAAATTATGTAGGGTGCTTCAATTGGAAAGTTTATTTTGCGACAGTGATGCTAAGAATGAACCAACCGTTCACCTTGATTATAATTTAATAAAGGACTGATCACCTGGTATTTAATTAGGCGGGGTGTCACATCCATACGACTCTAAACATCAAATAAACTCAGAATAAACGATTTGAGACATTTCAAACTCATTTTTAATGAAAATACCATCCTTAGAAAATATTTCTAAATCCCATAAACATTATGCATTCATACTTGAGATATCGGAACATTATTTGATATGAAGACTTGAAATGTGCACCAATAAACACGACATGATCTATCCTTTAAGCTTGATCGCTACGTCTTCAAAACAACGCTACAGGCTTAATAGGGATCGTGACTCGAAATACTATCCTATGACTTAAACTTTAATTTTTCTGGAATTAAGTTAATTACATACAAATTGACACACTTAGAAATTTGTCCTTACAAACTCATTTTCACCATCCCCAAGGTTTTCCCCTTCCATCCCAAGCCTTTTCCAAGCTATTTCGAGGCTAAATACACCCATTGCAAGCCTGGTTTGAGGAAGAAGTTGGTAAGAAGAAGCCATCATTGGAGCTTTCTTAAAGAAGTTGGAGCTTTGGAGTTTTTAAGAGCTTTCCAGTAATTCATTTTAGTTTCCCCTCTTTAATTCCAATGTAGGATTTTCCTTCAAGTATTTTCAAGATTAAAAGTTATTGGGATGCACGCTAAAAGGGTTTATTTATGAAATAATATTTTTTAGTATGTTTATTTAAAGTTTTCTTGCAAAATATGAGACTTTTGATAAAATCAAGTGTAAATGGATTTTTGAGAACAAATGGTATTTTAATCTTGAAAAATGAGAAGATAAGCAAAAATATATATTTCCATGCTAAAATCATGTGTTGGTTGCATATTTAAGGACTTCTAGGCTTGAAATCCTCTCAAATATGTGTAAAATAGTATGTTAAATAATAACTTACGAACATGATATATGAAATTAAAAATGGGTTTCTTGATGAAATAAAGAAGTTGAAAATATTAGCCCTAAATATATTATAAATCACAATGAAATGAAGAATACATGACATTTAAATGTAAATGAGGGTAAAATAGATATTTTGATAAAAATGGTCTTTATGACATTAAATATGCTTCTTCAAAGAAAATATAAATAAATGGGATTTTTTGGCAGAAAAAGGATAATGTATGAATTTTGGACATAAATTCTTGAAATATGGTTTTGAACATAAAATGATGATTTGTAATGCCAAAATGGGAAGAATATGATTTTTTACAAGACTTCGATAAACGAAGGGTGAAAAGGTATTTTTAATAAAATTAGAGGATCTTAGCGGTTGGACTTCCTCATTTGACCTTGTTGGTCGGTTTTGTGAAAAAGCGGATGAACGAATGAAATGGTATGAAAACGATGAAAGTAAAGGAATAATGTGGACATTGGTAAAAATGTTAAAAAACATTAATAGAGACTCGGATGAGACTGAAAAATAATTAAGAATGGTCCGGAGCCGTAGGATAAAAAATTCAAAATCACTGGATAAAGCATATGGTAGCATAGCATGTGGTGTAGAGTCTGTCAAAGTATGCGGTTATTGGAAGATTTTGAGAAAATATAATGGGAATAAAAATGATTTTGTTTGTGCTTAGGGGATGTAAATAAGACAACCTAATAAAAGGGATAAAATGGAGACTACGGAATAAAATAAGATTACATAGTCTCTAGACTCGGTAAATAGTGGCATAAAATGGTTAAGTGTGAGTATGAGCACATCGCTCGAGTGCATTGCATAGTAGTTGCATTAATATTGGCTAAGTTGATAAAAGTTTTCATAATTGTTTATATGTATAGTATTTTCATATAGACATATAGCTTAGTATTTACCACCCTGTCGGGCTTTCGTTCAACCCTGCTTTTTATGTTAAAATCCCCACCCCCAGGTACATCGAGTAAGAACGTTGGTAAGAACGCTAATAAGTCCCCTTAGGTAAATAGTCATTATTAGAAGCTCAATCATTTTATTTAAAACTTGTCTTTTGAAAACATTGGATTCGGGATATTTTAGACCATTTTATTCGAGCCTTGAGCTAAGTGTTGTAATAATACAGGGACAATCATGATTTATTTCTTATTTATTAAACATTGTTGAACTCAACGGGGTATCATAAATAAACCTTGTTAGTCAACCTAATTACATATAGTGACCACTTATTTCTTAAATTAAAATCGATAATTTTATCCTTATAAATTGGCTAAATCGAAGGACTTTTTTTAATTAATAAAAATGGACTCCCTCCTAACTCCTTGACTCGGTGCAAGTTGACCCGATGGAGACCAGAACCTGGGTCGGGGAGTTATAAATGGTATCAGAGCAATAGGATCCTCGGGTGTGACAGAGTGTTTACGCTTTTTTTATTATGCTTTCTTTATACGTTTCAGTTGTAGCTACCGCGGTAGTTACTGTTTTAAGTTAATCACTTTCGCTATCGCTTTTATTTTTTTATCATTGTGTATTGAATTCTCCTTTATTGTTTAAATAACTACATATCGTGGTGGGGCTAGCAGATTAGGGAACAGTGAGCTTAGATGCATGTAACGGGTCGTACATCAGCTTGTCGTTTCCCTCTCTCAACAGAAGAGAGCCAACCGTAGTGGAATGGTTGAGTGCACCACTCTGGCTTCCATTCTGAAGGAGTTAAGGAGGTTGTACCCATCCACCTTTAACGAGCCGATTGGCCCCGACGCTGCCAAGGAGTGACTAGATGAGGCCACTGAGTTTATGGAGATTATTGAGGTGCCAGTTGGGCACAAAGTCAAAATAGCGACCTTCCAGCTCACAAAGCAAGCACAACATTGGTGGGGCGCCTATTTCGCTAGTGTAGTAGAGACTATAGGCTGGGATAACTTCAGGGTCACATTTCTCGACCGATACTTTCCCCAGGAATTTAAGGATGCCAAGAAGAACTAGTTCCTTCATCTGATTTAGGGGAAGATGTCAGTGAATGATCAACATGTCTGGTTTGAGAGTTTGTTCAAGTACATGGATGCAGTGTAGAAGGATAAGGCCAAAAACACAAGGTTGTTTGTTAAGGGCCTTAACCTCGGTATTCGGATTATGGTTAGTTTGGATCTGCAAAACTTCATAACTGCAATAAATAAGTCCATTAGGTTAGAGTTAGAGGCAGAGGATGGTAAGTCCATTAGGTAAAAGAAGAGGGAGCCCAACGGCTCCCAAGGCGGTGGTCACAACAAGTCTAGGAGCGAGACGCGAGGCTTCTTTATGAAGATGAAGGCCGTTATGAGGGTTAGCTCATCATATGCCCAGTTTACCAATGAGCATAGTCCCATAGCCTTTACTATGAGGGCTTGCTTTGCATATGGGTCCCTCGATTACTTCAAGAGGGATTGCCCACAGATAGCTTTGGGTAACCAACAGAGCAATCAACAAACTGTCAACTATATATCGGGTTGAAGTTCTAGTTACACGAGCCACACCTAGTAGTAGAAGTAGTTTTACTCTGGGTATCATCAACCAACGAGGCATAGTATGGAAGATTCATATCCTAATCAAGGGTAGAGCTGTCATGGCTAGGTTAGGTGCTCGACGGCCAGAGCAATAGAGTGAACCCTGGATACACCAATACCACATCACAGTTTGTAGCCCCTTTTGGTGATCCATCCATGATGGAAGGTATGATTCTATTATTCAACACATGGGTAAAGGAACTATTTGATTCAGGCGCATCACATTCGTTTATCTCGAGCTCTTTAGAATTCAGTTTGGGATTAGAGGTAGATCATTTTTACCATCCTATCTTCATAGGACTTCTAGTTGGTGCTGGTATAGCTCTTAATAGGGTCTTTTGTAACTACATGGTTATGGCTGGAGATTATATTTTAGAGTATGACTTAATTCTCATGGATATGGATGGGTTCGTTCGAGGTGATACTAGGTATGGATTGGCTGTCGTGTTTTGACGCTACCATCGAATGATAGTGTCTCCATATAATGAGCCAAATGGTATATTATTAGACTACCCAGTATTACGGGAGTTTCTTGATATTTTCACATGTGATCTTCTTAGTTTACCCCCACACTAGGAGGTGGACTTTGCTATAAAGGTGCATCAGGTCATCTCGCTTATCTTTATACCACCTCAAAGGATGGCTTTGATGAAATTACAAGAGTTAAAGCTTCAGCTAGAAGAATTAAGTAATAAAGGCTTTATTAGCCCTACCGTGTCACCTTGGGGAGCTCTAATCCTCTTTGCCTAGAATAAGGATAACTCCTTACGGCTTTACATCAATTGCAGGCAGTTGAACAGGGTAACAGTGAAGAATAAGTACTCTATGCCTCATATTGGCGATTTGTTCGACTAATTGCATAGGGCAGGTAGGTTTTCAAAGATTGACCTTCGGTCTGGGTACCATTAGTTACGTGTCAGAGAGGAAGACATTCCTAAAATAACATTCTGGGCTCGATATGGTCACTACGAGTTTCAAGTGATGCCCTTCGATTTGATGAATGCCCTGATAATATTCATGGATTTGATGGACTGTATTTATCGCCCCTACTTAAATCGATTCATGGTGGTCATTATGGATGATAAATTGGTATACTCGGCTTCGGATGTGGACTATGAGGAACACTTTTGCACGACTTTACAAATGCTCAGGGAGAACAAGCAGTATGCTAAATTCAGCAAGTGTGAATTTTGAATGGATGAGGTCAAGTTCCTTGGCCATGTGAATTCCGACGAGGGAATTTCGTTGATACTTACAAGGTCAAGGCCGATCTGAGTTGGGATAGGCTAAAGATAGTCATGAAGGTGCGCAGTTTTCTGGGTTTGGTCGGTTACTACAGTAGATTTATGCAAGACTTCTCGAGAGTGACATTGCCTCTCACCCCGTCGACTAGGTAAGATGTGCACTTTGAGTGGTTCGAGGATTGTGAGTCGACCTTCCATAAGTTAAAGGTTAGGTTGACTTCAGCACATGTCCTTATCCTTTCATAGCGTGGAAAAGGATATACCGTGAAATATGATTCTTTTGGTCTTGGTTCAATATTGATGCAGAATGGTCAGGTGGTCGCTTATACATCTCGTCAGTTGAAGCTTCATGAGATGAATTGCCCCACCCATGAATTGGAGTTAGCTGTTATGGTGTTCGCACTTAAGAGTTGAAGGTACTACCTATACGGGGAACGGTTTGAGGTGTTTTCTAACCATAAGAGTCTCCAGTATATTTTCACACAGTGTGATATCAACCTTCGTCAAAGAAGATGGATGGAGTTGATGGAAGACTATGACTTCTCCTGAGAGTATCATCTAGGCAAGGCCAATGTGGTGGCCGATGCTCTTAGTTGAAAGTTTGGGATTACTCTGGAAGTGATGAATTGTTATCGAACAAAGACGTTCGACGAACTATAGAAATTCGACCTGCATATCCAGCAGAGTTACGTCAGGGCATACTTTTTGGGTGTGGTGGCTAAATCACTCATTCAGCGGAATGTTCTAGATGCCCAGTCTTGTGATCTTGAGTTTGCACATTATCGTAATAGCATTCAGAGTGGTGAAGTGTTCGAAACTCTTACCATGGACAAGGAAAGTGGTGCACGAGATAAGGGCCATTTGATTGTTCAAATGATTGACGAGCTTTAGGAGGAGGTGATGGTGGAGGCCCATTACTTGCGCTTCAGCATACATTCCCATGCTACAAAGATGTATAAGGACCTATGTAGGGACTTCTCGTGGTCTGGTATGAAGAGGAATGTGGCAAAATTTATAGCCAATTCTACAGTCGCTAACAGGTGAAAGAAGAGCACCGGTGGCCGACAGGGTTGTTACAACCAGTACTCGTAGTGGAATGGAAGTGAGAGCATATCACGATGGATTTTGTTATATCTGGAAATGTGGTCTTACTTCTAGATACAGATTTTTTATCTGGATACAACAAAGTGAGAGCATATCACGATGAACTTTGTGCTCTCACGATGGACTTTGGGCGGAGAATATATATCTGGTAGAGTTTTCCTACAACAATAGTTACCAGACAAGCATTAAAATGGATCCCTATAAATCTTTTTACGGGAAGCCATGTTGCTCTCCAGGTTATCAGGCAAAGGCGGGCAAGAAACATCTCACCAATTCAAATTTGATCAGAGAGATGATCAATAATGTTCGTGTAATTCGGCAGAGGCTCATGAAGACTCAGAGTTGACAAATTAATTACGTTGATAATCGTCAGATACATCTGGAGTTTGAGGTGCGTGACCATAAGCTATTAAAGGTTAGAAATATGACCAACAAATAGCGATTATTCCAAAAGGAAAAGTTTATCCTTCGGTACACTAACCTTTAAGATCCTGGAACGGATTGGGGATGTATCGTATTATTTATTTCTATCTCTGCAGTTGTCCCAAGTTCATAGTGCGTTCCGCGTTTTTATGTTGAAAAATTATCTTCTTGATCCTCGACATGTCATCGACTGGAACTACCTTGAGTTAGAGTAAGACGTCACATTTTTGACTCGACATGTGTTCATATTGGACCGTGAGGATAGGGTCTTACGCAATAAGGTCATTCGATTAGTGAGGGTTCTTAGGGAGTTATAAGGTGTTAAGGGTGCAACTTGGGAGCACGAGTCGGAGATTCGTGAAAAGAACCCAGAACTCTTTGCTTATCTTAGTTATTTTAATTTCGGGGATGAAATCTCCCAAGGTGGGGAGAATGTAACACCCATGCCTGAGATTTGTACCTCATTCCCTGTTATATTCCGTCGGACCAAGAACTGAATATAATATATAGATGTTAAATTTGAACTATCCCTGTGGCCTTTGTGCAATTTGAAACGGGGATTTGATTGCTCAAAGTTAATATGTTGAATTTTGGTTGTCGTTCGAACGAGTGGAAAAGTTGCACGAACGATATTGGCCTTTCGTTCGAATGAGGTTCGAACGACCTTCCAATGACAAAGACTTGTTCGATTTCCATCATTCTTTAGAATTTTATTGGAACGCCCTCGTTCGAATGAGCTGCATCGTCGTCCGAATGAAGTGTAGTTTCCAATTCGAATGAGTTGGGATTTTGACCTAATTTTAGCCTACCTTTGACCATCGTAAGAACTCTCGTTCAAACGAGAGGGTATCTTGTGAGAATGAGGTCCAATTCGTTCAAACGACCAAACTAAAATCTAAAATTTCTGCACAATTTAATATGTATCGTGACGTGTAGCATTGGATTTTATGAGTTGTAGAGCTCTCAACGGTTCATATCAAAATGTGGCTTAATATAGGGTTTAACCATTGGTTAATGGGTTGAGTGTTTATGGGTTTAAATAGAGGTGAGGGGGATGGAGAGGCCATTTCTCATTAGATTTTTGAGTTTTCTCTCTCTTTAAGCTACACTCCCATTTTTGACCCATTTTCACCATCCCCGAGATTCCCCCCTTCCAATCCAAGCATTTTCAAGCTATTGTAAGGCTAAATACACAAATTTCAAGCCTATTTTTAGGAAGAAGTAGGGTTAAAAAAATCCATTATTGGAGCTTTCTGTGACACCCAGCTTAAAATAATAACGGGTGACCAGCCCTATACTATAGTAAATCAGGAATCTCAAGTGGATCATTCTCAGCATCAACAGACGAGGCTAAATAAACATAGCTAACTACCTGATACAAAAATAAGCGGATGCCAAAAAAAATTTAAAATATGCAATAAACATCAACGAACCAACAACATAATAACTACGAAACATGAAAACATATGCACTCGACTATGATAAAAAGAAGAGATTCTATATTACAACATAAATACACAAAAAGGAAATACCCGAATATGCTGTGGGGTCACAGACAACACAAAAATCCGGAGAAGAGAAATATAAAGTGCTACATAAAGACCTTGGGTATAAACCCGATATACAAAATGGATCCTATCTAGATTTACACAAGATAGGAAATGACTATAACAAAAATCCCGCAACAGTCTGCATCTGCTACGGCTCCACGAATACTGGATAGAAAAGCATCATTGGTATCCTTGCGGTGGGACACCTAATATTACAATATATGTATAGCAAGAAAGAAATATAAACGGGTCAGAGCCCGAGGTGTAAAAACAGTTTTAGCAAGTGTACTAAAATGCATAATAATTATAAATGCACAATTTCATAAACTAAAGTGGAGACACACTCTCTTGGAACTCCAACTCACTTCTCTACTAGAGCGTGCACTTAAACATAAGCACATGAACCTAAATTTCTACCCGACACATTCTGGGGATAATACAATCTTAATCCTACGCATAATTTACACCCGCATAACCCGCTAACTCGAGTAAAACCCAAACTCTCCTACTTCTACAATCTCCTAAGCTTACGCCCAAACTTCTACATCAAAATGTATATAACTACGTACACACACACACACACACACACACACACATATATATATATATATATATATATATATATATATATATATATATATATATATATAACTAGCACCGAGAACTAAACTTCTCTCCACTCCCATTATTGCACTACGTTTCGTGTGTGAGGGGTCTCGCAAAGCGAAATCCAAACAAGGAACCCCCCTCGATACACTACTCCTTGACAATGTTGTTCGTCGAGATCCATTTTGCTCTCAGCCCTCCACGCATTTACTCTCTGCCATTTATGATGAACCACTATTCTAACACGTCCTATAGGGGTGTTCAGAAAACCGAATGGATCGGTGGACCGAACCGGACCGTCCTAATTTTGCCGGTTTTTTTTTATAATCGGTCCGGTCCAGGTTTTTTTTTTACAGACCGGTCTAACCGGTCCGGTCCTTGGTCTCCCTTATTAAATACCCAATCTGGACCGACCCGGACCGGTTACTATTAATATATATATATATATATATATATATATAATTATATTTATACATATATATATTAATAACACACGCACACAACTAACTTAAGGCCCGAAGTTGGGGGTACTCTCGTCACAAAAAAAAGTGAAGGAAACCTAGATCTAACTAAAACACACGCACCACACATTTATTCTCCTCTCTTAGACTATCACAACACAACAAGAAGCCAACAACATTATGCCTCTGTGTTACTGCTCTCCTCTTCTCAACCTCAAACCTAGATCTAACTTTTCTTTTCTGCTCTTCTCTTATCAACCTCAACATTGTGTCGCTGCTGCTCACTGAGAGGGAACATGGTTGCGCCGTCGCTGTTGCTGCTAACCACGCATCACGAGCCATTTATTTCACCGAGTTTTCCATCATTATGGTATGTATTTATTTATATTATAGATATGTGTATATAAATATTGTTGTTTCTTCCAATTTGATGTATGTATATGAATATTGAGGTTTCCATCACTACTGCTGCTAACCACGCATCACGATCTGTTGTTTCTTCCAATTTGATGTTAAATATAAATATACTGATTATATATATATATAACAATTAGAATAACAGTTAGAATATATATATATATATATATATATATATAACAGTTAGAACTTAGAATATATTTTTTTTTACCTAGCTAATTTTTCATGTCAGATCGATATGCTCCATCAGATTAGGACCGACAAGTTAGACCGGACCGACCATACAAAAAATCGGACCGACTAAGCCCGAAAAATCGATTTAATTGGTCCTTTTTTTTAGGACCGATTTAATCGGTCCGGTCCTCAAATTTACTAAAAACCGGATCGGACCGGACCGCGAACACCCCTAACGTCCTATGTTGCACCTAAGCTTATACCTTAATATATAACTAAGATTTACCAGTTTCGAATTATTAACTTAAACAAGTTATTAGAATCAGAATAGCCACACATCCGCTTTTTGTTCTCATAAAGCATTGAATTGATACTGCCCATAAATCTGCATACTGAGGACTAAACTTCTCCCAACTCTCAACCTTGCACTATGTTTAGTGCGTGGGACGTCTCGCAAAGAGAAATCCAAACAAGGACCCCCCCGATACACCACTCCTTGACAATGTTGATCGTCGGGATCCATTAGGCCCTCGGTACACAATGCATAACATCGGCTACTTATTTAGATTACTACTCTATGTACCTAAATAAGTTATCCCACAGTACCTTTAGGGTCTATATAACATTACTTTAGTCATAGAACACAAGCATTCAACCCCAATAAATAAGTACACATACACACTTAGCGTACATTTAAATATCCGCCACAATCACTTATAGGGTATAGAAAATACTTCACAATGCTATCATCTTCCAGGAATAACTCACTTTAACCCGGGTTACCAGCGGTCGGACTAGATCACACTGACTTGGTAAAAAAAAAAATCACAACGTATGGGAAGCAGTCATAGTTCTTAACCCGAAAGTGAGAACAAATCATACCCAAGACTTCTCACCCAGAATAAAAATCACCCAATAAATAATGGACGACTATGACATGGGGACTATATACTTCCTGCTCCTCAAGTTAGAGGCCTCACCCACATTGCGCAACTTCCCATGATAACATGTGCTAGGTATGTTCACACCATATATATATATATATATAATCACATCGTATATACAAACAATCACACAAGGTATATACATATATGCCATATATGGACATACATATAATTATATGATATCTCACATCCGTATGTATAAAAGTAATAAGTTCGGCTATATGTATATAACTCTAATTATACTAACCGAGGCTATAACGCATTCCTTTCCAATTCATTTCCTCATACGATCCCTCGCTTGAAGCTTTCTCAACCCACGAACCTATGACATGAAAAATCTCCCAATATATATATCTAACTATCTTTTAATCCAACAATCGCTTTATTGATAAAAGAGGCACCATACCTTCGTAAGCCATTCCTAAAATAGACCCAAATACCTCCTTACCATCCTAAGGTCATCAATCTCTTGATAGTAATAACCTAGCCCTCTATAATACAATAACTAATAAGGTCCATAAGTTTTAGACCCAAAAGAAAAAGGGTAGAAATGAAATCCCATACTTGAACCAAAAATAGAGGACCGGTCGATCGGCCCCTGACCCACGGTCGACCCCGGTTCCAAAATTTGCCTTGTCAAGAATGCAGTAGTCTTTTACCTTGATGCATGGTCATCCGTCCCCCTGGCCGCGGTCGACCAGCCATACCAGAAAATTCGGCCTCTCTCCATTTCGGGCAAAATTCAACTTTTCAAAAACCCAATATACCATCTTCTAACCAATAATCTTCAACCCAATCACATTTTTAACACTAAAACTCATACCACAAATCAACCCAACTAACTAAACAACCTCAAATTGAAATATATACCTCAAATGCAAGATTTAACTAAGAATTTAGGTTTTGACATATTTAACCCAAAATCCATATATTTTAGGGGCATATGCCAAATAGTCCCTCAAACATTTTTTAATACATGTTTAGTCCAAGCCTTTTTATTTTGCTTCAAAAAGTCCTTCTCCATACTGCTCGCGCGGACCTTTAAAAATAAGAGAACATTAGTTAAATGGGTATTTGAGGGACTTTTTGGTACAAAATAAAAGGCTTGGACTAAATGTGTATTACCAAAATATTTGAGGGACTTTTTGGTATTTGATCCTATATTTTATCCACAAGTCATGAAATAAATGACACACATGAATTATTTAGCAAGTTTAATCACTTGCCTCAAAGTTGTAGAGGTTGAATCTTCCTCGAAATCGTGTATTAGCCGGAGTCCCCAAGCTTTTCTCCTCTTTCTCTTATTTTTCTTCTCTTCTCTCTCTCTCTAGGGTTTTCTCTTCTCACAAAATGAGATTGGCTTCTCACGAGCCCTACTTAAGCCTCATCTCCCAATTACCCAACTTTAAATGATAATACACATTTTAAATGACTCGGTTACTCCAATTCGAGTCAAACGAACTTAAAATATTTCGGAACCCAATTTAGACCCAATACTGTCATTTTGACTATATCGACCCTTCCGGCATCAACCGCACACTCAGAATCGTCATTCAAAAACTTTGTAACATCCTCAAATTTTGACCTTAATTGCCCAAATTCTAAAATTCTCCAATTTAAATAAAAATTATTTTTCCAAATTAATTAAATTCTAAGTCCTCAAAATCATGGGGTATAACACTTTCTTGGAGAAGTTGGAGCTTTTCTTAGAGCTTTGGAGTTGTTAGGATCTTTGAAGTCATTTCCTTTAGTTTCTCCTCTTCAAATCCATTGTAGGGTTTTCCTCCAAGTGTTTTCACGATTAAAAGCTATTAGGATGCATATTAGAAGGGTTTATTTTTTAAATAGTATTTTCTAGTATGTTTATTTAAAGTTTTCTTGCAAAAAAATGGGATTTTTGGGAAAAGTAAGTGTAAATGGATTTTTGAAACAAATGGTATTTTAATTTTGAAAATAAGCACAAAAATATATTTCCATGCTAAAATTAAGTTTGGTTGCATTGAGGATTTCTAGGCTTGAAATCCTCAAAAAAATGTGTAAAATGTTGTAGTATGTTGAAAAGTGACTTAAAGACATGATGTATGGAATTAAAAATGGGTTTCTTGATGAAATAAAGAAGTTAGAAATATTAGCCACAAATATGTTGTAAATCACGATGAAATGAAAAATAAATGACATTTAAATGTAAATGAGGGTAAAGCAGACATTTTGGTGAAAATGGTCTTTACAACATTAAATATGTTTCTTGAAAGGAAATATAAAGAAATGGGATTTTCTGGGAGAAAAAAGATAATGTATGAATTTTGGATATAAATTCTTGAAATATGGTTTTGAACATAAAATGGTGATTTGTAATGCCAAAATGGGAAGAATATGTTTTTTCATAAGATTTCGGTAAATGAAGGGTGAAAAGGTAATATTGGTAAAATTAGAGTGTCCCAACAGTTGGACTTTCTCATTTGTCCTTGTCGATCGAATTTGTGAAAAGCGAATGAACGAATGAAATGGGGTGAAAAAGGTGAAAGTAAAGGAATAATGTGGACATTCGTAAAAATATCAAAATACATTGATATTGATTCTGATGGGACCGAAAAATGATTAAGAAGAGCCCGGAATCTGTGGGTGAAAGATCCAAAGTCACTGGCCAAATTATATGGTAGCATAGCCAGTGGTGTAGAGCCCGTTAAAGTATGCGATTATTTGAGGATTTTGAAAAAAGATAATGGGAATAAAAATGAATTTGGTTGTGCTCAAGGGATGTAAAGACAACCTAATAAAAGGGATAAAATGGGGACTAAGGAATAAAATACGATTAAATAGTCTCTAGACGCAGTTGAGGGGGTATAAAATGGATAAGTATGAGTATGAGCACATCGCTCCGATATATTGCGTAGTAGTTGCATTAATACTGGCTAAATTGATACACGTTTTCAAAATTGTTTAAAATACATGTTATATTTTTAGTATTTTCATAGAAAACGTATAGTTTAGTCTTTCTCTCCCTGTCCAACATTCGTTCACCCCTGCTTCTTATGTTAAACCCCCACCCCCCATGTACATCGAGTAGGGACGTTGGCAAGAACGCTAGTAAGGCCACTAAGGGCAATAGTCATCGTTAGAAGCTCTAACATTATTTTTAAAACTTGTCTTTTGAAAACATTGGATTCGATATATTTTAGACAATTTTATTCGGGCCTTAGGCCAAGTGTTGTAATAATATAGGGACAATCATGATTTATTTCTTATTTATTAAACATTGTTGAACTCAACGGGTTTTCATAAATAATCCTTGTTAATCAACCTAATGACATAAAGTGATCACTTATTTCTTAAATTAAAATCGATAATTTGATCCTTATAAAATGGTGCAATTAAAGAACTTTTCTTAACAAATAAAAATGAACTCCCCCACCCTTTAACTCCTTGACTCAGTGCGGAGACCTAAACCCGAGTCGGAGCGTTACACACGGAGTGTGCGTGTGTTGAAAGGTGGTTTTCAAGGAAACACTAAAGTTAGTTTGGCGTGAGTAAAAGTGAAATTTCGGTAAAAGAAGTGTTTTTTCTAAACAAATGGTATTTTATTTAAGTAATTAACCGGGTGTGTTAAATTGGGTAAAATTATGCTAAGCTATGTAATAAGGGTCAAGAAGGGTCCTTTACAAGATTAATGTGATTTAATCAAATCAATTAACACTTTTAATATAAAAAAGGATTCATGCATTAGTGTGTGTGTGTGTGCGTGTGTACGTGCACGCGTGCATATATATATATGATATTTACATGTGAACGTAGTGGTACGTTATAGATTCTCTTTTCTGCTATTCAATTATATATTTCTTTATTGTATTTTCCACTAGGAATTTGGCTCATTCCCATTCCTTTGTTACAGCAGGTTGTACGCGATTCCGTATTTTGAGAGCCTTATACAGGTAAGTATTTTTTTTTATTTTACGTTAGTTCCTCTGTATGATTGGATTTTGGGGACGATTCTCACGAGTTCCACATATAGCTTGATATAAATTGGAATCGCATGTTACACAAGTGATATGCGAATTAAGTAAAACTGGACTAGAAACATTATTTAGATTGTCTCAATGAACTTCACACCTAACGTCCAAGACGGATGGGGTTTATCCACGGGAACCCATAAATCCAGGTCAGGGCGTTACAATTAGTATAAGAGATCTAGGTTCAAGGTTCATTTCGAGAGTGACGTGGTGAGGTCGATAGTGGATCTTTCGACGTTGGTGTTGGTTTTGGGCTGGTCATGCTAGACAAGTGATGGTTTCGGTTTGTGTTCTCGACTATGGTGCCAAGGATATTAGCACGATGGGAAATTCATTGCCAGGTAACAAATGGCCAAGTTAGTTTCCATTAATAGTTCTCGGTGCTTCTAATTTAGACATGTTAGTAAGTTTCAAGTGTTTTCATAGGTCATTAGTGGCGACACCGCGTTCTCTTGTGTGAAGTGCTTTGTAGTAGCCTTTGATGATGTGTGAGATCTGTTAAGGTGTTAATAGGGGTGAATAACGTCACTTAATGTAAGGGTATAAGTTGTTTAAGTCAACTGTGGAGATTAGATGGTTATATTAGCATGACTAAGAAGTGTTGATTTTATAATGAGGACGCATTAGGTTACTTCGTTCGGTAACTATGGAGGGTTAATAATGATGATGTAACTAGGCAAACTTGATCCTTAGGATAGTGTCATGTCGTAAATATTTAACAATTTGTTAGGAATGTAGACCCATGTTGGTCATTACTTGAGGATGTGTACTCAGGACTTAGTTGATAGGATGGTATCATTATAGACGAGTGACCTAGTAATTATCGGTGATCAGTGTATATCATAAGTTATGATGTGATTTACGTACCATTGGTGGTAAGTGTGTTACGTGGGTAACAATGATGAATTGAGGTGACACAGGTGTAAACCATAGGTAGTCTTCTATGATGTGGTTTTAGAGAATATAATGAACATTTGAGGAATATTTTATTTTGCAATCTCAGTAGTGTGGACTTAAGGGTTGTAGGTTATACACGATGTCCTATATCCTACCAGAATCCTTAGCAGTGTCAACTTGTGATTTAATACATAGTATATGGAGCCAGTCATTTAAAAGAAAGTTTTTAGAATTTTCATTAGGTCTCGAGGAGTGTCTCATAGGTTAGATTTATGCCAAGGTTTCAAACGAAATGGAAATATGATTTTTATCTGAATACCATAGCCTATTTTATATTGTCTAAGTGATGACTGAATGTGATGCGGTTTCGGTATGAGTAGCTGACTTTAACCGAACCTATGCTTCATTAGCGTTCTATGAAAAAATAGCCTTTTTTGGTCCTTGCCCAGTAGCCATTCTGAGTGGGATCCCTTTAAAAGTTTATTTATTTATTTATTTAACAAGGAAATTATCTACTCTATCTGACCCTTGAGATCAATTGCATGTGGCATATTTGGGAATAGAAATTGACTTGTTGTGATGCCTTAAGGTGTTCAATGATAAGAGTTCGCCATATGTGGAGACTTTTAGGCTAGTATACTTGTGAGTATCTAATAGTCATGGGATGGATATTGAGAAATCTATATAGCATACCTACTATGAGAGGATCATAGGTGATGAAATATTGTCAGATATTTGGTGACAATTACGTTGGGGTATACTTGGTGTCCTAGGGGATCCGGTTAAGTTTGGTGTTATGGTGAGAATGCGGGATTCTATGGATTGATTCATATTCGAGGCCAACCACACATAAATTCAATTTTACCAAACTTTATCTTTGATTTAATTTGGTGCACATACAAAGATGTGGTCTAAATTTCAATTCAACAAACCAAGCATGCAAATAATCAAAGAAGTAAGGAAAAATCCCTGACAGGCAATTTTTTTTTATTCAGCACTATAGAGCAATTGATAGATACAGTCGATTTACAAACTACTTAGACGGACTAAGTATAACGCGTAGAGTCTTCAATTCCTTCTGCAGAATACGAACCAGTCAAGTGTCGTCCACAGGAAGCGGTCTTCCTTTAGTGTCCACCGATCAACCTTTATTTTCTTTAGCAGTAGAACCTCAGTTCCACAAGTCAGCAGTAGATATGGACTCTACAAGGGTTTATGCAAGGTGTATGTAAACTAAGATTTCACAAACTCACATATCATATAGAGGTATGCATGATTTGGAAAATAAAATCTTATTTCGAAAAACAAAGTATGAACACTTTTGAAACAGGCATTGGAAAATCGTTTTTGCTAAAAGTCTTCTTAAATTCTAAGCAAAATAGGTTTTTATAACAAAAACATGAATTTAAAGGCAACGGGATCGTTCGAACGAAGATAGTATCTCGTTCGAATGAAAACTTCATTTTCGTTCTGACGACATCTAGGCTCGTTCTAACGAATCCTCATTTTCGTTTGAATAACCTTCTAACGAGATTCTAACGAGAATGTTCTTGCAAGATAGAGAAATCTCGTTTGAAATTGGTTTAAATGAAAACCACATTTCGTTAAAATAACCTTTTAACGAGCTTCTAATGAGAAGGCTTTGTCAAGACATGGAACTCTCATTTGAAGTTCGTTTGTAGCTGGTTCAAACAAGAACACATCTCGTTCGAATGAGATCCAATCTTATTTGAACGAGACTAAAAAACTTTTTCCTTTTTAAAATCCTTTTATAAAAGCCTCAATTTTAAAATCAAACATCCCAGAATATAATTTATATAGGACATGAAAGCCACAAGTTTTATACCTCCATAATGAGTCGCTGTCTCTTCGAATGATCTTGGAGATGTCGTGTTTAGTTTGAGATGCCAGTTTGTTATGGGATACGCAAAAACTATAAAATAAGCCTAAGATATGAGCAATTATAAATTATCTCTCTTACATATCTCCCCTTTGGATATTCCGGTACAAAATAAAATCGAAAACTAAGCTACAATAAAACTCTCAAAGATAATGAATCCTAATGTCCTCCCAACCCTAGAAACGGAATGACATTTGAACTATGTCTTCAACTGAACTTGTTCTCTCCTTGGCTAGCTTTATCTTCATATTGTGTAGTCCATAAAATCATCATCAAAGCGAAAGAGACCTACACTCATGAAATAAAAAATGCTGTGATGTGTATGAGTTTTAAAGAAAAAGAAAACTCTCCCTCAATTTGTCTTCCCCCTTTTTGTCCGTAATAGACAAAAGAGTAGAAACTAGTCATGAATATTAAGCATCACAATAATAAGCAAAGATATCATCACATATATAATCAAGTAAAGCACGTCTAGTGATAATCTCAAAAGGTATACCAACAATTTTTGAAACTTTTTCAACAAAATTTCAAGTATAAGTATAAAAAAGTAAATTAAAGTGCAAAAATACATAGTCACCATGGAATAACACTAAAATATCTAAATTGTGAAAATGGAATGTAATTGTGTGAATATTTTTCATACACAAATCAACATAAACATTCACAACATATGTGCACGAAGTCATGAGACACTTCTAAAGAAATAACTCAAAGTCTACCTTAGGTGTAACATGGTGAACTCAAATGAAATTGATTCAACTTATGCAATATGCCAAGAACTTAAATAATTCTCACACCAATAATGTCAAACTATTTAATGTTTTTCAAGAAAATCCGTTTTGCAAACCCATTGATCTTCTACTTTATAACTCCCTCAAAATCTATCACATATAAGAATTAGATCTCAAATATTATGAAGAAATCATAATACTCATATGCAGTGAAGCATCAATGAATCTAAAATCAATGGTCTTGGCACTTCTGTTTTTGTCTGCCATTAATCTTTTTAGGCTCTTTTATGCAAATGGTTACTTTTAACGCAAAGAATATTTTGATCTTTCGTAACCACTGTCCATTGCTTAATTTAACTATATTTTTCGAAAAAATAAATTCGGGCAATGGTTCTTACATGCACAACTTATCTCTTTTTACACCTGGTTTATTATTAAGAAGAATTGAGATGAGATCATCGTATTCGACACATGTCAACTAAGTACAATGTTCATATAGCTCGTGCACTTCTGCAATAAAGGAAACAAGGTGTCTAACATGTAGATAGTAATCATCAATGAATGACGTAATGATATCCACACATTATTTAGCACACTAATGAACAAAGCCATGTCTCAAGACACTATGACAAAGCCACATGAATGGATGGAATGTATGGGTGATCCAAATATCTTAAATGCTTACCTATACACGGTGAAAATCGAAAATACAAAAATCTTTTTGTCTTTTTCAAAATTTTTATCAAAAAAAAATCTTTTTTACTTTTTCAAACTTTTCTTAAAAATTGAAAACCTTTTTGGATTTTTCTGAAATTTTTATAAAAATAAAAACTCTTTTTGGAATTTTTCAAAATATATCAAAAAGAAAAATATATCAACACAATGATAATACAATCTAGTAATAGGAATGTGAGATATGATTATGATAAACACCCTACACTAGATAAAGTACCCGAACTCAATCAACGGAGTAAATACCCAAAGACTTTCTAAGATCCTCAAATGCAAGTGCATCTAAAGGTTACGTGAAAATATCTGCTAATTAACATTCGGTGCTTACAAAGCTCAAGGTCACGACCTTCTCCTAAACGAGATCACGTATAAAATGCTCATGTATCCTAATGTACTTTGTGCGCGAATGTTGGACCGTATTATGGGATATATGGACTACGCTCATATTATCACAAGAAATAGTCATTATGCCTTGTGAAATCCCATAATCTCCCAACATTTTATTCATCCATAAGAGTTGCATGCAACAACTCTCAATGCTAATGTACTCAATCTCCGTCATGGACAAAAATATGGAGTTTTACTTCTTGCTCGACCAAGAGACAAGTGCACTCCCAAAGTAAAAACATCCACCTGAGGTGCTCCTATAACCATCAATATCCCTAACCCAATTGGCATCCGAATAGGCACACAAATGATCATAGGAATACCAAATACCATAAAAAAGAGTGCCACTCACGTATTTGATAATACATTTAAGTGAGAGTGAATGAGACTCTTTCGGGAATGCCTAGTATCGTGCACAAACTTCAATGATAAAGGCAATGACTAGCATTTACGTAGAGAAGACTACCAATCATGCTTGAATAAAGGGTTGCTCTACATCCTTGTTTAAATTGTCTTTGATAAGTTTAGTCGATGTACTCATAGGGGTGCGTGAGTGCTTAACAATGTCTATACTAAACTTCTTCACTAGGTCCCTTGCATGTTTGGGTTGAGATATGAATATCTTATCCTTTAACTGACGCATCCGGAGACCTAAGAAGAACGTAAGCTCACCAATCATGCTCATCTCAAACTCGCTCTTCATCTCCTCCTAAAAAGTGTGAGCATGGAGGGAACACATGGATCCAAATACTATGTTGTCCACATAGACTTTGACAACCAAAATAACATCACTCTCTCTCCTTACAAGTAATTTATTATCCACCCCCTCTCTTGAACCAACAAGCTAAGTGATAGGAAGTGAGCCTCTCATACCAAGAACGATTAATTGCTTCAAATCATACAGGGCCTTCTTAAGATAAAATACGCGTCACAGATGCTTAGGGTCTTCAAACCCCTGTGGTTGTTCCACGTAAACTTCCTCCTATAGAATTCCATTAAAGAAGGAACTCTTGACATCCATATGACATAACTTAAAGAGAAAATTACATACTATAGCGAGTAGTAAGCGAATGGACTCAATCCTAGCAATAAAAGCGAATGTCTCGTAAAATTATACACCCTCAATCTATGTGTAGCCTTGAGCGACCAACCTAACCTTATTGCAAACTATGGTGACATTCTCATCCTTCTTACTCTTGTAAATACACTTGGTACCTATCATATTAGTATCGTTAGATCGGGGGACTAACTTACAGACATCATTCTTGCGAAACTGAAGCTACTCATCTTGCAAAGTGGATATCCAATGCTCGTCCTTGAGTGTTTCTTTCACATTACTATGCTCGACTAAGGAGGTGTATCAAATATAGCAAACAACATTATCAGCTTGAGTTTGGACACCTAATGTAAGATCACCCAATATAGCGGTATGGTCATGATTATTTTTAAGCCAAGGGCGTGGATCCTCTAAATTAAGAGTAAGGTCCACCAGGGTACTATAAGGAAGGATGGGATCATCACCAGAGGTTGTATCATCCTCACACTAGGGGCTAGGGTCAATAGATGTCAGCATCTCGTCATCACTAACTGTGACATTTATTAACCCCATAACCTTAGAGTTTGCAAGGCTAAACACCCTATAAGCCCTACTTCTCAATGAATATCCTAAAAATATCCCATTGTTGCTCTGAGAGTTGCACTTTCCTAATTTCTCTCTATCTCTCAAGATGTAGAAAGTACTCCCAAAAACACAGAAATATAATAGGTTGGGCTTCTTCACTATCCACAACTTATATGGCATGTGTAGTGTGTGCAGACGAAGATATACCCTATTTATCGTATGGCATGCAGTACTCACCGCCTTTGCTAAAAAACATCTAGGAACGTTTTTCCTAGGAAGCATGTATCTAGACATCTCTTATATTGTTAAGTTCTTCCTCTAAACTATCCTATTTTGTTGAGGAGTACGAACGACCAAAAAATTATATTTTAAGACCACTTCATCATAATAGTTATCCACTCTCACTTCTTTAAATTTAGTGTCATTGTCACTACGCATTTGATTAATAGTGACACCATGTTGGTTTTTTTGGACAGGTACCTGGTTGTTAAGAACTCAACCGCATCGAACTTTTCCCTAAAAAACCCCACAATAGAGTATCTCAAAAAATTATCAACCATCACGAGAATGTATCTATTACCACCTAAACTCTTCGAGTGAGTAGGACCTATAATATCTATGCGAATCAACTCCAAACACAAATAATTTCAACTTTCGACGGGGATTTTGAATTTGTTTTCCTTGTTAGCAAGGTCCACAAATCGAGGATGTTGGTTTACCAAGTGACGGTAGTCCACGAACTAGGTCCTTTTTCACTAATCTCTCAAGATCTCTAAAGTTCACATGACCTAGTCGTTCATGCCAAAGGTCTATAGAGTGTAAGGACACAAGTCTCCGATTGAGTCTTAATGTAGTGTTGGCTCAATTTCGGACAAAAACATTTGAGTCATAGGATAGAGTACTTGACCATCCATCAAGCCTATGACATGTTAAAGTTGAAGACGTTGTAACCTACTTATCAAGAGATCATCATTGCCGATTTACATGTGCCTCGTTTCACTTCATCAACTTAGTTCCAATCTCTCTTAAGGTATAAATGAATTACATATATATATATATAGGAGCTTGGAATATTTTTATTGGGTGTAATTTTATTTAAATATAAATTTATGTTCAGAAGGTTACTGTAGAACTTTGCATAAAAAGTTTTGGGGCTTAAATTTGAAAATAACCATTCTGGCAGTTCGTTCGATATTCTCGTTCGAACGAGATTTTCGACGGGAAAATATTTTGGCAGTATTTGGGAGTTTTTTCCATGTTCCCACTTCTTTTGTCCCACTAACTTTTGTTAGATTTAATATGTTCGGGAACCAACTTTGAAAAACCAACTTTTTCATCTTCTACAATCTTTAAGAGAGAGCTTTATGAGTTTAGTCCTCTATGAAAGAGTTCATGTTTTGAGTCTTTATTTCTTAAGAAAATCTTTCTTAAACACTTTTGTTTACACCCATAAGAGTTTATTCCAAGTACCATATATATATATATTTGCTTGGAGTTGTTTGGAACCATTGGTTCATCTCTACCACAAGAAGGTGAAGTTTGGATTTTGCTTCTATTTCCCATAAAAGAAGAAGTTTGGCTTTGGGAGCGACATTCTCATACGGTGAAAGGCACCGTGTGTGGTTGATGATTTCCTAAAGCTTCATTGGTGGATTCCAATGTTCCGGTGGGTTTCAGGATTGTCGGCTAAGCAGAGGTAGTTGCAAGAAGATGTGTCGGGATTCGAAGGAGTCGAGTCGACTGTAGTAAGTCATCTGTCTTGTAATTGTAATTCCGTACTTAGTGGACTTAAGGCTAGGGCCGTCCGAAGTTTTTTTCCGTTGTGGATTTTTCCTCGTACATCGCGGCGTAGTGGTTGTGAATTTATTTGATCTTGCAAAAATCATCTATAAAGCATGATTAGGATTAAAAGATAAAAAATGGTTTAATTTGCAATCTTGTTTAAATTGGTGCTACAATTTAATTTGGGTAAAATTTAATTTAATTTAATTCAATTCTAAATAATGTAATTTGATAAAATTTGGTTTGTCCTAATTTGGTAATTTTGAAAATATTGAGTAGGCAAAATTTAGGACTTGTGTTAAATTAATTTTGGGCTAAAAGTAATTTTCTCATAGTTAACTTCAAGCGCTATTTTTGTTTGTGAGAAAATCCAAAAAATTGTTTGTGTGAATTTTGTGTGCGTGTGTATGTTCACCATAATTCACTTATTCAAGTTTAATTTTAATTTTGTTTTTTAGAAATTAAAATTTGTCATTTGTGTGGTTGAACCATCTTTATTCTGCATTAAAGGAAATTATATTTAAAATTTTAAAATTAGGGGTCCTTGCATTACAACAAGTGGTATCAGAGCCGGAGCGCTAATTTATCGCGTTAAAGATCCATTTTTCGACTTTTATAAATTTTGTGCTCTTTGTATTTTTAGGTGGTTCATTTTTTACTCACTCTCATTTTTTTTGTATCTCTCGATGGGACATCTTAATGATAATTTTTCCATTTCTAATGATAATGAAGTTTTTGACATTCGAGAGGAATTTAATGGGCTTAATAAGTGTAATGAAAAATTAAGAGAATTAAATTTAAGATTTGCAAAAAGAATTAAGTTTCTTGAAAATGAAAATTTATGTTATAAATATAGAATTGAACTTTTGCAAACCTCACTGTCTCAAAAAGATATTTTTCGTAAAAAGCTCATGGACATAAATTACAAATTTAATATTTTAGAAATGTCCAAGAAAGAGAGTGATAGTCGATAAAAGACTCTTAGGGACAAGTTTGCTCACATTGAGGGGGAGCGTGATAAACTTCTAGGAGTTACAAAATTTTTTATAGAATGAGTCCCGTAAATTTGAGGAGTCTAATTTATTACTTGAGTTCGAAATTTTAAAAATGAAAAATGATTTACAGGACTCGAGTAGTTGTTGTAATGGTTCTAGCTCATCATATTCTAATGCTTTCTTATCTAAGGCTAAGACCATTGTTTATTTTTGAAGGTTAACTTTGTCCAAGAACGTTAGAAAAGATCACACCTTAGGTCACTTTCCTCAAGTTTACACATGTTCCCATTGTGGTAGGAAAGGTCATCTTAGGTCCTTTTGTTTTGATCTTAGAAGATTTTCTAGGAAGTTTAAATCTTGTATTTCATTTGTTTCCAAATCCCGACATTGTAAATACACATCCATTTGGGTTAGAAAATCTCTTTTAGAGGAACTAGATGTTAGACTTGTTGATTCTCGCATGCTTTCACATGACCCCCCACATGCTATATCTCATGGGTGACTGCTTGCATGTTTGCATACTCTAGCTATCTGTGCTTCATATCATATATCCTCATTAGTTTTATGCATGTTTAGTCATTTTCTAGTCCATGATTAAACATGTTTATCTTTTGTATTATATTATTTTCATTTTTGTTTGCATTATATGAAAAATACAAGAAGATTTTCTTTATCATTTGTATTTTACTTTTGTGAGTTATTTGGACTTAATGAAAAATACAAAATGATTTTTGTTTGTTTTTTGAGTTATTTTTGTTTGGTTTATAAATCTCAAAAGCTCAAAAAGTTTTTTTTTGTGTATTTTAGTTTGACACACCTTTTGTGGCATATGTTTGTGTTTGAATCCTATCTTTTCGCTTTCATGTGACTAGAACTTTTGGTTAAAATTCTAATTCTTAAAATGTTCTTTATCATGCTTACATGGAGTTATTTAAGTTTGACTTGCTTAATGAATTTTCTTTTATATTCCTTTCACACACATGCACGAGCTCTTTTGAATCTAAACTTCACTTGTATATTTGAGCTTTGTAAGGTGTTTTCCTACCAATCTAGTCATCTACATATTGTGTGACCTAGGAGGACTAGTGTATGTATAAATTCGTTGCACGTGAGCTTATTGTGTGTTTAAAAAATTTAATATATGATATGGGCTCCGAAAGGAAATATCATCATTTGCGAGTAAGCCACTTTTTGCTTGGAACTAAAAGAAATACGTGGTCCAAAGACCTAAAAGAATAATGACATTAAAAGAAAATATTTGCCAAGGCCTATTTTGTTTAGTTGATTTATTCATTCAAAAGATTAAAAGAATATGCTTATATTGAGGGAGTTTGGATGGATAGTCAACGATTTGGTACAATGTCCATTTATCCTAATTGTACTTTCAATGTCATGTCTCTATTGGTTTGTAAAATTAGCAACATACTAGGCTTGTATGCATTGTGTTTGTTTGTTCATTGAGTTCAATATATATATTCACATAAGGCTAATTTTGAATGTGATAAAGTTTTGCAATCAAATGAGAACTTTGTGAACATGTTTAAGTGAATGGGTTTTAATTCTTTAGTATCTAGTTCACGCCCCGTCACTTCCATTTTCATATGACACATTAATGCCATAAGAGTGTAAATATCATGTTATTTTAATTTTGTGTCATCTGTGAGTTTATATCTATCTATATATATATATATATATGCGTGTGCGTTATTGGTATATTTAGAGTATGTATATATAAGACATTGTTTGTTTTTAAGTCTTTGCCTTGCTAGCTAGTCCATTTATGCTTTAATTCATAATTGGTATCTATTATTGTTGCGTATTTTGGTTTAATCTCACATGCTTAGATTAATACATCTATTGATATCTTTTGTTA
The DNA here is from genome assembly GCA_949130495.1 of Sambucus nigra. NCBI lineage: Eukaryota > Viridiplantae > Streptophyta > Magnoliopsida > Dipsacales > Adoxaceae > Sambucus > Sambucus nigra. The sequence continues at coordinate 134,911,586 of OX422213.1, read as the reverse complement.
TCGCATCATAGTTGATATTCATGCCTTTTATATGGATTAGTTGAATTTTATTGTTGCCCGTATGCCTTAATGATCCTATTTCCTTAAGCATCATCATGTTTTACTTGTTTTCCCATATTTTTATCCCTTACGCAGTTTTAGGGGGAGAAATGGTACTTGAAAAACGTCGCTAATGCCGTTTAATACAAGATTAATCTGTATAAGCAACTCCGAAATGTTTGTTGGAGAAACCCTTTTCTTTTGAAAATAAAAATTATAAACAAGATGTGTTTACAAAGAAACTTATGTACGAGAGTAATTAAGACTGTGTAATCAGTTTTTAAAACTAAGGCAGTTTCAAAAAATCAGCACACTTATAGAATGAGATGAGTAGATGAAGATAATCAACACACAGTTTTTAACGTGGTAAAACCTCTCCCAACAGAGGAAACATCCACGGTGACTTCTAAGTCACAAAAGCAAAAAATCCACTAATAACAAAAAATAGTTACAAACAATACAACATGCAAGCACACAAATCAACCTATTCTAAGTTTAGGAATATACCCCACTAGGTGTCCTTCTAACTTCTCATAGATCTGATTTGTTGATGATGTTCTTCCAGTTTGCTAACTTCCTTTGCTTTAGCTTCCTTATGTCGACTCAATGATCTCTGATCTTATACACAACACTTCCAGTGTAGTAGTGTGTTAAGTGTTTGTGAAGTGATTCCTATTCACATGCATGAACTCACACACACTTAGATTTACAGACAGTCCTAGTAAATTACATATAAAGTCTATATGCAGTGATTTTGTTTTCTTTCTTTCTTACAAAACTAAAAACCTTTTTGACCTTTAATATAACCCAGATTCCACGGATATCTTGCTTCAAAATCGGTCAAGATCTTAATCAATCTCTTTTTGAAAACATTTGTGAGATTGAAAATCTCCAAGTGTGAATCCAACTAGGTCAAGGTTAAGTTTTGTAAAAATAGAAACCATAAAACATTTTCAAAATCAAATCAGTAAAGATTTTCTTAAATCAAGTAGTAAAAATGCAGATCTAGTGAAAATGTAACATGCAGAGTATAGATCTAACGTTTCTATGGTAAAAAGAAACAAGATCTTCACTCTAAAGTTTAAGTTGTGAACAAGATCAAAGCCAAGGAGGTTACAGCTTCGATATGAACAAACCACTCTCTCTCTCAAACACTCAAGGTTGTGTTTGGGGTTGAATATACAAAGGTTTGTTTCAGAGGTGAAGTATTTAGGGTTAGGGTTAGGGTTTGGCTAACAGTTTCCCTTTCTCTCTCTTCTCTCTTATTTTTTTTTTCTCTCAGAAAGACGAATGCCCAAAAGTCTTATAAGGCTGAGAAGTGGAGGGTATTTATAGGGCTGAGGGAAGGTTCTGGATGTTCGAGGGAAATCAAGGGCTGAGATCAAGTCTTGCAAACTTTGACTTGATCCAAGGGTTATAAAACAGCGGTGATTAAAAATGATTGTGATTGGTTCATATGGATAGCACCGGGATTAACTAAGAAAACATGCAGACCCTTGATTAGGAATGATCCAACGATCAACAATCAACCATCCAACCCTCTCACAAAAGAAACACAAATAGGTACACCCGGAGGATAAAAAGTGTTGGCTTGTGAGTGGCTCTCACACGCGCGTCTAAAATAATTATAGAAGGTACCCTGAAGTCTCTAGCGCTTTGAGATTCTACCCAACCAAAAAATCGAGTGAGAAAAGAGGTTTACAAAATAGAATATTAACCCCACAAACTTTATAATCCTATTTTATTAATAAAAAAATTTAATTAAAAATGTTTAAAAAAAGTTAAAAAATATTTAAAAATTCCCAAAAATTTATTAAAGCTCCAATTCAAGGGGAATTAAACACACACTCAAATTTAAGCAATATGAACACATGTATGCACTTCTAATTGTGTGTGGTGTGATTCAATTTTTACCTTCATAGATCATTGAAGAGAATTAGAGAGATATGATCTGAGGCTTTTTGGATTCTAGGATAGACAACCAATTTTGTCACTATTTCCAAACTAGTTGAACACTTATACAGTATAGACTTAAGCAAGTCAAAGGTATAAGGGGCTTCAGTACTTAGTTAAATTGGGGGAGAAATGACTAATTAATTAATTCCTAATCCTTTGTCTATTCCTGAACAAAAAAGGAGAGAATGATAGGGGGAAAAATGGTAATGGTATACAATCCTATTATTATCATATCTTAGTTTTGGAGATTTAACTTAGTGGGAGAGCGCTATCTTCTTAGGTTGATCATAGTTGATAAAAGAGAATTAATTTAGGGGGTGTATTTAATTTTCATTGCATTTAAATCTTTGATATTCCCTATGAGTTCATTGCATTTAAATCTTTGATATTCCCTATGCGTTTAATGTTTGCTTAAGTGTGCAGGAATTCTATTTAGCGAAAACCTTTCATCGACAAAGCTATTGATCCTTGGGTCTTGAGTCAAGTTTTCTATTTTTGGGTGGGATGTTTTTGAGTCTAGTTGAGCTTGACGGTCCTTTAGAATTTAGTTTTGGTTTTTGTCCCAGAATAGCCAAAGGGGGAGATTTGTAAGGACACAAGTCTCCGATTGAGTCTTAATGTAGCGTTGGCTCAATTTCAGACAAAAACATTTGAGTCATAGGATAGAGTACTTGACCATCCCTCAAGCCTATGACATCTTAAAGTTGAAGACATTGAGACCTACTTATCAAGAGATCATCAGTGTCGATTTACATGTGCTTCGTTTCACGTCATCAACTTAGTTCCAATCTCTCCTAAGGTACGAATGCAATATATATATATATATATAGGAGCTTGGAATATTTTTATTGGGTGTAATTTTATTTTAATATAAATTTATGTTCAGAAGGTTAATTTAGAACTTTGTATAAAAAGTTTTTGAGCTTAAATTTGAAAATAACCATTATGGTAGTTCGTTCGATATTGTCGTTCGAACGAGTTTTCCGTTCGAACGAGAATGTCGTTCGAACGAGTTTGCCAACGACTTTTCTCAATTGGCCTCTGGAACATCGTTAGATAGGCCGTTCGAACGACACTTCGTTTGAACGAAAATCTCGTTCGAACGAGATTTCCGATGGAAAAATATTTTGGCAGTTTTCTCCATGTTCCCACTTCTTTTGTCCCACTAACTTTTGCCAGATTTAATAAGTGCGGGAACCAACTTTGAAAAACCAACTTTTTCATCTTTTACAATCTCTAAGAGAGAGCTTTAAGAGCTTTATTCCTCTATGGAAGAGTTCATGTTTTGAGTGTTTGTTTTTCAAGAAAATCTTTCTTAAACACTTTTGTTTACACCCATAAGAGTTTATTCCAAGTACCATATATATATATATATATATTAACATGGAGTTGTTTGTCACCATTGGTTCATCTCTACCACAAGAAGGAGAAGTTTTGATTTTGCTTTTATTTCCCATAAAAGAAGAAGTTTGGCTTTGGCAGCGACATTCTCATACGGTGAAAGGCACCATGTGTGGTTGATGGTTTCCTAAAGCTTCATTGGTGGATTCCAAGGTTCCAGTGGATTTCGGGATTGTCGGCTAAGCAGAGGTAGTTGCAAAAAGACGCGTCGGGGCTTGAAGGAGTAAAGTCGAGTGTAGTAAGTCGTCTGTCTTGTAATTGTAATTCCGTACTTAGTGGACTTAAGGCTAGGGCCGTCCGAGGTTTTTTCCCATTGTGGGGTTTTCCTTGTACATCGCGGCGTAGTGGTTGTGAATTTATTTTATCTTGCAAAAATCATCTAGAAAACATGCTTAAGATTAAAAGATAAAAAATGGTTTAATTCGCAATCTTGTTTAAATTGATGCTACAATTTAATTTGGGTAAATTTTAAGTTAATTTAATTCAAGTCTAAATAATATAATTTGATAAAATTTGGTTTGTCCTAATTTGGTAATTTTGAAAATATTGAGTAGGCAAATTTTAGAACTTGTGTTAAATTAATGTTGGGCTAAAAGTAATTTTCTCATAGTTAACTTCAAGCGCTATTTTTGTTTGTGAGAAAATTCAAAAAATGGTTTGTGTGAATTTTGTGAGCGTGTGTGTGTTCATCATAATTCACTTATTCAAGTTTAATTTTAATTTTGTTTTTTAGAAATTAAAATTTGTCATTTGTGTGTGTTGAACCATCTTTATTCCGCATTAAAGGAAATTATATTTAAAAATTTAAAATTGGGGGTCCTTGCATTATAACATAGAGAACACTGTGGCACTGTTGCACACAAATGAGGACTTGGGAATGATCCTATAGCAATTATCTTCGATCCTCACTTCATGTTGTAAAAGTTCACCGAATTGATCATATATGTTACATTCAGACTGATAAAACTTTATCGAGTTTGTGTTGCACAATTGACTTATGCTAATTAATTTCACTTTCAACTCTTTTACGTATAACACATTATTTAGTATAGGAAATCAGGGTATCTCAACACAACCATATCCTAAAATCTTATACCCACTCCCATCTTTAAAAGTGACTTTCCCTTCCTTACCCTCAAGGCTGGTAAAAAATGACATGTTACTAAGTCATGTGACTAGAGTACGCACTATCAATATACCATCGGGAAGTATTTTGAACCTTGAGAGCAACATGCACAATAATGGCTTTGTCATCTTGCTTAGGTAACCAAGTGGAGGTAACCTTTTGTTTTCCCTTATCGTTGTTGGCTCTATTCGGAGCATTAGAAACGTTCTCAAATGGCATAAAAATTCGGTAAAATTCTCCCATTAAGCTTTGTAAAGGCATGACTAGGAACTCAACTTGCTCTTTAAGACTAGCAAAGTCACTGTAACGGTGCACGAGAGTTTGTGTACATCTAGTTCTATCTAACATGTAGCAAAACGCTCTAAGCTGACCTCTCCTTTTGTAAAATGTGCAAACATAGACTTGTTTGGATCTACTTTGATATGATTTCTTAGGGTGAACTCTCTTTTGTGGTTTAGGTCGAGGCTTATAAGGATCTACTACAAATTTAGGGACCGGTTTCGATGCTGTATGGGAAGGGGATGTACTGTCATAACCTATTCCTTTGATCTTCCTAAATCATAAAGTGGGACCGTGAAACATCTTTCCAATCTTCTTTAATGTACAAGCTTGACCACCCGGGCACGTTCGATATATTTCTCGAGTTGGGATATAAGGGCTTCAAGTTTCTCATGAGTATCCGCAGATACTTGAAGATCTCTCATAATACTAGCCACTTTGTCGGTCAAGTCATCATTTTCCCTTTCCGCTAAAACGACTCTCTATCCCAAAGAAATTTTCACTGAGGACTCTCTCTCTCTCTCTCCTTCTCTCTCTCGCCTATTTCAACTCCTTCTCTAAGACTAAAACACTTAGCGCTAAACCTTTGTTTGTTTCCTCAATTTAAAGGACTCAGCGTAAATCTCATCGTAAGCACGTTGAAGTTCACTCTTGCTCTCATTTAAAACACCATATCCCTCACTCTCTCTGAAATGACTAGATTCACTATTGAGACCATTATATTTAGTAGCTTCCTCATTGACGTGATGTGCACTAGATATGCCAATATGACTATCCATGAACGTGATGAAGTTACGTCCATGCGGTGATTCATCCTTGGAATCCACCGACTCGACATCACTCTCGCAAAATGTAGCATTTAAGGCGGCTTTGCCTTTGTCGCATCTCTATAATTGCGTAACACACTCGTGAGCTTTGTGACCCTTACCCTTGCACTCATAAAATATTTTTTCCTCTTTCTTATGGCTTTCTTTTCTTTCTTTCTCAAAAATTTTCTTTCCCGATTTATAATTTTTATCTTTCTCAAAACTTTCTTTTCTTTGGAAGTATTTTCTTTTCTAAGTTTGAGAAACTTTTTTAATTTTTTTTGCAAACAGGCCCAAGTCATCCAAATCAAAATCATATTCGGAGTTAGAAGATACCTCCTATTTCAATTTAGATCCAACCTTTAAAGTAATTCTCTTTTCCTTTGATTTAATAATTTTGGGAAACATATTGATCTCATAAGTCTGAAGGTCTCCTACGAGTTCTTCTAACCTAAGCGTCTATAATATACCCAAATAAATAAGCATAGTAACCTTAGGAATAAAAAGAACTGGAGATGATCTTAGAATCTATTTAACTACAAGCGTCTCAGGAATTTTCTCACGTACATTAAAATTGGAATTAACTTTGTTCGATAAACGTGCTTAAACTCATCGAAAGACTTGGACTCTAGCATGGTAAGAATAGTCTCAAATTGTGTGGTGAGGTTCTGTAGCTTAGAAGCTTTCACAGCATTGGTACCCTCGTGAGTGAGATGGAGGGTATCCCAAGTTTTTTTAGACCTAATACACATCATAATGCAACAGAATTCGGGTGACGGCTCCAGGATTAGCACTTAAGCCACAAGAGTGGTAAGTACTCCATTTAAATTAATAACTCATCTAAGCAATGACGAGTTTAAGACTTTCGATATTTTCGTTGGTCATTGTGGGTGGTGTCCACCCTCTTTCACATACAAGCCAGATCCTTTCATCAATTGCTTTTAAAGCATACCACATCCTAGTTTTTTAATACGCATAATTAGACCCATCGAAAACTGACAGCCTATTATATAAATTATCCATAAAATCCAAATTTTAAGGATCACCAATCTAAAATAATTGATACTAATTTTTTTTGTAAAAAGGATCGCACAATATTTAGTGTAATCGACTCTGATACCAATTTAAGAATGTCAAATTCTATGGATTGATTTGCATTCAAGACTAACCACACACAAATTCAATTTCACCAAATTTTATCTTTGATTTAATTTAGTGTACATACAAATTTATGGTCCAAATTTCAATTCAGCAAACCAAGCATGCAAATACTCAAAGAAGTAATGAAAAATTCCTAAAAGGCCAAAACCTGTTATTCTGCACTATAGGCCAATTGATAGGCACGAATGACTTACAAGCTACTTAAACCGACTAAGTATAACGCATAAAGTCTTTAATTCCTTATACAATATATGACCTAGTCAATTGTCGTCCATAGGAAGCAATCTTTCCTTAGTATCCAGTGATCCTCCTTCATCTTTTTTAGCAGTAGAACCTCACTTCCACAAGTCAGCAGTAGAGATGGACTCTACATCGGTTTATGCAAGGTGTATGGAAACTAAGGTTTCATAAACTCACAAATCATATAGAGGGATGTATGATTTAGAAAACAAAATCTTGTTTTGAAAAACAAAGATTGAACACTTTTTGAACAGGTATTGGAAAATCATTTTCACTAAAAGTCTTCTAAAATTCTGCGCAAAACATGTTTTTATAGCAAGACATAATTTTCGAGGCAGTAGGGTCGTTCGAACTAAAAAAGCATCTTGTTCTAATGAAAACTGAATTTTTGTTCTGACGACATCTAGTCTCGTTATAACGAAACCTCATTTTTTGTTTGAACAACATTCTAATGAGAATTTTCTTGCATGCCAGGGAAATCTCATTTGAAGTTTATTTGAAGCCAGTTCAAATGAGAACCACATCTCATTAGAACAACCTCCTAACGAATTTCTAAAGAGAATATATCGTCAAGACAGGGAACTCTCGTTTAAAGTTCATTTGAAGCTGGTTTATATGAGAACACACATCTCGTTTGAAAAAGATCCAATCTCGTTTGAACGAGACTAAAAAACTTTTTCCTTTTGAAAATCCTTTTATAAAAAGCTTCGATTTTAAAATCAAACATACTAGAATATAATTTATATAAAATATGAAAACCACAAGTTTGATACCTCTATAACGATTCGGTGTCTCTTCAAATGATCGTGGAGATGTAGTGTTCAGTTTGAGATATTGGTTTGTAACGGGATAGGCCAAAATTATAAAATAAGCTTAAGATATGAGAAATTATAAATTCTTGCACTTACATATGGAGTAAAAGTGTTCTGATGATTGTTGTATTGAGGGTCATGTGATAATCTCGGGTTATTGGTCAAATTCAAATAAGTCTAATCGTGAAGTCCTTGATGAGGACATCCAATTCGGTATAAATAGGTGATGCAACCTTTTAAAGGAAATTAGAGATTAGTGTACTATCGAGAATGATACGCGTTTGTCATAAATGAAATGTGAAGAAAGTTTCGTACTTGATTTCTATGAGCACTGGGAAATGCATTAGAGACTTAGATTGATGAAGTCATATTAAGGACTTGAGAATAGCACACCATATGGGATATCAAAGTATAATTTGGGTATCGACATGTGTCGACAGTGTAAATTAGAATAGCCATAGTAAGGTAAGGATTAATTATTAGCATTTCTTCCTAGACATGTAGGGATTAGTAGTGTAGACCCGTGTATTACTTATCATCCTTATAGTGCCAATAGTGATCGGTGTGGCTATCACGCAAAATCAGTTTGGGTATAATTTGAAGATAGGTGCAGTGATGACCTTGTGTTATTAGTGGTTGTAATAAGGTGAGTGTTTCGCCGAACTGGGCACTGCCTAGGTGGATGTTAGGATACAATCATTGTACGATAAAGTTAATAGTAACCTAGGTGTGTTAGGTTGGTCACGACATCACGTTGACTAGAGAAATGGATAAGGTCGACGTTAACAAAGGAGTTTGGCATTCAATATCTGAAATGGTTTATGTTTGTCGAGGATGAAAGGAGGAAGCATTAATCTTAAGAAGGGAAGCTTAGAGTTGACTTCCCAAAGGACAATAAGTTCGTATGTTATGTTCATCTCATGGGGATAGACGATTTATGGTTTGATTTGTCATGGTTGGTGACACAAGTTAGGGTTCATGGCCTGACTAGGTTTTAAAGAGAATGTCAAGGAGGAGTTGTATACTCCAAGTGTGCTACATAAAGTCATACTTTACAAACCATAGGCCGTTGCATACGGATGGGATTCTTTCGGTAAGATTGTTCATTTATTTAAATTCATCATGTTCTTTTAGTCCAAGTAGTAAAAATTATGTTCTTTCAGTTTCCGTAATCGAGGATTGGGTTCCCTCGGTGGCCATAGCTTGGAATTGTATCGTGTTATCATTTTTGTTACGACACGATTTGGCTCAGTGAGAGTGCGATTATATATGGAATGGTCAATGTAGCTCGGTAACTGAATGCTCCCTTATTTGAAATATCCTTTATTTACACAAGTTTCATATACGCGTGGTTGCATGTTTCGTTACACGATTTACTTGTTATATTCGCTTCTCTTATGATTAGAGATCTTATGGATTGGCCGACATGGAAATTAGTGGATCTAATCGTAAAGAGGAAGATATGATTTGAGTGTATCATAAAGTCTTAGAACTATAGGAAACATAGCACGTAGTGTAGTTTTGCCATAGTGAGTGGATTGATGTAATACTCGAACGAGTGTTCCATAGTTGGACTTCTAGAATGATCCTAAGTTCGTAGAAGGACCTTTTATAAGTTTCGATTGCAGACAAAATCTATGACTTAGTTGATATGTCATTTCTTAGAGTGAGTGACTAGTTATGGAGTTCGTATCAAGTTTAAGTGAATGTGTGTGGTTATAATGACTCGAGAATTTAAGGAGACCCAGGATGTGTAGTCCTAAGATTAAAAATGGTTCTTGATGATGAATCAGATGTTAGCTATGTTTTGATTTGCACTTGGGTGAGTGTCAATCTCTTTGGAGTGTTACTCTAGTAGATTTTCCTGGTATGCTTTAGGTGATAACAAGAAAGCCTTACGACTTAACCAAGGACAATCGTCGATAAGTGGAGACTCGAGGACAATCATGTGATTTTGATGGTTAGCCTAAATGACGAGCGTTAAGATTTGTTCCATGTTGAGTTCCATGGTGACAACCCCTTTTGAAAAGACGTATGATGACTTCTTAGTGATTTAAGGATTTCGATGCCCTAGCCTTGAAACATCCCTATGACTTAGAATAAGAGTTGATAACCTCCAGACCTTGAGGAATTGGTGGATTGAGAATTTTAAAGATGAAATTTCCTAAGGAGGGAAGAATGTAACACCCGCCCTCGTTGTTTCGATCTTACTCGGGTAAATTAGTGACTCGATGTGGCCTAGTTAGTCTTTAAACCTTGTGAGATGGATAATAGGTCAAGTTTGGGTAATATCGTGGCCTTGGTGCAAATAATTGGATTTATAATGGCATTATATTTAATTTGGAGAAAATTAGGGTCATTTGAACAGAAAGTCGTCTTCGTTCAAACAACCACTTCAAACGACCTTCCAACAATATATATCTATTTGGACAGCCCACCTTCATTAGAAGCTCGTTCAAACCCAGTTCAAACGAGATGGTGTTGTCGTTCAAACGAGGTCCATTCTCATTCAAATAAGACTGCAAAAATCAGAATTTTCAGATTCCAAACATGCTGTCAAATTCCTGACCTTGGATAATTTGAGTTGTCAAGCACTCAATGGAGCATTTCAAATCGGAGGGGGGGGGGGATTTTGGGGGACCATTGGGTATTGAGTTTTAAGGGTTTTGTCATAAATAGAGGATAGAAGGGTTGGGGGTCCATTCCCAACCATTTTTCATCAGATTCTCTCTCTCCCTCTCTCTCCTCTCTCTCATAAACACACACACACACACACACACACACACACACATAATTAAATCTCTCATGGAGCTCCACCCCATCAACCACCCTGGAACCATCACCCCCCCCCCCCCCACTTTAAATCACCATATTTACCTTATATTCTACCACATTTAAGCCTATAACCCCCATACACACCACATGTTAAGCAAGGCAACATTTTATAGAGATGTTGTTGGGCATTTTTGGAGAAGAAATGAGTAATATTAATGGAGTTTGAAGGGGGATTTCTTGGATATTTCAAGAAGCAAACTAGCGGATCTAGACAACCTCATCGAGGCCACCTTAGGAGGTGGGAGGTTTCCATCAGCATCTTCTTCATCCCACCATCTTTGAGATGGGAAACTCTACTCTTTAAGTTTAAGAACTCTATTTCAATAGTATTTGGTCTTGCATACAAACTTTTGAGAGTATAATGCATGCATGTTGTAGAAGGTTATTTTCCCATGAATTATGTAAAATGGTTTCATAGTTTTGAGAAAATGATATATTTTCAAGAAAAATTAGTGTTAAACATTTTATGAAATAAATTATTTTGAAATAATATTTATCCTGTTGAGATATTTCGTGAACAAAGTCTTGAAGTTTTCTTGATAAATGGGATTTTTGTGAAGTTAGACTTTTATCCAAGTTTGAAGAATAAAAATGTCTTTTAATCTTGAAAAGTATGTTTTTAAAGTATTATGAAATTTCTTGAACAAATCACGTGCCAAACTCATTTTCTAGGATTTGACGACTTAAGATATCTTTTCCTTTGTATATATGCTTGAAGTATTTTGACAATGAGCGTATAAACAAGTTTAATATAGGTTTTAATGAGTTTTAATGTGAAACGAATATAATCAAAATTTCAGCCCCTAAAGTGTGTTAATAAATGTTGAAAATGTGTTAAGTGTGTTTTCCAGAATAGTGTGTTAATAAAGGAAAAACAGTGTTTTCTTGTAAAGTAGTCTTCAAAGTGACAAGTGATTTCTTTGATATAGAAAGTGACGGAATAAAGAGATTTTCAACTTGAGAAGTGTTAATGAGTTAAAAGCATTTTAGAAGTTAGTGTGTGTAACTTAAAAATATTTTTGAAAAGAAAACACTTGTGAAAATGGAGGAGAAGGCAAGATTGGAAACAAATAGGTAAACTGATAATTTTACGTAAAGTGGAACATTTTTCTGAAATAAAAATGTTAGAAAAGATGTTATACAAAATGGTCCTAAAAGAAAGTGATTTTCGGGTTGAAATTAACATAAATGTGTAAAGGACAACAAATGGTTATTATCGAGTGTAACATAAATATGTGGCGTAGTTTCTAGGATTTTGGCTTTGGCCGGTAAAAGTGGAATAATGTGGACATTTATAAAATATTAAAACACATTGAGAAAGGACTCGAATGTGACTAGGGTGAAAGACCCAAAATACTTTCTAGAGCATATGGTGGCATCGCCGATGGTGTGGAGCCCGTTAAAGTATGCGATATTGGTGCATTATGAGCAAAAGATAATGAGAAAAGTGGAACATGATAAAGGAATTAGTTGTGCAAAGAAAATGAGAAAGGACGAACTTTGTGAAATGAAATTGATAAATGTTCATGTTTTGAAAAGGTAATTTGGGCAAGAAATACGAAAAGGAATAAGTCCAAGTAAAGCATTAGTTAATGAAATAAGTGAAGTGGTTAATGGGTAATCAAGTAACCTAATATGGTTTTAACCCATAATTAACATGAGTGTGTGTTGTGAATGGTTTTCAAAAGGAAACACAAGTACTTTCTAACACAGAGTGTGCGTGTGTTGATAGGTGTTTTTTCAAGGAAACACTGAAGTGGGTTTAGCATGAGTAAAAGGGAAATTTCAGTTAAAGAAGTGTTTTCCTAAACAAAAGGTATTTTGTTTAAGTATTTAATCGGGTGTGTTAAATTGGGAAAAATGATGCTAAGTTAAGTAATAAGGGGCAAGAAGTGTTCTTTACAAGGTTAATGTTATTTAATCAAATCAAGTAACGTCTTTGGAATAAAAACGAATTCGTACATTGATATATGTATGTATCTACATGTTCGCGTAGGTGGTACGTCATAGAGTCTCTTTTCTGTCGTTCGATTCTATATTGCATTGTTACATTTCCCACTGGGCATTTAGCTCATTCTCTTTCCTTTATTACGACAGGTTGTACGCGATTCCATACTTTGAGAGTGTTATACATGTGAATATTCTTTTTATTTTACGATAACAGCTATGTATGCTTGGATTTTGAGGACGCTTTCCACGGGTCCCACACGTAGCTTGATATAAATTAGAATCACATGCTAAACAAGTGAATGTTAATTAAATAAAGCTGGACTAGTAACATTATTTAGGTTATCTCATTGCACTTCATACCTAATGTTCGATACGAACTAGGTTAATTCACGGGTAACCCATAAATCTAAGTCGGTGTGTTACACGATCTCACAATTATTTTTAGAATGTAAATGGGAAAATTTTCTCCTAAGTTGAATCAATCCTTCAAGATTATAATTTCTAGGAACTTGCTTTGTTGTGTACAGTGTTCTAAAAAAACCCGCCTAGGCTTGAGGCTTGGGAGAAACGCCCCGCCTTAAGTTTTTACGCCTTATTCTTGGTAAAATTCTTGAGACGCACTTTTTTCTAAAAACAACAATGCGTTATTGAAACGATATCGCCTTTTAAAGAATTGTTTTACTAATCGGACCATTATCTCGTCCAAAATAATCAAATAGTATTTTAATTTGCAAATATTCGGGCATATTTTTATGATATATATAATTTTAGTATTTTAATAGCCTTGTTATGGTTAAAAAATATTACAATATATTAAAAAGGCCTAAACGTCTTTTTAGGCCCAAGGCCCGCCTAGGCTTCTAAGGCTTAAGGCTTGTCCTCCACGCCTCGATCACGCCCCGCTTTTTTAGAACCTTGGTTGGGAATAAGGTAAAGCATATTTGAAGTTGTTAACCTTTTCGATTATGAGAAACGAAACATCATGGGTATGAAACAAATGAAAATCCTTAATAGTTGATGTGGCATCACTAAGTCTGAGCAAAGTATTATTAAATGAAGCTCGTTTTCCCCTACTTGACGGAAAATATTTGAGAGTCGAACACACCTATCAAAGCAAACATACGCAATGCCACCACGTTGTTGTATGTAAATTCATTTACTAAGCATATAAAGGACTTTTAAATATCGGAGGAAACTAACATATATCACCAACTAGTATAACTGAAACACCCCCAAGCGATTCTTGCTTTGTAAAAATATCTCAACACCGAAGGTCAACATTGGCAAGCATCACTCCACCTAATATGTTGTACTCAACGATGTTGAATAGTTCGGTATACTTAATGTCCTCTTGCATTCATCAACACCGATCACCATTAATAGGAATGTAACATTGGGAAGTATTTCTCTCTGCACTTATTGAAAGTTTATGGTGAATGGTAGTATAAATAATATTATACGTTGCAACTCTAGTTAGTGCCATTACGCGAATGCTCGATTATTGGAAAATTAAAAAAATTGAACATACGAGGGTACTTATGTGAGTTGATTTCCTAGTTCCTGCCCCACCACTGTTTAATGGGTCTTCTATTTTAAAGTGAATTTATAACCAAATCATGAGTTAATAACGTTGTTTAACAGACAACTCAATTAATGGGACAACGAGAGTAGTGTTTATAATATTAGTAGAGGAATCGTCTCCAACACACAAATTATTGTGGATGAATTTTCTTTCAATATCAATGTTAGGATATCGACATAAGGATTCTCCCCGATTGTGTGAGGTATCAAATTCTCTCATTCCCAATTCAACATTCACTATTGCATCAAACATTGGATCTATCGATACAACTGATTCGTATCGAATATTGCATATTTCCGCCCTTTATCTTTATGCATTCTAGTTGTTTTACGGTTCTAAATGCTTATATTTATGCGCATTAACCAGACAACCTTGGATTTGGATATTTACATGCTTTGTAGGGGTTAATTGTACTTTTGTAGGCATTGGAACACAAAAAGTGAGGATCCGTTGCATTTCGGAGAAGTTTCGTCGCCGGATGCAACTTCAAGGGCATTTTAGTCAATTCACATTTTATCTTTGGCTCATGGAATTTCACGGATGCGTAGTTCATTGAACAAGCTTTGTGTGGCCACAAACTGTGCACGATTCCGAGTCTGGACAATGAAGATATGGCCGTTTTCATTTGCAACCTTTTCCCCCTCTTCATGGACCAAACCTGGCTAGAAAAAAGAGTACCGGTCGACCGCAGTTTGAGGCCTGGTCAATCAAAGTTTTTCATTTTTCCTTGGATCGAATACAGTTGGCTTTTACATAAAGGCCCAGTCGACCACGGGTTTATATTTTGCCTTGGATCGAAGACAGTGGACTTTTGCCTAAGGTCGCGGTAGACCGCCCCCTGGCCGCGGTCAACCGCGTATGCCAGATATTTTGAGATATTTCCTTTTCTTTTCTTTTTCCTTTATTTCTTTTCCAACTTACTATATAAACCAATTTTGGTTTCTATTTTCAGATACAGTTTATATAATTAGATTTTTGATAGTTTAGGTTAGGGTTTGGGGATTTAAGAGCTCTTCTTCTTTCTCTCTTGGTTTGACACCCTTTAGGGTTTGTAATTGGTACTTTCATCTTCCCTCTCCATTAATATAACTTGTATTTCATTAATTCTTGCTTTGTAGTTAATTTACATACTTTCATAATTAGATTTACGTGTTTTCTTCCCCTGCTTTCTAGTGTAGATTTATCGCGTTTATTTACCGCTTTCCTTTACCGCGTTTTTATCATGCTTTCTAGCTAAATTAGTCTAGGTTGTTCCGGATTGAACTCATTCCGGGTTGACATGTTGCTTTGATTTGGTGATGGAGTTTACAGGTATATTTTGGGTGCGTTGTCCTAGTTATTACGCCTAGGAGATTTGACGGGGCATATCATGTATGTTCCGTGCTTAAGACCTTGCATGCGTAATTTCCGAGGTATTTGTTGATGCCAAAATCGTATTAGGTATTTATGCGGATTTAGGGGAGTGACAACCCTTGGTTCAATTAACTGTCGAAACGAGACATATTCGTAATAACTCATCGACCCATGTAACCATTTTATACTAATTAACTCGAATGAGGCATATTCGACGCAACCTATAGTTTTTACTCGCTTTGGTAATCTAGCTTTATTTTCCCTTGCCTAGATTAATCATTTCCCTTTTATGCATCTTTTCCTTTTTAGTTTGTATTTTATCTTTTACACTTTTATTCAGGAATATTAAATCCTATAAATTCTAGCAACTCGTCTCTGTGGATTATCGATACCCGACTTACCTCTATACTTGTATCGCAAGTGTAGTCGTAACTTTGGTTTTTGTATTAAGGCGGTGAATAGAAAACAATGATTAGCGTCTTGACACGCGCTACTTTTCACCCTTAATCAAAATGGCACCATTGTCGGGGATGAGTTTGTTTTAGACTTTATTTGATTTAGTATTTCGTAGTATTTTCTTTCTATTTGTATTATTTGCTAATATGTTTGTAGGACTACTACATTTGAGCACTTAGAAACGCTCAAATTTCTCGAGCGCGTATTTACTTTGTGGAATTCGCCATTTCGAGCCATTTTTGGGGTAAGCATGTCTTATTCCAATTCTTTCAGTAATCATTATGATAATTCTCAAAATTCGTGCAAACCTTTGACTTTTGGCCAATACTTAGAATTCCAAAAAATTACATCATCTAAAATGACTTTGGGAGAGTATTACAAAAGTCAAGCTTTGGAGTGCGTGTATTTTGAGGATGATGATAATGATTTTGGGCCTTTACCTCCTTATAATAGGAATTTTGAAACGAATTGCAATAGTTTTCAAAATTCCTATAATAATGAGTTTTCGTTTAAGTCCGATGATAATTTTCAAAGTTCTCATTTTCAAGTATTCGCACCTCGGCCTATGACTTTTGGTGAGGGCTTGCGTATGCTTGAAAATGAGAAAATTGAAAATCGTTATCGGGAAGAAAATCGTTTGTGGGAACATGAATTGGATTTATTATTTGAGTCCGACGACGATTTTTCTTCCGAGACTTTCGAAATCGAGGAATGTTTTGAACCAAATGAGGACTTTGTGCTTACTTTGGAACAAACCATTCTTGACTTTGCCCATTGCATAATAGATATTGAAAGTGAGTATGAAAAAGACGTAATATCTATTTGCAATGAAATGATTTCTTCTTTGGCCCCCAAAGAAGAACATTTCATTGAAAATGATCTTATTTCCTTCGAAACTCAATCTTCATGTGATGATGATTCATCTCATGAGTTTGAATTTCTTTCATCCCCATTTTCATTCTCTGTTATCACACCGTCACAAGTACCCGATGATTCGGTTTCAAACTTTAATATCTTAAACCTTTTCGCCGATGAGGAGTACTTGCTCGAGTCGCCTTCCACGATCGCATCTTTGCCTTCGTGTGTGCCACCTCCCATTCCGATTTCAAAATCCTTGGGAGGATATTCGGCTTTTCTCGATCCCCACATGTTTTTGTCACCCGTTCAATCCAAATCCCCCATCCTCCCTCCAAAAATTTTAATTGGGGATGGTTCATTTCTTCCGCCTTACACATGCCTTCTGTTCTTAAAACGGAATTCATATTTTTCAGAGGGCATGCTCGAGAGTGAGGGTACACCGGTCACCCTCCAAAGTCAAATCTTTTTCACGGTGGACCCTCAGCTATTTAGACTTTTAGTGTATAGTTAGTGTGAAGCCTAAATAGTAGGTTGTATATAGTTAGCTTTTTATTATTTATTTCTTTTTATTTTAGTCTAGTGTAATTAGTTAACTTTTTGTTATCTATTTTTTCTATGCTTGTTACTAACTTGTTGTGTAGAATCATCGGACTCGCACTTTCCGTAGATCTCTCCATTTTGGGTAATATTGCTCTTTTCCTTCTTTAACTTGGTTCTTAATAAAATTGAGGACAATGTTAGGTTTTAAGTTAGGGGGTGTGGGATATTCTATCCATTCATTGGTAGTGTCCATGTTTTTGCTCACATGTTAGTTTATAAGCGTGCTCTTCTTAGAAAAATTGAAAATTTTAAAAAGATTTTCTTTCTTTTTTCTCCTTTATTGGGCATTTTGACTTTGTTTCTGATGATAAATTTCAATAATTGTCCGATCCAATAGACAACCCAATGATGCATGTTCTCGATTTTAGAAGTTATTAGACTTTTGTCTCAATTATTGATATTATGAATAACTTCATGAATTAAACTTTAATCCCAGGAGCACATGCGTTTTTCTTGTTTTAAAGATTTGGTTTAAGATTTTTATAACTCGATAATCTTTTGTTACATTGTATATACTTACACCGAGTAAGCTTTGTACCTTTCGTCACTTGTGAGTGTTGTACACTATTCTTTCCTCTTTGAAAACGTTGAATTCGTTGGTAATCTCTCTATTCTTTCATTTGATCGTTCATTAATTGAGTTCATACATGAAATGTGTTACTTGAGCATGATTTTCATATATTGTTTTGACTCGAGAATTGCGTAAACTTTGTGAAATGATCATAGCCATTCTTTATTATATCACCCATATTAGCCTTGACCTCACCTTATACGTTTTCCCTCGTTAACCCATTTGAGCCTAAAT
Source organism: Sambucus nigra (assembly GCA_949130495.1). NCBI lineage: Eukaryota > Viridiplantae > Streptophyta > Magnoliopsida > Dipsacales > Adoxaceae > Sambucus > Sambucus nigra. The sequence continues at coordinate 134,893,327 of OX422213.1, read as the reverse complement.
ATAGCCTTTCGTTTCATAACCCAATCCCATAACCAACTCCAAGTTGGAGTTTTAAACCATGCATACACCTTCCATACCTTTGTTTGGAATGTTGCTTGGGATTGAATGATGTTGTTGTGTTGCGGTTGCAATTTAGGCATGCGAGAGTGAGAAAAGTAAAGAAGAAAAAAATGAAAAAATGATGAAAAAGAGAAAGAAAAAAGCAAAAGAAAACATGAGAAAAAGAAGAAAAGATAAGAAAAAGAAAGTTATAAATGTTGCGTATATAGTTCAATAAGCTTTGATTACTCTCCCCGATGATATATCTAATGTTTGTTTGGATGTTATATTTAAAAAATTGATTTTACCCTCATCTTCCCATTATCCCGAGTTTTCATCCCTGAACACATTGAATCCGTACATACATTCCTTCATTTCATACCTTAACCCCATACCTACATTACAAAGCTATTAAAGTCCTATGTGATCTTAAGTGCATGTAATTTAAAAGTTAAAATCGTTTTGATAATCTGTGAAAATGCATTTCGCCTCTTTCATGTGCGATATCCTTTCATTGAGATTACATTTTTCATTTTATATATAGCGTTCTTCATTTGTGACATGTGTGCGACCTAGTTTCCATTTTCATTTACTCTTTATGCCCGCATGTTCCGTGTGTTAGCTCCATTTTTTGAGTGAATTCACTTGATGAGTGTAATGCCCGTGATGATTGAATATATGCCTGCCTTATTTAGTATCCGATTTATTTAAGTTTTTGCCAAATCACACTTTGCATGTGCTCGCTCCCCTCCCACATTTTAAGGTTTCAATTCTATGAGGTGCATTCTATAATGTTAGTGATTTGGACTTTTGTGTGAATTCATTCACTTTGCTAATAATGCATATGAAATATTTTTCGGTTTTGTTGGGCTTGTCGTATGTTGGTTTGGGCATATTTTGAGGAAACCATGTGCTGTTTGTGGGTATCATCCCTGAAAACCCTCACGAGATGACACTCGTCCGCTAGGGTAACCTAGGGGTTCAACGGTTTATTGCATATGCTAAATTCAATCGTGCTTCCTATGAAAGTGGCATTTATATTTCGATACATATATACATCTTGTACTGCCTTCTGTGGACTGGTTTTATTTGTTTCATTACTAGGGACTAACAATGTTTAAGTTATGGGGTGTGATTCGTATCGAATATTGCATATTTCTTCCCTTTATCTTTATGCATTCTAGCACTTTTACGGTCCCAAATGCTTATATTTATGCGCATTAACCAGACAACCTTGGGTTTGGATATATACATGCTTTCCAGGGGTTAATTGTGATTTTGTAGGTATTGGAATGCTAAAAGTGAGGATCCGTTGCATTTCAGAGAAGTTTCATCGTCGAACGTTACTTTAAGGGCATTTTAGTCAATTCACATTTCATTTTTGGCTCATGGAATTTCCACGGATGCGTAGTTTGTTGAACAAGATTCGCCTGATCGTAAACTACGCGCGATTCCGAGTCCGAATGATGAAGATATGGTCGTTTCCGTTTACAACCTTTTCCCCCTCTTCATGGACCAAACCTGGATGGAAAATAGAGTACCGGTCGACCACGGTTTGAGGCCCGGTCGATCGCGATTTTGCATTTTTTTCTTAGATCAAAGATAGTTGGCTTTTGCATGAAGGCCCAGTCGACCGCGCTTCTGATGCCGGTCGACCGCGATTTATATTTTGCCTTGAATCGTAGACAGTGGGCTTTTGATTAAAGTCGCGGTCGACCGCCCCCTGGCCGCGGTTGACCGCGTATGCCAAATATTTTGAGATCTTTCCTTTTATTTATTTTTTCCTTTATTTCTTTTCCAACTTACTATATAAACCAATTTTGGTTTCTATTTTCAGATATAGTTTATATAATTAGATTTTTGATAGTTTAGGTTAGGGTTTGGGGATTTGAGAGTCTTCTTCTTCCTCTCTTGGTTTGACACCCTTTAGGTTTTGTAATTGGTACTTTCATCATCCTTATCCATTAATATAACTTGTATTTCATTAATTATTGCTTTGTAGTTAATTTACATACTTTCATAATTAAGTTTACGTGCTTTCTTCCCGTGCTTTCTCGTGTAGATTTATCACGTTTATTTACCGCTTTCTTTACCACGTTTTTATCATGCTTTCTAGATAAATTAGTCTAGGTTGTGCCGGATTGAACTCATTCTGGGTTGACATGTTGCTTTTCTTTGGTGATGGAGTTTAGGGGTCTATTTTGGGTGTGTTGTTCTAGTTATTACGCCTAGGAGATTTGACGGGGCATATCATGTATGTTCCGTGCTTACGACCTTGCGTGCGTAATTTTTGGGGTATTTGTTGACGCCAAAATCGTATTAGGCATTTATGCGGATTTAGGGGCGTGACAACTCTTGGTTCAATTAACTGTCGATACGAGAAACATTCGTAATAACTCGTCGACCCATATAACCATTTTATACTAAGTAACTCGGGTGAGGGATATTCGACGTAACCTAAAGTTTTTACTCGCTTTGGTAATCTAGCTTTATTTTCCCTCGCCTAGATTAATCATTTCCCTTTTATGCATCTTTTCCTTTTTAGTTTGTAATTTATCTTTTACACTTTTATTCAGGAATATTAAATCCTATAAATTCTAGCAACTCGTCTCTGTGGATTATCGATACCTGACTTACCGCTATACTTGTATCGCAAGTATAGTCGTAACTTTGGTTTTTGTATTAAGGCAGTGAACATAAAACAACGATTAGCGTCTTGACATGCGCTACTTTTCACCCTTAATCAACAACCATCTTCCATTCTTCACATTGTAGCCCCTCAATTCCAAAAGTTGTAACATATTCATCTTCAAATTCCTCATCAACTGGTTCAAGCATATTTCATGTAATATTCTCCACAATCCCCAAGTTAACATATCAGTTAAACAACAAATCAGCATCACCCATTATTTTTTCTAAACTATGGTAGTGATGATGAAGTAAAAGTTGTTGACGATAAAATATTTCCCATTTATCACTATTATGCAAGATGTCATATTCCATCTCAGGAATTAAGCGCATAATTTCTTTAGACCTAGACTTGTAACAACAACTTTTGTTATAATACTGCTTCTTTACCATATCAAACAGTGACACATATTCAATAATTGGAGGTACATTCATATTTCTTCTGACAAAGTTGGGATATGTGCCAACAATCTCTTGATCAGTTTGGCTTTGCCTTCTTCGAAATACCGATGATAACATATAATTTTCACTCAAGTTTGGAAGAACAATCTTCCTAGATGAATGCAAAAGAGGGTAATGGATTAGCAAGTAGCATACCTCTTGAGAAGATACGTCACGTTCCTAAACACTTCTCATAAATAAATGCTTATGTGGCAAGGCCTTCTGATATCATCAACAATACCTCGTAATGTATCTATGAATGTTTTCGAAGCAGGTTCAGAATTTGCAGCATATTTGGCAATATAATTTACAACATATTGCACTGAAAGGACGGGGGGACCAGTCAATATTTGCGTGTCAATTTTAGAGAACTTGTTAAATTATGATAACACACCAATGGATCGTTTTGGTGACCTATGAAACAAAACATAATACTATTAGGTTCTTCGATTATTAATGAAAGCTCAAGAACATTAAATGGGTACCTAAACTAATATACCATTTGCTTTTTTGTTTTATGCAAGAGCAAGCAATAGTTTCCACATTTTAAGTGTCTCATGACCCAATTAACCATTAATGCATAGTCGTTGTCATATGCATCCAAATTTGCATCAAGTAATAAAACGTCCACACGGGTGTTGTTGTATAGTCACGGACATGTTGGTATCTAGATTTTGAGTGAAAAAGATAATCAAAATAATTAGTTATGTTACGTCTGTCACTAGCATTTATTATAACGCATTTTTAATTTAGAGTATTTTTAAGCCATAAGAACCCGTGGACATGATCACTTCCTTGATTTTGCAACTTATAATGCTACCAAAAATCAACAACCTCAAACTCTGTAATAAAAAATTCTTGGGGAAGAAGATCGATTCTTGATTGAAAGCATCATGCCACCACATAAGGGTTTTCCATTAGCAATTTTGCCTATTTCCTCCTATGGTTGTGACCTGACAATGTTTGGATATCATTTGAATTATCTAAAAGCTTAAACAGTTTCAGACTTTACATATCAAGTTGTATTTAGTGCAAGGAAGATGGTGGTTGCCCCTAATTTCTTAACCATAGCAGTAAGCTCTTTTAATTGTGTAAAACAGTAGGTACAAGTCCCTCAAATTGATATGGCATTATATGATATACGGTTAGCATGGTGTTTGTCACCAGAGGCATGCACAGGCTGAATATCTTGTATTAAGAAATCACCATCCATGGGGTTTTTTCCTCATGTAAACATCACCCAAACTGAGGGCCCACCATTTAGAAATGGAATTACAAAAAAAATAAATAAATCAAAATTGACAATATTTGGCAAAATTTCCATCACAATATTTCATCAAATATTGGAAGTACTGGGATAACATCAATTTTTTGGATATGCTTGTCGTAAATCTGCATTTTCGTAAGGAAAGAATGCTGAGAAAACCTCACAATGTGTAGACACCACATTTTAGGATCCTCCTTAAGCATCTCCTTAGTACCCCAACACTCCCTCCTTCACCATAAATCCTAGGTTATACTCCGAGTACTGATCTGGAGTCCACCAGGGCCTCCCAAGTCGCATTTACCTATTGATAAACTTTCTTACCTGATTGGAAGCTCATTGAATTTTCTAAGGGCCCTGAATACCTTTTCCATAAGTCTGCCTTGTGCGTGAATCGGCCTTATGATTCGAACGAATGGTCAATTTTCCCCTAAAAACTGATCTGGAGGCCATCAGGCGCTCTCGGGCCTCATTTCTCTCCGGTTAACTCTCTAACTTGAGCAAAGCTCTTTGGATACTCGAAGGGCTCTGAATCCCCTTTTCCAATAGTCTACTCGGTGAACGAATTGACCTTATAATACGGATAAACGATCCATTTTACTCCGAAGGGTCATTAGGTGCCTCTGGGCAGCGTTTGACCTTGGTCAACCCTCTTAACCGAGTGAAGCTTTTTGGAACATCAAAGGGCCTTGCATAACCTTTCTAACAATTTGTCCCATGCGTGAATCGACCTTGCAATTCGGACGAACGATCCGTTTCCCTCTTGTCTAAAGGATCGACGAGCGCTTTCGAGTCCCGCCTGACCATAGTCAATTGCCGAACCCGAGAGTGGCCCAATTTATCCTTAAAGAACTCTTCCCATGCGTGATTCAAACTTATGGATCGAGTTTTATGACTGTTTTTCAAAAAATCTACAGAGGACTTCCAAATGGAAAACCCATTTCCCTGCTTATCGATAGTTTATCTGAGGGCAGGATAAGGACAAGGACAATATCAATTGACACCCCCCTCGACCCTGCATAAGGAGATCATAAGCTCACTTTGAAAGGGACCTCAAAAACATCCTTCTAAGTGATCTCAACAACATTCTCTCAAAGTAGGCATGGTTTCCATCTTGAAACCTCTCCACCACATTTTATTCTCATCATTTCCCAATTTGGTAAATTCCCTTCCCTCTCCTCATACCTCCTTCATTCTCTTGCAAGAGCAGCCCATCAACATTCAAGATCGAATTCAAGGCTTCAAAAGAAGGTCCAAACGTTTCACTCTCTCTTTAAATTCTCTTATTTTCACATTAATTACTTAATTCTTATTTTAGCATTTTATTTTTATTAGATCGTACACATTAATATTCAACTTGTTTATTAGTACTATTGCACATACTATAGTTTCTATAAAAAAAAAACAATAAAAAGAGGGTTTGCTTGTAAATTCCAAATGGGGATTTCTCACTTCATTTTCTCACACTAAAACATCATTGTTCCACTCACAGACATATAAGAAAATTCCTCGGTTGAATTTATGGGATAAACCCCACCCTGTGTTATATGCGAACTACGTGGACTTTGTTGTCTTTTAGGCTACATAGGCATTTTTGATAAAATTCGAGATTCGAGTCCTTTCCTATTTTTGTTTATATATTATTTTCATATCATATATTTGTGATTCATGTTTGTGTTTTGTTTAACCTACACCATCGTCCTCCTATAAACGATAGGTGATCCGACAGATGCACACATAATATTTTGATTACTAGTTTGGGAACACTCCTAAGGATGACCTCACTCTGCCTTTATCCATGACGTGCGTTCGAGTAATTCCACTATTTATTTATATATACATGCACACACTTCACAAAGTTATTAAGGAGAAGAATAACACATGTCCATGAGATACCGAAAGGGCAGGATGGGTGCCTAATACCTTCCCATTTCGTAACTTAGTCCCCGAATCCTTAAACTATTGGTCTTGTAAGCATCAGTATGTCTTTGATGTCGTTCTCTCGAGGTGGCAACATTTCTTTTGCCTATTTTGTGCAAAATAGGTCATTGACTCTATATCTATACATCACCCCAATTGACGATGGCCAAAGTTCCCCGCGAGCGCGCGTGCCGACCTGGGGGGATGGCCATAGTGGAGACTTTACTGGGGACTTGCATTCGTTGAGGACTAGAATTTATTTTTACACGGGGTTTATTACTGCCTGCATGTGTGCGTATGCACCTACTTGTATGTCACCTTATCCCTCTATTACTTCTTGTATATATCTACCTCATGTATACATCACTTCTTACTTCACATTCACACTACCTACACTTGTATATAGGATCACTTATACCTATATGCTTCACACACCACTTAAAATATCCATGCTTAGGTTTTACTTGCACACACCTCCACTTATCACACTTGTATATATCCATGCTCACTTGCACGTATCACATACCACTTGTAGTTGATCCATGCTTAGGCTCACTACCACACACTCACTTGTAGATATTAACACATCACTCGCTCACATGTATCCATGTTTAGTGTAGTCTTCATGCTCCATGCTAGATTTACTTCTAATGATACTAGTACATTCGTCCTCATTAGTATAGTGATTTTTTTACTCATCATGCCAAGTAAACAAACTCTCTCCATAATATACTAATTAATAATCATGAATTTTACATATTACATCACTAAGAGCATTGCAATATTGACCAATTTTTTTTTCCTATACTGGAGGGTCACTTTGTGATGGGCACTGGTCCTGTGGGTCGCAGTTAGCCTCAGCAATATGACTCCCACCTTCCATTGGCTTAGTACTTTTGACGTATATCGAACGGTTCCCCCTACATCGTACCACTTAATCGAACTCACGACGGGAGGTATATAGCAGGGAACTTGTTCATGTACGTCGAGTATCTCGAATTCACTTGTAGACATACTGTCCCCATGAGGTATATAGTGAGGCAATTCACGTACACTCAGATTTATCAAATGGCTTGTCCACATGTACTGATTGCCCTCAAAAGCAAGAAGTATATCGTGGAGGTCATGCCAAAGGGGGGAACACTACCACTAACCCAACAAACGGCATAAACCTCATATAGGCATCAAACCTAAGGCACTCGTATTTAGTTTCCCGATTACTACACGAAATTCAGCCAAAATGCGAGGTCGGCATGCCGCCCAAATTTTTGCCCTATTTCGCCATTTTTCAAAATAAGACCCTGTCCATGAGCCTTGAAACATGTCAAACCATATCTTATATATTTTTCAAACCCAACTTTCCCAAGCTCGGGTCTTATTCAAATTTTTTAACATTTAGGTAAACCTAATAAAAGTGAAAACATGATAATAATAATAATAATAATAATAATAATAATAATAATAATAATAATAATAATAATAGTAATCATGCTGAGATTCTTCTCTCATTTTTCCCTCCTTTTTTTCTCAAAAAATAAAATACCAAAAACATTTTTCCTCCTTTAATCAAAAATACCAAAAACATATTTCCTATTTTTATAAAAAATACCAGAAACATTTTTCCTCTTTTTAAAAAGTACCAAATAATAATTCTTTCTTCCGTCTTTTAAAAATAAACTTGAACCATTTTTCCTTCTCAGGTCGATCGTATAGTTAATTTTTGTTCTGTCTCCCCATTGACTTCGATCTTTCGTCAAACCACCTCGGAGCTTCGCCAGTTCCTCTGATACTTCATCCGAGTTCAGAATCTACCTTCACTAGCTCTTCATGTAATACGCCGACCAAGCAACGAACGTGCAACCTGATCTGAAGGGAGTCTTAGTCTAATTTAGTGCCAAGATTGACAAACTTCGAACCATGGTGCATGAGATGCAGCCAAATCGGGTCTAAATTCCTTAAGAATTCGAGGTCCTTTTTCCTCGTGCCATGGGTCCACCAGTTCCTGGACTTGTATGGGTCCCAGATAAATATCATTATGCTCCGCGTACCCTGTCTACCAATGGGTCACCGCCAGCTTAACTCTCTATGCCAAACATTGCCCAACCAAGGGCAAACCTGCCAATAACTATTGATTCTAAGGAGGAATAACTGAACAAGGTTAAGAAAGACCTTTAACTACTGCCAAGTAATTCGACCAAGTCAGGATATCCGGGAACTACATGGACTACACCCATATGTCTCCCTATCCCAAAGCAAGATTGCCAGAGAAGTTCAAGATGCCAACCATTGAGAAGTTCGGGGTGTTCACCTTCATAATTATCACCAAGCCATGACCCTTCTTGGCGCCTAGGGCTGTAAACGGATATTCGAAAATCCGCATCCGTCCGATATTCGAATCCGAATTTGCGGATATTTATCCGAAAATATGAAAACAGATACGAATATGGATACTCAATAAAAATATCCGAGAAAACGGATAGTACTAGTATCCGACACGAATAATCCGTATCCGATTCGGAGTATCCATTTTATCGGATATCTGTTTTATCGGATATCCGTATCCGTCAACATATGTTTAAAATATTACTAATAATATTAGTATTAGTATTAGTATTAGTATTACTAATAAAATAATTTAAAAAAAAATCAATCGTTTATTCCCTTAAACAAAATAAACATATACTCCACTCAAAATAAAAACACCCTAATGTTATTATTTTATTGAGTATATTATAAAATATCATGTATTAATATTTTGTTGGGTATATTATCATGGAGTTACACTAAAGTTACAATACACCCTATCACACACAACATACACCCCTAAAGAACATATACTCCACTCAAAACAAAAAAAAACTAACTTCATTTCATTTCTCTTTTGTACAAAATAAGAGAAAGGAAATCCTCATGTGGTTGTTCATTAGTTTCCTTAATTATAAATAAATGTAAGAGAGAAACAAAAAAGAATGTAATAGAATGTAAGAGAGAAACATAAAAGTAAAGAGATAGTTTTGATTGTGATGAGAACTGAAGTTAACAACAGATATATTATATACAAAATAAAAATGTATACTTATTAAAATAAAAATATCAGTATGTTTTAAAGACAAAAGGTCCATGAGGTTATCATTATCAAAAAAATTAATTTAATCCAAGAGGTGCATATTTATTTCTATTGTTATGGAATGCGACTGTTATTTTTTTTGGATGGCTTGAAGCTTATATGGTTGTAAAATATGGATGACTTGAATCCATATTATCATTATGGAATGATACTATTATTATGGAATCCATAATTGTTGATGTTAGGAGGCAGTAATTTTGTTATATATTTGTTTGGATTGGATTGTATTTCATTGGATTGGATATTTTAATAGTTATTTTTTGCAATGACCAAATAATGTAAACGGATACGGATATTATCCGAATCCGAGGTATCCGAGCGGATACGGATATGGATAGTTGTTTTAACTATCTGGGCGGATACGGATATGGATAGTACATTCAAATAGCGGATACGGATATGGAAAACATGGTATCCAATCCGTATCCTTCCGTTTACCAGCCCTATTGGCGCCTTTGAAGAAATAGTGGCCCAGATGTTTCAACAAACCTTGAAAAAAAGTGCCTTTCGATGGTTCCTATCCCTCGAATAGTCGAGAATTCATAGTTACGAAGATGTCGCCCAAGAATTCATTTCTCAGTACAAGAACTAGAGGTTAAACGTCGTGATCTAGAACTTCTTAGGCAGAATCCAGGTGAAACCGTTTGTAGCTTCATAGGGAAGTGGTGAGAAAAATATGCTACCATGACTAACAAACCCTGAGAGGAGGAACAAGTCAGTATCGGGAAGAAGGATTTCTTTCCCCATATCCAAGCGACTATGGGAGGTCAGTATTATCCACACTTTCAAGCCCTATGAGAAGTGGGTGTAGAAATTGAAGAAAATGTTATCAAAGTCGAAGCCGAGCTGACGAAGGTGACCGAACAGTTCATTCCCATAAAGTATGAGAATCCGACCGTGTTATAATCTTAACTATCAATAATATCTCCCAACCTCCTACCTCTTGGGCACCAGAAAGCCGCCCTAATCTTGCCAGAAAGGAATACACCGAGCTCCATGCTCCCTTATCCAAAGTCTACCAGGCCTTGTTAATACGAAACCTCATTAAACCCTTATAACACCATCCATTAACAAACCCACTTCCCAAGAACTTCAAAATCGATGCCCATTGCGACTTTCACCAATCCACGGGGCACACTACTGACCAGTGTTTCCATCTAAAAAATATGGTTCATGGCTTGATTGATCGGGGTCTCATCGCTCCAACAAAAGATCCTAAACCTAATACCACCCATAACCCACTTCCAACCCATATGCCATCTTTATAGAGAATAACCCAGAATTTGATCCATTTGCTCTGATTCTTCCCAGTAAAGATCCCATCGTACCTGTATTTTTACCCAAACCGCTCAAAGCTTGCCTATATTTTCTCTTACACTCTACTTTATTTATCGACCAAGCTCCGTCACTCCTTAAAAGGGCTTGTATTGCTGTCTGTACCCCATCTGAAGGGAGTGATATGGATTTACTTGTTGTATTGAACCAACTTTTAGAGTTCGAGCTGAAATTTCCCGTTGAGATGACCGTCAATTGCTGAAAATTTAGTGGCTTGTTCATGGAAGCCCAAAAATGGGCTCAGGAGTCAGATAATTTGATGGTAACCATTTATGAAGCCAGCTTAGATGATGTAGTGCAAATTATGGCCAATGTGTTTCGATAGATATGTGAAATTTGTAGTATTGATGAGCTACTTATTGTTTTGAAGCTGCAAGGGCGGTTGGTCCCTTCATTCCTGGACCTCCCCATTGAGTGGGAAGATTTATATAAGGAATCCGTCATGGTTATTGAATGCATCGATTTCTTTTTTCAAGAAGACATTGTCCCCACCGGATGGGGGGGGGGGGGAATTTGACAGCTCAGATGATGAACCGACTAAGGGACAAATCGGTCCAGTAATCAACATGTGCGGAATGATATCCTTCGAGGGCCTGTTAGGGAAATCAGTAAAGTATCCATTCAATTAGAAATAGATGAAGAAACATAGTTCTTGTTCTTTCCCACCATGATAAATCACATGACCAGATCAGAGAGACACTAAAGAGAATTGCCAAAGAAATTCCTATGCCAGAAATGACCGTTAAGGAGAGAAAACTCCTCGACCAACTCAAGAAGACTCAATATAAAATCACCTTATGGGGACTCTTTATATCTTTCCTATTAAATCATAACGCTCTGATAAAACTTCTCATTGAGCCCACAGTCCCTCCTTCCACCACTCCCGAAGAAGCTGTAAACATGGTTAGTCCTTGACCTCCACTAGACTCATTTCCTTCTCCAAAGAGGAAATTCTTAAGATCGACCCTGACCACAAATATACCCTTAACATATCCGTTGAAGTGATGGGAAAGGCAATCTTCTCTCACTCGTTGATAATGGATCCATCCTCAATGTTTGTCCGCTAAGAACTTTCAATTACTTGAGGTTAAAAGTTAGTGACCTTACTCCTACTTTTGCCGTACTGTGCGCTTATGATAATACCCGCCGAGAGCTAATGGGATCCATAACACTCATAATTGGGGATGGCCCTATCAACCCTGTTACTGAATTCCAAGTCATTGACACACCTTCATGCTTCGACCTGCTACTTGGTCAGCTATAGCTTCACAACATTCAGGGGTATCTTCTTCCCTTCATTAAAAATTAAAATTCTTCACCAAAGGGTAGGTCATCACCTTTTTTAGGGATGGAGATGGTACTAAAAATGCTAGCACTATCAATCTGATATTAGAAATCCAATATGGGATGAATGACATGCTTCTCTTTGACTTCAGAGTTGATCCACTTCCCCTCACCAATAGGATATAATTTCAAAGACTGAGTCTGTTCGGGACACAACCCTCATGACAACTTCAATGTGATACAAATGTTGAAGAACATGCATTTTATGCTCAGATCAGGGTTGGGGTGATGTCAATAAGGGATATTGGATCCCATAGTCCCAAAATAGGCTTTTCCCCCATGTGGCCTGGGTCATCAGCCTTCATCTGAAGAACTCAAAATGCTCCATCAACAACAACTGAAAAGGGGTATAGAAGATGAAAATCCAATTTTGAGATATTATCTGAATGGAAGATTTATCAAGGAGGGCAAAAACTTCCCTTTTTGTGACTTCCATGAACCATGGTATGACAATGTTAATAAAAAGATGAAATTGGGGATGGAAATTTTCTTTCTAGACAATGTGACACCCCACCTAATTAAATACCGGGTGATCAGTCCTTTATTAAATTAAAAATCAAGGTGAACGATTGGTTCATTCTTAGCATCACTGTTGCAAAATAATATTTCCAATTTAAACACCCTAAATAATTAAGCTAAGTGTCAAAACAATTTAAAGTCTTATTTTCATTTTATTAAAATTCAATATGAAAACCTTTTTAAATAATCATCAGTTTAAGAATCACATAACTGCTAAGAATGGCAATCAACAAAAGATGATTAAGCCCTCCAAATTAACCAAACCAAGTTAAAGAACCATAAATGAAATCATCCTGACAAGAGTTAACTCCCAATGAATACTGAAAATATAAATAAACATAAATTTCTGACAAATCCAAACGGAATAGGAAATCGGGCGACACATGCCCTAACTAAGCAGAACTAAAACAAGAATAGAATCAATGAAGAGGTCATCTAAAACAAGGGCCTGCAACTCCCACATAAGCTACAGCACGTCCAGTCCAAAGAACGTACGCATGATGCCCCTGTGACTGGGCACCTGTAATACATACATATATATACAAGAGAAAGAAAAATGACAGGAAACGGGTCAGAGCCCGAGTGTAAAATTGTTTTAAAATACTTTAGCAAGTATTTAAAATGCTTATTGGCTAATGTGACAACCATGTTAGTATGCGACACTCTCTTGAGAATTCTCTCCTCTCATCTAATGTGCACGCCTACCGTACTACTAAACTCATAAGTCTATCTAACTTATTTTCCATAAAGTTTTATCCCGAGAAGTAATAAGGCTATGATATTTATTTTAGAAAATTGATCTCTTTAAGATTTCTTACATTACTTAGAACAACTCAGTACCATTACAAAGTTCCCGAATACTTATTATAAAGTTCGAGCCTTTATTCATTTCTTAATTACTTATACGCACAGTAGAAAATTTCCATATATACGTATATATATTAGTCACTCAGATAATATACATACTATCGACACCCCACATAAAATCTATGGTGCTGGCATACTCTGCTATCAAGTCCCCATATCACTCGTACTAAGGGAAATACTAGTTCAGAATCACTCTCGAACTGTATTAACACAATACACACAAAATGGAGGAGAAGCATTGTTCCAAGTTACTAAAGGTCAGCACATACCCTTCACGTCTCTTAGGACCGTCTGACTATCATTCTCAGATAGCCTGTACTAAGGAATTCCATGTTTTAGGGTACAAGTCAATATCCACCATAAAGGTCCCATCGAGATAAGACTGTCCCAGCACGACAACCTCTGTGATAGCAAGTAGCACGGGTATGATTATACACAAGCATAATATAAATATATAGACATGAACTCGGTCATATATATGAATATTCTCATTTTTCCGATTAGGTTCGCCCACGGCCCAACAATAATAATTTTTAACCGTACTTAGTAAAATTTTATCCAATTTTCTCGCGTAAAGGATTCATCTCTTTTACTCTTAATTATAATCATTTCATACTTACTTCTCACATCTCGAAGTATTCTCTCTTACTAAATATAATTTCAGTAGGTACACCCTCTCTAACCTTCTGATCTATGTCTTTCGGGAGTCTCCCAATTTCTTAGTGAACGTACGCACAATTTCCAATGTGTGACGAAACCCCCCGTTAACCCACAATTTCATCCCATATAAAATTTCACTCAACGGAGTTTACTTAGACCCTATTGGTCCTCTTCATGACCCATTATACTCTTTAAATGATATTCAAGGGTTCCTACGTATTTTAACCGGATTAAACAAAAAGGAGAAAAATAAGCAGTTTTCCAGGAGGGGTCGATCGATCGAGGAAAGGGGTCAATCGATCGATCATTCGATCGATCGACACTCTTGGGTCGATCGATCGATCAATCAGGTATTCTGAATTCTGCCATTGTTAACTACGGGTTTTTTTCTCCAACCTCAACCAAAACTCCATTAACGATACCCAAACTCCCAAACAAATTTACTACTGGTATCATATACCTATATACATGATTTTCTACGTGAAGTAAGTACAAATTTAGCAAAAGTATTGAATTAAAGGGGTAATTCATAATAATTTTCAAGAACCCTAATTTTACATTAAACTTCCATTCTTTTAATTCTTTTTCTAGATTTATCACTTCTAAACCAATATAATTTCATGGGTAATCCTTTACATATTTTAAGATTTCCAGAATATATCAAATTCCTCTAAAACAAGTGATTTAAATTCCCTAAATCATCAAATTCTTCCATGAAACATATGTGTAACAATCCTATTCTAACATGGGTGAGACATTAACTCAAAAGAATAGTAAGATAGATACTTGCCTGGGATTCAAATGTCTGATTTGTTGATGATACGGGTATGGCTGTGTTCCTCATCTTACGATCTATGTTTTTGTGGTGGTGGTGGTGCAATCGAATTTGTTCTTGGCCTTGGATTTCTTGGAAAACTTTCCCTTCCTTCCTCTCACTGCCATTCTATCTTTTTGAGATTGTTAACCCTAGAAGACTCATTTAATAACTGATATTAATGTCCCAATTTTCGTCATTTAATTAAGGCAAAATTTGGAAATGACTAAATTTCCCCTCTGGGGTGCCGATTAGGCCTAAAAATGCCCCAAGATCAAAACTAAACCCCCGGGTACACTTTTCTAACTATTTCGATCCTTCCGGACATGTTGGTGCACTCGAAACGACCATATGGGTGACTTATAATTTATTCACTTTTATAATAATAATTTAGTCCCGACACGACACAGGCGCGTCCTGACTTAAATTTCCATAATTGTCATGTTATTCACTCGTGACCTTTTAATAAATTCAATTTCATATATTACTTTACTCATCTAGTAATATTCAATAAATTCCCAATAATTACTAACTCTCGTCACGCTAGTAAATATTTTTAAATAAAATTCTGGATTAATATTAAATTAATAACTCAATTAAATTTAATAAATCCCCAATTTTAAAAGCCATAAAAATACGGGGTATTACATACTTCCCCCTTAATAACGAAATTTCATCCCGAAATTCAAAAAATAAGGCATACCTGGTAAAATTAGATCTGGATATGTTCGCGCATATCTGCGTCGCGCTCCCACGTGGATTCCTCCACATTATGATGCTCCCACTGGACCCGTACAAGTGGAACTACCTTCGACCTCAATTTCCTCTCGCTATGGTCTAGGATAGTCACTGGTATCTCCTCATAAGAACTGTTGGGATGTAAGTCAATCTCCTCTATCGCGATGTGAGTGTGGGCCATATCATCCCGAAGATATCATCTCAACGACGAGATGTGGAATACATTGTGAATACGGTGCAAGTGCTATGGAAACCCCGATCTATATGCCACCGGACCAATCCTTTCGATAATGGGTAATGGGATCACATACCTCGGAGCCAACTTCCCCTTCTTCTCGAACCTCATTACTCCTTTCATAGGAGATACACACAGTAATACTTGGTCCCCCATGCTAAACTCTCGGAAGGACCGTTTTTGCATCGGCGTAGCTCTTTTGTCAGTCCTGGACTACCCGGATGCGACTCTTAATAAGCTCAATCCTAGATTAAGTCTCCTGAATCACCTATGGCCCGAGCAATTTGTTGTCCCCCACCTCTAGCCAACAAGCAGGAGAATGGTAAAGCCTTCCATACAATGCCTCAAATGGGGCCATACCGATCGTGAACTGATAAGAGTTATTATAAGCAAACTCCACCAGTGGAAGATACTGCTCCCAACCTCCTCTAAAATAAAGGACACACATGCATAGCATATCCTCCAGCATTTGATTTGTACGCTCTGTTTGTCCATCTGTCTGTGGGTGGTAAGCTGAACTCAATCTCAACTCTGTACCCATGGTCTCCTGAAACCTCTCCCAGAAGCACGACACAAAAATCATGTCTCTACTAGACACAATATCCAGGGGTACCCCATGTAGCCTAACGATCTCGGCAATAAATAACTGCGCATACTGGCTCGTAGTGTAGTGTGTCCGTACTGGTAGAAAATGAGATACCTTGGGCAACCTATCCACTATAACCCATATGGAATCGTGAACCCGTTGTAATATAGGCAACCCAGTAATGAAGTCCATGGAAATACTCTCCCACTTCCACGTAGGTATCTCCAATGGTTGAAGTAACCCTGGCAATTTTTGGTGGTCCACCTTTACCATCTGGCAGGTGGAACATTTGGACAGGAACTCGGTAATGTCCTTCTTCATCCCACTCCACTAATATTGTCGCCTCATATCGTGGTACATCTTATCCCCTCCGAGATGTATCGCGAATCTAAACCCATACGACTGTGTCATCACTTCATGACGTAAATCTTCCCCCTCTGGGACCACCAATCTACCATTAAACCTCAAACCCCTATCAGAACTTACTGAATAGGATTCAGCACCCTCAACTAAAAGCCGTACAATCTGCTCCTGGCAAAATGTATTCGCTGCTTGTGACTGTATCACTCTCGTAACAATCTCGGGTGTGACTGACATAACCGATATAAAGGAACGGGCTACCGCGTCCTGGTGCCCCAATTATTTCCACTTCGATCTCCATACTTTCTCTACATCACCTATCGGTCTACGGCTTAATGCATCAGCAACCACATTAGCCTTCCCCAGATGGTATTGTATCTCGAACTATTAGTCCTTCATAAATTCTAGCCACCCGCGCTGATGCATGTTCAACTCTCGCTGTGTGAATAAGTATTGCAGTGACTTGTGGTCTGTGAACAAGCGAAACTTCTCCCCCAACAAGTAATGTCTCCAAATCCGTAATGCAAATACGACTGCTGCTAGCTCTAGGTTGTGGGTGGGGTAATTCCTTTTGTGAGGCTTAAGCTTGCGGGAGGCAAAAGCTATAGCATGATAATCCTGCTGAAGTACTCTCCTGAGTCCCTGTAAATAGGCATCAATGTACACCAGGTACTCCACTCCTGGCTTGGGCAAAGCAAGAGCTGGCGCCGAAGTCAACTTATCTTTCAGCTCATCAAAAGCCAATTGACAAGCTTATCCCATAAATACGGTACTCCCTTACGATTCAGATTCGTCAACGGACCCGCTATTTTTGAGAAGCCTCGGATGAATCTCTTGTAGTACTCGGCTAACACCAAGAAACTACGTACCTCCGTCGATGTCTTGGGCTGTCCCCACTCCCTCACATCTGACACTTTGCTCGGGTCAACCGATATCCCCAATTCCGACACAACATGCCCCAAAACTGTACTTCCTGTAACCAAAATCCACACTTCTCATACTTAACATACAACTGATGCTCTCATTGAGTCTGAAGTATCTGCCTCAAATACTCACATGGTCCTCCTCAGTCTGCGAATAAATCAGGATGTCATCTATGAAGACTATGATAAACTGATCTAAAAACTCTCTGAACACTCGGTTCATCAAATCCATGAATACGGCTAGAGCATTTGTCAGCCCAAATGGCATGACTCTGAATCAAGAAAACAGTTTTCGACACATCCTGCTCCCTAATTCGTAGCTGATGGTATCCCGATCTCAAATCTATCTTCGAAAAGAAGGTTGCTCCTCTCAGTTGGTTGAACGGGTCATCGATTCGAGGCAATAAATATTTATTCCGTATAGTGACCTTGTTCAACTCTCGATAATCATGCACAACCTCAGTGAACCATCTCTCTTCTTTACAAATAACACCGGAGTGCCCCAAGGCGAGGTGCTCCTACGAATGAAGCCCTGGCCCAACAACTGCTCTATCTGATCTCGTAACTCCCTCATCTCCACTGGAGCCATACGATACGGTGCACGTGCTATCGTCTGAGTGCTCGACATCAAGTCTATGATAAAATCTATCTCTCGACTGGGGGGTATGCCTGGTATCTCCTGGAATACATCTGAATACTCATGAACAGCTGGTATCGAATCCAGGGGAATCAAAATCTCCTTAGAGGTATCCTCCTCTATGTAATATAAATGGGTGGAAGATATTCCCTCTGGCGAGGCATCGCCACTAAAAATATCTCCTGACCCGGAATGGCGAAGATAATACTCCTATCGAAACAATTTATCATGGCTCTGTACGCATCGAGCCAATCCATGCCAATAATGGCATCGTGCTCATGCATATCTAAAACTAGCATGTCTGTAGGTAAAATCAAGCTACTAATCTCTATACCTACACCCCGACATATAAAAAAAATCAAAGACCCATTCCCTAATGGCGAGTCTACTCATGTCACTGTACTCTCTTCCGTGTCTAATAACCTTAAGTCCAGTGCAAAATGATAGCTATAAAATAGTGCGACGCCCCAGAATCAAATAAAACCCAACCCATAATGCCATGGATAGGAAACGTACCCTCAATCGCGGGTGGCACCTGAGGTGCTGCGGCCTGGTGGACATTATAGACACGTTCATACTGCAATTGCCCCTGCTGGACTGGATCTACTGAAATAGCTGGTAGGGATGGAATCTGATCCGGTCCTGGGAGGGAGGATGGAAAGAGTGGCCTCTGTGGCTCGTTACGGGCACCCTGTTGCTGTCGAGCTCTATCCCCATCTCGGCAATCCTGACGCCTATGGCCATTATTGCCACATCCAAAACATCTGCCCCTTAAGTTAACGCCCCTCTGCCCCTGCTGATCATGACCCTGTTGTCCATTACCACCCCACCACTGGCCCTACTAACCCTACTAAAAATGTTGTTGGCCCTGATGGCCCTCTTACTGACCCTGCTGCTGATGGTGTTGGCCCTATTGGCCATGATGACTGGACTTGTAATGACCCAAATTTTATATGCTCATATATATAGTTTTAAATGTTTTATTATTTCATATGTGATATGAATAATGTTAATTTATTATTTTAGTCAAATCCTCCCTTCATAAATTAGGAAATATCAAATTAGTTACAAACATAAAATTTCAAAGTTTTCGGTAGGAATGTTCGTATTAGAGACTAGTTTTGACCATTATAATATAACAATTGACTTGAGGTAAAAACTAAAAATTTATAGATATATGAATTAGGTTTGTGGAACAACAAACGTTGCATTAAACGGACATTCGAGTGAGAAGATATCGTCTTTTTATAAACAAGGGGTAAGTAGTCATTTACCCCTAAATGATATTTTGTCTTACATAGTTGCCACGTGTCATACTTTGATTGGACCAAGGGTAGGTGACTTTGGACGACTTAAACACTTTTAAATAACCTCCTTATTCATCAAAATTGATTAAATTAAAGTCTTATAGCATATCATAAGCTAAATGATAAGTTTTGGGGTAGAAAATGTAATTTTATGAAACTTTAAGGACTTGATTTTTAATAAAGAAAGTTTCAGAGACTAAAATGAAAATATAAAAAGGACCATTTTGTAAATAAAATATTTTCAAGGACCTCTAAGAAATATTGAAAATGTATCGTGTAAAATTACTAAAACACCCTTCATGTGTAAAATGACCCTTATACCCTTACTAACTTTCCACCTCGTGCTTTCTTTCAGACACCTCCATCTCACACGTGTCGCCTTTATAAGAAAGGATAAAACTCATGTCAATCCTCTAGAAAAAGGCAAAACACGTGTCGCCATTTGGTAAACCAAGACTGCAAGGCTGATCCGTTGCGCAACACGTGAACGACGGACTCACCAAAGTGAAAGCCTTATCACCCAGACACGTGTCAACACCTAAATAACTTTGGGAAACTATAAATAAATCCCTTGGATCAGCCATTACACGAAATTATACCAAAAGCATACAAATAAATAGTGAGAGAAAATGCGGGAAAAGTTTAAGAAGAAGTTTTGTCTCAAGATTAACGAGCGATCCAAGACTCTGTTTCTATAACTTCGAACTTTTGTTTTAGGTGAGTAATCTGACATATCTTGTGCGTTTTAATTATATGATATTATTCAAACCATATATATTTTGTGAAATGATTTTATTCTCAAAATTCATCTCATACCGATGATTGATTCCTTGTGATATGTTTATATTTGTCGATATAGACATACTGATGAAAAAGTGTCTTGAAAATGATATTGAATATTGGAAATAAGATTTGGCCTAAGGGACCTCTCTTACTGACTGACCTTTCCAGCTGGGTTATCGCTGGTGTGACCTAAATAAGGCGTTGTGACGAACAAGTTCGATTGACCCTTAACTACCGGGGAATAATACGGTAGAAAAATATGGTATTAAAGTGTACTTGGCCATTAAAATGATATGATTGAAGGAAAAAAGATATTGCAAATTGATTTGTCGTATCTGTTATATTCTGTGCTATTCAATTCTATATACTGTCATCTCAAATTTTATATAGCAAATTCCTATCGATATATGTATATGGCTGCTCTTTGGATTTGAATAGGTATTAATTTTTTGAATAAAACCTTGGAATGTCTAGAGATTGAACCTCACTCGGCTTTTAGCTGATGTTGTATAACTAACCATTTTTCAGGAAATAAGTAGGCTCGTGGAGGGAACATAAAATGACTATGTTGAAGATTCAGCTTTTAGAGCTCTTTTTTGTTTTTTTAAGTAAAAAGTTTGTTATATCATATAGAGCATGTTTGGCTCTCTTATAATGACTTTTAAATTTCATCTTAAGTTGTAATTCATTGTTACCTGTAATATAGATGAAGTTTCCTTTTAGAAAGCTCTGATGACATAATTCCTTTAATTTCAGTATTTTACGATTCATAACCATGTAATTGTATTTTTCTTGAATTTAATTAAGGAAACAATTTAAGTCAGAATAATTGTTGCCTTGGTGGCATCTCAAGACACTCGTTCCCCACTACTACTTTGGGACGGGGTCGTGACAGGACTGGCCCTGATGATCGTGTCTAAATCCCCTAAATCCCTACTTGGAATCACCAGATCGAAATCACTTGGAAGGTTCCCCCTGATGGGAATTCTTCTCACTGTGACGGGTCTGCCCTTGGGCTGCTGCTGCCCCACCAGTACTATTGCCCCTGTCCTGCCCTGTTGGCTGGACTCCCCTGATTGTTTTCTCCCCTACTGATGGAAGTGGTGATCCTGACAGTGCAACAGAGCGATGTTGAGTACGTTAGTATAAGTACCCAACGATAGATTGCCTATGAGGTGTTGAAGAATCCTCTAGGCCAACCCATCTAAAAACAACAATATCT
Source organism: Sambucus nigra (assembly GCA_949130495.1). Taxonomy (NCBI): domain Eukaryota; kingdom Viridiplantae; phylum Streptophyta; class Magnoliopsida; order Dipsacales; family Adoxaceae; genus Sambucus; species Sambucus nigra. Next base: position 134,871,518 of record OX422213.1, on the reverse strand, counting down.
TCTTCTCCTCAGTGGGTGCCTCATCCGGCACCATAGTGAGAAGTCTAGTGAACTCCTCCTCATACTCAGGAACGGTCATACTCTCCTGCTTGATATTCAGTAACCTCCGCCTCATTTCCATCTGCACGGCGGATGGGAAATACGTGTGGTCAAACCGCGCCCAAAATGACTGAATCGGTATGACGTCCCTCTCTTCTAAGGTGGTGGTGGATTCCCACCACTGCAAAGCGACCCCCACTAGCTTGTAGGAAGAAAATAACTATCTATGCACATCAGTGCACTCATACATGCGCAGATGCCTCTGGATATCCTTCTTCCATTGGTTGGCGATTACGATGTTCGAATTATCCGAAAACTTTGGGGGATGCGCCTTCTAAAAGGAATCCCTAACCCGATCCCATGCAGTTTGAAGCTGTGCTGGTACTGGCGATACTGCCTGAACCTGGGGTGGGTCCTGTTGCACTACAGCTAATGCGGCATTCACTGCCTGAGCAACAATGGCGGCTACTTCAGTTGCATTCATCATTCCCTGAGCCGGAGCTACTGGTTTCTCGGGCTGGGCATTCCTGTCTTGGGGTGCGCATCTTAGAGGCATCTAAAACGAGAAAGAATTTTATTAGTCTACAGTTATCATCAAATCTCATATATCTGAAGACGTACGCGTAAATATAAGAATACAATAGTTCTAAAAATAGGGCTCTAAATCAAAGACGCTAAGCTGGGAGCAAAATAAGTTGTACAGATCCTAAAAGACACTAGAACCTGATGCTATGATACCACCTGTGACACTCCACCTAATTAAATACCGGGTGATCAGTCCTTTATTAAATTAAAAATAAAGTTGAACGGTTGGTTAATTCTTAGCATCACTGTAGCAAAATAATATTTCCAATTTAAACACCCTAAATAATTAAGCTAAGTGTTAAAATAATTTAAAGTTTTATTTTCATTTTATCAAAATCCAATATGAAAACCTTTTTAAATAATCATCAGTTTAAGAATCACATAACTGCTAAGGATGGCAATTAACACAAGATAATTAAGCCGTCCAAATTAACCAAACCAAGTTAAAGAACCATAACTGAAATCATCTTGACAAGAGTTAACTCCCAATGAGTACTGAATACGGGAAATATAAATAAACATAAATCTCTGACAAATTCAAATGGAATAGGAAATCGGGCGACACATGCCCTAACTAAGCAAAACTAAAACAAGAATATAATCAATGAAGAGGTCGTCTAAAACAAGTGCCTGCAACTCCCACATAAGCTGCAGCATGTCCAGTCCAAAAAACCTATGCATGACGCCCCTGTGGCTGGGCACCTGTAATACATACATATATATATACAAGAGAAAGAAAAATGACGGTAAACGGGTCAGAGTATGAGTGTAAAAAAGTTTTAAAATAGTTTAGCAAGTATTTAAAATGCTTACCGAATAATGTGACAATCATGTTAGTATGCGACACTCTCTTGAGAATTATCTCCTCTCATCTAGTGTGCACGCCTACCATACTACTAAACTCATAAGTCCATTTAACTAATTTTCCATAAAGTTTTATCCCGAGAACTAATAAGGCTATGATATTTAGTTTAGAAAATCGATCTCTTCAAGATTTCTTACATTACTCAGAACAACTCAGTACCGTTACAAAGTTCCCAAATACTTATTATAAAGTTAGAGACTTTATTCATTTCTTAACTACTTATACACACAGTAGAAAATTTTCATATATACGTATATATATTAGTCACTCAGATAACATATATACTATCGGCACCCCATATAAAATCTATGGTGCTGGCATACTCTACTATCAAGTCCCCGTATCACTCGTACTAAGGAAAATACTAGTTTGGAATCACTCTCGAACTGTATTAACACAATACACACAAAATGGAGTCGAAGCATAGTTTCAAGTCACTAAGAGGTCAACACATACCCCTCATGCCTCTTAGGACCATCTGACTATCATTCTCAGATAGCTTGTACTAAGGAATTCCAAGTTCTAGGGTAAAAGTCAATATCCCCCATAAATGTCCCATCGAGATAAGACTGTCCCGGCGCGACAACCTCCGTGATAGCAAGTAGCGCGGGTATGATTATACACAAGCATAATATAAATATATACACATGCACTCGGTCATATATATAAATATTCTCATTTTTCCGATTAGGTTTGCCCACGGCCCAACAGTAATAATTTTTAACCGTACTTAGTAAAATTTTACCCAATTATCTCGCATAAAGGATTCGTCTCTTTTATTCTTAATTATAATCGTTTCATACTTACTTCTCATATCTCGAAGTATTCTTTCTTACTAAATATAATTTCAGTAGGTACACGCTCTCTAACCTTCTGGTCTAAGTCTTTAGAGAGTCTCTCAATTCCTTAGTGAACGTACACACAATTTCCAATGTGTGACGAAACCTCCCGTTAACCCACAATTTCATCCCATATAAAATTTCACTCAACGGAGTTTACTTAGACCCTACCGGTCCTCTTCATGAACCATTATACTCTTTAAATGATATTCAAGGGTTCCTACGTATTTTAACCGGATTAAACAAAAAGGGGAAAAATAAGCAGTTTTCCAGGAGGGGTCAATCGATCGAGGAAAGGGGTAGATCGATCGATCATTCGATCGATCGACACTTCTGGGTCGATCGATCGATCAAGCAGGTATTCTGAATTCCGCCATTGTTAACTATGGGTTTTCTTCTCCAACCTCAACCAAAACTCCATTAACGATCCCCAAACTCCTAAACAAATTTACTACTGGTCTCATATACCTATATAAATGATTTCCCACGTGAAACATGTACAAATTCATCAAAAGTATTGAATTAAAGGGGTAATTCATCATAATTTTCAAGAACCCTAATTTTACATTAAACTTCCATTCTTCTAATTCTTTTTCTAGATTTCGCACTTCTAAACCAATATAATTTCGTGGGTAATACTCTACATATTTTAAGATTTCCAGAATATATCAAATTCCTCTAAAACATGTGATTTAAATTCCCTAAATCATCAAATTCTTCCATGAAACATATGTGTAACAATCCTATTAAAACATGGGCGAGACATTAACTTAAAAGAATAACAAGATAGATACTTGCCTGGATTCGAATGTCTGATTTGTTGATGATACGGGTATGGCTGCATTCCTCATCTTACGATCTTTGTTTTGGTGGTGGTGGTGGTGGTGGTGGTGGTGCAATCGAATTTGTTATTGGCCTTGAATTTCTTGGAAAACTTTCCCTTCCTTCCTCTCTCTGCCGTTCTATCTTTTTGAGAGTGTTAACCCTAGAAGACTCTTTTAATATCTGATAATAATGTCCCAATTTTCATCATTTAATTAAGGCCAAATTTAGAAATGACTAAATTGCCCCTCCGGGGTGCCGAGTAGGCCTAAAATGCCCCGAGACCCAAACTAAACCCCCAGGTACACTTTTCTTACTATTTCGACCCTTTCGGACATATTGACGCACTCAAAATGACCATACGAGTGACTTATGATTTATTCACTTTTATAATAATAATTTAGTCCCGACACGACGCATGAGCGTCCCGACTTAAATTTCCTTAATTGTCATGTTATTCACTCGTGACCTTTTAATAAATTCAATTTCATATATTACTTTACTCATCTAGTAATATTCAGCAAATTTCCAATAATTACTAACTCTCGTCACGCTAGTAAATATTTTTAAATAAAATTCTGGATTAATATTAAATTAATAACTCAATTAAATTTAATAAATCCCCAATTTTAAAAGCCATAAAAATACGGGGTATTACAGACAACTACTATTGGGCCGAAGACTGCCAGCATAAAGTTCAATATGTCACCGGGAGAGCCGTAACAGTTGTTGAGGTCTCCGAGGAGAGTGATTCCGAAGACTCATTCAACCTACAGATAATGGGGCTGACTCTTTGTATGATTTGTTCAAACACTACATCGTTAGACCCATCCATTCTGATCAAGGCTGCTGACAGACCTCTTCTCAACTGGAATGCTATACTAGTCAATCCTACTGAGATTCAACCCAACCTTATTTTTTACCCTATCTTTTCACCTATTGTTTATTTTTTTCCTAATATCAACGTAACCGAGACCTCCTTTGATGAGGTTCTCAATGCTATTTTTTTCAAAAGTGTAATAAATGAGAATTTTGAGTATCTCTCTGTGCCTTACATTAATTGTCTTGATTCTCATCAAACCCTTGATGAGGATGACTTTGCAAATGAAAATTTCTTAATTGATCTCAATAAGGTTAATAAGAAACAACATAACCGTGTTCAAATTAATGAGCATGAAACTATTATTATCAATCGTAGTTTTAATATCCAACAGCACGAGATTAGGATGGGGTCCACCCTTAATGAACATAAACACGCAATTCAAAGAATTATTAAATGATTTCGTGGATGTATTTGCATGGTCCTACGATGACACACTCGACATCGATCTAGAAATATCTTAATACGAGATACCATCATTCCCAAATTGCAAGTCGGTTAAACAAGAGCTAAGGAAAATATGCACCGAATGGTCACTCAAAGTAAAAAAAGAGGTAGTCAATAAGTTGAACGTAGGCTTCATCCATGTGATTTAATACCTCACATGGCTCACTAACACTATCCCTGTGCCGAAATCAAAAGGAAAAGTTTACATGTGCAACGACTACCGGGACTTGAGCAAAGTATCTCCAAAGGACGATTACCTATTGCTTAACATCAACATTATTGCTTACAACAAAACCAATCAATCCCTCAAGTCATTCGTCGATGGATTCACCGGACACAACCAGATCAAGATGCACGCCGACCATCAGGAGAAAATCATATTCATCACCCCCTAAGGAACATTTTGCTACACTGTCATGCAATTCGGGCTCAAGAACACTGGGGCTACCTACCAAAGGGTTGTCACAACAATCTTGCATGATTTAATACACAAAGAGGTCAAAGTCTACATAAACGATATGATTATTAAGTCTAAGACTTGGGTAGGTCACGTTCCCTCCCTCCGAAAGTTCTTCAAACGACTACTGCGAGACTAAATGCGACTAAACCCATATAAATACATTTTCAGCATCACAGAAGGAAAGATTTTAGGATTCATGGTTAGCGAGAAGAGAAGAGAAGAGAAGCAGACCCTGCCAAGTTTAAAACCATACTTGCAATGCCACCACCACGGACAGAGAAGGAATTCTGGGGATTCCTAAATAAACTTCAGTACATCAGTCGGTTCTTCAGCTAAATGACTCTTATTTACAGGCCCATATTCAAACTACTCTGGAAGGATTCTACTAAAGTCTGGAATGAGGCTTGTTAAGAAACCTTTCATAGAATCAAGTGATACCTTACCCGACCTTTGGTGTTTATGCTCTTGCATCTAGGTCTCCCTCTATTCCTATACTTGACCTTAACGGATACGACGACAGGGGCTTTGCTAGCCCAGTAAATTATAGAATATTGAAAAGAATGGGACATCTACTATGCCAACTGAAAATTAGCCGAGTATAAAGTTAACTACACTATCTTAAAGAAAGCATGTATCGCCCTAGTCTGGGTCACTAAAAAATTATAGTACTATATGCTCACCATCCGTATTAGATTAGGGTCCCGAATGGATCCTATCAAGTACCTACTTGAGAAACTCACACTATCTAGTTGAATGGACCGATGGTTGATACTATTGGTTGAGTTTGATATCGTGTACGTCACATACAAAACCATAAAAGGGAGAGCTATCTCCAACTGCCTTACTGACTACCCTGTGGAAGAAGTCGATGTTTGGGTCTCTGAATTCCCAAATGAATATATTTTCTGCACCTCTCAAGAAGACCTTAGATGGAAAATGTTCTTTGATGGAGCTGCCAACAAGAAAGGATACGGTATTTGGATACTCCTAATTGCCCCTGATGACTCTCACACTCCCATTACCATTAAGCTAGATTTCCCCTGCACCAATAATATGGCCGAATATGAGGCATGCACTGTATGCCTCAAAATCACCCTCAAGAAAGGTATTAAACACCTATATGTCCATGGGGACTCTGTCCTCATCATCGACTAAGTTCTTAGAAAATGGAAAGTCAAAGATGAAAAGATCTTACCTTCCATACCCACCTAGAAGATCTAGCCTCTCAGTTCTAAATTATCACCTTCCACTACCTGCCTCGCATAAAGAATAATTTAGCCGATGCCCTTGCTACCTTAGCCTCCATGGTCGACATGACCGAGGGAATAATAATGTCCCCCTTCCTAATATAAAAATAAGCTATGCCAACCCATTGCTACCATATTGAGCTCGTCACCGAGGAAGATTCTGATATGTCCAAGTTATGGTATTATGATATTTGGCACCTCCTCAAATATGGTCGATACCTCCAAGATGCCGATAAGAAAGACCGTGCGATCCTTCACAAACTGGTTGCCCAATACATCATTTACGAGAAAGCACTGTTTAAAATAAACATCGATGGAACACATTTGCACTGCATTATTGGGGCTGATGTTTAATAAATGATACAGATGATCTACAATGGGGAATGTAGATCCCACATGAATGGTCATATGCCTTTAAAGAAAATCATTCAATAAGGATACTATTGGATTACCAAAGTTCAGGATTGCACCACCTACATTCGAAGATGCCTCAAATGCCAATAGTTTTCCAACCTCTAACACCTACCTCCTCGGGAATTATACAATATGAATTCTCCCTGACTATTCTCTACATGGGGCATTGATATAGGAAAGGTCACACCCAAAGTTTTAAATTGGCATGAGTTCATCCTAGTCATCATTGATTACTTCACTAAATGGGTCGAAGATGAGTCATATACAGTGCCGAATGCCAAGAGTGTGGCCAAGTTTATCAGAAAGAACATCATCTGCCAATACAAGGTTCCCCACGAGCTAGTATCAGATAATGGGTTACACTTCGAAGTCGAGGTCACAAAACTGGTCTATGAGTACTGGATTCAGAGACATAAATCTTCTCCCTACCGACACCAAACTAATGGTGCCATCGAATCCGTCAATATAAACCTCAAAACCATCATCAATAAAATGATCGAGAGTTGTAGAGATTGGGCCGATCGGATGCTTTATGCTATATGGGGCTACCGCACTTCAGTTAGAACATTTACCATGGCTACCCCTTATTCTTTGGTATACGAATGGAAGCAGTCCTACCCATTAAGCTAGAAATACCTTCCCTGTATGTGATGCTCGAGAGCAGAGTTAACGAAGAAGATTGGCATCAAAGACGCTTTGACGAACTAAACTCTTGGATGAAAAGAGGCTGAAGGCTCTATATCATATACAAGGGTGTCATCACCGGATATCATGATCATTTAACAGAAGAGCCAAGGATCGTGATGTCTAGGAAGGAGACCTTTCCATCTAAGAGATCATTGAACCCGTCTAGGACCCCAGAAGGAAATTCAAGCTGAACTAGAGCGACTCCTACATAGTGAAGAAGATCATATTAGGCGGCGCCGCTATGCTCATAGACCTAGATGAAGAAGAGATGGCACGTCCAGTCAATCTGGACCATCTCAAAAAGTTCTACCCTTAATTCGAAATCTCGACGCGCTACGACTCTTCTCATCCCCCTTTTATTCTCTAAAAAAATAAGATCTCTTTATTTCTCCCTACTTAGAACTACGTGGGACCTGATCCTCTCAAAAATATTTTCTTTCAAAATGAAACTCATGAGAATTTTCAAAACCCGCAGAGGTATGTAGGCAACCCATACGCCATACATGGGTCCGGACCCATTCTTCTCACAAAATGCTATTTTTTTTCTAACCTCCAAAAATGGCGGTTCATTTTATCATTTACATGAACAAAAGGATTATGTATGCCTTAGTGATTAGTATAGATAATTTAAATGTAAAACTCATCAAGAGGCACAACAAAATATTTTCAAAATCAATCATAAGCACAAAAAAGTGTACATTTTATACCCCGAATAGACGTATTTTAGTTGCTAATTCTTGGCAAAATTGGTTCTTATATGCGTAAATGTTAATGTGCAGGCTTGATCGTCGTGTGCGGAGTTCAAACGCTTATTTCAAGGCAAATATGCGATTAATGGAGCTAAATCACCATTCTTGTAGCCTTACCCGAGCCTAAACCTACACCGAACCCCATGTGTGTTTAGTTTATGCCTTTTAGATTTTTTTTAGATTTTTAGTTTGAGCCGTTTTTATTTTTAGGATTTATTTTAGATTTATTTAGAATTTTCTAGAATTTATTTTCTATTTCTATTTCTATTTCTTTTTTATTTTTATTTGTTTTTAATTTTAGTCTTTATTATTAGTTTTACTATATTTTATATTTTTAGGACTTTAGGTTTTATTTTTACTTCTTTTGCAGTTTTTATTTTTTTTGAGTTTTATTTTTAATAGATTTTATTTATTTTTAGAGGATTTATTTTTTTATGTTTTATTTTTGTGCGTCGAGTATTTGTTTTCCTTTATTTTTGTTTGTTTTTAGTTTTAGTTAGTTTTTATTATTATTATTATTATTATTATTATTATTATTATTATTATTATTATTATTATTATTATTATTATTATTATTTATTTTATTTTATTTTATTTTATTAGAGTCGTTATTTTATATTTAGATTAGGATTTTATTTTTATTGATTTTAATTTTTTTAGGTAGTTTTTATTTTATTTAGGTGTCTAAATTATATACACACACACACACACATTATCCCATACACTCGCTCACAACCAAATAACTCACGCACACCAAATCACCCTTATCCACTATTCACCTTCTTCCCCAACAACGTACCACACTCTCTCTCATCCGCCATTAACAAAATCAACCAACACCTCCATAACCTACAATACCCATTTTCCATTCCTATCCCACTCACCAACTCGAAATCAAACCCATTTCGTGTTCTACCCATCTCAACCAACCAAACCGTAAACCCGCGCCCATACAACCCGGAACAACCCTGCCTCGACCACATCCAACCAAAGCCGGGCATACCCCTTTAACCCGCTGCCTACCCATGGTTTACCCCGACCATACCCATGGGTGATCCCAACCCGGATGGATAACACCTGCTACCCATTTCCAACCCAGTGATCAAACCCCGACAGCACCCTAAACCCGCAACCATTACCATCGCCTAAATTCGCAACCCCATATCGAGACATCTCTTACCCATTATACCCGAGTTATAGTTGAAGACCCATTTTCCAAGACAAAATCGTGTCCCTACCTGCATAAAAGTCAAGACCAAAAACCAAATGACCCCCACATGTGTCTTAAACCAACTTTAGCCCCTTTTCCAAAAATACCCCAACACTTCTCCACATGTTTTCATCCATTTAAGTCCAAAATACCCTTATTCCCTCACCCATGCTCCTCGCACCATTTTCATGCACACTAAAATATAAACTCTCCAATTTATCCCTAGCCTCCATGTGCACCATATAAATTGAAGACTTGGGGCCATTTTCAAGGGGATCTCCAAATTAGTTTTTAAGCTTTGTGTGATAAGATTCTCCCCACTCCTCTATAGAGAGTATTTGCATTTTTAGCAAATATCCCAATATAGAGGTGTGTGGTGAAATTTATCTCTAGGTTGAATTCTACTCCACACCTCTATAGTAAGTATTTGCATTTTTAGCAAATATTTCAAAATAGAGTGGCGTGGTTGAATTTATCCCTCTAAGATGTAAATTTTAATCCATTCCTTTATGACGAGTATTTGCATTTTTAGCAAATTTTCCAACATAAAGTGATGATGTAGAATTTATATCCTTGGATGAGTTCTAATGTACAATTTTATAATGATAGGATTTGTATTTTTAGCAAATCTCTTTCATTATTTAAGTGTCCAATATGAATTCATCCATTATCCATTGCATATATTATAGTTTAGTTGTATTTCTTTTTATTTGTAGTTTTTATTTTAGAATCAATAAATACATTTGTGAGATAATTTTGGGATTGTAATTGAAGACTCCATTCCAATTCAAGGCATAAATGGGTTTGATCCATTCCTCTCTTATTACTTTTATTTTAATCATCACACGCTTTCATTTGTTTATCTTATATTTTTGGATGATGATTATTGAGGGCTAATCTCCCATTCATGGGATGAATTTTGAAGCCCTCATGAGTCCAATTTAGCTAGTTTACTTCTTAGCACAATTTTGTTATCTCACTTTTCTTAAATTAACTTTTACATCTTAGTTAGTACTTTAAAAATTAGTATAGTTAGTTAATTAATAATCCCTTGAAAAATCCATAAAAAAATATAAAAATCATAAAAAATAATAAAATGCAAATGAATTTACACATGTCTTCACTTATTTTGTGTTTCATCCTTAGAGTTGGATTGATACTCCCTTACTTACCCTATATATATATTTTGAGTTTATTTGTAGGTTTAAGGGAATTTTCATGGAAAAGGAATTGCAACATCGACAAAAATACAAGAGACGCAATTTTTTTTAATCAATCAACTTTAATTTTTAATTAGGGATAATGGTTATATTACACAAAGTATCAACAGAGAGAGTCGAACTAACCACCCTCCCTGATAACCAAATTGTTTTGAACAAGCTTAAATCCTAACCAACATACACAAAATTACCTCCAAAATCACAAATACAAAAACATCCCAATAATCATAGTTTCGCACAAGCTCTCCCCCAGCTTCACAAAATCCTATCCACAACTGCCCGAGGACCAAACCTCATCGTTATAATCCCTCGGAGGTCCCTAGATTTCCCCTGCCTGGTTAATATTCCGAATACTCTCCATGGAACAGTACGCTTGGAACAGTCTGAAAAAACCACTAGCCCCTTCCACGGTGTCAAGAAGAACAAATCACCTCTGTCCAGTCTCTTCCACCAGGATTTTCTCTACTATTCATTTCCACAACCACTTTAAATAGTCCCCGGACACATGCCAGACCCTTCCTACAGATTGAGATGGATCGGTAGATGGTCAATGACTCTCCCACAAAGAATCCAATATCACGCGTCGAGATTCAGTCAGGTCCTCCACCAAAAAGAAGTCTAAAGTGCGAGGAGGCACTATTTGCTCCCACCCAACTTGGCGTAGAAGTCGCCAAGGAAAATATAACGAAGTCTTCCACAGGCCAACCAACTACTCATATCAATACTCTCCTAACTATAGAATAAGTTACAATTATCCTCATAATGGAACCGACCAATGAAGGCATCGAGATCCATCTCCACAAACCAATTAACCCAGTTCTCTACAGATTGGACGAAATTAAAAAAGTACCGAGCAAAAAAATTCGACACACCCACTAAGGGGTACTCAGGAGGAACTTCCAAATGGAACCTCTCAGCAAGCCACATAAACAACATCACCGGGATCCCCCTCGAAAAATTAGAGCGACCTTCTCTCCAAGCATCAAGACCACTCAGAGTCGCATGACTACTACGGTAAGGCATCCTCACTGTTTTCGTATATAACTAAGGCTCCACCATTAAGTCACCCATCACCAGCAAAAGCCTCAAAGTAAGGCCAAGGCAATAAATTTGACATATCCCGCGTTATTAAAATACCTCAAGCGCAAGGAGTGCATAACATCCCGAAGGGAAGTCATCCCCCTAGTAACCAACAGTCAAGCTGCCGAAGGGAAAACATAAAGTAACTCCGTTAATAATGCCCGAGGAGAATGAGAAAATTTGGGCATAGCTGTCGCTACACTGGGATTGATTCCCAACATGGGCTAGAATTCTTCATAAGCCGGACATACCTAATCTAGGCTTCGGTGTACCAAACTGTACCACCACCACTAATATATTCCATTCATTTGCTCGATCACGCCACAGAGAGACTCGACGTAGGTTGAAAGCCTAGTAATCCACCTTATACAAACACATTGCCTCTAGGCCATCAAGGTAGGAGGAAAATTCGGCATGCACCAGAAGGGCCATTTGGGAATAATAAAGCATAAAGCAAGAAACAAGAAGCAAGAAGAAAAAAGTGGGTATGGGTGGAAGAATCACATTCATTACCTCTCCTTTTATACACAAAAGACTTGGCAAAAGACAAAGGATTTGAAATTCTGAGTAAATTTCAATCCCCAAAAGAGTGTAGGAAAGTTCAATAAAAGTCTTAGAGTGATTTGACTTGACCCATATTCTGATAGGCAGGACAAGGGGTATGCCGATTGGCAACCCCCTTATTTTGGAAAATTCCATCTTTCCTCTTTTGTAAAAATCCAATTCTAAAAAAAAATCTTATTTTGAAAACCCCACGGTAATTTTTTCTTAATTATCCATTTTTACTTCCAAAATAAATCTTTTCCCTAAGTTAATTTACTCTTTTTTTCCTGAATAAATAAATATCCTGTCATTTTTGCAGTCTCAACAGAAAATTAAAGTGCATATAGAATAAGTCACTAAAGCAAGAAAAATAAAAATACATCTCCTTCATATATATATTTTTATTGCATGATTATATCTTTGCAGGTAAATGAAGAAAAAAAATACAATAAATGGGATTCCACCTGAACCAACAAATCTCTCTCTTTCAAAACCCTCACCCTCTGCGACGAATGCGCTTTTCCTGGCGACGAGCGGTGGAAACTCCACTCCCAGAACCCCATTCCTCATCCGAGGAGGTAGACATAACCAAGTAAGAAGGAACAAAATCCCTGATGTAAGCAGAAGCAGATGCAACCCAGTAAAGAGCGAAGGGCCAATTCGTCAGTAAAGAGCAAAGAAAGAATCAAAAGAGACAAGAAAAGGGAAGAAGAGGAAGAATATACCTCAGGATGAAGGGAATCATCTGTAAGCCCCATCAACCCAAGTGCCAACACATTAGGACAATGCGATGTGCCCAGTGACCCCTAGCTACTCAATAAAAAATTATAAGAAGGTGGAGTAACCTGAATAATAGGAGCCTCCTCTGCTGCTACCTCCGTCACTGATAAACCACCACCACCCGTACTGTGGGTAGATCCCACCAGCCTTTTAGTACCCCTACCCAAAGTCATAGGAGGTGGAGGCATGTTCTCCACATCATAAATGCAAGGGGCATCAACCAGCTCATCACGAAATCCAAGTAATCATAACTCGCCACCGTGTTCGTATAGAGCGTATTGGGTTGTCGACCAATGCTGCTGCCTGGGCCTCATCAAACATCTCCCCCACTCGCCTCAGGTACATCAGGGGCATTGATTATGGGACTACCACATCATCCACCATAGTACCAGTCATACCCAAACTCGTGCGCATCAATCGCCACATCTGCGCGTGCATACCCGTCACCCCTGTATCCCTAGGAGTCGTCCACTAAGGGTAAAAAGTCACTTGTAATCCAAGAAAGAGAATCAATATCCATGAAAGAAATAAAATTATAAGAAACGTGAAATAACCCGATCACTCGTCAAGGCATTCAAAATCTGTCGTATCGCCGTTAAGGATAAAGACTAGTCCTATCACTGGTTGGACTTCCGCCATTGATAGATTCGATTGAAGTCCCCCAAATCCTCGTCCTTCAAAGATAACAACCTCACATTATTCCCAATCACCTCGTAAGACCACATCTGCAAAAGAGAAGAATCAACAAAGAAGAAACTTAAGAAGAATACAAGGAAATACATAAAAAGAAAATAAGTCCAAAGTTACCTTCAAAAGGTACTTGGCCCCTGTAAAGGTCTGCCCACAACACCGGTTAAAATAATCCAAAGAAGAACAAAGGGACGTCAAATTCAAGCTCCCCCAATCATAAAACTAGACGTAAAAAATTATCCTAAAAAATAATAAAAACCAGAGATGAGCTACGTTTCCACTACAAATCTGCCAAGAAAAAGAAAAATGAATGATCGGGCCATATGTTTCACCTGCCACTCGTTAATCATGTCTAATCTCCTACTCAAAAGCACCTTTCGAAGATCAGAGATGTAGATAGAATCCCCAAAAATGATCCTACCCACATCCCCCAGTGCTACCTGAACCGCCTCCAATGTTACCCTCACTGTGTGATCCACCTTTATCTCAACACCCTCACAGTTTCTAAACATCAATGGGAGTAACAGTCATCTCCCCGAAGCCTAAATGGAAGGTATGGGTAGTTTCCCACCATATCTCTCCCAAATCACACAACATCGCAGTAGAATGCGGTGTCTCATCCAAAACCCATGCCAGACGTCCAAAACTAGTTGAAGAAACCATCTAGTACACCATCGTCGGGAGTTGTTCCCAAACATCTTTCAAACCAGCCGTTCCCCAAGAACTCATGCTCAAAGAAGTTATATCAATCTACTAAAGTAAAAGAATAAAAGACCTTTCATCAACACAAAGAAAAAAGAGAAAAATGAAATGAAATACTAAAAGTCACCTTACTTACATAGACACTAGGGCGCTTCATCTTAGACGAACGATTGTGTGCATGATCATGCAAAAGTAAGCGCTCATCACCTACTGTCTCAAAAAGATCGAAGGCATTCTCCTTGCCTAAGGCAAAGGGCACCCTAGACTGCTACTCCAGGCCAGCCCAATCATCAACTCCCAGCCACTCCACATTGTAATCCTCGTTAGAAGAACCCACCATTTGAAGTATTAAAAGGAAAAGGACCTAGCAATAGTTTTTAAAGAAAGAAATCAGAAGATTCAAGCTCTTGAAGGTGTGAAAAATATAGAGGGATCGCTCCCTTTTATAGGTACTAAGTGTCCTATATATCGACAAACCCCTGTATATACTGATCGGCACTTGCGTATTCCTCTTCCCAAGAAAGCCCAGGAGTCTGTGCCATTACCGAATGATAACCCTTCCAGCCTACCTATCGGCACCCCTTGTAAATTTTGTACAAAAATGCCAGAAAAATATTGGGACATTTCTTTATAAAGAAAACTATTTTTCAGAGCAGTAAGCCCCCTTACAAGCCCTTAAAACCCCCAGCAGGATTAATCTTCCAGTATTGCATCAGTATGCAAGTCTACTACCATTCCCCAGTGAAATCTCAATCTCAAATCAAACACTTCCCCAGCAGAATTGCAAAATAATACCTTCCCAGTTCCCCAGTAAAATCTCCAATCTAAACCAGTCGCCGAGCGGAAATTCAAAATATGCTTGTATCAAAATCCTTCTTGGTTTCCCCATCGAGGTTATACCTCTCTAAAATTACAAGTTCCCAGGAGAGTAACTCCTCATACAAACCTAAGTCCTCAGAATTAACCTTGACTTGCAGAATCGATCTTTATAATCCCAGGTCCTTAGAATTGACCTCAACTCTCAAAATTGGTACTCAGAATTGATCTCGACCCACACAATCGGTCTCTATAACTTTAGGTCCTCAAAATTGACCTCGACCTGTAGAATCGATCCCATCAATTTTAGGTCCTCAGAATTGACCCCGACCCTCAGAACTAGTCATCACAACTTTAGGTGCTCAGAACTGACTTCGACCCCCAAATCGACTATCACTAGCATAATCTTAGGTCCTTAGAAATGACCTTGACCCTTAAACTGGTCACCCTTGTCCATTTGGTCTGTAGAATTGACCTTAAATAACCTCTCTCCCAACGTCAATGTGGCATCTATTTGACGACCTTCACTCATTCCAAGATCACTCACCGAGGGGCTCTGTAGACCTCACATTCTAGGACTCCCTTGAGCATCTCCTTAGGACTCTAGCACTTCTTCCTTCACCATAAACCCCGGGTCATACTCTCGAAACCCTTTTAACCTTAGTCAACTCTATGAACTGAGCGAATCTTTTTGAAACATCGAAGGCCCCTGCATAACCTTTATAATAGTTCATCCCATGCGCCAATCGACTTTTCAGTTTGGATGAATGATTCGTTTCCCTCTTGTCCAAATGATCGATGAGCACTTTTGAGCTCCATTTGTACATAGTTAATCCCTAAACCCGGGAGCGGCCCAATGAATCCTTAAAGGGTTCTGAATAAGCTTTTGAATAGTTCGTCCTGTGTGCAATTGAGACTTATGAATTGCATTTTATGACCTTTTTCTAAAAAATGTGTAGCGGAATGCCGAATGGCAAACCTTCTGGGGTTTCCTACCGATAAGAAGAACAAGGACAATGCCGATTGGCACCCCCTTAACCCTATATAATGAGAACATGATCTCACTTCGAAAAGGACCTTAGAAACATCCCTCTTAGTGATCTCAACAACATTTTCTCAAAGTTAGTGTGTTTTCCAACTTGAAACCTCTCCCCCACATTCCATTTCCATCATTTCCTTACTCAATATGTCAAATTACCTTCCCTCTCCTCCTACCACCTTCATTCGCTTTCAAGAGCATCCCTTCAACGTTCGAGATCAAATTCAAGGTTTCAAAAGAAAGTCCAAACCTTTCACTCTCTCTTTAAATTCTCTTATCTTCGCATTAGTTGCTTGATTCTTATTTTAGCATTTCATTTATATTAGATCGCACACATTAATATCCAAATTTTATATTTGTAGTATTGCACACACTATGTTTTTTATAGGAAAACCCAAAAATAAGAAAAAGAGAGCTTGCTTGTAAATTCAAAATGGGGATTTCTCCCTCCATTTTCTCACATTAAAACATCCATTTCCACGATTGGATTTATGGGATAAACCCACGCTGGGTTATATGCGAACTACATGGACTTTGATGCCTTTTTAGACTACGTAGGCATCTCGGGTAAAATTTGAGATTCGAGTCCTCATCTATTTTTGTTCATATATTATTTTCATGTCATATATTTATGATTACTGCTTGCGTCTTGTACAACCTACACCATCATCTTCCTATAAACGATTGGTGATTCGAAAAATGCACAAATAATATTTTAATTACTATTTTGGGAACACTCCTAAGGATGACCTCACTCTGCCTTTATCCATGATGAGAGTCGAGTAATTCCACTCTCCATTTATATATACACGCACACACTTTGCGGAGTTATTAAGGAAAATAATAACACATGCTCATGAGAGATCAAAAGGGAGAGATGGTGCCTAACACCTTCCTATTTCGTAACTTAGTCCCCGAATCCTTGAACTATTGGTTTTGCAAGCATCAATTTGTCCTTGATGTCGTTATCTCGAGGCAATTACATTTCTTTTGCCTGTTTTGTGAAAAATAGGTTGGTGACTCTATCTTTATACATCACCCCAATTGATGACGTTCGAAGTGGCCCCCCGAGTAAAAGTGAGAGACCCCATGCACGTGTGTGCCAATTCTAGGAGGGTTGGACACTTAATGTAACCCGGAGTAGAGAACTCATCAATGACTTCATTTATAAATGGTATGTGAGCAACATGATAATCTGCATTTTCTACATGCAAGTCCCTTTATATACATGCACCTTGATTAGGTTGAGGAGCAACATGAATAGTCCCATTGGAATGAAACCCAAGAGGATCAATGATGTTATCATAGGCATATGGAATTCCTTCAGGTATCCTATATTCCAAAAGACCTTCCAAAATTCCTTCGTCAATGAGTGTGTCTCGATAATACAAATTATTAACTTCAACTAAACCAAAGCTTGGCGAGAAAATTCACGTCGAACTCGAAATTCCTTGTTGTCATGTGCTTCTATTCTATTTACAATTAGTATTGAAAATAAATCTATCGGCTTAAGTAGAAAAACATTAGCTATTGAATTCACATCTTACACAAAGTTAATCACATTACCACTATACTTGTATTGTTAGCCTTTAACACAATAAAAAACATCATCTGGCGCAAATAAGAAATAAAAATTTGCATCAAATTTATTAGGCATAACAACTAAAGAGGAACCACACCAGGATCCATTAAATATTCCGCACATAACTTTTGTGGGTGTTTCTTGGATCGCATCCCCGTTGAACACTACCTGCATACACCTATAAAAATTTTAATGTAAGGTAAAGATGTATTCCATTGTGGATACATTATCCAAATTGTTACTTGATAATATATTCTGCAACGTTATGCATTGGATTGCATAAAAAAGGGAGTTGCAGGAATTAGATGACTAGTGGAAGTAATAGTAATGTTAATGTTACATTAGTACGAGGTTGGTTGCTCGTACGGTGTTCACGTATATGCCTTATACGGATAATATTTAATGTTATCTACATATTTAGTTTCTCAATTGTCTTTACTTCACGAGCTCTTTTTCGGTTAGTGGTATTTTAATCTTGATCTACTTGACGCTGGGTCCTAGTTTGACCTTCACGATATCGTTTTTGATGTACAGTACTCGAAGTGCGATCAACAACTCGCTGTTCACTTATTTGCCCTATATGTGCCCTTTTTTGAGATGCGGTATTTATTGACCGCTAAATATCTTATTCCACATGTGTTTGCATTACCTAGGTCTTCTTTTGGTGGTAAGTATCAATTACTTGAGTGTCAAGTCACTTATTACCCCCAAGTAAAGGATGGAGCGAACCAAATTGGAATTTTCTTTGAGTGATATTAAACACAATGAGGGAGGAAAAAGTAGTACGTCAAGAATAACTTAAATGTATTCCAGTACTTGCTTGTGATATAACCAATGAACCAAATCACATATAGATTTGATCTCCTTTTAGCACAATAAGTGAGGAGAAGAAACTATAACGAATACGATTTGCAAGCGTCCTAGTAGTTACATTTAATTTATGTATTGAACCAACATGGGTATGATTAAGATATCCAACTGGAACAATGATAGTGTTTAATATAGTGCATCCAGAAGAGGACCACGTAACCCTCTGGTAACAGGATCATCTTGTCCTTAATTATGGGTAGGTAGCTTATCATTTGACAGGAGCACTGAAATCTCAAAACTACTAACACTGATATTTTCTTTTTGTTGTTTGTGACGAGTATAAACTTATCATACGTGGGAAACATTATGCATAAATGACCTACACATTAAGTATGAATTGTTAGTTAAGGCATATGAAGAGAAACTTTAAATTATATATATATATATATATATATATATATATATATATATATATATTATAATTTTGGAAAAAAGAAGGAAAAAGAAAAACAAATGTAGGTGCATTTGAGTGAACATTTTAGTATCTGTACACATGCATCTATACATATGTAGTGAAGATTATGGTAAACATTAACATATATTGCAATCCATGGATTTATAATTCAGTACCAAATATATATTTGATATGCAGTGAATGTACATATGCAGTGAAGATTATGGTAAACATTAGCATCCATAGATTTATGGTACACATTAGCATACATTAGTATACACGTATTTAAAATTCACTACCAAATAACATACACAAAATTTATATGCAATGAAGAGTATATTGTGACACCCCGCCTAATTAAATACCGAGCGATCACTCCTTTATTAAATTAAAATCAAGGTGAACAGTTGGTTCATTCTTAGCATCACTGTCGAAAATACTTTTCCAATTTAAACACCCTAAATAATTAAGCTAAGTGTCAAAACCATTCTAGACTTTAATTTCCAAATTTTATTTTATATAAACCAACATTTAAAACTTTGCATAATTCACAATTTAATAGTCACACCACAACTATCCTGGAACATACAATCCAAATAATCAAACATTCAACTAATTGAGTCCAACATTTAATACTTTAAATGAAAACATCCTAGTAATGATAAATCCCAAAGTGCAAGTAGTGGAAATAAATAGATTACAATATCCAATAAATCAACTGAAAAATGTATAGGGCGACACGAGCCCAACTGAAATAAATAGTGCTAAGAGTGGAATCAAATGAATGAGGTCGTCTGAGCAAGAGGCCTGCAACTCCCACCTAAGCTGCAGCACGTTCCTTCCAAAGGTTCCTATGCAAGACGCCCCTGTGGCTGGGCACTTGTAATATATACATATATATACAAGAGAGAGAGGAGAAATAGAGACGGGTCAGAGCCCGATAGTGTAAATGATTTAAAATTTGTTTAACAAGTATTTAAAATGTTTACAGGCCAATGCAACAACATATTAGTGCGACACTCTCTTGAGAAATTCTCACCTCTCTTCTAATGTGCACACCTATCGTACTAACCTTCCCAACGGTTTAACTCATCTTATCTTAGGTTACTCGTAAGGTTTAAACTAAACAATTCAACTGTTTAAGAAGTAAATTTCATTTAGTGACAAAGCTCTCATTTTTGACTTTATTTATTAATAAAGTTTTCCAGAAATATACTATACTTTCGAAATAGGTATTTCTCAATTGAAATCATTCTTCATCTCTTACTTACCATAAACACAGTAGGAAATTCTAAATTTCAGAAATTCATATATATATTAAATACTCGCATAATATATATATTCTATCAGCACCCCACATAAAAATTATGGTGCGGGCATACTCTGCTATCCAATCCCCGTATCACTCGTCCTAAGGGAAATACAAGTTCGGAATCACTCTCGAACTGTATTAATACATAGACAAACAATATTGAGGCGAAGCATAGATTCCAAGTCTCTAAGAGGTCAGTACATACCCTCACGTCTCTTAGGACCGTCTGACCATCGATCAGATAGCCTGTACCAAGGATATCTATCTTCTAGGGTATGAGTCAATATCCCCCATAAAGGTCCCATCGAGATAAGACTGTCCCAGCACGGTAACCTCGGGGATAGCAAGTAGCGCGGACATGATTTTCACACGCATATAGTATATGCATAAACACAGTCATATAAATATACTACTTTTACCATATCAAATTTAGGTTCATCTCATAACCCATAATTATAACATTTATCCTTATTTCTCATTATTTAGTCATCACTTATAATGGTTTGTCTCTTACTTTAATTTGAGGGATTAATCCAACTCACTACGTAACACTCATGGACTCTATCCTCCCAAGTGTAGAATTTCAGTAGGTACTCATCTAATTTCCAACGTAACTATTTTTACGCGTCTCTCCCTTTAATGCATAATTTCATCGTCCCTTATATGTAAATATCCCAAAAATGTACATCTCGTCTTAACTTAAAGGTCTCATAATTATTAATAAGTCCTACTGGTCTCCTTTACCTTCCAAATTATTTTAATAAGGATGTCCAAATACTTTTACTCATTTAATTTGAATTTAACTATTTACAAAGGGGAAATGTGAGTCTGCCAGAAGGGGTCGATCGATTGATGGTAGGGGCTCGATCGATCGAAGCGTCGATTGATCGACACTCCTGGTTCGATCTATCGATCAAACAGGTATACGAATTCTGCAGATTAACAGTTACTGGTTTCATAATCTAACCTCAATCAAATCCAGATTTTTCACTCCCAAACTCCCTAAAATTCGTACTATAATCAGTATACACCCATATTATACATCTTCAACGTAAAGCATGCAATTTTCCATCAATAACCATAGATTAATAGGCCAAAACTCATATAAATATCAAGAACCCTAGAATTTCTTAAACATGGTTCTAATCAGTCTTTTTCCAGAAATTTCTACTCCTAATTCATCATAACTTCATGGTTAAGCCTCTACATGTGAAGGGGTTTCCAGATTATCATTCAAATCATTACTACATGCGATTTTCCTATCTCCAACATTGATTCTCTTCTACCAAACTCATCCTAATCACCCTAGACTAACATAAACGATGCATTAACAAAAATAAGCAAGATAAATACTTGCCTGGAAATTTCAAAGTTCCGATTTGATGACGAATTTGGTGTGGTTGCGTTCCCCGTCGCGCGATCTACGCGTTGGTGGTGGTGGCGGTGCAACCGGATGAATTTTGGGCCTTGGATTGCTTGGAAAGCTTTCTCCTTCCCTCTCCTATGGCCGTTCTAAAGTTTTGAGTATGCTAACCCTAAAGGACTATTCCAAATGGCTAATATAGCCTAATAATTTTCGTGGGTTTAATTACCCAAAAATGCAAAATGTCCAAAATGCCCTCCCGGGGTGTTAAATAGGCCTAAAAATGCCCCGAGACCCAAACTAAACCCCCGGGTATAATTTTCTGACTATCTCGACCCTTCCGGACACTTTGGCTCACTCAAAACGACCATACGAGTAACTTATAATTTATTCACTTTATTAATCAATATTTAGTCCTGACCCGACACGGGCGCGTCCCGACTCAATTTCCAAAATTATCATTTTATTCACTCTTGACATTTAATAGAACCAATATTATATTACTTTACTCATTAGTAATATTCAACAACAAGTTTCCCATAATTACTAAGTCACATCACGTTAATAATTATAAAGTGATTAATTTCCGGATTTATATTAAATTAGTAACTCACATTAAATTTAATAAATCCCCAAATTAATATAGTATAAAAATACGGGGTATTACATATATATGGTTCGAACATTACAATTTTTTTTTCACGACAAAATATGAGATTTATCGAAGATAAAGTGAATAGACCTCTCTAGATGGCTTACAAAAGATAATAAGACTAGCTATACATCAAATTTCTAGAAGATTGTGAATTTAGAACATTTATCTTAATAGCTTTACTGATGATTCTAGATATATCTTCTAACTTAGAAAAAATAAGATAATAGAGCTGCTACTTTGTTGAGTTCTCTTAAATAGAACTTGATTGAGACGAGAAGATGATGAGAGAGAACCTTAATATCTTTAAATCCCCGCTTATATTTCCATGGGAGGATTATTTTCTTTGAAGAAAGTCCATTGAAAATAATTTTAGAATCAATTTTAATTTCAACTTGAAGCTGATTTTTTTCTATACAAAACTTGAGACTATTTTTGAAGACTCGAATATGAGCTTATATTCTTGAATTTTGATTATCATAAGAAGAAGTATCCCATAAAAATCTGCCCGAGTCATTTCTTATAATGGAACCTGCTCTAGAACATATATTATTATCCATCATACCTGCACAATTGATTTTTATCATCCCCGGTGATGGAAATTCCTAGTGCTTACAGCCTTTAAATCGGTCAAGAGGCAACTTTAGATTAATGTTGAACATTACTAAAATTTTCTTGATTGAATTATTTTTCTCCACCTTTCAAATTAATTTTATGACTAAAATCAGAAATTCTAAGAATCACATTCTCAATAATGTTGAAATGTTTCATTGGTTTAACTTCAAAAGCTGCCTAATTCCTATTTAGCCAAATTTCCCAAATTATAGATAGATGAACAAGTTTGAAGAACCATTTAGATAACTTAGAGCTAGCTGATTGTAGCCATCATTTGATAATAGATCCATGAATTAATGAAGACACTGATTGATTCCCATAATACTATTAAAATTATTCCACACTAGAGAAACCACTGGACCTGTTATGTTTAAATGAAGTTATGATTCTGTGGAGTTAAGACAACAGTGACACCTTGAAGCAAGTCTAATACCAACTGAATGCACTCTTTATTCAATAGGAACATATCGAGATAAAACTTTCTAGCCAAAAACTGAGATGTTAGGGGGGATTTTAGGGTGCTAAAGAGAATTAAAAGCCAAATAAGATAGTTTAGAATTTCTTGACAGCTCATATGTTGAGTGAGAAGAGAACCGCCCATAGAAATTAGGCTTCCAGACCAAATCATTTGAAATCCAAGTAGAGTTTTCATCCATAACATCCCAAGTTGATTGAATCCTCTTGAAACATTTAAATTCATTTGAACCGTCTAAATTTGAGTACTTTTACGTGCGTAAATTGTGCGCATAAACTTCTGTCAACTTTATAATTCCAAGCTAACTTGAGATTGGCTACTTTCATAACTGCTTCCAGTTTGCTTATACCTAGTGCGCCTTCTTGTTTAGGAAAACATATTGAATCCCATTTTAGCCAATGAATTTTTTTCCACAATCTATGTTTACCTCACCAAAAAAGGAACTAAACAATTGATTAATTTATTTCAAAATTAGTTTAAGAGGATTTAACACCAACAATGTGTATAAAGGCATATAAGACATAATTGATTGAATAAGAGTAACTCTACCTCCCATGGTCAAGAACTTGGATTTCTAACTAAGAATCTTAGAAGGTATAGATTGAGCAAGATAATCAAAATAGGAAGCTTTATATCAACCTTTCTTAAACCTGAGAAAAAAATAATTCCACTCTCTCAGGGGAATTAACCACCCATATTCTCATCGTCATAATCCCCTTATCTTGTTAAAGTGTAGCAATCCATTTCCCCCTTTCTTAAGTGCACAAAATCTTGTAAAGGAATTCCACTATCCTTAATTTCCATCACCATACATAACTTAGTAGTTTAAAACCCAAATATTTAACAGGCGTCTCAAAACTCAAATTCTTTATTATATCCAAAATGACCTCAACGTGAAACACATTCACTACTTATGCTTGTGAAAATATCTAAATTATAGACCTTACCCCAAACACAATAACTCCCATAATCATCCTCACAGTTTTAGCAAACGCCTTTTTTCAACCACCCGTTCTATCCATGACCACTAATTCGCAATTGTTTTCATTCTCATTCTCTTCGAGTCACGTAAAATCCCAAATAGAAATGAAAGATGTCTACAGGCGCACCATCGCTACACAAGAGTACAAAACCCTATGACTGAGTCTAAACACATCAAAGAATGCTCAATAGAAAACGAAATGTATGAAATACAGATCCCGAAGACACTAAAACTAGGATCCTTTGATACCAACTATAACACCCATTATTTTTCAAGCCCAGTTGATTAAGCTGGATGCCGAATGCAAAATAAATGGAATGCTAACATTTTATATCATTCTCAGCCTTAACGTAAACATAAAAATGACAATAAATAAAAACCATCCATAATGTAAAACTTAATAAAAGTTGGCACTAAGAATAACTGAATCGGGATAAAACTAAAACTCAAATAAATCTTAATTCACCATAATAACAATCTTTTTTATACTAATCTCAACTGTAAATAGAACATACAACTGTAGTCACCTCTAACTAAAACTCATGAATACATGTGACTACTAAAATTAAACAACACTCCTAATCTAAGGATGATAACTGAATCTTCAACCCCTCCAAGTTTGACTGATCATCCCTACTAATCCTGTATATAACAATAATAATACCTATTTGGGAAAAAAGGTTTATAGATTTGGTCTAGCGCCCTAAAATTGAAAGAAATATCTTACGGTATCAAAACATTAGTAATCGTGTGACTCATTTACGATAAACATGCCATCCCATCGACACTCACATGCAAGAGATACCCCACTCCTCATCATAAGCAAAGTACTACATGAGTGTCGCAACCCTTACTAAGAAGTATCTATCACTAGATAAGCAAGTACTATCTCATAACGAAATACTAACATGGGATGCAACTAAACTACACATGTATAGACTCCAACCCATTTACCATCTTTTACTTATTTAGGTACACATGATCTCATACTGTAACATTATCCCTTGTTTAATATATTTTATTTAAGCGTGCCCATAACCGAACTATAACGTTTGTACACAATACGGTCACGAACAAACCCCCGCTCGTGTCATCCGTAAGATAATGTATACACAATATTATATCAAAACACATGATCATAGGTTTGTCAAACAAGATTTCCATCACCAGACTAATGTCAGATATCAATATAAGTTTCATAATAACTACGCAAAGGCATCTACCCTAGGTACCTTCTTGTGCTTCTATCGATAAATTCAAAGGATTCCCTTACCTAACGGACTTGAAATATACACACATAAATGAGAACGTGGAATCACTATGTGAACACTCATTTGATGGATCGAATCATCTCCCTCTCTCATCACGAAGCATAAATCGACTGAACTATGATCTAAATGTGCCAATACGCAGTAATATCATCGATTAATTCACCTTATGGATCTATTCACCTGCATATCACATCACAAACGTGTGATCACAACACATAGACCTCCACAAAGTCTTGCGTCATCTTCCAGGCATGCGTTACATGGTCACAACCACTTGAATCCATAATCCCGACCGATAGATTCACCATGAGTAACTAGAATGTTCACCTAATCAATCAATCAATTTATATATTTTGTGCGTGTATATATAAATATACACACGCAACACTCACACACACATAGAGGATAGACTGTACTCTCAAACACACACACACACACATATATCACCCTAATTCGCAAACACTGGATTTTCCATTACCGTCTTAGGTTTATTAGCTCTCAAACCTTATTGAATCATAATTTTACCACATGACGTTTACACACAATAAAATAGGCTAACACATACCTCTTGGGCATACCCATTTCGTCTTAGTCCCCAATGTCGGATTGTCCTAACTACAGTATGGTTTATTCCACTCGAAACCTATATCAACATATTATCTCCTTATTCTCTAGTTAATTATCATCTTAAATTGTAAAGTAAATGCATGTGATTTACTCTATAATTAGTTATGCAGTTAACATCGAAATCTATCATTTATTGCCCCAAGCTATCGTTGGCAGCGCACCTCATTTTAACGACCCTCAACCTTGTTTGAACAAACTTACACATCTCATTCGAATGATCCTAGTACCTCGTTCGAACAAAATGATCCATATCATTCGAACGAGAAAAAATCTCATTTGAAAGAGATTGTAGTCATCTCCTTCATCCCCAAAACACAAAATCGGACATAAACCTCCTTTGTTGAACAATAAGCTTCCACCAAATAATCCAAACTACTCTATAATCAAATTTAATCATGGTTTTATAATCATAAACTATTCCCACAATGATTTAATACCAAAACATAAATTAAAGGCTTAATTCTTCAAATCCCCAAATTAAACCCTAGTTCACCCTTTGCACAATATGAGGCCCATTATGCATATGATTTTAGACCCAATCATCAAATTAATACATGGATTCAATTTATAAACGAAATCAAGTTCTAAACATGAGTTTTACTCATGAAATCATATTTCAAAATTAATCAATTTATGGTTCCAAAAAAAATTCCCAATTTTCAGTTAGATTAAAATCACAACAATGGTTTAATTCAACAACCCGATTATACCCAATACAAACATGCTTTAAGATAGAAAATTAAAATGAATCAAGAACTATTGGTTGTGCCAGAGAGTCCTCAATTGAGGAGAGTAGTGTTGACCAAGGAACACGACTTGCAGTTCATCGTACATCCTAGAGGGGATAAGATATATTAGGATATTCATAGATCATATGAATGGATTGAAATGAATAATGGCACCGTGGAGTTTGTGTTTAAGTGTGCTACCTGTTATTTAGTAAATGTGGTACATCAGATACCAACAGGGAATTACAACCTTTGGAAATTCCCGAGTGGAAGTGGAAAAGCATTTTCATGGACTTCATAGTAGGGTTGCCGAGGTACTAAATAGGTCATGATTCTATTTGGGTCATTATTGATAGATTGACGAAGGTGGATCATTTATTTCCAGTGAAAATAAATTTCACCACCGAGAAATACGCATAAATTATTTGGGTCAGCGGTTGTACGGCTACATGGGGTACCGTATGACATTGTATCAGATGGGGATAATACATCTATGTAAGGATAAATTTTTAATAGAGTCAATTTGTATGTATTTTGGCTTATTCTGTATTAGGAAAAACCTTTGATTCATAGGTTAGAAATTGAGTTTGTTGACCTTTCAAGCCTATGATGTGATTTCTTGAAGACGTAGTGGTCAAGTTAGAAGATCTATTCATGGTACCATGGTTTCATGCTCATTTTCGTCGTTAGGTGAAGGTACCAATATAGAGCACACCTAGGATTTGCTTTTCGTGCTTTAGATATATAGGACTTCATCTAGTTGGACGTGAATTTTAACAAAATATTTTTGTAATTTAGGATTGTGTATCCCCCTATCGACGCCAAGCTCTCCTTGTTCATCTACATCAAATGAGTTCTCAATTCAGTCCGCCCTGTCAAAAAAGGTAATTTTCATTTTCTATGGCTCATAGGAATTTCTGTCACGTAGGACACAACACCACGTTGCATGTACATGTTTAGACCCACGCATAGCCCCATAGTATGTTTAGTATAGCATTACATGTTAGTAAATTTGTGCATGCATGGCACTTTATTTAGTTTATATATGTTGGTATTCCTGCTTACTCGATTTAGTCCATCAGCTCCCATACTCTAGTTTAGTTTAGCACTTGAGTGCTTTGTCCCATAACTGTTGGTAGATTTCTAGAATAGTGTGCGTGTCCTTTTATAAATATATTTGTGTATACTATTATAATATTTGGCATTAGGTTATAGACCATTGGACCCAATAGATGTTAATATATTATGTTTTATTTTGTATGCTTGCTATACGTATTGGCGATTTGACCTGATAAGGTCCTGTATTGCTGGCGTGTCTTCCTTAGTGGACGTCTTGTCCCATCTCTGAGCATAAACAGATTGTTGGTGTGTGGATTTTTCTATAGCTGTTGGCCTTTTAATTTTGAAAAGGACGTCCTCCGTTTTTATGTTAAAACCTTTTCTCAAAACCGCTTTTCAGTTTTTTTTTTAAAACGACAACGTGTGTAGCTTGGTTTGTTACAACGATAACATTTTAACAACTAGCACTTGTTTTATTTCAAAATGTGCGCTAATAAAACAATCAACATATCGGTATAAAAGAAACGATACCGTTTCTTTTATACCGATATGTTGATTGTTTTATTAGCGCACATTTTCTCTTAAAACCAAAAATGGTTTATGTTACTGTTATAACATGGCCGTCTATATTTTTTTGCAACAGTAACATGTCATAGTGTTTACAGCTAGATTTCATCTGTTTTAAACGGTTGTGTTTTAAAATCGATTTGTTTCTTAATTCAGTTAGTGTGTAACATCTTGCACTACACGTGTCACATTTTTACCACAATACTTTGTGTTTCTTTGTGAGCCCTCAGATTATTTCTTATCTACGATTTCTATTGATTGAGTGTCAATCTGTGTGAACCTATTTTACACCAATCAGCACACACTTGTGTACTCTATAAATAGTACCCTTTGTATTTTTGCAGAGCTGAGAGATTTATTTTTTGTAGCTAAACTCTATCGAAAGTTTTCGCGAGAAAGAGAGATTAAACAAGAACTATTTTTTGTCATCTTCAAGTGTTGATTTATGTTAAAAGGAAAATGAAGATTGGAGATCTCTCATTCTTAATCCGCACTTACGATTTTTTAAGAGTATTATTTTAGTAAGTGATTTCTCTCATCTTTGTGTGTATTATTTAGATAAGTCTTTAGATCTAATTTTTGTACACAACACACACTATTCATGAAATTAATTTTTGTGTGAATATTCTGTTTGTGACTTGTTTGTGAGATCTTGAATGTTTTTAATTATTTTGTTTTAAAATAGATTTTTCAGAAAAATATTTGTTAATATTCAGATTTATATTTTTGGTGGTTTATAAAGTTAAACCTAAGATTTTTTAGATCTAACTTGTGAAGATTTAAAATCTGGACTGAATATTATTTTATTGTGTGCTTAAGAATGTTTTGATTTAATCTAATATTTGTTTTCTGAAAAATAAGATTGTGAATATTTGACTGTCTGAGTTTATTGAATGTATTTGAAGTCATATTTTGTGGATATGATTTCTTGATTGTGTAAGTGATTTTCAGGATTTGTTTTCATCTCATATCACTCACATATATTCACTCACGTTGTATTCACGTAGACACATTTATTTGTGTAAATATCTGAACAAGTCTAGTGTTCAAGATTTAAGAAAGAAAAGAAAGTTTTTCAAAACTGTATTGAAAGTCAAGAAGACTTGATTTAATTTGACATAAGACTTGCGAAGATATATAGGAGATATAATCTGTTGCGTAGAATTCGGTGTGTATCCATTAAGTGTGGGTGTGTGTCATATAGGATAGTACACCACACACAATTACTTCACTAGAAAATAACACAATAGGCACTGAGCTACTCTTGAGATAGAAGAGCAAAAGGGAGAACCTGAGAAGTGTAGAACGCAATAACAAGCAAGGACAAACTTAAAGAGAGAGCAGAATAAGCAACCAGGGAGGAGTCTTGGTCGTGTGGGGGTAATCGCTACATCTATCTTCTTTAGTTGTCAAGTTTGTTAACTATAACTCGTTCCTATTGGTTTTATTGTTTTAGTGGAAGTAGATTAGGTAACTCCTAGAGGAGTTCGTCGTTTTTTCTGGGGAAGGGTTTTTGTGACGTAAAATATATACCTTGTGCTTTACTTTACATTTGCAATATCTCGCCTCATACGAAAAAGTAGGTTTAATACTAGAAACACACCTAATTAATTGAATCATATATTATCTGTTTTGACACCTAGTTAACTAAAGATAATAAATAGGACTATTAATTGATTTGGCAAACTAAAATCTGTTTTAGCTAAGTTAGCATTTCAAGAAAAGTTTAAATTGGTCCCCTCTTGAATAACATAGATAACTTGTAGGTAATTGGAGTTTATTTCGGCAAATAGTTTACTTTCGCACATAAAGTCTTTTGCGCATCATGGGTGCTAACAAGTGGTATCAGAGCTAGAATTTAATAAGATCATTTTCTAAAACTTTTGTCAAACTCGTTTTACCTTGTTTTCAATGGATGATTCAAGTCAAGTACTTAGGTTTGAAAATTCTGAATCAAATTGCCTTGATTTTTTAGGAGAAGTTTATGATTGTTGTGGAGATGTTTACTTAGCAGGAATGACTGATTTCGAAGATGATTCTCATTCTGATTTTGATTCTGATTCTGATGAAGTACTTGATTTAATTGATGTTGCTAAATATTTATTAGCTAATCAACCTTCTATGCTTGAAATAACTGCTCCGTGATGCTAAACGTGCCTTATGTGATACTAAATCTGATGATATCAATAATTCACACACGGACACTAATGAGCATGAAAATTTTGTTGGCCATGATGATTACTCGGAATTGTATGTCAGGACTTTGAAAAATAAACAAGAATTACCGAATTTGGTTAAAATACTTAGTGAGACCTTAGAGAATCAATATAAGATAGTTCAACAAAATTTCATTGAAATAAATAATGTCAAAATCGATTTTGAAAAACAGTCATTTGATTTTAAATTTCAGATTATGATATTAAATGAAAATTTATCTTCTTTTGAAGAAAAATATAGTGAATCACTTTTGCAAGTTGAAAAATCCAAGCTAGTTTGTGAAACAGCTTTCAAAATATGTCGTAATCGTGATATAAAATGTTTTGACCTTGACAAATTATTTGCTGAACAACGATATAAGGGTGATACTAGAGGATTTGGATATGAGGGTCCTCTTAAAAAAGTTAATCCAAGTAGACCAATCTTATTTGTAAAAGCCCAAGAAGAAATGGATCTTCCATTGGAAAGTAAGTTATCTGAAAAGGATAAAGGAAAACAAGTTTTAATTGAAAGTGATTATGAAAGTGACAATTAATATTTCATAGAGAACTTTATAAAACCGTCTACATCAAAATATTGCCCTCCTGCTAAGAGACTCTATAGACCTCCTAAACCATTTATTCATAATGAATCTGTCATGCATGTAAAGGAAAAACACTACAAATCTGACCTACCTACTTCTAGTAAATTTTGTACTAGGTATGATGTTTTTGGTCACCAAAACTGGGAATGCCTTGGTAATCGCAAGAAAGGTACTCATTTTAAAAGTCATAACCGAAATGTGAAGCGATTTACAAATTTTCGTAGATAACGCACTAATAATAACTGGAATCATTTCTTCAATAAGACTAGGCCTCATTTTAACAAGAAAACATTTTTGAAAGATAAGTCTTATCCTAAATTTCAAAAGGCACAAAATCCTTTGAAAACTTTGCCTATTTGGATTAGGACTTGTGACTTGAGACCTCAAATGGATTTTTTAAAGTCAAAGAAATGCCCAACTAATGTATGTGACTCTTGCGAGAGTGAGAAAATCATTAAGTCTCCTCACGAGAAGGTTAAGCACTTACGGTACGCCACACCCTTAGAATTATTCAATGATGGGGGAGGTAATTTTAAACAAAGTGGAGTTACCAAGTATTGTGACGCCAATGGATATTCATACCAGTTTAATGCTCCAAAAACTCATAAACAAATTAGCGTAGTTCCTTCTATTGCTTGTGCTTTTTAGCTTGCTGATATGATTTCTATGCCTTGTGATGACTCTTGTTTAGAAGTAACTTAAACATTTGATTGGAGGGTTTGTACTTGAATTTTTGCTTTAGGATAAAGATATCTACTAATAACCGGTATCTCTTAAAGCCATGTTTGATGTAGGGGACGCTTATTTTGCAGATTATAAACACTTATTTTTTTTCTTCTTCTTACCATTATCTAATTTAGTCAAAATGGGGGAGAGTTGAGTACATATTCTATTCTTGTGTTGTTGATATTCTTCATGCATATCCTTCCGTAAAATTTCCTGCACATTTAATTTTGTCATATTAATATTTTGGTAGAGCAAATGCTACTAACTTGATTTCTCGGCACAAAGTGTATTTATGTTTTGCAGGTATTCTCGGTCGTCTTGAGTTGTGTTTTTTCATTTCTAGGATGGGTGGGTAGTTAGATACTCTTTTGTATATAACATTTTAGGAATTATTTTTCCTTAGTATATCATTTGATGTACTCAAGGGTTTTGTCAAAATTAGTCCAATGGGTGAGTTTGAAGGTACCTACATAGAGCACACCTAGGGTTTGCTTTCCGTGCTTTAGCTATATAGGGCTTCATCTAGTTGGACGTGAATTTTGACAAAATATTTTTGTAATTTAGGATTGTGTGTCCCCCCTATCGACGCCAAGCTCTCCTTGTTAATCTACATCAAATGAGTTCTCAATTTAGTCTGCCCCGTCAAAAAAGGCAATTTTCATTTTCGATGGCTTATAGGAATTTCTGTCACGTAGGACACGACACCACGTTGCATGTACATGTTTAGCCCCGTGCATAGCCCCATAGTATGTTTAGTATAGCATTACATGTTAGTAAATTTGTGCATGCGTGGCACTTTATTTAGTTTATATATGTTGGTATTCCTACCTACTCGATTTAGTCCATCAGCTCCCATACTCTAGTTTAGTTTAGCACTTGAGTGCTTTGTCCCATAACTGTTGGTAGATTTCTAGAATAGTGTGCGTGTCCTTTTATAAATATACTTGTGTATACTATTATAATATTTGGCATTAGGTTATAGACCATTGGACCCAATAGTTGTTAATATATTATGTTTTATTTTGTATGCTTGCCATATCTATTGGCGATTTGACCTGATAAGGTACTGTATTGCTGGCGCGTCTTCCTTAGTGGACGTCTTGTCCCATCTTTGAGCATAAACAGATTGTTGGCGTGTGGTTTTTGCTATAGCTGTTGGCCTTTTAATTTTGAAAAGTACGTCGTCCGTTTTTGTGTTAAAACCTTTTCTCAAAACCGCTTTTCAGTTTTTTTTAAAACGACGACGTGTGTAATTTGGTTTGTTACAACGATAACATTTTAACAACTGTCACTTGTTTTATTTCAAACGATACCGTTTATTTTATACCGATATGTTGATTGTTTTATTAGCGCACAGTTTCTCTTAAAACCAAAAATGGTTTCTGTTACTATTATAATGTGGTCGTCTATATTTCTTTGCAACGGTAGCATGTCATAGTGTTTACAGCTGGATTGCATCTATTTTAAACGACTGTGTTTTAAAATCGATTTGTTTCTTGATTCAGTTAGTGTGTAACAACTTGCACTACACGTGTCACATTTTTACCACAATACTTTGTGTTTCTTTGTGAGCCCTCAGATTATTTCTTATCTACGATTTCTATTGATTGAGTGTCAATCCGTGTGAACCTATTTTACACCAATCAGCACACACTTGTGTACTCTATAAATAGTACCCTTTGTGTATCATTTTTGTAGAGCTGAGAAATTTATTTTTTTGTAGCGAAACTCTGTCGAAAGTTTTAGAGAAAAAGAGAGATTAAATAAGAGCTGTTTTTTGTCATCTTCAAGTGTTGATTTCTGTCAAAACGAAATTGAAGATTGGACATCTCTCATTCTTAATCATCACTTACGATTTTTCAAGAGTATTATTTTAGTAATTGATTTCTCTCATCTTTGTGTGTATTATTTAGATAAGTCTTTAGATCTAATTTTTGTCTACAACACACATTATTCACGAAATTAATTTTTGTGTGAATATTCTGTTTGTGACTTGTTTGTGAGATCTTGAGTGTTTTTAATTATTTTGTTTTAAAATAGATTTTTCAGAAAATATTTGTTAATATTCAGATTTATATTTTTGGTTGTTTAGAAAGTTAAACCTCTTGAATAACATAGATAACTCGTAGGTAATTGGAGTTTATTTCGGTAAATAGTTTACTTCCGCACATATAGTCTTATTGCGCATCGCGAGGTGGCTTACATTAGGTTCCAACAATCCCTCAGGTATAAATGTGTGTTTAAGTTGAGCCTTGGATTTTATTATTTGGGTGTTAGGTTTTTGTAAAAATGATTTTATCCTTTTTAAATATTTTTTTTGAAAATTATTCGTTTTTTTCGCGCGATTGAGTTTGATGTCGTTCGAACGAGTTACCTTAACTCATTAGAACATGGTTCCAACGAGCTTATTGAACGAGTATTTTTTCTTTTAATGGAATCTGGTAAGATGTTTCGTTTGAAGCATGTTTAAATGAAAAAGGTGTCTTCGTTCGAACGAGATTTACCTTGTTCGAATGACCCATCGAGTTTTTTAAGATTTCGAGATAATCTTTAAAGATTTTCATCTTTATCTCGAATTTGGAAAACCTACTATAAATAGTAGTGCATATAACTAGTTTTCTTTGAGTCTTTAACTCATGTTTTGAGTTCCCAAAATCTTCTAAAAAGATCTACGACTTTATATGATCGTTTATGATCAAAGTTTTGAAAACCAAAACCTTGTTTACACCTAAACAGCTGTAGATCCAAGTTTTATCATATATATACTTCGAGATCTAGTTTGTGGACATCATTAATTTGTTCGCTGCCTCTTGTTCACAAATATTTCTTATGGTAGATTCCATTCCTATCTTGTTTACATATGGTGGACTCCGTGTGTGATGATTCCTGAGACTTTTTGGTCAATACTGAGCCTTGTATGGACTCACACGTTGTGGCACTGGGTGAGTTGACTGTTGCGTGCACCGTGGAGGAGAGGTTAAAGACTGAAGAACATCAAGGCTTAAGAGGGCATTAATTTTGTGTTATAAGTATACCGTATGTGTTGTGTAATTCCTTATCATAGTGAATTGCGTTCGCTGGGCCATCCGAGATGTTTCCTATTTGGGTTTTCCTCCTACATCGGACACTATAGTTTGATTTACTTATTTTTCCTGCACTCACCTAGATATATATTTAGGTTAAGATTAAATTGATCAATCTGTTTTAACACAATAATTGAATTAAAAGTAGTGTTACATTTTTAACTTAGGGTTATTTATTTAAGTTTAATATTTAATCTGAAAAATTAAAAATTGACTATTTTGCCCTATCCTATTAGAACCCTACAACCTATAGGACTTTTAAATTGTTTTGAGTGTGGGAACACTATGTTATCACGTTGATCCGTGTTTAGTGCTGGTTTAAGGTTGTTTGGTTATCTTTCTTGCTTTCTTTATCCCTTGTGTTTGTTTGTTTCTCTCGATGGGTCATCATAGTGATAAGTTATCTGATATGTTTAGCGACGAGGATGATTTTGATATTTAATAGGAGTTTAATAATCTTTATAACCGTGAAAAAAAATTAACCCGTACGAAATTAAAGTTTGCAAAAAGAGTTAAATTTCTTGAAAAATATTTTTTTTGCTTAAAAGATGAAATTGAATTTTTGCAAACTTTTCAAACTCAAAAAGATATCCTACGTGAGAAGATCAAGGACATGAGTGATGATAGAGTACATATTTTAGAGAATGAATTAAAGGACTCTAAAATATTTGAGGCTAGGGTTAACGAAAAATCAATAGAAGATAATGATAAATTGTTTGAAGTTTTAATGGAATGTGAAAAGTCTCTTAGGGATAAGTTTACTTACATTCAGGGGGAGCAATATAAATTTCTAGAATTTATTAAAGATATGAATAAGGAGTCCCTAAAATTTGAAGAGTCTAAATTTTGGCTTGAGTTTAGGATTTTGGAATTAAAAGATGATTTAAGAGACTCAAGTAGTGTTGGTATTGTCTTCAATAACTTGAATTCTTCCACTACTAAAGCCAAGACCAACATTTGTTTTAGAGTGTCAACCACTGCTAAGGATGTTAGAAATGTTCAAACCATAGGTAACATTCCCCGTGTTTACCCATGTTTGCACAGTAGTAGGAAAGGTCACCATTGGGTATTTTATTTATGATATTAGAAGAGATCCTAGGAAGTCTAGATCCCGTGTCAGCATGGTTCTCAAAACCCTAGCCATTAAGTATTCATCTATTTGGGTTAGGAAATCAATTTTAGAGGCATTGAATGTGTCATTTGAGTTTTTTTTTTCATGTAGTGTCTTTGAAAAAAATGTTCAAAAACTCAAAAAGATTTTTGTTGATGTGTAGTTTGGTTTTACACATTTTGTGTGGTATATCAATATGTTTCAATCCACTTTATTCCATGTTTACATGTGTTTAAAATATTTGATTATGACTTTTAATGCTTAGATTGTTCTTAATAATGCTTGCATATAGTAGTTCGAAATTTACTTGCTTACTGGATTCACTTTGTATATTCCCCTGCACACACATGCACGAGTTCGTTTGGATTTTAACTTCATATGTTACGTGAGATAATTGAGGCATTCTCCTAATAATATTTTCATATATATATATATATGATTGAAATATTTGTGTATGCAAGAACCAATCCCCATGAGTTTGATATTTTACTGAAATATGAGTGTGCACGAAAAAGGGCTATAAAGGAAGAAATCTTCCTCATATGAAAGACCAGCATTGGAAAGAGCCTATAAAAAATTAAGAGGCATAAGGGAAGATAAAATTGCCAAGGATAATTTATTTCTTTGACTCTTCAAAAGAATGATATCTTCAAAAATTAAGAGTGAAAAAATTATATATCTAAAATTTTGAGGGGGTTATAAGTTGAAGATTAATGGGTTTGGACAATGAATTATAGTTAATTCATGTTTTATGCTATTAATCTGAGAATCATCAATAATTTCTAGGCTAGTGTGCATTATGCATATGTATCCATTATGAGTTTTCTTATTTATCACAATGAGGCTAAATCTTTATTTGATATAGTTAATTCAGTAAAATAGAACTTCTTGGACATTTTTTTAGTGATTGGGTCATAATTTATTTATTTCTAGTTCACCCCCCTTCGCTCCATTTACCACACACTTATTTAGACACAATGATACCATGCTAGTGTGAAAATCTTATTGTGTTTTATATCTTGTTTGTGGTGTTTATACACACACACACACACACACACACACACACACATATATATGCTATCGTTTTTTTTAGTCTTTACATTTGAATTTATTCCATGTTTGCTATATGTACATCTTAGTTTCAAGTGGTATGCTATATGACCTCCTTGATATTTTTTGTTTCTTGGTTTAGATTTGTATGCTATGATTTCTTCTATATTCTAATTGTTATCATTCTTTGCATCAAAATTGGTATTAAATGATCATATTTTGGATTTTTTTGTGTTTGTGTTGCCGAGTTGTGTTTGTTATTGCTTGTTGCACATTACACCACTGCAAGATATACTTGTTTTTCCTTTATGCCTATCCATGTTTCATTTAGGGGGAATTTTGATTATGTTAGGGATAATGGTTTATGTAAGGACACGAATTTCCAATTGAGTCCTTTGTAGTTTTGGCTCAATTCCGGACAAAAACGTTTGAGTCATAGGATAGAGTATATTCATCATCTTTCAAGCCTATGACGGGTTTGTTGAAGACATAGCGGCCAAATGTATAAAGCTTCATCAAAATGCCATGGTTTATGTGCCTTGTTTCAACGTCATCAACATTGATTCCATGCTCCCAAGGTATGAATGCATTTATGTATATATAGGAGCTTGGAACAAGTTTAATTGGGTGTTAGGTTTAATTAAAACTGTATTTTATTTTCAGAAAGAATTAATTAAAACTTTAAAATAAGTTTATAAATTTTTCTGGGCTAAAATCAAATTTTCTAAACTTTCTGGAAGTTCGTTCGATATGTCGTTTGAACGAGATTGTCGTTCGAACCAGATGTCGTTCAAACGAGATTGCCAACGACTTCCCATTATGGCATACTGGAACTTCGTTTGAAATGTCGTTCGAACGAGATTGTCGTTCTAAAGAGATTTCTAACGAGCTTCTAACGAGTTCATACTGGAACTTCGTTAGAAGACTTGTTCGAACGAGAGTTCGTTCGAACGAAATGTCGTTCGAACGAGATGCCAGACGGGAACAGTTTTTGGCAGTTTTAAGCAGTTTTTCTCCCACTTCCCCACTTGTTTCTTAACCAACTTTTCTCAGACTTTATTATGTGTGGGAATAACATTTTCTTATAAATCTTTTTCATATCCTTTGAACTCTTAGAGAGTGTTTTGAGAGCAAAATTATAAAGAGAAAAAGATCATGTTTTGAGTGGTAATTTTCAAAGTAAAATTCATCTACCACTGTAGTTTTCACCCATAGTTTTATTCATCCAAGTTCATATATATATATACATCTTGCTTGGAGTTTGGCGCCGAGTTTATCTCTATACCAAAGTGAAGAGAGTGTTTGGGTTTGCTTCTAAATCCCACAAAGAAGAAGTTGTTTATGTTGATTTACCCACTTGGAGAAAGGCTCCTAGTTCGGGTGACGGTAACCATATAAAGTCCTATCGGTGGATTCCGAGACCGCGGTGGATCTCCAAGGTTATTCGCTAGGAAGAGGTGTATACAAGAAGAAGCGTCGGGGCTTGAGAGGGATCGAGTCGTGTGTTGTAAGCCTTTTTGTCTTATATTTGTAAATTTCGTACTTAGTGGATTTGTGGCTAGGGTCGTCCGAGGTTGTTTACCGTTGTGGGTTTTTCCTCGTACATCTCGGCGTAGTGGATTAATTGTTTATTTTATCTTTTGCAAAATCACCTAGAACACATGCTTAGGTAAAGAAGATAAAATTAGTTTAAATCACTTTTAATTTAATTTGGTGCATAATTAAATTTGGGTAATGTTTACTTAATTCAAGTCATTTGTTCAAAATGGTTTATCTTAATTTGTTTAAATGTAAAAAATATGACTTAGGCAAATTCTAGGACTTGGATTAATTATTTGTGTTTAAATGAAACTGTTTAATTTTAATTCAGATAGAAATTAAAACTTTGGTATTTAAGTTGAACCATCACCTTTACGCTTCTGCATCTGTTTCATAAAAAGGAAATAATATTATAATTTTACAAAGGGTTTATACAATTCGGGGTTCCGCATTTCTTACAGTTTATTGTGCATCTTTATTCTTTATGTATTCTTGAGAAAAAAGGGAGAAATGGCATCTCAATCTTTTTAAGATGTCTTAACTTAGGTAGAGATTGTTTAAAAAAGGGGGAGGGCTTATTCATATGCAATTTATGTTATTACATTCTGTTTGCATTTGAAGGTGTGTTTAAGCATGCAGGTTTGCAACAATGAGATAAAGTTTACACAAGAACAAAATACTCAACATGAGTCGGTCAAGTTGTAATTTTTACCTTTTTGGGATTAATGATTAAGCCTTAGAGAGCTTGATGACCCATAGGTGTTTTTATTTTGAGTTTTATCTTGAAATAGCCAAAGTGGGAGATTTGTAAGGACAAATTTTTGATAGAGTCAATTTTATGTATTTTGGCTTATTCCATGTTTGGACAAAACCTTTGAGTCAGGTTAGGACTTGAGTGTGTTGACCTTTTAAGCCTATGACGTGGTTTATTAAAGATGTAGCGGCTAAGTTAGAAGATCTACTCATCATGCCATGGTTTCCTGCTCATTTCCATTTTCATGTTTCAAGGATCCCTCAGGTATGAATTCATATTTAAGTTGAGACTTGGATTTTATTATTTGGGCGATAGGTTTTTATAAGAATTATTTTTATCCTTTTTGAATATTCTTTCAAAAAATATTCTTTTTTTCGCGTGATCGTTAGGACGACTTTGATGTCGCTCAAACGAGTTACCTTAACTCGTTAGAATAGCGCTCCAATGAGCTTATCAAATGAGTGTTTTCGGCTACACTGGAGTGTCGTTGGATGTTTTTGTTAGTAGCGTGTTCAAAAGAAAAGGTGGCTTCGTTCGAACGAGATGTACCTCATTCGAATGAGTCGGTCGGTTTTTCAAGATTTTGATATTTTCTTTAAAGATTTTTGTCCTTATCTCGATTTTGAAAAACCTATTATAAATAATATTGAGGAGCAACAATTTTCTTTAAGGATTTTACTCATGTTTTGAGTTTCCAAAAAGCTCTCTGAGTTTATATGGTCGTTTATGATAAAAGCCTTTTAAACCAAAACCACGTTTACACCCATATAGTTTTAGATCCATATTGCATCATATATATGCTTTGAAATCTAGTTTTTGGTCCCCATTGATTTGTTCTCTACATCTTGTTAATAATTCTATCGTACGGTGGATTCCATTCCTGGTTTGTGTATATATGGTGGACTTCGTATGTGATGGTTGATGAGACTTCTCAGTGGATACGAAGGCATATGTGGACTCAAACATTGTGGAAATGTGTGAGTGGACTCTTGCATGCACTGTGGATGATAGCTTGAAAACTTAAGAGTTCTAAGTCTTGCAATGGCGTCGAGTCTGTGTTGTAAGTATACTTTTTGTCTTGTATAATTACTCATCATAGTGAATTGCGTTGGCTGGGACGTCCGAGGTTTTTTCCATTTGGGGTTTTCACGTACATTGAGAATTGTGGTTTTATTGACTTATTTTATCCTGCACTCACCTATATGCATGTTCTGGTTAAGAAAATATTGGCTAGTTTGTTTTAACACGATAATTGATTTAAAAGTGGTATTATATTTTTCACTTCGGTTATTTGTTTAAGTTTAATATTTAATCTAAAAAATAAAAATTGATATTTGTTTGACCCTATCCATATTTGAACCCTACAACCTATAGGACTTTTCATTTGCATCTCGGTTCTGGAGAGGTTTTTAGGACACCATGGGGGTACAACTGAATTTAAGCATGACATTTCACCCTCAGCCAGACAGTTAAATTAAATTAGTGAACCAGATTTTTGAGGATATGCTTCCGGCATCTGTTTCGGAACTTAAAATGAGTTGGGATATGCACTTACAGCTCGTGGAGTTTGCTTACAACAATAGTCATCAACAAACTATTTGTATGGCACCCTCGAGGCACTGTATGGGCGGTCGAGCTATTCACCAAGTTGTTGGTTGGAGTTAGGGGAACATGGGATATTCAGACTAGCCATTATTTGGAACACATCAGACAAGGTGACAATTATTTAAACACGGATGAAGTTGACACATGATCGGCAGAAGAGCTATGCAGGTAAGAGAAACAAAATCTAGAGTTTCAGGTAGTAGACCAGGTGCTTTTGAGGGTCTCCTCAATGAGGGGGTGGTCAGATTTGGATCTAAGGGGAAGTTTTCTCCCTGCTAAGTAGGTCCCTTTATGATACCGAATAGGGTGGGCCTAGTGTCATATTTATTGGCCTTACATGATCATCTTCAGCATTTACATGATGTTTTCCTCGTGTCAATGTTGAAGAAGTTTCTGAAGGATGAGGACTCCTATCAACATATTCGAGCTTGATGGGATTGAACTGAAGCCTGAGCATACTTTTCAATTTAAGATCATACCGTTAGTTAGAGACCCGTGGGGACATCATAACAAGGTTGGGTCTACACGGGAGATAGAGGACGATACACAAGAGAGATATCCAAAGTTATTATAGTAAGGTACAAAATTCGAATTTCGAGGATGGAATTTCTTATTTTAGGGAGAAGAATGTAATACCCCATAATTTTAATGCATTAATTAAATGGTGAAATTTATTATTGAACATTATATATGCCTTCAGTGACATGTGATGTCACTATTTATATTTTCATATGTGTTATGTATTTATATTTTCATAGGTGTTATTATTTAATTATAATTATTTTGTGTTATAATATGATTATTCATTGGAATCAAAACATAATTATACTAAAATATGATTTTTATATTAATTAACCAATTTCGTAATTAAATTTAATAGATAATTTGAAATATGTAGAAATCCCTATGAATATGAAATTGGAATTAATTTTTAATTCTTAGGAGGGTTTTATACACTGAAAATCAACCAAAATCCCCTTGTTAATTGAAATGTTT
Source organism: Sambucus nigra (assembly GCA_949130495.1). NCBI lineage: Eukaryota > Viridiplantae > Streptophyta > Magnoliopsida > Dipsacales > Adoxaceae > Sambucus > Sambucus nigra. The sequence goes on along the minus strand of OX422213.1, from coordinate 134,829,243 downwards.
AAGTACTAATATGAACCTAAGTGATCAATGATATAAATCTAGGGTTATTGGATTATAACTGAAATTGCTCCTTTAATTTATTTGGAAATCATGTAAAAATCTTAGTTATAGGTTATGATTGAGGTTGTAACACTTATATATGAATATAGTTGCACTTTAACATGAATTAGGAGCTTGGAATTTTGTTAATGGTGGTTTTTAGGGTTGAATCTCATAATAGGGAAGAAGGACTTGCATACAGGGAAGGCCAATTGATCAGCCTGACAGTCGATTGATCGATCCCCGTGGGTTTGGCCAAGGATAAATTTATGTATTTGTTAGTTGAATTCCATAACATGGAGACAAGTTATAGATTTTATTCTTAATTAAAAGAGATTAATTAAGTTGGTAAATATGCTTTTAAGACTTGTAACCTTTATTAGATTATGATTACTCTTCTTGTGTATGTTGTGAAACATACCGGGTGTGAGTACTCGCGAGATATGTACTAGGGGGATGTCCTTATGGGGAACATACGACAAAGACCATGCTAGTACCTTGGTATATTGATTTGAGATTTACCTTGGTTATGATTACCCCAGACACTATGTGATAAAAATACCCGTTGTATCTAGATGTGAATCACAGGATGATCATTTCATATAGCCTAGTGTATGGGGCCATATGACTTGTGTGAAGGCATAGTAATTATCCCTTGTATATGCTTTGGGATTATACGTGTGGGACAACCTATACCAATACCTAGTAGGCTCAAGTGATACCTGAGGGAAGAGATAGGACTTTATTACACGAGGGCTTGAGAATATTCCATTTATAATGTACATGCCATGGAACATACTTATGTTTATATATACATACATATTGTCTTCCCTTACGTGTTCATATACTTGATGTATAGACTTGTAGAGTTATAGAACCTTTACTTATATTTAGCTGAGATGAATAAAATGTAATCATGGGTTTCACATGGGTTAATTATGGTTGTTTAGGTGGGATAACTTAAAAACAACTAAAAGGTAAGTGGAAAATGTGTAGTTATACTGTAGCCTAAACTCAGTTATAGTCTCACTCTCCACAAACTTGCTATTAACGTTGTTTTTGGATTCTATTTTTAGGAGATAGGTTGTCGGTGCCTCCCCATCCCTGATTCTGTCTTACTCTTTCCTCAGTTGTTATTCAGATAGGATGTAGGTGTCTAGCCTTCGTGCTCACGCTTTTATTCCTATTGATTTTATGTCTCGTAGGATTTATGTTTTGTAGTATTGAGTCGAAATTATTATTATATGTGAGTTTGGGATTTAGACAATGATATTCATGCGATGATGCTATTGTTGTTGGTTGGATTGGTATTAGAGATTATGCGGTTCACCGCTATTATGTTTTAGTTATTTATTTTATGCATTTAGTTTTATTTCTAGTCATGCTTATAATGATACCCAATTTATTTTGGCTCTTATATTATTTAATTTAGACTTGATAAATCTTGCTTCGATTTTATGGTGTGTCACAAACATTCATTTAAATCCTTTTATTCCCCAAAGCAACACACTTTGTTTACCATTTTCAACCTTTAGGCCCTTAATTTTTCGAGTATTACTGACTCAACACCATTCCATATTTCAACACTTTATCTTTATCATTTTATTCAAAATATACTAAGTTTTAAGGACCATTTTGTAAGCTTTATAATTTCAAGGAAAAATAAGTAGTTTTTACATTTTTTAAGACTATTTTTTAAATAAATAACTCGAGGGGATGTTTTGTAATTATATCAACAATTGTCCAATATTTAAAGTTTAACACCTTAAACTAACTTCTTATGCATTTTTGTACATGTAAATGTGTTTTAACCCAAACTCATTTACATGTATCACATGTAAACAAATGTACCATTTTAAAGTTTTAACATTAAATTTATCTAAAATACTTAGCAATTTTTTCCTTGAAATCATACACTTTTAACATCATGAATATTCTTCCCAAAATTTACTTTAACTAGTTAAATCATTTTCTCACAAAAAATAGCAATTTGTGTCAGATAATAACATGTATACAAAACATATATATATATATACACACACACACACACGCGAACACACACACACACACACACAATATCTACTCTAAACATGCATTATTTTTATATATAAAAATATTTGAATGTAAACCCCGACCTCAATGGAGAAATCCTCCAAGTATAGTGTAGAAAAATGTGTTATAAGGCTCCAAGAAGATACTCCAGAAATGCTCTTGAAAATATCCTAAGAGTGCTACAAAAATACCCCCAACACCACCTCTAAAATAATAAAATGCACCACCAAAATACTCGCTAAAATTTAGACTTTAAGGCTAAAAATGGTGATTTTAGAGTCAAAATGGTGTATTATAAACTTCTTGACAATAATATTAAGTGGATTTAGGTGTAGAGAGAAAGTTGATAGGTTATTTTTAATAACCAAAAGGGAGGATGCCCTTTTTTTTAAATATGCTCCCCGAAACTTGTGAATAAAGAGGATAAAGTATGGGGATTATCATCTAATCCTAAGGTGACAACACACTAAACAAAGACAGAAAAATAAAAAAGGGATAATGAGCGTGTTTCTGGGTCCTGGGCACTATTTTTTTGTTTCTTCCACGCTCATAACACCTCTCTTATCTCTTCCCCTTACGTATCCTTTTTTAATTTGTACCCATGTATGATGCCCCTCCTTATGCCTTTTCCTTGTTTCATCTTTTTGTTTTATACGACCAAAGTCCTTCCCTAAGCACCATATGTATATGAAAACTCTCATAAAAGAAGCTACATGTCCTAACCCACTTTAATTCCAATCAAAATATATTTGTAACTTATTCAGCCAACACAAATTTCTCAAACTTACTATACCCAAATGAAATAATATTTTACATAAAAAGTTTCATAATATGACACATAATAATATTTTCAAGAGATGGGGTATTACATATAGATTCACGTTTGGGTCGGGTTAATCCTATACTTCATGCATATCATGATATGGGAGTAGATATTGGGTGGGTGTGCTTTATGGACAAACTCTTGATATTGGATATGTCTACATTAACGTCATCTTGGGGGTGCCAATGTGGGATATTTGGAAAGTACATAGTTTTTTTCCATCGTGGGGTGAGTGATGTATTGGATTGCGATGCTACAACCCAATGAAAGGTCAACTATGCACCTTTATTACATATAGGAGAGTTATTCAGACAACATCACCACATCGTTATACATTAGTCCAATTTTTTTAGATTTTACTAGATCCCTGGGTTATTACCGAGTGGGGAGATAAACTTATTTTTATTGATTTAGATCTGGGCACTGCGCTAATAGCCCAATCATTGTATCGTATGACACCAATTATAGATGAGGGATATAAAGATTAGATTCAACACATCATTGGACTTGGATTTATTCGGAGGAGTACATAACCATAGGGAGATTCGATCCTCTTCATGAAATATAGTGGTGGATCGTTGAAGCCATGTGTGGATTACATGGAATTGAACATGGTCATCATATTGAACACGTATCTATTTCCCCATATTGATGACCGATTTGACCAATTGAGGGGTGAATTCTCTCTCTCTCTCTCTCTCTCTCTCTATATATATATATATATATATATATATATATATATATATATATATATATAGAGAGAGAGAGAGAGAGAGAGAGAGAGAGAGAATTCACCCCTCAATTGGTCAAATCGGTCATCAATATATATATATATATACGTATCATTTGCAGATTCTGGAAGAAGGATGTACCCAAGATATAATTTTCGATGTGCTATGGTTCTTATTAGTTTATAATCATGCCATTTGGTTTGACTAATTCTCTAGTAGTGTTCATGGATTTGATGAATCCAATGTTCATGGAGTTTCTCAATTAGTTTGTGATTGTGTTCATTAATGACATCCTGATATATTATCAAATGGAAAATGAGAATGCTCAATATTTGATTGTAGTCTTATCAACCCTACGAGACCACCAACTCCATGACAAGTTTAAGAAGTGTGAATTCTGGTTGAGGGAGGTCTAATTCTTGGGGACACATTGTGCCAGAGAGGGGGATTTTAGTTGATACGAGTAATGTCTCTAGAATGATAGAGGGGGGAAAACCCATAATAATAATGTATGTGTGATGTTTCTTACAATAGGAAGAGTACTATTGTTAGTTCATTTAATTTTTTTGAAGATTGAAAGGATCTTAACTAATTAGATAAAGAAGGGAGTACCGTTTATTTGGCAAGAGTGTTGTTAACATGCCTTCGATGAGCTGAAGGATAAGTTAACTATAACTCCCGTGTCTGCCTTACCTCATAGTGAGGTTGCTTATATGGTGTATACTAATGCCTCATTATAGTGACTTGGATATATGTTAATGCAGGAGTAAAGGCCTATATCTTACTCATCCTAATTACTTAAGCCTCATGAGGAGACTACCCCACCCATGATTTAGAGTTGGCAGTAGTGTTTATTTCCCTCCGAGTATGGAGGCACTACCTATTAGGGAGAGATTTAATTTATTGATCGACGGTAAGATCCTACAATAGTTATTCAAGCTAAGGGAGTTGAAAATGAGGTAGCATCTTTAGTTGGAATTCATGAAAGACTATTAGTTTGATATTCGGTGTCATCCGAGAAAGACAAATGAGGTGGTGGATGCCTTGAGCCATAGATTGACAGTGATTTTATTTTCTATCTATAAGTCATAGTAGGGTTCATTAAGGACAATAGATGAGTTTGAATATGCATTTATGGAAGTCCTTACAGTTACACCAGAGGCCATTATTCAGATTATAGATAGTAGACCCTTCTTTTTAGGAGAATGTAAGATAGTTGTTTATTGAGAGGGAATCAACATATTCCAATTGATCAAGTGGGGTTTTATGGTAGGTTAGTTATTCCATGAGACAAGGATTTATAATGAGCAACTTTCATAAAGGCGTATGGTTCAAGATTTAGCTCATCTCGATGGGATAATATGTATTCAAGACCTAAGGCGTTAATGTGGGTAGATATGAAGAGGGACAACAATATTTGTATCCAGGTGTGGTACATGGCAGATGGTGAAGGTAGATCACCAAAGACCTATAAGTGTTCATCAACCTCTTGAGATTATAGTGTGGAAGTGAGGGAGATATCCATGGACTTTATTATAGGGTTACCTAACTTATGACGAGGACATAATTTCATTAGGGTCATTGGGGAAAAGTTGGCTAAGGTATCCTATTTCCTTAGATTTGACATAGTTCACTGTTGGGAAATATGCCAAGATTTTCGTAATAGAGATTGTGAGGCCACATAGAGTACCCTCGACATCTTGTCCAATAGAGATAAGCAATTTGCATCACATTCTTTGTGGAGATTTTAGCAGGTGACGGGGAATGCGTTATGGCTGAGTATCACCCACAGACTAACAAACAAACTAAGAGAGTGAACTAGGTTTTGGAGGACATAATACATGATTTTGTTTTGGACTTCAAGGGTAGTTGGGAATATTACATTTCTTGGTGGAGTTTCCTATAATAATAGTTATCATTATACCATTAGAATGAAATCTTATGAGGAACTAAATGGGTGAACTTTCCGTTATTTTTTATTCTAGAAGAAAGTAAGGGAGAATAAGCTACTTGGACCATAGTTCATTCACGACACCTCAGAAAGGTGGAACTTATCTAGGAAATGATGAAGATTGCATAGATTAGGCAAAATAGCTATGCAAACAAGTGGAATAGATGTCTCATATTTTTTTTAAGGAGCAGTTGTTGCTTAAAGTATCTCCTATAAAGGGAGTGATGCGTTTTGGGAACAAAGGGAAGTTAGTGCCCCACTATACAACACCAATCATTATTATCGACCAAGTGGGACCGGTTTCTTATCGTCTAACGTTACCGTATCATCTCTAGAAGGTTCCATGACGTGTAAAAATGAGATAAAATGGTCAAGTTATATGTATAGATCGTAAACTAGGTCACAGACACACACCAAAATCTATTTAGTCCAAATTTTATATTGATTAAATTAGGTGTACCTAAACATGCAAGATATGGGAACTAAATTGAAGCCAACAAACCACAAACCAAAAATAGAAGATTTGAGATGAGAAGAAATCCCTTGCGGGCAATACCTATATTTCAGCACTGCTTACAACTAGGTATTATATACAGACATCTACATGCTTATAAAACTTAGAGCTCCACTAAGTGATGAAATAATGTCTTCAATACCAATTGTCAACAACAAGCCATGAAGATCCAACAATGACCCATAACAAGCTCCACTTGCCTCGGTCTCCACCGATTGACCTTAGGAAATTGTATTCCTATTTTCAGTAGTGAAGAATTAACTTCACAAGATTATAAATAATGGTTGTGTTCTTCTTGGTTTGATAAAGTGATCTCAAATCATTTAAGGGGTTTGAATTGAAAAGACAAAAGAGTTTTCTCACTAAAAGACATCTAAAATGATTGGTTTAAAATGAAGATCCATAACTTTATATATGGGGAGAAAATATCCAAGAGATAGACATAAAAGATTGCATTTGAAATCTGGTAAAAAATAGTTTTTCGCGTACTTGTTCGAACGCAGTACTCTTTCTCATTTGAAAATACATTAAACAACTGATCTAACTAGATTCCAGAGCCCTCCAAAATACACAATAATCAATCTCGTTCTTACGAAGTTGAAGCTATTCTAACGAGGTATATAAACTCATTTGAAAGACATCTAATGTCGTTTTATCGTCCTAGCAAAATTTCAAAAAACATTTAAAAAGACTTTTGGGAAAAATATTTTAAGTCTTCAAACTCTTTTAAAATACCCCTGGACGAAAAGATTATATAGAAACAACCTCATAAATCTTCTCCGATAAATGTAGTGACGATCGATCGTCGATTGTTGTGTACGATTACTAACTTGTCTTCACTTGAATTCTTGAGAATAATCATGACGGTGAAGTGGGGTGTAATGGGATAAACCAAAATATAATAGATGATGTGAAATTATATATCTTACTCCTACAAATCTCCTATTTTGGATATTTTGGCATAAAACACAAACCGAAAACAAATAATCTCTAAGATAAGTTCAACTCATGCCCTCCCAAACTTGAAAAGAAAAAGATACTTGTTGATTTATCTTCAACTAAAAGTTTTCATCGTGTAGTCCATGAAATCATCAAGGATGAAAAGGCATATATATATGAAGCAAAAGAAATACCGTGACACATGGAGTTTAAAATAAAATAAAAACTCCCCCTCAATATGTTTTTCCCCTTTTTGTCCGTAATAGACAAAGGGTTAGAAGTTAATCCTGAATTGTGAGCATCATGAGAATAAAAATATAAAATATCATCAGAAAAATTAGTCAATGAAGCATATGCGATGAAACTTTAACGACGCAACCAACTATTTTTGAAATTTTTTCAAAACTTTGAGTATAGAGAAATACATATAAGTACAAATACGAACAGTCACACCATGGAGTAGCATGAAAATATCCAAATCATGGAAATGGAATAAAAGTGTGAACTTAATGCATGGAAAATTCAACATAGGCATAAACAACAAAGGTGCACGAGGTTAAAGTGATACTCATAAAGAAAGGACTCAATTCAACCTTTGGTGTAAAATTATTGAACAAAACAAAATTGACTCAACGTATGAAAAATGTCACGAATTTCAATGCTTCTCAAATCAATATTGCCAAACTATTTAATATTTTGAAGGAATTTTTCGGTGCAAACCCACTGATCTTAAACTTATAACACCCTTAAAATCTCACATTTTAAGCATACACTCTCAAAATTTTTAAAGGAATTATATAGCTCATGTGAATCAAGCATCAATGAAATAAAAAAAATTGGCCTTGCCACTTCTGTTTTTATGCACCGAAATCATCTTTTTGGCTCTTGCCAATGGTGACTTTTGACGTAAAGAAGATTGCTCACTTTTTTAGCCCCTTTCCATTGCATAAAAATTCATTTTTTTCGAAAAAAGAAATACGGAAAATGGTTCTTACAATCACAATTAGTTACTAGTACATTTGATTCATTATTAAGCATAATTGAGATGAGAACACCCTATTCGAAATATGGCAATCAAGAACAATGTTCAAAAGGTTTATGCATGTGTGCAATAAAGGCAATATAAAGAGTCTAGATTGAAGGAAGAATCATCAAGGAACAATACAATGCTAAACATTTATTTTTAAGCAAAAAAAGGAAACGAAGTCAAGTCTCATAACACCGTGTGTAAGTCACATGAATGGATGGGATGTAATTGTGATTAGAACACCTTAAATGCACTTCCATATATAGTGTAAAACAAAACACAAAATATTTTGGAATTTTTCAATTTTTTTATCAAAAATAAAATCTTTTTGAAATTTTGATACTTTTTCAAAAATAAAAGAAAATCATTTTGGATTTTTCAAAGTATATACATACAAATACAATCTAGTTATAGGGATAAAAGATACAAACATAAAAATTTCCCTAAACTAAAAACAAGTCCCGACCTCAATCGTTTGTCCGAGAGGTATTCTCAAAAGTAATAGACATCCATTGAAATTCCTTAATCAAACATTTAGAAGTCTTAGCTAAAAACTCTACTTGGTATTGAAGACTATCAAGGTCCCTATAACAGTGTGTGGGAGCATGCGTGTGAAAAAATCGTCCTAGGTTGAAAAAAAACATCCTAAGGTGACCTCTTTGTTTGAAATGGCTATAAACATAGATTTTTTTTGGATATACATTGGTTAAAATTTATAGGACGAGTTCTCCTTGGTGGGTTAGGTCAAGGCCCATAAGGATCCATAAAAAACTTCGGAATGGGTTAAGGTGAGGAACTGAAAGTGGATGCACCATCGTAACCTATCTCTTGACTCTCATCAAAACCTAACACAGGACCAAGGATCATCTTTCTAACCTTCTTAAATGTGTCCTCTAAAGTGACTTTGACCTTCCGGGTATGTCAGAGATTTTTATCGAGATGGGAAATATGGGCTTCAAGTTTTTCACGAGTTTCCAATGATGCTTCAAGATCTCTTGTAAGACTAGCCCCCTTTATTGGTCCAGTATTATTCCTACCAACCACAATAAGTTGTTCACATAAAGAAACTTTCAACTTCACGAGTTGGCTCAATAAGGACTCACACTCACTTGAAAATTTTAACTCCTTTTTAAAATCCAACACCCTAAGAGTAAAAATTTCCTTTTTCTTTTTGGTTTTTAAAGAATTATTGTAAAGTTTGGTGCACGCTTGTTGGATGCCACATTTTCCCTCATTTAAATTATCTTCATTACCCTCACCCTCTTCAGAATCATTCGACATATTATCGAGGCTATCATATTTAGAAATTCCCTCCCCACCGTGGCACATACTCGAAGTACTAACGTGATTAACCATGAATGCTGTGAAATTAATTTCATGTGGTGATACATCCTCAGAATCCATTGACTTAAAATTCCTATCTCTTAAAGTGGAATTACAAGAAACTTTGCCTTTGCCCCGTCTCTTAAGCCTAGTGGCATACTCTTGGGCTTTGTGACCCTTCTCCTCACACTCATAGCATCTTTTCGAATCGTCTTTCTTAGGTACTCTCCTCTAGCCTTTCTTTGATCATTCTCAATAGCATTCTTACCCGCTGTGTAATTTTTATCTTTCTTAAAACTTTTATCTTCCACTTTGGAAGAATTTTGATTTTTTAATTTGAGAATTTTTAAAATTTTTTAGCAAGTAGGGCATGATCATCTATATTTAATTCAAAATTGGAGTTAGAAACCTCCTCTTTTTTCTTTGATTGTTCTTTTAAAGCGATTCATTTTTCCTTTTTCTTTTGAGTTTTAGGGAACATATCTACTTCGTCAATTTGAAGATCACTTACGAGCTCTTCTAACCTAAGAGTATCTATAATTCCCAAAGAGTTAAAGATCGTGACTTTCACACTAAAAACGGACATGAGAGATCTTAGAATTTTGTTAATTACGCTCGCTTTAGGAATTCGCTCACACAAATTAAAGCTAAAGTTCACAATATTAGACTAGCATGCATAAAGTTCATTAAATGTTTTCGATTCAAGTATACTAATGGTCTCTAATTATTTGGTGAGATTTTGTAGCTCAAAAGCTTTCATAGAATTGATACCCTCGTTAGTGAGTTAGAGGATATTCCATGCTTCCTTAGACGTAAAACACATCATAATATAACAAAAATCGTCGTGTGTGACAACGCTAAAAATTGCATTTAAGCCCCGAGATTTAAAGTTACTCTATCTAAAATCATCCTCAGTCCAAATTGCGACTAGCTTGATATTAATGACATTTTCATTAGTCATAGTGCGAGGAGTCCACTCCATTTCAATTGTAAGTCAGACACGCTTATCGATCGATTACAAAGCCGATCTCATTTAAACTTTCCAATAGGCATAATTAGAACCACTAAACATAGGTTGCCGGTTGTACGAGTTATCAATATAACCACTAAGATTCATCTAATTAACTTATAGAAATAGACTCTGATACCATTTGAAAAATGCGATAGAGTGGTCTGGTCATATGTATAAATTATAAACTAGGACACACACACGCCAAAAGCTATTTATTCAAAATTCTATCTTGATTAAATTTGGTGTATCTAAACATGCAAGATATATGAATCTAAATTGAAGACAAATAAACGACAGACCAAAATCAGAAGATAGGAGATGAGGAAAAGTCCCTTTTGGGCAAAAACTATATTTTAGCACTATTTACAACTCGTATTATAGAAAGGCATCTACATACTTACAAAACTTATAGCTCCATTAAGTGACACAGTAATGTCTTCAATCCCAATTATAAAAAGAACGAGATGTATATCCATCAATGCCCCGCATCAATCTCCACTTGCCTCGGTGTCCACTAATTTGATCAGGAAATAATATTCCTATCTTCAAAAGTGAAAAATTAAATTCATAAGGTTATGAACAAAGATTGTGTTCTTCGTGATTTTATGAATTGATCTCAAATCATCCAAGGGGTTTGGATTGAAAAAATAGAAGAGTTTGATCACTAAAATATGTCTAAAAGGCTTGGTTTAAAATACAGGTCCGCGTCTCTATATAGAGGGAGAAAAATCATCAAGAAATATACATAAAAGATTGCATTTGAAATCTGGTAAAAAATATTTTTTTGCTTACTCGTTCAAACAAGGGTAAAATTCTTTTGAAAAGAGTACGTTTCTCGTTCAAATATACATCAAACGATTGATCTAACGAGATTTCAGAGCCAGGAAAAAGTCATAAAAATTAATCTCGTTAGAACGAAGTTGAAGTTGTTCTAACGAGGTATAGGAACTCGTTCAAATGACATCTAATGTCGTTCGAATGACCTAGAGAAATTTTCAAAAAATATTTAAAATTTCAAACTCTTTTAAAATACCACTGAACAAAAAGCTTACGTAGAAACAACCTCATAAAGCTTTTTTGATAAATGTAGTGACGATCGATCTTTGATTATTGTGCATAGTCACTAACTTGACTTCACTTGAAGTCTTGAGAATGTTCATGATGGTAAAGTGGGGTGTAACGGGATAAGATAAAATATCTCATTTGAATGAGAATGAATTTTCGTAAAAAGGTTCATTTGAAGCTTTTATATAATGAGCATCAATCGAGGGCGTATTGTTTTGACTCATCAGATGGTCGTGTGAAGGCTTTTCAAATATGACTACCTTCTCATTCAAATGAGACTATGTTTTATTCTAACGAGTTAGTTTTCTCATTCGAACGAGCTCAAATTCTTTTGATTGAATCCCGCCTAAAAAATTGTGAACGCCCTATAAATCCCTATTTCGTACTTAGAATTTTTTAAGAATTTTTCCAGATCCGTTTCTGCATATATTTTGTAAAAGCTATTCTTTGTTTAGTTTTCTAAAACACTTTTAATTTACAAACGTACATCATGATAATTATTCTTGTGAATTTGTTTAAACCCTATACTGTTTTAGTATTTTGCATACACTTTTATAGACAAGGCATCTCCATGGATGACTTGTGAAACTCGAAGGGATCTGAAAAGGTTAACTTTTCTGAATCAATGCTCTGATACCACTTGTTGGAACACGAGGCCCCCAATTTTTAGTTCTTAATACAAAAAGTAATTTCCTTTTAAAGATGCGAAGCGGGATGGTTCAATTAAACAAATTAACAAATTTTAATTTCTTTTCAAATTAAAACTAAACACAACTTAAAGTGAAATTAAATTAATTCACAAATGAATTTTTCACTTTAACATATTAACTCAACTCAAGTCCTAAAATTTTTGCCTAAGTCATATTTTCAATATTACCAAATTAGTCCAAACCAATTTTAACCAATAAAATTAATGACTTGAATTAAATTAACATTTACCCAAATTTAATTTAGCACCAAATTAAGTAAGTAGTGATTTAAACCAATTTTATCTTTTTACCTAAGAATGCGTTCTAGGTGAGTTTTGCAAAAGATAAAATAAATAATGAATCACTACGCCGCGACGTACGAGGAAAAATCCACAAATCGAAAATAATCTCGGACGGCCTTAGCCATAAGTCCACTAAGTATGGTATTTTACAAGTATAAGCAAAAAGACTTACAACACTCGACTCGAATCCCTTCAATCCCCGATGCTCCTTCTTGTACCGACCTTCGCTTAATTGACAATCCTGGACTCCACCGAAATTTTGAAAACCACCAATGAGACTTTAGGTATATCGTCAACCACACATGGTGTCTTCACCATGTGAGAATGCCGCTGCAAAACAACGAACTTCTTCTTTGAGGGATGTAGAAGTAAACCCAAACTTCTCTTCTTCAAGGTGTAGAGATAAACCGGTGCCAAACACTCTAAGCAATATATTTATATGGAAACTTGGAATAAACAAACTATGGGTGCAAAACAGAAGTGTCTTAAAGATTTTTCTTTGAAAAATAAACACTAAAATAGGAACTTTTTCTTCTTTGAATTTTCTCTCTCAGACTCTCTCTAGGAGATGTAAGGATATGAAAAAGTTTTTTAAAACCGTTGGTTCCCGCACTACATAAGTCAGTCAAAAGTTAATGGGGAAAAGTAGTGGGACAAACTGTCAAAAACTACCCAAAGCTGTCATTTTAATTTCCCGCCGGAAATCTCATTCGAACGAAGTCTCATTTGAACGACACTTCTAACGAAGTTCCAGTGGCCTGATGGGAAATATCGTTGCCAAACTCGTTCAAATGACATTGTCGTTTTAACAAACCAACTCGTTCGAACGACAATATTAAACGAAGTTCCAGAGGCAAGATCGTTGGCAAACCTCAGTCGAACGAAATTCTCGTTCGCACAAAAAACTCGTTCGAACGACAATTTCGAACGACTTTCCAAAATGTATAAATTTTCAGATTTAGCCCAGAAACATTATTTTAAAGTTTTAAAGATACTTTCTGAAAATAAACAACAGTTTAAACAAAAACTTACACGCAATACAAATTGTTCCAAGCTCCTATATAAATATGTAATGCATTCATACCTTAGGAGTAAACGGAACAAATGTTGTTGATGTAGAAACGGGGTACAATAAACTCGGCATTTTGATGAAGTTTTATACTCTTGGCCGCTACGTCTTCAACTTTATTATGTCATAGGCTTGAAGGACGGTCAATAACTCTATCCTATGACTCAAGCATTTTTTGTTCGAAATCGAGCCAAAACTACAAAGGACTCAATTGGAAATTTGTGTCCTTACAAATATCCCCCTTTGTCTATTCCGGAACAAAAACCAACAAAAATCCTAAAGGACCGTCAAGCTCTACTAGACATAGAAAAAATGTCCCACCCCAAAAAAAAATACATAGCTTGACTCAAACAACCCAAGGATCAATATCTTTGCCAATGAAAGTTGCCACTTAGAAGAATTCCTGCACACTTAAGCAAACTATCAAATGCATTGGGAATATCAAAATATTAAATGCAATTAAATAATTACTCCCCCTAAATTAATTCCCGCCTTTATCAAACAAATGACCTACTTAGAAAGACGTCTCCCCCTAAGATAAATCTTCCCGAAACTAAGATACGATTGTAAATAGGAATAAATATCATTTCTCCCCCTATCATTCTCCCCCTTTTTGTTTAGGAATAGACAAAGGTTAAATAATCAAAAGTTAAAGCACATAAAGTGATGAGAACATTAAAGCACATGGGCAATAAAATCATAACTAATCCAACAAATAATAACGGATACCAACTAAGATGCAAGAAAATCATACCAATATGATACATAAAGTATTAAGCATGTGATATCAACAAAGAATGCAACAAGATAGATACCAATTATGAATTAAAGCATAGATGGACTAGAAAGAAAGGCAAAGACAAATAGAATACCTCGTATATGAGAATATAATAAGTATAATTAACGCACACGTAGATATACTAGGTATAAATACCACACATGACACAAAATAAAATAAGCTTTTCACACTCGTATGGCAAAAATGTGTCATATGGAAACGGAAGTGTTAGGGTGTGAACTAGAAACAATTAAATTTAGACCAATCACTTAAAACATGTTCACGGAGTTCTCAATTGATTGCAAACTTCATCACATTTGAATATAGCCTCATGTGACAATATAGATTGAACTCAATGAACAAAAATACACAATGCATACAAGCCTAGACTTTTGATGATTCTACAAACCAATAGAGTCATGAGATTGAAAGTACAATACAACTAGGATAAACGGACATTATGCAAACCGTTGATATGCCATCCAATCTCCCTCAATAAGCATATATATTTGAATGAATATATCAAATAAACATAGTCCTTGGAAAATATTTTTCTTTTTAATGCCATAATTCTATTTTTAGGCCTTTGGACCATGTAAATCAATTAGGTCCAAACAAACGGTGGCTTACTATTCGCAAAGGATAATAATTCCTTTCGGATCCCTTCCCCGTGCACATTTATATAACATATTTATATCTCATAAATCTCACGTGCAACGGATTTTGACATGCACTAGTCCTCCTAGGTCACAAATATGTAGATGACAAGATTGGTAGGATAACACCTCACAAAGCTCATGTATAATATGAGACGATTAAATTTCAAAATAGCTCGCGCATGTGTGAATAAAGGCATATAAAAATAGATTCCATTTAAATCAACACAAAATCCAACTACTCCATGTAAGCATGGCAAAGAACATAATAAGGATTGACAATCTAAACCAAAAGTTCTAGCCACATGGAAGCGAAAAAGAAGGGATTCTAACACAAGTATATGCCACATAAAATGTGTCAAACTAAAATACACACAAAAAAAATCTTTTTGAGTTTTTGAAATTTTTAAACCAAACAATAAAAATATTTACTCAAAAGACACACAAAAATCATTTGTATTTTTCAGTAAGCCAAAATTACTAAAAGATGAAACACAAATGATAAGCAATTTTTTTTTGTATTTTTCATTTAATGCAAACTAAAATGAAAGAAGTATAATACAAAAGATAAATAAAAATCATTATTCTAGCATGTGATTAAGCATGGAGCATAGACTAGAAGATGATTAAAACGAGCATACATTTAGCATGATAATATAACATGTAGTACAAAAGCTAAAGTATGCAAATAAAACTAACACATTCAACCTTTAGATTTTGCAGGGGAGGAAGCATGTGAAAGTAAATGAGGATCAAATACCCTATCTTGTAAAGCTACCAAGTCGGATCTCCTAACCCAAATTAATGATGAATGACGATCTCGGGAAGTAGGAATCTTGGCTAACTCGATTGCCTTACATAAGGATTTTCTAGAACCTCATTTAAGATCATTTTTTTTCTCTGAGATGACCTTTTCGACCACAATGTGCACAAGTAAAAACCCGTCGAAAATTGGTACCTAAGGATTGATCTCTAAAGGCTTTTCTAGGTGATTCTCCTAAAACATGGGTATTGACTTTATGAGTAGATTCATTACAAGTATCGAAGCCTAAACCACAAATGTCATTTTTAATTTGGACCGTTCCTAAATTTTTATCTAATTCTCCGAATGACACTCCAAATCAAATTTGACTTAACTAGAGTCTTTTAATTTATTTTGTAATTCTAAAATGTTAGACTCTAATAAAATATTATGCTCTTCAAATGCGAGAAGTTCATTTTTCAAGGATTCCATTAAACCCTTAAGGCTATCTCCCTCGCCTTCTAAATATTCAATCTTCTCACGGAGAGCTATCTCACGTGTCCTAAGGTCTTCAACCAACACACTATCATCAACGACCTTGACACGCTCTCTCAAACAACCTTCTAACTTCAAATTAGCTCTTTTTAATTTAATAGATTCTTCATAAAGTTCTTGAAAATCATTTTGAAGTTCACTCACATCAACCTCATTTTCACTTTCACTCTCTCTTTCTTCTCCACTCTCACTACCATAAAAAAACACGGGAATCATAAACTTTGACCTTGGAAGTGTCATATGTTAGAATTTCATCAATAGAAGAGTGCTCACTATCACTCACATGACTAGCCATAAAAGCCACAATGTTGGACTTAGATGAGGAATCGGGTCCCTCTTCATTGTCACTATCACTAAGGGTTGCATTAAAAGAAATTTGTTACTTACCCTCTCTCCTTAGTTTACTGGGGCATTCTTTTTCCCTATGGCCATACCCTTCACAACCATAACACTTATTTGACTCGTCCCTATTTAAATTTTCATTAATAGTTTTAGGGATCTTCTCGGCTTTGTCATGCGTAGATTTTTCAAATTTCTTAAAATCATTTTTAAATTTATCTTTGTTCAATTTAAGAAATTTTTGAAACTTTCTAGCAAATATAGCCATATTTTCTGAGTCACTATTACTTTCACTCTCTACTACTTATTTTTCTTCCTTTCGGGCTTTCAAAGCAACACCCTTTTCTATTTTATTTTCAGTTTTGGAGGGAAACATGTCTAGTTCATAGGTTTGTAAATCGCCTACAAGCTCTTCTAATTTCGTAGAGGCTAAAGATGGCAAAGAATTTAACACGGTCGCCTTAGGAATAAATCTATCGGGTAGGGACCTGAAACTTTTTTTTACTACTCGGTTGTTGGGTATTTTCTCTCCCAAGTTAAAAGATGAATTAACTATATCAGAAAGTCTAGCATAAAATTCATCAAAAGTTTCTTTTTCGTTCATTTTGATGGTTTCAAATTGAGTGGTGATGTTTTGGAGTTTCGAATCTTTAACGACACTAGTACCTTCATAAGTGAGTTGTAAAATATCTCAAGCTTCTTTAGCGGTTTTACACGTCATAATGCGACGAAATTCATCCGATGTGACCGCGCTAAACAAGACATTTAAACCTCGAGAATTAAAATTAGACAATTTGAATTCATTCTCACTCCATCTATCGGCAGGTTTGGGAACACGCTCGTTATCTACTAAATGTGTAGGTGGGGACATCCCGTTAACGACAGTTAACCAAAATCTCTCGTCGATAGATTTTAGTGCCTATTTCATCCGCGCTTTCCAATACGCGCAGTTAGAACCATCGAAAATAGGAAATTTTGAAAATGGGAAAAATTCCATTTTAAACAAAAATATTTAAAGGATCTTAAACGCAATAATTTAGTGATCCCGCTCTGATACCAAATTGAAAAGGTAAGCTTTTCTGAATCAATGCTCTGATACCACTTGTTGGAACACGAGGCCCCCAATTTTTAGTTCTTAATACAAAAAGTAATTTCCTTTTAAAGATGCGGAAGCGAGATGGTTCAATTAGACAAATTAATAAATTTTAATTTTTTTTCAAATTAAAATTAAACACAACTTAAAGTGAAATTAAATTAATTAACAAATGAATTTTTCACTTTAACATATTAACTCAATTCAAGTCCTAGAAATTTGCCTGAGTCATATTTTAAATATTACCAAATTAGGCCAAACCAATTTTAACCAATAGAATTAATGACTTGAATTAAATTAACATTTACCCAAATTTAATTTAGCACCAAATTAAGTAAGTAGTGATTTAAACCAATTTTATCTTTTTACCTAAGCATGCATTTTAGGAGAGTTTCACAAAAGATAAAATAAATAATCAATCACCACGTCACAATGTACGAGGAAAAATCCACAAACGGGAAACAACCTCGGACGGCCCTAGACATAAGTCCACTAAGTATGGTATTTCACAAGTATAAGCAAAAAGACTTACAACACTCGACTCGAATCTCTTCAAGCCCCGATGCTCCTTCTTGTACCGACCTCCGCTTAGTTGACAATCTCGAACTCCACCGGAACCTTGGAAACCACCAATGAGACTTTAGGTACACCGTTAGCCACACATGGTGTCTTTCACCATGTGACAATGCCACAACAAAATAATTAAATTCTTCTTTGAGGGATGTAGAAGTAAACCCAAACTTCTCTTCTTCAAGGTGTAGAGATAAACCGGTGCCAAACACTCTAAGCAAGATATTTATATGGAAATTTGGAATAAACAAACTATGGGTGTAAAACAGAAGTGTTTTAAAGATTTTTCTTTGAAAAATAAACACTCAAACATGAACTATATCTTCTTTGAATTTTTTTCTCTCAAACTCCCTTTAGGAGATGGAAGGATATGAAAAAGTTTTTTAGAAACAGTTGGTTCCCGCACTACATAAGTCAGTCAAAAGTTAGTGGGGAAAAGTAGTGGGAAAAACTGTCAAAAAACTGCCCAAAACTTCCATTTTAATTTCCCATCGAAAATCTCTTTCGAACGAGATTTTTCGTTCGAACGAAGTCTCATTCGAACGAACCTTCTAACGAAGTTCCAGTGGCCTGATGGGAAGTATCGTTGCCAAACTCGTCCAAACGACATTCTCATTTGAACAAACCAACTCATTTGAACGACAATATCGAACGAAGTTCCAGAGGCAAGATCGTTGGCAAGCCTCGTTCGAACGATAATTTCGAATGAATTTCCAAATTGTATAAAAATTCAGATTTAGCCCAGAAACGTTATTTTAAAGTTTTATAGATATTTTTTGAAAATAAACAATAGTTTAAACAAAAACTTACTCCCAATGCAAATTGTTCCAAGCTCCTATATAAATATGTAATGCATTCATACCTTAGGAGTAAACGGAACAAATGTCGTTGACGTAGAAACTAGGCATAATAAACTCGTCATTTTGATGAAGCTTTATACTCTTGGCCGCTACGTCTTCAACTTTAGTATGCCATAGGTTTGAAGGATGGTCAATAACTCTATCCTATGACTCAAACATTTTTTGTCTGGAATTGAGCCAAAACTACAAAGGACTCAATTGGAAATTTGTGTCCTTACAGGATCGCTGCTGAAGATGAAGGCTGAGGTTGGATCGGTGAATATCGAGAATGAATGTATCATCTATGGATCGCTTGGTGACAAGTGATATTCTTTAGAGAATTTACAAAGACTAGCGCGTTATGCTTGTGGCGGATATCGAGTAGTTTATAAGTCGACTGTCTTGAAGATTTCAAAAGTACTGAATAAAGGTTTTGCCCGAAAGGAATTTTTCCTGAAACTCTGCCTTTATTGAATACTTGGTTTTCTTTATCTATTTTATCACATAGATGTATGTTTAGGATAAAAAGATAAAATTGATTAATATAAACATTAGATTTTTTTGTTTGTAACCATCCTTGTCAAGCACGTTTATTTTTGCATTCTCATATTGGTTTCAAAGCATTCGACTATTTTTACCCTAACAAGTGGTATCCGAGCATTCAGTTATTCTTACCCTTACAAGTGGTATCGGAGCAGGTTACATCAATTATCGTGTGAACCTATTTTTTCAAAGAGTTTTTCCCGTTGATACCATCTTTTACAAGGGGTATCAGAGCGACTTGTACTAATTTTTCGTGTTAGATCCTTGTTTAGTGCAATTTTTGGGTGGTTATTTATTTTTCTCTCTTGAGCTTGATTTTTTTTCTCAATGGATTCCCATAGTGAAAGTATATCTCATTTGTATTTAAAGTTTTATAACATAATTAAGATTCTTGAAAATGAAAATTTTCGTTCTAAAGATGCTATTTATGTTTTGCAAACTATTAAAATGCAAAGAGATTTCTTTCGTGAGAAACTTGTGGACGTGGACCGTGATTTTAAAATTTTAGAATTATCCGAGAAAAAAAATGATGATAGAGTTTGATTTTTGGAAAAAGAATTAGAGGACTTTAAAATATCTAGGGTCTGTGATGAATGCATTAAGGATAATGATAATTTAATTAATGATTATAAGGAACTTGAGAAGGCTCTTAGGGATAAGTTTACTTGTATTTAGGGGGGAGCAAGATAACCTTCTGGGTATGATTGAAAATTTAAAGGAGTCCCTAAAACTTGAAGATTCAAATTCTTTGCTTGAGTCTAAAATTTTAAAGTTAAAAGATGATTTAAAAGACTCGATTAGTGTTTGTAGTAATGGTACTGGTTCCGATAATTCTAATGCTTCCGATGTCAAATCCAAGATCATAATTTATTTTAGAGGGTTAACCACATCCAAGGACGTTAGAAAAGGATAACCCATAGGTAACATTCCTCACGTTTACATATGTTCTCATTGTGGTAAGAAAGGTCACCTTAGGCATTTTTGTTATGATCTTGGAAGAGGTCCTAGAAAGATGAAGTCTAGTGTCCCTTTGGTTCCAACTGCTAACGCATTAAGTATACACCTATGGTTAGGAAATCTGTTTTGGAGGAGCTAGATGTTAGACTTATTGATTCTCACATGCCTGTGCGTGATGCTTCACATGCTATATCTTATGGATGATTGCTTGCATGGTTTTGTTTGTCATACTCTATTTGTGCATCATGATATATGTTTTCTAGTGTTATGACGTGTGTATCTTTTGTATTTTATTTTTCTTTAATTGTGTCTTATTGAAAAATACAAAAAAAATAATCTTGATAATTTTTTTTTTTGTAAAATACAAAAGTATTTTTTGGGTTTTTTGTGTATTTTAGTTTTATACATTTCCTATGGTATATTAATGTGTTTGAATCCAATTCACTCTGCAACTTCCATGTGGCTATGACATTTGGTCATGATTGTAGATACATAGATGATCTTAACCATGTTGAGGGAGTTGTTTCGAACTTGATTTACTTTATGGATTCGACTTTGTATATGCCTCTACACACACTTGCACGAGCTTTTTGAACGTTTACTTCACATGTATATTTGAGCTAAGTGAGATTTTCTCCCATCGATTTTATCATCTATATATTTTTTGACTGTGTAGGATTTGTGCATATAAGAACCGTTGCTCGTGAGAGATTTTATTTAGTATTAAAAAAATTTGAGTGAGCACCGAAAAGGGCTGGTAAAGACATGTTGACTTTGCATAAAAGCCATCGTTGAAAAGAGCCCAAGCAGGGGCCTTTTAAAGTTTGATCACTCAAAAGAAATAACTTCAAATGAATTGAGAAAAGAAAAGAAAAGAAAATATGAGAAATGTTGATCTTTTGAGGGAGTTTAATTGAAGATCAATGGGTTTTTACAATGAATCATAGTTATGCTTATTTTGTCATAACACTACTGATTTGTAGAATCATTAGTATTCTAGGCTTGTATGCATTGGACTTGTTTTGTTCATTAAGTTCAACTTTATTTATCACTTTTCTGCGGTCAGTTAGAACTTATTGAATATATTTGAGTGTTTGGGTCATAATTCATTTGTAACTTGTTCACGCTCATTCATTCCATCCCACCCATTTAGACACATCGATACTATGCTAGTGTGTAAGACTTATATATTTTGTTTCGAGTTTTGTGATTGTTTATATTTATATATGTGTGACGGATTTTATTTGATATATATTAAATATATTATATATGGTATTTTGAGTTTTTTACATTTAATCTATGTTTGAAAATTGCTTGAATCTATTGGATTATTTGTGATTATATGTCCATGTTTTGTGTTGTACTATATAATTTGTACATTTATAAATGTTTTGAAAAATTTAAAAAGTACAAAAATAGTTAGTTTTGATGGCCTTTGAGATTATCATTACACATGCTTGATTTATATCTTTTCGTGATGATATCTTATCTTCTAAGTGATGCTTCGTATTTAATTCTTACGTTTTACTCCTTTATCTATTATAGATAAAAGAGGGGAGAATAAATTACAGGGGAATTTTTATGTTTGTTTTAAACTTGATGCAACACGGGGTATATGTTTTTGTCTCATGTGTGTAGGTACTTAAAGCGGAATTCAAGACACATAGGATGAAGAAAAATTTTGTGGAAGGGAAGAAGAAGAAGTTTGAAGACAAAGAGAATTATTCCATTCCGTTCTAAGGTAAGAAAGGGTGTTAGCTTTCTTTTGTCATTTATAGAGTTTTGTTGATGTAATGTGGATTTTAGATAGGTTTGTTTATTTTTGTACTGATAGAGCCAAATGGGGAGATTTGTAAGAGCAAAATTTCTGATATTGCTCATAGTATAGACTTTGTATTGTTTTAGGCTAGTTTGGTGTATCCCGTTATAAATCGTCACGTCCCGTCACGGCAAATCGACAGCAACACTCGAGACTTCTAGACATCCCAAAAAGGTATAAAGCAATTTAATGTTTCAATTAATTCATAGACTTTATTTTTTAGTTTTATATTATTAGTAAAAAAGAGCAGGGATTTGTTAATTTTAATTTTTTTGTATTTATTTTAAACATCGTTCAAACGAGATATATATCTCATTCAAACGAGAATGAATTTTCATTAGAAAGGTCGTTTGAAGTTTTTATCTAACGAGCATTGACCGAGGGCGTACTATTTTGAGTCATCAGAATGTAGTTTGAAGCCTGTCCAAACGAGAATGCCTTCTCGTTCAGACGAGACTATGTTTTGTTCTAACGATTCGAATGCGTCGCTGCCTCAAAAATTCCAAATGTCCTATAAATACCTGTTTCGTGTTAAGATTTTGTAAGAGTTTTTCCAAATCCGCTTCTACATATATTCTAGAAAAGTTATTCTTTATTTAGTGTTCTAAAGAACTTTTAATTCCCAAACACACATCCTGAAAATTATTCTTGTGAGTTCGTTTAAAACCTTGACTGTTTTAGTATCTTGCATACACCTTTGTGCTGAAGGCATCTCCATAGCTGACTTCTGAAAACTCGTGGGGATCACTGCTGAAGAAGAAGGTTGAGGCTGGATAAGTGGATCGGTGGATACTGAGAACAAATCTGTCATCTGTGGATCGCTTGCTGATAAGTGAAATTCTTTAGAGAATTTACAAAGACTAGTGCGTTATGCTTGTGGTAGATATCATGTAGTTTGTAAGTCGACTATCTTGTAGATTTCTAAAGGGCTGAATAAAGGTTTTGCCCGAAGGGGATTTTTCCTAAAACTTTAACTTTGTTGAATGCTTAGTTTGATTTGTCTATTTTATCATATAGATGTATGTTTAGGATGAAAACAATAAAATTAATTGAGATAAGAATTGGAATTTTTTGTTTGTAACCATCCTTGCCGAGCACGTATATTTTCGTATTGTCATATTAGTATTCGAGCATTCAGTTATTTTTACCGTACAAGTGGTATAAGAGAATTCATCTATTCTTACCCTTACATAACTGGAACCTGTATCACAACTCAAAAAAGATCTCAAAGATGCTCTGTAGGTCAAGGTCACTACAGAGGACACATCGATGAAGGTTGGAAAGATGTTCCTCAGCCTCACATTAGGTTTTAGTGAGAGGCAAGGAATAATTTATGACGATGCATCCACTTCTAATGTTGCACCTGAACCAATTTTTGAGTTTATGATTGATACATATAGGCCTCGACCTAACCCACCAAGGAGACCTAAGCCACCAAGGGGAGCTCGTACTAGGATTTTTAACCAAGGTAGACCTCATTTTATAGAGAGAACTTTTGCATAATTTTTGTCATTGCTTGAAGCTCCTCTAATCAAAACCTTTCATACCTACAAAAATATAACAATACTAGAGTGTAGTGGTAAGTAAGGGAATCAATCCAAATATAAGGGTGAAACATACAAGAGAGGCATGCAATTCATTTGTTTATTATTCTCTTTTTCGATTTTTGCATTTTCTATTTTTTTAGCTTTTTCAATATTAAAATAATTTTGAGATGAATGTGAGTTAATTAATAACAAAATAAAAAGGGGGTAATCAAACTAAAATAAAAATGTGAAAAACGTAAACTAATGAGTGATGGAAATGAGTGAGATGTAACTAAATGAAAGAAAATATTCAAGGGATGGAAAATCCACCCCCACTTCACATAAATTAATCTAACTAAGCTTGGACTATTTTAATTTGGTCAATTTTTAAAATATTCATTTAATTCAAAAGCTAATTCTCATTACACTAATGAATTAATTGAATATTCTTTTAGAAAATTAAGTTTAATCCCCACAAGCACTAGTCTAAATGAATTAGAATCAATTAAATGAATCACCCGCTAGGATCGATTCATCAAACTAATTTTAATTAGACATAATAAAAACAAGAGCAGATGAAAATTATGCTAACATTTAAATCAAGTGATAAGCCTATCTCTAGTTTGAATCAAATGACTAAATGATAATACAATTTTCAATCCTTTCTCAAGGATGATTTTCCATTTCTCAATGTGAAAATAAGTAGGAATTAAATTTACTAATCAAAAGAAACTAATAAAATTAAAATTGACAATTAAATCAAAATGGATTCATGAGGGTTTCAATTCATCCCTTGAATGGGATGATTAGCCCTCCATAATCATCATCCAATAAAAATTAGAAAAAAATAAAAGCATAAAATGAAGATTAGAGAGGAGTAATCAAACCAAAATCGCCTTCAATTGCATTAATTCTTCAATTCTTCCCTCATCTCTCATTAATTACAAACACTCAATTTATTGATTTTTTTCTATAATCTAAAAAAAAAATCTAAACTAAAAAAAATGTTCCTCTCTCTAACTCTAGAATTTTCCCCCTAAAAAATCATCTATCTTTTAAATTGGGTCTTATTCTTATTTAAATAGTGTGACTATGAAGCTTAGGGGAAAAATGAAATAAAGAGGTACATGTGGTTTATGAGGTAATGAGTGAGAGAATAAATTGAGGGCATTTTTGAAAAGTGGATAAAAGATAAGTGGGTTAAGTGACGGGGGTTATTTTGAAATGGGGTTAAAAAGGCATAAAAGACATGTGGGTATTTTGTTTTGCTTTATTTTTAGTTTTTGGTTGACTTGGTTGGCTTTAAGCAGGTGGACAAAAATGATTTTGGTTTTGAAAAATGGGTCGCGGGTTGAATCGGCGATTTTGGGTATGGTTCACGATCGGGTACTGCTGGTATGGGGTTCGGGTAGGTTGGGGCTGGGTAGGTTGTGCAGGGTAGGTGGAGGTTGGGTCTTGGTGGTGGGTTTGGACAGGGGTTCGATTGGGTTTGGCTGGATTGTTTGGGATAGAACCAAGGGTAGTTTAATCCGGTTTAGGCAGCGGGTCGAAGGGGTTCCGACAGGTTTGACGGTGGTGTTGGGTCCGAGATTGGAAAGTGGGTATGGGTTAAGGTGGAAGTGAGGTTGAGGGAAATGGGTATTGTGGTTTAGGAGGTATTTGATAATGGAAGTGAGAGGTGAGAGAATATTGGTTTGATGGTGGGAAGAAGATGGGAGGAGATGTGTTTGTGTGTGGTGAGGGTATAGGATAGTTGAGTGTGTGTGTGGTGCATGGTATTAAGGTGTGAATGGGGGTGGTGGTGGTTTAGGTGTAGGTGAGTGTAAGAAGGGTTTGTGTGTATTTAATTTGTGATCCTAAAAATAACTATTTAACTAAAAATAATAAAACTAAAAATTAAATCCTAACAAAATAAAATTAAAAACCTAATAAAATTAAAACTAAAGTCCTAAAAAAAATCTAATAAAATTGGAAAAATAAATTTCTAAAAAAAAACTAATCCTAATAAAACAAAAACTGAAAATCAAAATAAAACAACACTAAAAAAAAGAAATATAAAAAAATGCAAATAAATCCTAAAAATCCTAAAAGTATAAATTCTAAAAATAAATAAAATAAAATCTATTAAATTCCTAATCTATAAAATAAAATTCAAATAATAAATATAAAAACTATAAATCAAATAAAAATAAAACCTAAAGTCCTAAAAATATAAAATCTAGCAAAACTAAAAATAAAGACTAAAATTAAAAACTAATAAAAATAAAAAATAAAAAGAAATAGAAAATAAATTCTAAAAAATTCTAAATAAATCAAAAATAAAACCAAAAAATGAAAAATAAAAACGTGAAAAGTCTGAAAAGCACAAACTAAACACACCCTGGGTTCGGTGAAGGTTTGGGCTAGGTTAGGCTTGGATAAGGTATGGGACTGGATAATTAGCTCCATAAATCGCACATTTACCTTGAAGTAAGCATTTAAACTCCGTAAACGACGATCAAGCCTGCACATTAAACAATTAAGCATATAAGACCCAATTTGTCGAGAATTAGCAACCAAAATACGTCTATTAGGGGTATAAAATGTACACTTTTGGGTGCTTATGAGTATACCTAAGCTTGTTTATGTTTATTCCCATTGTAAACAAAGAGGTCACCATAGAGACTTTGTTTTCAGCAAAGGAGAGTTTCACACACATATGTTCCTCGATGTGTCCCTGCACGAGTTCTTGCACTTGTTATCCCACACGCTCCCACACTTGTTCCGTCACATCACCATAGAGGTTTTAAGAGTTTTTAAGAGCAAGTGAAAGTTTTAGTCAAAACTTCTCAAAGTTTGAGCGAGGAATTTCAATTGATGTCTACTCCATTTGAGAACTCATCTTTGACTAATGATTGAGGTTATAACTTGCATCTAGTATGGGATAGTTATCATGTTCATATTATTTGTCCCTAGCGCTAAATTGTATTTCTATGTTTTTAAATTTTTTTATTTTGAAAAATCTTATCAAAAATCCAAAAATATTTTTCGTTTTTAAGAAAAGGTTTGAAAAGTTCACAAAGATTTATTTTTAATAAAAAAAATTAGAAAAAAGACAAAAATATTTTTGAAATTTGTTTGTCACTATATATGGATGTGCATTCAAGATATTTAAATAACCCCTACATTTCATCCATTGATGTGACTTTTTCATGGTGTTTTTATACATGGATTCATCTCTTTAGTATGATAAATAATGCATGGCTAATATTTCTTTATTCAATGATGATTACTTTCTTCATGCCTGACTTTTTATCCCCTTTATTGCACACATGCCCAGACTTTTTGAATATTGTACTTACTTCTCACAAATCGAATATGGTGTTCCCATATCAATCATGATTAGTAACAAACCAAATCTACTATAGATAAGTTGTGCTTATAAGAACCTTTAGACGAATTTTTTTTCCCTAAAAATTGGTTATATGTAAAGCTATGGAAAGGGGCTACGCTAGAGAAAATTCTCTTTTCGTTAAATCCATCATTTGTAAAAAGATCCTAAAAGATAAACGGCAGATGAAAACATAAGTGGCAAGGATATTTTTATATCAATGATGTTTCGTTACATATGAGCATTATGATATCTTTAAAAATATTGAGAGTGATTTCTTAAATATGTGAGATTTTGAGGGAGTTATAAACTAAAAAAATAAATGAGTTTAGATGACAGACTCTCTTAAAAAATATTAAACAGTTTGAAATTATTGTTTTGAGAAGCATTTAAATTCATGGCAGGTTGCATAAGTAATGCCGATTTCATTTTGTTCCACTTTCGTACACCTAAGGTTGAGATTGAGTTCATTCTTTAGAAGTATCTCATTGACTTGTGAAACTTTTTTACGTATGCCTATGTTGATTTGTCAATGGAAAATGTTCACACATTTATAGTTCACTTTCATGATTCGAATATTTTAGTTTTATTCTATGATATATTGTATTTTTACCTATATATAGCCTTTATACCTATACTTTTTATACTTGAAAAGGTGAACACTTTCAAAAACAGTCGGCATGCTTTTTTGAAATTTCATCACATATACTTGATTGTTTATCTTTCCGACATTATTTCTTTTGGATTATTATTATTTATGCTTAGTTTATTTCCATTTGTCTATTACAAACAAAATGGGCGACAACAATTTTTTTTTGGGGGGGAGTTTATTTTTCTTTTAACTCGTACGCTTCATGGTATTATTTTGTCTCGTGTGTGTAAGTCATTCCCCTTGATGATATCAAGGACTACACAAGATGGATACTTTTAGTTTAAGACTTATACATTTATGTATTTCTGTTTCTTATTTTGGGAGGGCATTAATTATATTAGTCTTAGGGGTCAATTTGTCTTCAATTTATGCTTTGTATCGAAATAGCCAAAGGGGGAGATTTGTAAAGGAAAATTTTATAAATGCTCTTTTTTTTATTTGAATTATCCCGTTACACCCACTTCAACTTCATAACCACTCTCAAGTCTTCAAAGAGAATAAACATCGGTGAGATTTCCAAGATTGAATATCATTCATCATATATTCACCCAAGAAGAGTTATGAGGTGGTTTGGTAAAGCCTTAAAGTTTCAAGGGCCATTTTTAAATGAGTTTGTTTTTCAAAAAGATTCTATAATGATTTTTAAGGATTTTTGAAAAACTCGCTAACTTGTTATAGCAAGTTTGGTATGTCGTTCGAATTAGTTACTTGGGGTTGTTAGAATGAGGTTCCCATATTCGAACGAGAACTGGAGTGACTCCTTTTTGGTCAACTATGGAATGTATTTCGAAGTCTTATTGGAAGTTATTTGAACGAGATAAGTACATTGTTCAAACGAGGTGGGAGTTCATTCAAACGAGTACATGTGGTTTTATTTTTTAAATAAATCCTTTTCAAATCTTTAATTCCTATCTCATTGCAACAATTTTCCCTATAAATAGAGATACAGGATCAAACATTTTAACAAGCCTTTTTTATATTTCTTTTTATGATCAAACTCTAAAATTCTTTCATTGCAACCCCTTGGATCTTTTAGGATCACTTTCTCAAACCAAGAAGAACACAATCCAAAGTTTTAAACCCTTATAGAGATTTTCTCTACTGCTAATTTGTGGAGTTGAGCTTTGACAGATGAAGAACAAGGGAATTGCATATTCCAAAGGCTGATCAATGGATACCGGGGGAATATTTGCTTCATGTGGATGGTGCTGGATCGCACCATTTTTATTGAAGATTTGAGGACTCTTATGCATTATACCTAGTCGATCTTTAAGTAGTTTGTAAGTCATTACCTATCTTTCTTATCTTTCACAGTGCTAAATTATAGGTTTTGCCTGAAATGGATTTTTCTTCTATTTCTTTTTCTTTCTACTTTCGTTTCAAATTTGGCTGCATATCATTATTCCATGTTAACTTTAATTGAAAGAAGATAAATTTTGGTGAAAGTGAATCTTTGTGTGTTTGACCTAATACACAAGTGAATCTATATATTCCTTGCTTTCTTAGGATAGAGACTAGAGACGTCAACCTTAAGGAAAAGCAGATAAACCTTAGCCTTATAGCCCCTCAAGCCCGAATAATACTTCTAGAAGAGAAACTTTTGATAGGCTTTATAGTATAAGTAGGAATCCAGTTGGCTCTTTACTATATAGTTAGTACTCCCTTAAAGCTCAATATATTTCACTTGAAGTCCATAATACTCTTCCTAATATTTTTGGCCTTCAGTTACTAAGAGGTCTCTTGAAATATTCAGGTTTAATATTTACTACTTCAGGTGATCAATGTCTCCTCATTCGAATGAGAAGCTTGTCATTCAAAACTCGAAGATAGATAATTTTATCTTGGAGAAATTCCATAAAATCCATATGGTTAATCAAGGCCTCATCATTGGCCTTTTCTTCCTTAGCCAAGAAGTTATGAGAGGCAACAAGTAAGGAAGCACTGTCCCAGATGTCCTTCTTATTTAAAAGTCGAGTCTTATCCAGAGAGTCAATTTTGGACCTCAAGTTTTCCTGATCATCCTCCACAGTATCCATCTCTAATCATTGATCGCAGACCGCCTAGTGTAACTCCATCTTGTCTATATCCCACTGATCAGTCAGGGCCAAGTTTTTCTTCCATGCCCTTTGACCCTCAATGACATCCTCCATGAGTGACTTCGTAAAATTTTAGGCTTGTAAGAACATAGACGAGTATGAAAAAAAGATGTACAAAATCAAAAGTAACCATAGAATAAAGATAAATAAGTATGAGGTTACCTTACCAAGTATATAGACTAACTTTTATAAATTAGATGAGGTCCCCTAGACCCTCAGTGTATAAACCATCTCAGAATAGTTAGTCTTGGTCATCAATGTCCAGGCATCCACTATAGAGGCCTAAGATTTTATCTCCTTAGAAGAAAAGGTTCTAGAGTATTTGTCTACCACTGATAACCTAAACCCTCATTTATCTCCTTTACTTGGACAACTGGGTTGAGTAGAGACCCTAGGAGCAACAATCTTGCCCCCTATTTCAAAGGGGACACCAAAAGTTCCTTCCCATTGGATGGGGGATCAAGAAACTCGTTCATTGAAACTTTTGAGACCAGAGGATAAAAGTCCTTTAGAAGAGAATGAGATTTTAGGTTATCCTAGAGATTTTATATGACCCCGAAGATGCTTGCAATGAGGGTAAGACTTTTATAAATATCTCTAATAACGAGCTTTCATTTGTTTCATCCACCAATTCACATATGGTACCAAATTTCTGCTAATGTGTTGAAATTGATGTGCTTTGTTGCCTTGGATCTCTTCTTTTTGCTCATAAAATGTGGAACAATAGTCTGCTTGGAATGAAGCTAGTCCATCCTTCATTTCTCGCATTTAAATGCTAAACAAACATGAATATTGGCGGTTGTTTACACCGCTACCCTTACACATTTAAATGAATAAGTGTTGACCCATACAATTATTGTAAAGAGCAACAAGGGGATAATGATAATACAACTTTGAATGTTGGAATTCAAAGGTTTATAACCCCTTCATCTTCACTCATGCAAGGGAAAAGGCCCTAAGATCCAGTAAAGACTTTTGTTAGACCATTGCTAAGCCTTTAAGACCATAATTTCCTTATAAAATGGCCCATAATAGAATTATAGGCCTTGATCGCCTCACTATGTCCCGAAATGATCAGTCGTTCCATCATATCTATGGAACCCAACTCAGAAAACTCAAAACCAATATTTCTTAGTCATAGATTTGAGCAGGAGATCTTGATATGACGAGAATTGGCCTCCAGAGGTCCAATGACCCCTATTCTCGTGAAATATTATTGCAACGCACCATATGACAATCCAAAGAGGATCCTCTACTATTGTAGACCTTTTATATGCTTAGATAAGATCCTATAGCTGCTATGACGGGCAGGTACAAAGGACAATCATTATTCCACCTACCTCCACCATTAAGTCCCATGATCATTTATGACTCCCATCTTAACTAAATGATCACGTTAACTACCTTAAATCATCTGCAATCCTTTATGCCACACTTCATATTATTAATGTAGCCGTCAGACCTCAGAGAGTCCATAACCATGTTGTTATATTTTACTCATTCTCTCTCTAAGAGAATGCATATATACGAAAGCCTTGTTAATGGTGAAATGATATTTAATAGCATTAGATACAATAAGAACCAGAGTCTAATAGATCAAGCAAATATATGCTCAGTGTAATATGTACTACCCACCCACTATTGGTAGAAAATAGTATGACTTTTGATCATTTCCATCTTCTTATATATTATATACCTTATTGAGTCCTAATTTAAGACTGGTTAACCTTATATAAGTCCACACGTTACTTCCTAAGGTCCTTTGGACTAGTGAAAAAATGAAAATTTAGACATTCTTGGTCAAAGCCTAAGTGGTCTCTTGATTGTAAAACCCTCATTTATAATCTACTATATAGAAACGTCATTTATGGTGAACGTAGGACCCTTATATGAGGTTCAAACCACTTTATGTACTTGTCTATCGCTTTGACACATCTCCCCATTAACCTATCTAAGGTCCTATTAGGGGGAACCTGTTGGGTCTGAGGTCTCAAATCATTTCAATACTTACTATAGCAGAAACCCTTGCAAGAAAAATTCCTATCACTACCATCCCATCGCAACAAGTCCACTAATAATTTGAAATTCAGGTCTTCCAGTAGAAAGACATGACTTACATATAATACAATCATTATCTCCATGACGTCTCTCCCTTAATTTTTAATCTGATGCCTTTACCTTTACTAGCAGTTAGTTATTCTACACCTGGACTAAGCTTACATAGTCCTCAGACCTCAGTACCCATCGATTTTTACTATCGACGATCAACCCACATGCAGACTATGTGCTAATGACCCTAATGCTAATATATTTTACTAATGTAGAGTTTTGTATGTATAGTCTATGGACCAACAAATCCAAGCAGTCTCCCACGAGGGAATCCCTGGCTTTTTACAACTATAGCAAGTGTTCCCATTATTGATTTTAGATGGTAGAGTTCAATTTTGTTAAGTAGAGTGAGCGATAATGTTTGTAAGGGACTAATTTCAAGGTGCAGGGAACTCAACATTACAAGGTGGCCAAATAGGAAGATTAAGAGCTTGACAACCCTCATTTGAGCTTACAACCTTATCCTTTGAGCTTGTTATTTGAGCTTGACAAGGTTGTAAGCTCAATGAGGTTTGTCAAGCTCTTAATCTTCTTGTGAGGCCACCTTGTAATGTTGAGTTCCTGTACCTTGAAATTAACCCCTTACAAACATTACCACTCACTCTACTCAACAAAATCGAACTCCACAATCTAAAATCAATAATGGGAACACTTGCTATAGTTGTAAAAAGCTAGGGATTCACTCATGGGAGACTATGTGGCTTTGCTGGTCCAAATACTATCTAGACAAAACTCCAAAGATCGTTTAAAGCACGAATTTAGTATTCCCGTGCCATGACTGATCATATTTTCTTACCAAACATGCCTTTTGAGGACGAAAACCAAAAGCACCTCCCAAATGTCCCTGTGAGAGGTGCAAACACCTCTTACAGGATCAATTTAACTCGCAGGAACTGATCACGTGGTCACGGGACCCCTGGTTCTAAAAAATAACGACAATTTGAGAAAAACCACACTTATGCTTGAAAACGTGCCGTTAGTGGGTGAAACCCCTTAGCTCTCCCCAGACGGTCCCTTTAGAGGAGAGATCACCGTGCACGAAACCAATGTAACTCGCAGGAACTGATCGTGTAGTCACGGGACCCACGATTTGAGAATATAATGATAATTTGAGAAAATAGAGACTTAAGCTTGAAAACATGACGTTAGAGGGGAAACCCCTTAACGCCCACCAAACGGCCATTTTAGGGGAGCGATCATTGCGCACGGGTCCAACGTATCTAGTAGGAGCCGATCGCATGGTCACGGGACCCCTATTTTGAGATCGTGGCTCAAAACAAATAATATTCACACTTAGGTTTGAAAACATGCTGTCGGGGGGTGAAAACTCTTAGTTCTCCCAAATGGCCCCGTGAGTGGTGTCAACACCTGACACAGGACCAACGTAGCTTCACAAACCGACAGCGTGGTCATGGGACCCTCGGTTTAAGAGCACGGCCCAAAAAAGACAATATCCACACTTAGGCTTGAAAATGTGCCATCGGGGAGGCGAAACCTCTTAGCGCCTCCCAAAAGGCCCCGTGAGCAGTACCAACACCTTGCAGGGGACCAACATAGCCCGTACGAATAGACTTTGTGGTCCCGGGACACTCAGTTTGGGAGCACGGCCCAAAACAGACAATATCCACACTTAGGCTTGAAAACATGCCGTTGGGGGGTGAAACCCCTTAGCTCCCCCTAAATGGACCCATGAACGGTGCCAACACCTCGCACGGGACAAACATTCCCGCACGAACTGACCGTGTGGTCACGGGACCCTCGGTTTGAGAGCACAACCCAAAACATATAATATCCACAGTTAGGATTGAAAACGTGTAATCGGCGGGGCAAAACCATTAAAGTTCCCCCCAAACGGCCCTGTGAGTGGTGCCAACACCTCGTACTGGACCAACGTAGTCTGCACGAACCGACCGCGTGGTCACAGGACCCTCGGTTTGAGATTATTAGCCTAGATTTCATAATGCTTACACTTAGGCTTGAAAATGTGTCGTCGGGGGCCGAAACCCCTTAGCGGTCCCCAAAAGGCATTGTGAGAGACACCAACACCTCTCATGGGACAACTGTAGCCCGCATGAACCGATCGTGTGGTCACGGGACCCTCGATTTGAGAGCATGGCCCAAAATAGACAATATACACACTTAGGAATGAAAACATGCCGTCGGGGGGATAAACCCCTTAGCACCCCACAAACGTCCCCGTGACCAACGCCAACACTTCGCATGGGACCAACGTAGTCTGCACGAACTGACCGCGTGGTCACGGGACCCTCGGTTTGAGAGCAAGTCCCAAAACAGAGAATATTCACACTTAGGCTTGAAAACGTGCCATCGGGAGGGAAAAACCCAAAAAGCGCCCCCTAAACGGCCCCGTGAGTGGTGCCAACACCTCACACGGGACCAACGTAGCCCGTACAAACTGATCGCGTGGTCACGAGACCCTCGATTTGAGAGCACGATCCAAAATAAAGAATATCCACACTTAGGCTTGAAAACGTGTCGTCGGGGGACTAAACACCTTAGCGCCCCCCACACGGTCCCGTGAGAGGCGCCAACACCTCGCACGGGACCAACGTATCCCGCATGAACCGACCGAGTGATCATGGTACCCCAGATTTGAGAGCACGACCCATATTTCAGAATGCCTACACGGTTACCCTTGATTTTAGATCACGGGACCCCCGATTTGAGAGCACATGACCCCTTAGAGGTCACCCAAGGATCTATTGTAGCAACTAACCGATTAGCCTCCCAATTCGAGGATTTTTTTTATTATTACTAAAATTGGTCACGGCCTAAAGCCGTGACAATATTTTATGCACATTATGTATAGTCACGGTCAAAATCCGTGACAATATTATCTTTATAGTAAGCGTGGTCACGACCCAAAGCTTTGACAATATCATAAATATAGTAAGGATGGTCAGGGCCTAAAGCCGTGACAAAGATGGATCATACAGAAAACTGGTCACGACTTTGAACCATGACCAGATTGTTTTTAATCGCCTAGTGGTCAAGGTTTAGGCCGTGACTAGGCTTACAAATAGGGTCAGGGCTATGGGCCATGACCACATTTGTGACTATAGGAAATCCGTGACCAGGCTGTGGATCAGGGATTTGGGTCGTGACCATCGAAATCGGTCACGCCCGATTTGGTCACGAACTAAATTCGCGATCCACACTTCCTGGTCAGGGATAAAGTTTATGACCATTAGCCTAGTTTTAGTGTCGTGGTCCCTGTGGTTGGACACCTAAAAGATTTTGGAAATGATTTTGACACAGGTCAGAGCCTAAGTAAAATATTTTGACAATATTTAGCAAGCAGTTAAATTATAATAATTAAATATGCATGTACACTCTTCATGTTTAAGCTAGTGTTGCACTCTCTTGAGGTACAACTCACCCCTCATCTAATGTGCACACCTAATGCTTGCCTTTTAACCTTCCTAGTTAAGCTACCCCACCTAACTAGTAGTATCACACCTATTTCTACCACACTACTCTAACCCGAGTACTCTTACTTTGATTATAAAATTATCTACTCATTAACTTATTAATCGGTTCAACTATATTAAATCATATAATGTTCACACTAGTTATACAGGTAAATCCTTTTTAATCATATAACTTTCACACTAGTTATGTGAGAAACCCCTTTTTAAATCAAATAACTTTCATGCTAGTTATGGAAGAAAGCAATTTTTAAATCATATAACTTTCACACTAGTTATGTAAGAAATACATTCACACTTATGTATTAATCCCGTATATAATTATCTACTCATATTATAAACATACTAGTATACTACAATATTCACACACATGTCGCGTATAATAACCATCCATTCCCGTGTAATAACTCACCGGATGCTTTCTCTAAAATACTATCATGTCCCAGGCATACTCACTCGAACCCGGCTACCTCAAGTCGGACTAGCTCACACCGAACTTGGGGAAAATATCGTAAACATAGTGGAGGCAGTCATATTCCCCCCGAAAGTGAGATCGAATCATACCCAAAGCGTCTCACCTTGGAAAATAAATCACGCAATAAAATAGTAGGCGATATGACCTAGGGACTATACTCTCCCTGCTCCTCAAGCCAGGGGATTCACCCACATCGCGCAACCTCCTATGATAGCACTAGAGGGGTACGTATTCCTATAAATATTATTCACACTGATATCTATAAAGCACATAAATAAATAAATATATATATATATATACTATCACACTAATAGTATACATATATTTAATAAAGTTCGGCTAACCCGTGCCCAACACCTGTAGCACTAGCCCAAACATGCCCAAGTCTATATCCAGACTTGTAAATTGATCAATCACACATTAATTAATTTTCATTAAAGTAGTGTCACCTAACTAAAATACCTAGACTTACTCATTCAGTCCACATTTTCACCATTTATAATTTGTTACACAAAATTCGACTATTAAGTTTAACATCCCTTATTAAATTTAATATTCGATAATTTGTTATATATATCTATAATAAATTAAATCGGCTACCCCGTGCCTAACTCCTGTAGGACTTAGCATAAAAATATTAGAGTTAAATCTCCGACTCTTAATTTAACTAATTTACCTCAATTAATTCTATCTAAGTGGTGTCACTCAACCAAAATGCTCGAACTCCCTTACTTGTTCCGTATTTTAACCTTATAAATTTATTTCACCCAATTTTCGTTATTTAGATTGGCACTCTATCTAAATCAAATATATCTTAAAATCCACCTCCCAAGGCCCTAAGTATTTTCTCCCTTTAATTTTCCACTCAATTAAATCCTAAAAAGATCCCAAAGGAGAAACCCAGGTATAATCCCCACCGCCGTTCGAACGAGACCATGGATCGTTCGAATGACTTTCAGTGTCGTTAGAACGACTCCATTAGTCATTCGAATGAGGTCTTGCCCAGCATCCCTTCATCTTCCCCACACGCTTATTATGCCATTTTTGCCCTACTTAAGTTTTTCTCTTAAACTCGGAATGCAACCCAATACTCCCCATTATGTACCGATCCGTAAAAAAATTCTCAAACATCATTTGTATGTCTAAACTCCACTGATTTACCATACCAACAGTTGTGATCACAGATTTTGGGTTTTCACGATTTCAAACAATCGTTCTCATAATTTCGATTCTACAATCCCCATTGACTCCATTTTTTCTACTAGATATCTAATATAATTCGGATTCTAACCTTACTAAATAATAGAATATCATCAATTGCATCTTTAATCCACACAATATACTCATATCACCAAAATCCATTTTATATAATAACTCACTCCCCAAAAACGAATTTCTTTATCACACCCACTATGATATTAATCTAAATACTAAAATCAAATTGAAAGCAGGTCTAACTACTTGCCTGATAAGATTCGCAGGGTCTGATTTTCTTTGATTTAGATGAAGAACACACCCAATTTCTCTTGGTTTGACTCCCAAAAGCTCTCCCAATGTCTCCCTTTTTTCTTCTCTATAAAACTAGGGTCTTGTTGTTGAGTTTTGTCTGCCACAAAATCCCTAATGTACGTTTTATATTGCTAATCTTGAAATTAAGCCTATGGGCCAAGCCCAAATAACCCAAACACCTCCATGTGAGCCCGGTTATGCCTAAAAATACCCCGAGACCCAATTACTACCCCGAGTACTCTTTTCTTACTATCCCGACCTATTAAGAATCAACCGTGCACTCAAAATCATCATCCAAGTCACTTTACTAAAATTCTCCAATCTCGACCTCAAATTATGACACATGAAAAATTTAAAAATAACTCGAATTAATTATATCTTAATTCACTAATTTAATTAATTTCTCCATATTAATTAAACCCTATAACACCAAATTAATTAAATTATATATCCTTAGAAATACGGGATATTACATAATTCCCCCTTACAATGGAATTTCATCCTTGAAATTAGGATGAGTCTGGTACTCCAAGCCTTGAATATTTCCCTATTCACATGCCTCTAAGATCGCTACACATAGCTCTACCCCTTCTAATCGTGAATTTTATTGAATTAAAATTAATTACCTAGGGCACCCATACACACTGTACCTATGCTTAACTTCACAAATATTACCCGACTCTACTAGCCTTAAACCTTAAACACAAAGTCTCGTCGTATTATATATTATAACCTAAAAAACCCAGCATAATTATCACTAACGTCTTGTAGGTATCATACTTATCTCAAGCTCAGATATGCACTCTCGGCGTGACTATATCATACAGGTATTTTCGATTACCCCACAATTTGCAATTTAATTCTTCTCGATACTGCCCCACCCAATAACTTATAGTACATAAATTTTCCCGGTGCTTCCTTCGCAGCACTCCCCAGCTCCACTGGCCATATATCATAATTGCTCTCAGCTTAAAGTGTTTCCTCTACATGTTCAATAATTTAACATTTAAAATCGATGCGCTAGCATCCAATAACGTCTCATTACTCCCAACCTTTATTAAGGTCCATGTGTGTAACATACCGCAACGAAGCTCAAAAGAACTTTCCCCAATGCACAACTCCTTAGCATTTTTCGATCGTCGAAATTCGTGGATCCAAAGCACATAGCTAAGATATCACTAATTCCGTCTCCATGATTTGTAAGTTCAAACGGAGGCCATATGCTATTAGTAAGCTCCAACATGGTAATTATGGAGTCTAGGTTCCTATATGGGATACGCAACCAGATGAAGTTCTTTTTAGAAGGTTTAGGTATGGCGAGGACGATCCCGTTTGACCTCACCTTACCAATGTTAGTGTGCATGATGCACCTTTTTAGGGGTATGATAAAAGATATCCTTTATTGTCAAGTTGGTGTTATAACAATTAAACTAGTTATTTTAGACTATAACAGAACACTTTTTATGACGAGTCACCCAAAATTTTCCAAGAACATATCAAGATACTAAGGAGAATTATCTTTCTCCCTTAGTACACTAGCCATGGCTAACACGAATGATCCACCTATCGCAACCATGATCCTTCCTAAACCTACATACCCACTCACCATCTGGACAAAATCGTTTGCAAGTGTTTTAATGAAGAATGCAACAAAAGAACCAGAATTGAAGATTCCAACTACGTACAAAGGGGAACCAATAATTATTTTCACTAAAGATGACATATCATACCTAGAGGAACCATTCAAACAATCCATAGTAGGAAAATTCTCACATGGAAGATCTTCAATTGAGATTATTTGGAAAACTTACCTAATCTTATCTTTGAAAGCAGCATACAATATAAGACTCTTGGACTCCAAAAACATTCTCATTAGGCTTAATTGTGAGGAGGATTATGTGAGATTGTGGCTTAGAGATCAATGGTATATAGGTAAATACCCAATGTACACATTCAAATGATCTTCATATTTTAAACCTGATGAAGGGAGCCCTATAGTGCCAGTATGGATTAATCTCCCAAAATTGCCTATACACTTCTATGCAAAGTCGTCGCTTTATTCAATTGTTCAACTAATAGGAAATTCATTAAACATGGATGTCTCAGCATCTTCAATTCTAGAACAAGCATAGTAAGAGTATGTGTTGAAATTAATCTTCATAAAGAAAGACTTCACACAACTTGGATTGGATGTGGATCAAAAGGTTTCTTGCAATAAATTTCATATGAGAATATTTTTATCTTTCTTATACTTTTGCATGAAAAGG
Source organism: Sambucus nigra (assembly GCA_949130495.1). Classification (NCBI taxonomy): domain Eukaryota; kingdom Viridiplantae; phylum Streptophyta; class Magnoliopsida; order Dipsacales; family Adoxaceae; genus Sambucus; species Sambucus nigra. The sequence continues at coordinate 134,789,363 of OX422213.1, read as the reverse complement.
GGCATGATGAATCAAAATGCATTTTTAAAAATCCCAATCTCAACATTCCCCCCAACAAACTTATGCAGAAACATATTCCAATAAATGTAACTGATGACATCTAGAAAGAGCCAAACAAAAATATTCAAGATTCTGCAAAAAGAAATAACAACAAGACTTGAACAAAGAAGGTCAAAATATAGGTTATTAAAAAAATAATATTGAAGTTATTGAAGATTGTTCCTCTAGTTCAGAAGAGTCACATGAACATAAAGATACAAACTGTCTCAATACAGTCAACTCTAAATTGCTTAAATGTGATCAATTAAGAGACCAGACTTTAAATCAAATAGAGGTTCTTAAACTTGGAGAGTGTACTTCAGAAGAAACTCTTATAGTGGATCAATATAAAATTTCTCCAAAGTGTTCAAATCTTCCCAACATCCACAAGATGTTGAAATAGATAAGGACTACAATTCTGATAAAGAAACAGGTGGAGTATCGATTCCTATGATAAAAGAGAAACAGAACTTTGCCTCTTGGCTAGATACAAGATGGACAAAATTTCGAAAATAAGAAGAAAGGAAAGAACAAAATCAGCAAAGAAGCTACCTCTACTCAAATTCAAAAATCAAGTAATCCTATCAATAAATCTCCTCATGATCCTTTTTATAGAAAAATCACAAGATCATCAGGTAAGTCAACTTAATCAACTCATCAAATTATCCATAAATGTTAAATTTATATGTTTGAATGTTAGGGGAGTAGCTAACAAAGCCACTAATATAGGATTTAAAAGGATGTTTTAAACATTTCATCTTCCAGCTTTAGCTTTATTAGAACCTAAAGTAGATATAGACACAATTAACAAGTACAAAATTAAATGGCAATTCTCAAATAGTATTAATAATAAATCTAATAAAATTTGGTTTTTATGGAACAAGGATATTCAAACTAAAGTTCTTCAAGACACAGATCAAGTGATATGTTTGTAAATTAACATTAATTTTTTAATTAAATTAGTTTTCTTAATAATTGTTTATGCAAAGTTTACTACAATAGAAAGAATGGTACTATATGCAGACATAAGAAACTTAACTTCAAATAATATAAACCATCCTTGGTTGGTAATTGGGGACTTTAATGTGGTCTCAAATGCAGATGAAAAAATAGGTGGAAACCAATTGGAATTTCATGCTACAGAAGACTTTAGAGACATGATATCCTCTAATAACCTAATAAATTTAGGTTACTCTTGTTCAAGATTTACATGGTCAAACCACTGAACACATGGAACAATTTTATGTAGATTATATAGAGCTTTAGTGAATTAACATTGCCTATCTTATTTCCCAAATTCTAGTATTACTCTTCTACATGGAGCTTGCTCAAACCACAGCCCATTACTGTTATCAATAATAAGTAAATTAGATAATTGTCCTGAACCATTTAAGTTCCTATCCATGTGGTGCATTAATTCAAATGTTAAAGAAATAATAGAAGAGACCTGGACTTCTAACATTAATACCCCTCCTATGGTAGATTTTTCTCTTAAGCTTAAAAAATTAAAAACATGATTGATAAAATGGAACAAAGACAGTTTCAAAAACATTTTTCAATCTACCAAAGACCTAAAAGATCTTATACTCATAAAAGAACACAATTTTGAAAATTCCCCTAATGACAACTCCAGAAAAGACTTGTTTGAGGCTAGAGGTAAGCTTAATATAGCTTATCAAAGAGAGGAAATCTATTGGCTAAAAAACCCCACTTAAAGTGGCTGAAACTAGGAGACATTAGTACAAAATACTTCCATGCTTCAGTTAAAGCTAGACAAATAAGACTAGAAATAAATCAAATAAAAACAATCAAGACCAGTGGGTATAAGAGGATGAAGAAATTGACAAAATATTCTTAGATTACTTCCAAAACTTATGGAAAGCAGAATACCAAAAAATTAATAAAGATTTCTTGGAAGTTATTCAAATAGAAATAACAGAAGAAATGAACAAAAAATTGTCAAATTCCCCTACTAAAGAAGAAATCTTTTCTGCAATTAAGAACCTAGACCCAAATAGTACCCCAGGTCTTGAGGGTTTTGGGGGTGAATTCTATGTCCAATTTTGAGAAATTATCAAATCAGAGATGATCAAAGCAGTTCATTCATTTTTTGTTGGAGCAGATATTCCTAAAATATGGACTTCAACCTCTATAACTTTAATTCCTAAGGTACGTAATCCTAACTACTATTCCCAATACAAATCAATAAGCTTATGTAATTTTTCTAACAAAATAATAACTAAGATTCTTATTGAAAGAATATCAACCATCCTTCCTCTTATAATCTCCTAAAACAAAAGGGGATTTGTTAAAAGTAGAAGTATACAAGATAACATTCTTCTAGCACAAGAGATTCTTCAGTCCATTAATAAAAAAGATCATGGCAACAACATTATCATCAAACTAGACATGGAAAAAGCATATGATAATGTTTATTGGCCTTTCTTATGTGAAGTCCTCTTGAAATTTAGTTTCAACGAGCATTTTATTGACATGGTATAGAGATTAATATCCAACAATTGGTATTCATTAATCGTAAATGGTCAAAACAAATGATTTTTTAATTCCTCCAGAGGTCTGAAATAGGGGGATCCACTATCTCCAAGTCTATTCATCATAGCAGCTGAAGCTTTGAGTAGAAATATAGACAAATTATTCTTTATGAAAAAGGCTATTCCTTTTTATCATCCAAAAAATAGTCAACTTATATCTCATTTAGGATTTGCAGATGATTTAATCATCTTCATCAATAGAGGAAGTCAAGTCTCAATGATATAATAAATCTAAAGGATTATCCTCATCTAAAGGATCCAATATTCTTCAAAATTGTAAGTTCCATGATAAAGGCAGGACTGGAGACATTCAAGTCATCAACACATTCAACATCAAAATCCATCCAAAGATTATTCAGAACCTCAAACGTGTATAGACTAAACCACCTTCAGGTCAATTCAAACTAAATATAGATGGTGATTCAAAGGACAATCCAGTATCTAGTGGCATATGAGGAGTTATTAGAGACTCAGAAGGTCACTTCATTGTAGGTTTTCAAAAGTCATTTGGCAATCATAACTCATTTACTGTAGAAGCTCTTGCAATAGCAAAAGGTCTAAATATACTAGCTAAATTAAATATCAACAATGTCATCATTGAATCAGACTATAAATTACTTATTAACATTGACTTAAAGAAATCAAAGCCTCCATGGACTGTTGTTGATATAATAGATAAGTTTAATTTTCTAAATATTTACAAAATTCAGCACATATGGAAGGAAAATAACAAAGTGTCATACTTCTTTGCATCAAGTGCAACAAATTATTCAATAGACCAAATATTATGATCCTTCAAACTCCTCCCAACTTTAGCCAAAGGACACCTCAATATGGATAGGTTTAGTCTACCTCAAATTAGAGTTAAAGTAAAAAACCTGTAATGGGGATAATTTATAAATCCCCAAGTTCTTATTAAAACATTATTAATTATTGTAATGGGGATTCTTATAAATCCCCATATTTAAGTTTTTCATTCTAGTGTATTGAGACCAACCACTTGATATAGGCAAATTGGAGAGGTCGTTTATCTATTTTTAAAACTCAATAAAATTTATGGGGGTACCGTCCCTCTTTGATAAAAAAAAATAGGTTGTAGATGATAGATTTATTTATAGTAATTGGAGGACAATAGGGGTGAGATGTTCTTAGAATTCTGACTAAGATTATATTGAATTCAAATTTAGAGGAAGAAATTACGTATTTAAAGGAGGAAGAATGTAATACCCCATATTTTTAGGCATATTAATTAATTATTTAATTGTGTAAATTAATTATGTGTGTTTGTTGTCACTAGAGATATCACCATTTTATATTGCTATGTGTTAATTTAAGTTGAATTGGAATTTGGACATAAGACACAATGATTAATTAATTGAATTAATTAAAATTCGGACTCGTATAAGGAATTATTAAATGACTGAGTTGTCAGATATTTGTTTTGGGTATATTTTGTAATTGGCTTATGGAAAGCGTAAAATGTCCGTTTATTATTTAAAACAATGATTTGAAGGCCTATTGGGCGATTATAAGGCTTCTGCATGGTTTTAAGTCATTTAGTGTTATTTTTGGACTCTTGTAGATGAAGCCCATTTGGGACCAAACCTAATTTAAGGAATAAAGGATTGTAATAGGTCATTTGGTATCTCATTTTATCCCAAGCACAATGGGAAAGCACTAGAGGGACTGGAGAGAAAAAGAATCAAGAGGAAAGAAAGATTTAGAAAATTTAGGGATTCATTTCTAAATCAATCCATAAGGCAGGTTTATATAGAATATGATTATGATTGTATGTGTGGTAGATTATATCTATTTCATTGGTTTCTAAACCCTAAACATATTTTAAATTTAATTTGACTTAAAACATGTTTAAGGTTTAGAATCCAAAGAAATAGATATAATCTAGCACACATACAATCATAATCATATTCTATATAAACTTGTCTTATGGATTTATATGAAAAATAATCCCTAATTCCCCCAAATCTTCCTTTGCTCTTAGTGTTATCTCTCTCTAGTCACTCTAGAGCTTCTCCATTGTGTTTGTGATAAAATGAATCCCTAAAAACCTCTTAAAACCCTTTAATAGCGAAATTGGGTTTGGGACCTAAATGGGCCTTACTTAAAATTGCGCAAAAACAACACTAAATGACTTAAAACCATGCCCGAGCGTTATACTACCCCAATAAACATTTAAACCATTGTTTTAAACTATAAACAGATATTATACACTTCCCATAAGCCAATTACTGAATAAAATCAAAATGAATAACTAACAACTCAGTTATTAAATAATTTCTCGATACGAATCTGAATATTAATTATTTCAATTAATCAATCACCATGTCTTAAGTCCAAATTCTAATACAACTTAAATAACACATAAAATATAAAATGGTGACATCTCTAGTCACAACAATAACTCATAATTATTTTTTGTAGTTAATTATTAAAATAATATGCATAAAAATATGGGGACTTACAGTCCATCATCTGAGCATGAACCTAAATCACAAGCGAGTCTGGCAAAAGGAGAGCTTTTTTGGTCCCCAAGGAAATAGTCCTGCAACAGATAAGGTTGAAAAGCTTCTAACTTCCAACTTCAACAAAGAGTTCAAGTACCTAGAATGGTTGTTATAGACACCATATTCTAGGAATCCTTAAGTCTCTCCTTATGTCCCTATGATCTCTTCCATTCAATACAAACCCTAGGCCATACCTCGAGTATCGATATAGAGGCCATATGGTGCTCCTGGGGCCCGTTTGACTCCGATCAACTCTATCATCAGAGTAAAAGCTCAATGGAACTTTGAAGGGATCTGAATTCCCTTTCCAATGGTCCAACCGTGCTAGAATTGGCACAACCGTTAGGACGATCGATCCATTTTACTATCGAAGATCGATCTGAAGGCCACCGGGAGCTCCCGAACCCCGATACAACCCCAATCAACTTCACCATCAGAGTGAAATATCAATGGATCCTTGAAGGGTAATGAAACTCTTTTCCAACAGTCTACCCCGTGCACTAAATAGCATAACCGTTCGAACGAATGATCAATGTTCCCCTGATAACTGATTCGGAGACCACTAGGCGCTCCCGGGTCTATTTGACCAAGGTCAACTCTTTAGCTTGAAGGAGACTGGATGAATCTTTTAAGGGCACTGAATATCCTTTTCAATGGTCTACCCCATGTGCAAATCATCCTTGGAGTACAGATGAATGACCCATTTTACTCCGAAAGGTTATCGGGCACTTTCAGGCCCTGGTTGACCAAAGTCAACTATCCAAACTAGGCGAAGCTCTTTTGAACATAGAAGTTACTCGCATAACTATTCCAACGTTCCATCCCGTGCATAATTCTGACTTATGGTTTGGACGAAGGATTCATTATTTTCTGATAATCTCCCGTCCAAAGGACTAACGGGTGATTTAAAGCCCCAATTGACCTAAAGTTAACTCTCGAACCCGGGAGAGGCCCAAAAGACTCTTGAAGGTCTCTGAATTACCTTTATAATGTTATACCTCATGCACAATTAGTATTTATGGATTGCGTTCTATGACCGTTTTTTTGAAAAAATCTGCACGAGAGCCTCAAGTCCCTAAAGAAGATCCAAATATCCTTCTCTCTCATCCAACATTAACCCCAACATTCAAGGGAGTTCATCAAGGATCAAGATCAAGCCTCAAGTCCCTAAAGAAGATCCAAATATCCTTCTCTCTTTATATTTCGTTATTTTTGCATTAATTACATAAATTCTTAATTTAGATTAAATCATATACTTTAACATCTCATCCTTTATTAGTTATATTGTAAATAATCTATTTTCTATGAAAAAAACAAAGAAAAAGAGGGTTACGCCTATAAATTTCAACGGGAATATTCATCACATTTTCTCAAAACTAAAATAACTTTTCTACACACACAAAGATAATAAACTCCCATTTGAATATATGGGATAAAACCCACCCTTATGCCGCATGAAAACTAGGTGGACTTTGATGCCTTTATAGGTTATATAGGCGATTCAGGCTAAACTCGAGACTCAAGTCCAATTTTCCAATTTATATATTTTCATCCTTTTATCCACACATTACTCATATATGTCATACATGTGTTTTATATTTGCATTTTATCTAATAAATATTATCTTTCATCATAACGACCAATATCTCGATAAGCACATACATCATATTTTCTAATTATTATTTTTGGGGAATATTCCTTTAGATGACCTCACTCTATCTTTTCCATGATATGAGTCGAGCGATTCCGATCTCCATTTATATATACACGCACACACACTTCACGGAGAAATTAAGAAAAATAGTAACATCAGCCCATTAGAGACCGAAAGGGCGGGATGGGTGCCTAACACCTTCTCATTCCGTAACTTAGCCCCCAAACCTCTGAACTATTGGCTCGAAAGCATCAGTTTTTCTATGATGCCGCTCTCACTAGGCGACGACATGTTCTTTTGCTTGTTTTGTGCAAAATAGGTTGGCATTTCCATATATTTACATCTCCCCACATCGACGACGATCGAAGCTCTCTTAGAAAAGGGCACAAGAACTTCATTCCCTCTCAAAGCGCGCGCGAGCGCTGGGAACCCCTGAGATGGGAGGAAAGAGCCAAAGGAAGGGATGGCCACATTGGCAACTCTGCTGGTGAATTGACTTAAGAGGGCTAGACTCTGTATGCATGGGTTTTTATAAATCTACCTCATGCTTATATCACTTTTCACTTACACACTTGTAGATACTCTATATGTACCCTTCACACTACTTACACATAGGTTCACTTATAATCACACGTTGCACACACCACCTAAAACTTCCATACTTAGGTGTTACTAGCACACACATCCACTTATCACACTTGTATATATCCATGATCACTCACACTTGTCACACACCACTTGTAGTTTATCCATGATTAGGTTCATTACCACACGCTCACTCATAGATAATCACACACCACTGACTCTCATATATCCATGCTTAGTTTAATCTTCACGCTCCATGGTAGATTTTCTTTTCGTGATACATGTACATTCTTCCCTAGTAGAATAATATTCATCACGCCAAATAAAAATGCTCTCTCCATACTATAGTAATCAAGAATCATGAATTTTTGCACACTACATCATCAAGAGCATGGTTATTGACCAAATTTTATCCCGTAACTGGGGGGTCACTTTGTGATGACCTCTAGTTCGGCAGATCGCAGTTAGCCTAAGAATTATGATTCTCACCTTCCATTGTCCAAGTACCTTTGATGTATATCGAATGGTTCAACCCGCATAGTACTGATTAAGCAAAGTCATGACAGGAGGTATATAGTAGGGAACTCATTCATGTACGTCGAGTATATTGAAATCGCTCTCACACGTACTGTCCCCACGAGGTATATAGTGAGTCAATTCACGTACACTCAGGTATATCAAATGGATTATCCACACATGCCGATTGCCCTCAAAAGCAAGACGTATATTGTGTAAGCCGTGCCAAAGGGGGGAACATTTCAACTAACCCAATAACTGCATACCCGCACATAGGCGTCAAACCTAGGGCACTCATAATTTCGTCTTTACAAAACTAGACCCTGTCTGTGAGCCTCGCAACAAGTCAAACCATGCTTTACATATTTCCTAAACCCAATTATTTTTGGGCTCGGGTCCCCTCTGGCACTTCTTTTATAGATAGGTAAACCTAATACAAGTGAAAACATAATAATAATAATAATAATAATAATAATAATAATAATAATAATAATAATAATAATAATAATGATGATGATGATGATGATGATGATGATGATGATGATGATGATGATGATGATGATCATCATCATCATAATAATAATAATAATAATAATAATAATAATAATAATAATAATAATAATAATAATAATAATAAGGCTGAGACTTTTCTCTCGTTTTTCCCTCTTTCCTTATTACAAGTGTCAAAAACATTTTTTCCCTCTAATCAAAATACCAAAAACATTGTCCTCCTCTTTTATCAAAATATCCAAAATATTTTGTCCTTCCCTTTCCCAAAATTTGTCAAAAACATTTTGCTCCTTTTTTAATAATAAAAGCTTTTCCCTCCTCTCTTTCAAAAATAAATTAGGATCATTTTCCTTCTCAGGACGATTGCATACCCGACCCTTGGCCCGAATCCCTATTGGTTGAACTCTTCCGTCTAACTGCCCCAAAGCTCCGTCATTTCTCTTGCTGCTTCCTCCGAGTTTGGAATCCCCCTTCACCCAATTTCTATTGAGAATTCAAACCAAGTGCTGAATGTGCAACCTGATTTGATGATGGTTTTGGCCTAACTTACTGACAAGATTGACAACCTTCAAATCGAGGTTCATGAGATGCAGTAAAATTGGGTCCCTATTCCCGAAGATCCTGAGGTCCTCTTCCCTCGCACTATGGGTTTGCCCGCACCTGTGCCTATTTGGATATCAGAAGAATATCCGCATGCTCCAGATGTTCCTTCTGTCAATGGGCTACCACCAGCTCAGCTCCTTATGCCGAATCTTGCCCAGCCATGGTCTAACCTACCAGTGCCCGTTGATCCGAAGGAAGAAAAGTTGAATAAGGTCAAGGAGGACCCTAAGTTGTTGAACAAGAAGTTTGACCAAGTATGAATATCTGGGAACTACATAAATACACCCATATGTCTCCTTACCCTAAAGCAAGGCTGAGGGAAAAGTTCAATATTCCTAATATTGAAAAGTTCGGGGATAGTGGACCCCCAATTATTCATCTCCGAAGTTACCATCGATCCATGACTCTCCTAGGTGACTCTGAGGAAATAATAGCCCATATGATCCAACAGACTTTGAAGGACAACGCTCTTTGCTAGTTCTTATCCCTCGAGAAATCTAGAATTTGCAGCTGGAAGGATATTGCCGTGAATTCATGATGTAGTACTAATGCAAAGAGGAGTTGGAGGTTACACGCCATGATTTATAACTTCTCAAGCAGAATCCCAGAGAAAGTATCAGTAATTTCATAGTAAGGTGGAGAGAGAAAGTGGCCACCATGACCAACCGGCCTTCCAAAGAGGAGAAAGTCTGTGAAGAAAAACTTCTTACCCCATGTCCGAGTGACTATAGGAGGACAATATTACTCAAATTTATGAGCCCTCTGAGAAGCAATTTGAGATTGAAGAAAGTCTTACTAAGACAGAAGATGGGCTAAAGAAATTATCCGGATAATTTACTCCCAAAAAAGTATGAGAAGCCTGCTAATACAATAGTTTCGACCATCAATAGCATCTCTCAGTCTGCTACTTCATCGGCACCAAAAAACCGCCATTATACAGTCAAAAAAGAATACACCGAGCTTTATTCTCCCCTCTTCAAACTCTACCAAGCCCTTTTAAGATGAAATCTCATCAAGCCATTGGACCCTTATCCATTACCAAATCCACTTCCCAAATTTTTTTAACCCGACGCCTATTGTGATTTTCACCAAACTATCGGCCATACCATTGACAAGCGCTTCCATCTCCGAAATATAGTCCAAGGTCTAATTAACTGGGGTACCATCGCCCCACCAGCCAATCCTAAGCCAAATACCACTCACAATCCACTCCCAAGTCATACAAATGATATCTTCCTAGAAAATGACTAAGAATTTGATCTGTCTCCCCACATTGTACCCAGTAAATCACCCATCATACCCGTATATTCTCTTAAACCCCTCAAAGTTTGGCCATATTTTCTCACACACCTCACCTGCTTCGCCGACCAGGACCTGCCACTTCTTACAAGAGCATGTATTATCATTCGTACCCGTTTTAGGGGAAAAGATATGGAATTTCCAGCAGTACTGAACCAACTCCTAAAGTTTGGACTAAAATTGCCTTCAGAATGACCATTGACTGCTAAAAATTCAGCACACTGTTCTTGGAAGCTCGAAAGTGGGATCGAGAGTCAGATAATTGGGTAGTACCTGTCGATAAAGTAAATTAAAATTATGCCGTCCAGATCATGACACGCTTATTTCGACAGACCTGTTAAATTTATAGTATGTCCGAACTACTCGATGCTTTGAAACGATAAGGGCACTTAGTCTCTTCATTTCTTTATCTCCCTGTTGAGTGGGATGATCTATACAAATATGTCATTGGGGTTATAGAATATATTGAATTTTAATGGAAGGATGACATCATTACTACTGGATGGGGGGACGAGTTCGATAGTTCAGATGAAAAGCAAAGCCCTAAAAAGACCAGCCCAGTAGCCAGTGTATGTGGGATTATAACGTTTGAGAATTTGATAGGAAAGATCAATAAAGTGGTCGCACAGCCCACGATAGATGAAGAAAATGGGTTTTTATTTTTCCCATCTTTCATGAACCATATGACTAGATCTGGGAGGCACTACAAGGTTTTGAACCCTCAATTAGCAACGACCAATAAGGGAAAAGGTGTTGAGAAACTCCCTATGCCAGAAACAACCCTCGAGGAGAGAATTATCCTTGATCAGTTAAAGAAAACTTAGGCTAACATCACTCTGTGGGGACTCTTTATGCCTTCCCAATTACTTTGAAATGCCTTGAATAAATTGCTTATCAGGTCCATTCTCTCCTTCTCCGAGGAAGAAATCCCTAAATTTGGTCCAAATCACAACTATACTCTCAATATCCCTGTCGAGGTCATGGGAAAGACAATACTCCTTTCACCTACCGACAACGAGTCAGCGCTTAATGTTTGCTCATTAAGAACCCTAAACTGCTTGGGGCTAAAAGTAAGTGACCTTGCTCCAACTTCCGGCGCGGTGCGTGCTTATGACAATACTCGTTGGGAGGTGATGGGATCTATAAATTTTACAATAGGGGATGGCCCTATAAATCTTGTTACTAAATTCCAAGTCATCAACATACCATCTTGTTTCAACCTATTGCTTGGAGGACCATGGCTCTACGGTATCAAGGGAGTGTCTTCCTCTCTCTATAAAAAACTGAAGTTCCTCTCCAATGGGAAGGTCATTACCATCTGGTACAATGATGATAACACCGATAATTCTAGCACCAGTAACCCGATACTAGAGATATAACATGGGGTGATTGATATGCTTCTGTCTATTTTTCGAGTCGAACCACTTCCACTCCTAGCCTAAGATGATTTCAAAGATAGAGTGTGTTCGGAGCATAGCCCTCAAGGTAACGAAAACGTGATACAGATGTTCAAGAATACGTAGTTTATGCCTAGACTGGGGCTAGGACGATGACAAAAGGGAATACTGGAACCCATAATGCTGAAAAAGACCTTTCCTCCATGTGGCTTGGGTTATCAACCATCATAAGAAGAACTCATAATTCTCCGCCAACCTCGGTTTAAGAGAAGGCTAGAAAGTGCCAAGACTGTTTTAGGAGATTCCTTGAACATAAGATTCATTAAAAAGGATGAATATTTTCCCTTTTATGGCTTTCGCGAACCGTAGTATGATCATGTGGATAAGGAGATGAAGCCATGAATGGAGATATTCTTCCAAGATAGCTATTTATGGGTCAAAATTTTTTGGAATTACGTGCAACCTCGTGTTGAGAAAACTACAGTTGTTACTGAGGATTCTGAGGGAAATGACTTCGAGGATTCATTTAATTTGCAGACACTGGGGCTAACACTCTGCATGATCCACTCAAGCACTACATCATCGTATCCGTCCATCCTGATCGAAGCTACTAATGCACCCCTCCTTGACTGAAATGTTGTGCCAGTTCCACCTACTGAAATACAACCCAACCTAAATGTTTATCCCATTCCTTATTTTATTGTTCCTCCCTGCTCTGATCACAATGTAATTGAGACCTCATTTAATGACGTTCTCAACGTTATTTTTCCCAACAATAAAATAATAAAGATTTTGAGTATCTTGTTGTGCCTTACCAGATACACGTTTAAGAAGACGAATTCGAATATTAAGCATCTTCAACATCTACATGACATAAGGTATACTTTGGTATAGATTTTGTTTTGAGTTGATTAGATTTTTTACTAAGTATTGGGATTCATTTATAAATTTTTTTATTTCAAAATGAGGCATTTATCAAACTTAAAATGTTTTCTGAAATACCTATAGGCAGACTTTAAAAAATAAAAAAAAAATTGTTTCTTCCGTTCAAACGATATGGCTATATCATTCAAACGACATTAGCATGTCGTTAAATAGGTCATTTGATGCCCCTATTCGATTTTAGATTAAACGAACCCGTAATGCTTTGAATTTTTATGGATCGTTTCTTTGTCATTTGATCCCTCATCTAACGACATCTTGATGTCGTTCTAACGACCATAAGAGGTCGTTCGAACGAGGTTCTGCCTCCTTAAAATTTTTATTAGCCAATAAAAACCTGTTTCACGAAGCTTTTCAAATAAGACTTTTCAACAACACATACTGCAGGAACAGGTGCAATTAAGTCATCACTTTTGGGGCTAAAAACCTTTTTGATTCACACAAACACATCCCCATTACTTTTATGAATCTTCTTTGGAACCCAAACTCTTCTGTCATGAAGTTTATTCTTGTTGAATGCTATCTCTACTACTAGACTTGGGGATACTCGAGGGTATTCACCGTTGAAGGAGGAACTGTGGTTCATGTGATTCTCGAGGGAGTCATTGTTGGTTCTAGGTTTTGGTCTTTGTGGGTTCTTGTAAGAATTCATTGTAGAATTCTCTATTGTGTTGTAAGTTGTGATTTACAAACATTAGTGAAATAAAGGTTTTACCCTGTGGGAATTTTTCTTGAATTTAGTTTTTCCTGAATCTATGATTGCATGATTTATCACTTTATTAATTGAACCACATAGATGTATATTTAGGGTATAATTAAAAATGGGATTTGGTTTGGATATTGACATCAAGTTAAATAAGTTAACTCTAAAAAAATATTGCGAAATTTCATATCACATCCCGCTTTCACAAATTGGTATCAAAGCGAGTTTCACCAAAATATCATGACATCCTTTTTCCACAAAAAAATTTGTGACATAAATCGTGTTGAAAAACTGATTTTTGAAAAATCACAAATTTTCTTACGAATAACTTATATAAGAGGATGCCCATCTTTGGTGACACATATTATGCCTATTGGAAAACCCACATGAAATATTATTTAAAAGCAATTGATGAAAGAGTTTGGATCGTATGTGAAAAAGGGTGTAATCCTCCTACTGTCACCGTTAATAATACTCTTAATTCCAAACATATGTCAGACTGGACTAAGGATGAATTTAAGTGGAGTACCTATAATTCCCAAAGCCGGAGTGCAATTTCTGGAGTCGTCACAACCGAAGAGTTTTAATGTATTATGATGTGCACCATGTCAAAAGAGGCATGGGATATCCTCCAATTCACACATGAGGGTACCAACGTTGTTAAGGCATCAAAATTGCAAAATTTGACCACCGAGTTTGAGACTATCACCATGCTAGAGTCTGAGTGTTTTGATGAGTTTTATGCTAGGTTGTCGGATATAGTTAACACGAGTATTAATTTGGGTGAAAAAATTGAGGAGTCGAGAGTTGTTAAAAAGATTTTAAGGTCACTCCCATCCCTTTTTATTCCTAAGGTCGCTGTTTTGAACTCATTGGGGATGTTAGATACACTTAGGTTAGAAGAAACCTTTAAACTTATGAGATCGACATGTTTTCCAAAACCGTTAAGCCTAAGGATAGAGGGATAGCTTTAAGACTCGGGTTAAGAAAAAGAAAAAAGAGAGATTTTGTGAGTCTGATTCCGAGGGTGAGTTTGATTTAGATGACTTGGACTTATTTGATAACAATTTAAAAAGTTTCTCAAATTTTCCAAAGAAAATTCTTCCAATAATTTTTTTTTTGAGAAAAAAAAAGAAAGATGAGGTCAAGGATAACGGTGAGAAAGATAAATAGGTGAGATTTTATGAGTGCGAGGGAAAAGGGCACAAATATTTTGAGTGTCCCGTTATGATAAAGAGAAAGGGCAAGAAGATTGCTAACACAACCACTCTTAGTGATAGTGACATCGAGTAGGATGATTCCGGGAATGAATCACCACATGGAAAGTACGTTGCTTTCATGGATAGTCATGTGAGTACATCTAGTTTGTCCCTTGATGATGAGGACAGTTGTAAACATGAGAGACTCGATGATGTTTCGATCCATTCGGGGGATAGTGAGTGTGAGGATGAGATCGCAAGTGAGGATAAGGGGGTCTCCAAAAATTGTTTATTGATTTGTACACCGAGACGTTGAAAACCAAAAGGTTGAATAAAGAGTTAGGTCTTGAGTTGTTAGATTTGGAGAGAGAAATAGAAGTTTTGAGGGTGTGTGAGGCATCGTCGAGCCAACTCGAGAAGGTGAGAGTTTCTTTATGTGAATAGTTAATCGTCTTAGGTCGGGAAAAGAATGAATTGACTAGCAGTGTGGCTAGTCTTACGGAAGATCTTCAATCTTAATTAGAGACTCATGAGAAACTTAAAGCCCGTGTATCCCAACTCAAGAGAGATATCTAACGTACCCGCGAGGTCAAGGTCACTATAGAGGACACATTTAAGAAGGTTGGAAAGATGCTCCTCGGACCCACTTTAGGTAATGTCGAGAGACTAGGAATAAGTTATGACAATGCGTCTACTTCCCATGTTGCACCTGATCCGGTTCTTGAGTTTGCTATAGATCCATTTGGCTCTCAACCTAACCCACCTAGACGTCCATTTTCCCATAGGAGAGCGCGTCCTAGACATTTTGAGATAGGTGTTCCTAGGACAGTTTATGTTTGCTCCCATTGTAAAAAGAGAGGATAATTTAGGGAATTTTTCTTTAAGTTGAGTAGTGTGTCTCATAGGTATTTACCTCATTATGCCATTACACGTGTTCCCACACGCACTCCACACAGGATACTTCACATGCTCCCACACATCACATGAGAGATTTTGATCACTTCCATGAGCAAGTTGAGTATTTGATCAAAACTTCACATGATTTAATGGATGTTTTTCATAGGATATCACAACCTTTTGAAAACTCCTCCGGACTTATGATTGAGGTTTATACTTGTTTGCTAGCATAGGATGATTTTCATGATGATATTTTAGGCCTATTATTAGTTTGTGCTACCATTGTACTTATTTTTTCCATTTTGATATTTTTTTTCAAAAAATCCAAAAAGATTTTGTTTTTTGAAAAAATGTGGAAAAATAATAAAATATTTTCTATTTTTTTGAGAAAAAGTGAAAAGCTAAAAAAGATTTTATTTTGATAAATTTTTTTAAGAAACACAAAAAGATTTTTGTATTTATTTTTACACCGTTTATGGATGGACATTTAGGATGACTAGGTCACAATATCATTCCATTATCCATGTGACCTTTTGATAGTGTTTTGAGACGCAACATCATTTCATCCATGTGCTTTACAATCTTTAGAGTCATTGAGATGTGATTAGTTGTTACTTCATATATGTTTGACTCATGATTTCCTTTAATGCACACGTGAATGAAATTATTTGATTATTGTACTTGTCTATCCCATGTTGGTCAAAGTATTTTCATCTCAATTCTGTCTTCAAAATGAACCAAATGCAATAAAACGAGACAATGAAAGTAGTGCATGTAAGAACCGTTGCTCGTGAGAATCTGTTTAATATTGAAAAAAATATGAGTGTATACGGAAAAAGTCTGGAAGAGGCAGGTGAACTCATCGTGAAAGCCACCATTTGAAAAGAGCCCAAGAAAATTAAGGCAATAAAAATAAATTATGCCAAAAGGGGCCAAATAGTTTAGTTTGATTGATCTTTGAAAAGAAAATATAGAAAATAAGATCATGTTTATCTTTTGAGGGAGTTTGGTTGAAGATCAATCGGTTTGCACGTCCTGCCAAAGTTTTGAAAAATCATTACATAGTTTTAGATGTTATTGGTGTGGAAATCATTTTAGACTTTGATTTGTTGATTAGATTGAGTCAATATCATTTAAATTCAAAATTTTTTACACATAAGGATGATTTTGAGTTCATTCGTTAGGAGTATCCAAATTTATCGTGTACATATGTCATGATCGTTTGAGTTGATTTGCCTATCCAATTTGTTCACACCCATTCATTTCGTTTCCAAGATTTGGTTATCTTAGTGTTAATTCATGGTGTGTGTTATTTTTATAAAATTATTTTTCTTCTCTTGAACAACATTTGAAAAGTTTAAAATAGCTTGCGGAACCTTTAGAGTTTATCCTTGCATGAGATTATTTGATATATATTTATAATGATTTGTTATGCTTGTTGTGACCCACTACGGTTTAATTTATTTTATTATTTTCCTTGTATATTTCGGACAAATGAAAAGGGGGAGAACAAATTATGAATTATAGGGGAGTGAGAGTTTAAATTATGGGGGAGAATTGATTGACTTGATATTTGATTTATGTTTATCTCATTTCAATCTCGACACATCACAAAAGTATTTGCTTTGTTTATTGTGTGTATGACTATGATGAGCATTTGGAAAGAACATAAAAGAATATCAAGAACAAGAAATTTGAAAGTTGAATATTTTTAAAGACTTACATATTTAGTATCTTTCCACTTTTGGGTTCATGGGTGGATATTTCATTTGTATAGGACATTTATTGATAATTCGGATGTTATTCTTTTGTACCGGAATAGACATAGGGGGATATTTGTAAGAACATATTTTTCATCGTCCCTAGTTTACATTTTGTATGTCGTGTCCCGTTACAAACATCAAAGCAATTCATGTTCACATGTTCAAGAAAATGGTTCCGAATATCAAGCATCTTCAGCATCTACGTGACATGAGGTATTCTTTGGTATAGATTTTGTTTTGAGTTGCTTAGATTTTTTACTAATTATTGGGATACTTTTATAAAATGTTTTATTTCAAAATGAGGCATTTTTCAACCTTATTATATTCTTAATATATATAAATATAAATATATAATAAAGATAATAGCAATAGATTTTAATTTCGATCCAATTCTAATTAATTTTGATCCATTTCTAATAAGAATTTAGAATTCGATTTATTCTAAACAAAAAATGATAATTCCATTTTAAAAAATTTCATTTTTTTCGTTCAAACGACATCTCAATATCGTTCAAACGACATGGATATGTTGTTCAAATGGCATCAACATGTCATTAGATAGGTCGTTTGATGCCCCTGTTAGATTTTGTATCAAACGAACCCGTACAATTTTTATTTTTTATGGGTCATTTCTTAGGTCGTTCGACGCCTCATATAACGACATCTTGATGCCATTCTAATGACGCTGAGAAGTCGTTCGAATGAGGTTCCACCGCCTTAAAATTTTTGTTAGCGTATAAAAACCTGTTTCGTGAAGCTTCTTAATTAAGACTTTTTATTTACACAAACTACAGAACTGCTGTAATTACGTCTTCACGATTTAGGGCTAAAAATCTTTGTGATTCACACAAACACATCCCAATTACCTTTGTAAATCATCTTTGGAACCCAAACAATTCTTTTACGAAGTTTATTCTTGTGAAGTGCTATCTCTATTGCTGGACTTAGGGATACTCAAGTGTATTAACTGGTGAAGGAGGAACTGTGGTTCATGTGATTTTCGAGGCAGTCATTGTTGGTTCTAGGCTACGGTCTTTATAGGTTCTTGCAGGAATTCATCGCAGATTTCTCTATTGTGTTGTAAGTTGTGATTTGTAAACATTAGTGAAATAAAGGTTTTTCCCTGCGATATTTTTTCCTGAATTTGTGATCGCATGGTTTATCGCTTTATTTATTTAAGCACATAAATGCATATTTAGGGTTTAATTAAAAATTGGATTTGGTTTGGAGATTGACATCTAGTTAAATAAGTTAACTCAATTGAAATATTGCGAAATCTCAAATTGGATCGCATCCCGCTTTCATAAAGGCCACCACGACAAGGGGTTCAAACCTCAGTGATTATCCCACCATGATCTTGCGGGTGGAAGCGCAGTGCCCAAAGTCACAGGATTAAGCTCAGGCCCTATCCCACTATCAAAGAGGCATTTGGTTATGACAAATGCCCTATTTAGGGGTGGAAGATAGCTTCTAAGTTTTCTTCATCTTCTCTGTATCCTCATTCTCTTGCTTAAATGGATTAATAACCATTGGATAAAAAGAGAGAGGATTAGTCATAATCATACAGAGGTTAGATCCAAAGATTGAATCCAAAGCATAGAGGGTAATAAATTATTATCGAAAGATGGAGGAGTACACTAAAAAGTGGGGCAACTCACTGCCTCATCAGGATCAGAGGTAGCCTAGGCACCGCTAACGAATAAGAACTTCTCTCTCTAGTTCTTGGGAGAATATGCCCATACATAGTAAAGACCACAGTAGCTTTTGGGGGGATATATTTCAATCACGCCTTTGGGCTTGCTCTATTCTTGAACCCAGTATATCCCAAATAATTATTGAAGTGCCGAATATTACTGACCACCATTAGCTATCCTAAAGCCATAATTATTTCCATTATTGATCTCCAAGAATTAGCCACGAGTTCAAAATGATCACTTCTTATAGCTCTTAGAATATTTATCACCCATAAAGGCAGGGGGGTCTGGCTCCATATTACAAGAAACAATTAGACATGTTGAGAGATTAATGAGACATGTTGAGAGATTAATGAGCAAGAAATTTTAAAATGTTTTGTGGCCCTCAAAGATATAGAGTCGTGTTTTTGGTAAGTCTTCCTAATGATTACCAGGTCCTTGTCAATAATTCGAGAAGTGGAGTGAGACTTACAAGTGAAGTTAGGGTCACTTGCCCCCAATTACGCCCCCCTAAGGTTCCTATCACCCTTATCTTCAATCAAGGGAAGGAAAATATGAGGGAATAAGGTAAATAGGGGCCTTGTGTCATATATTTCAGAAGGGAAAGCACTTGTAGCATCCATCATTGGCAACAGGAAGAAGGAAGGCAATAGATTTTGATTTGAAAGATAGAGGAAAGGTTGTGTTAATAGTGAAAAGACTACAATCGTTCAAGGGGCTTCTTTTTAGCCCCAAAAATATGATGCTTCTGTCTGTCTAGCCCAAAAATAATGTCCCATATATGTTGTAAACCACTTGAACCAACACTCCATTTAAATCTAGCCATAATGAGTATTTTATCGACAAGTTATAATATTATCGTTTGCTTGTGTGAAATGGATAAGAGTTTCCCCTCGCAATCCTTTCCAAGTGAAGAAAAATGCTACTAATGATACCGTATAAAATCCTTAACCTTCTAAAGTCACTTAAAACTCTTTAAGCTCCCTCGTACAAGAAAATAGTCCTATCGACTGATCTCAGGCCATAAATAGGGTAATGCTTGGTCCCACAAACCTGTGTCACTATCAAAGATAAGTTATTATATTGTAATCGACCTTAGTCATGCATTATTCTTTTGGGAAAGTTCAGCCTCTCTAACATACCGCCCCCCCAATCAAGCTCAGAGACCTCAAAACCGAAGTTCCACCAAGTCTGATGGCCAAACCAGAACTCAATCTAAAAGGTAAAGACTTCCCCCAGGCTGCTTCACCCTTAGCAGTAAGGTTCACCACCCTAAAACTTCCTAAGAGTAACCTAAGGCCAATACACAATGGTTCCTGAGATCAGAAGACCTCGGGAGAGATTCCTTGACTAGTCTGGCAGAGCAAGTAAAAAAGCAAAGAACTGTCACACCTACCACAACTACCCAACTCCACTTGCAATGGGTTTAACAATCAACATTTAATGCACCCAGTAACCATCTTACACCACTTGTAAACAATTTTTCCAATACTCCACCTCCCTCCTATCACTATCAGGTCTCAGAATTATCAATTACATGCTATGGTAGTCCACTATTTCCCTCCCCAAGGGTTCCCCTAAAAATAGCAAGCTGATAGAAGGTATAAGGGGATCGATCTCAAGCATCCAAATAAATTAGAGCGTTAAATCAATCAGACTCACAAGAGTTCTATTATTTCCCAAGTGTTTATACTCTATTCTTTACTCACGGCCCATTGTCGTGAGCGTACATATGTAACTTGGAATAGTTTCCTTCTTTCACCATTTGTATATCTTATAGATCCCCAAATAAGAACCTTCACATCCTTACAAAAGTCATTCAATTACTTTATAAGGTCATATATACTATTAACGAATGCCTCATACTCTATTGGCCAAATCTCAAGAGCTCTATTAGATTGTAATACGCATCTAAATTATCATAAATAGGCATAAAACCTTTGTACAATGGATTTAGGACCATCTCATAAGGTTCAAACCTTAAAACTTTGTCTTTTACATTGAAATATCTCTCCTATTACCCATATGAGTTCTAGAGAGGAACACCTACGGGTCTGAAGTCACTCATGTATTTAACACCCATCAGTAGCATTTTTAAAACCTTTTGACCAAAAGAAGAAAGAGATGAATAAGGAACCTAAGTTGGCTTCTTCCACCTTTAAGGCCGTCATTACAACCAAGTGCCTCTTTAACAACGCAATGGGACTTGAGCCTAAGCCTATGGCCTCTAGGGATACCCTTCCTTTCCTAAGATAGTGTTGATGGAATCACTAGGGTCTAAGCCCCTTGATGTGGTGTCTCTAAAGAGGAAAGTTGTTAGTAAGGTGGTATCTAAGGTCCCGAATACGTTTGATGAGGAGGAATATCGATCTCAAGGCATATCCATGCCCCCTCACTCCTCTGTCGAAAAGGATATTATGATAGGCTCTGATGAAGAAGGAGACCGACATAGTAAGTGGATGACCTTCTATTTTATTCTCCTTATTTATTTATTCTGTTCTAATAGATAATTTTTCTTAACCATGAATGTAGTATGAGAACTGTAATAAAGAAGGATGATGAGGTAATTTTCTAAGGAGGCATCTTTCGAAGGAACTACTGTTAAAGAAAATTGTCCAAGACACCCATTAGGTTTTATCTTGACATGCCAGTGGTTTCCTCACCTTCTGAGGTTGGGCAGGTGAAAGAGCCTGACCTAGGTTTGGTCTTATTAGAGGTTTAGTGATGGAACTCATAACAAAAATCTTTCCCTTATTGTAAGCATCATCAGGGACAAGTTGAACATCTGGGAAAACCTAGGGTTGTTCTTCTATTTCATGGGACTTGCATCCACTGGTTTAAAAGAGTAAAGGAATGGAGATATTTTTTTCTTAATAGGAAGAGGACTTGAAGAAAGGAATTTAACCCTTAGCCATTTAAAGGGGCTCTCCATAAATAATAGGTATTCCCGACCTTCATCTATTGAGGATATGAACTCTTATGCTTCTTTGGTGAATGCCCTCCATTTAATAGATAAAATGAAATTAACCAATGATGTGGCTAAACTGAGGACCAATAAGACCTCCGTTAATGCTGAGGAGCTAATCCATTTATTAGGCAAGGTATCCTCAAAATTATTCTGATTTTATTTCAGCTCTCTTATCCTCTCTGCTTTATTCGTACATCTCCTTATCTTTTTGTCGGCTCCGTACCTGACGGGGGCTTTTCTGTATGATGACCTCAACGATAATAAGGTATGGAATATGGCCATTGATATGGAAGAGGTATAGACCCTTACTCGGATAAAACTGGGTTAGATTCTCAATGAACTGAAGATGGATGCAGATATCCTTAGGAAAGAAAAGGATTCCATGACAGCTTAGCTTATTATTCTAGAGCAAGAGAAGCTTCTAAATTCTAAGACTTTGAGGGATAATTCTTCATTAATGGACTTAGGGAGGGAATCCCTAGAGAAGGTTGAGTAATTTTATGCCCTTGGACATATTAATCTTATAGAGATGACATAGGTTCTCTATTAGAAGCCCGAGATCCAAGGCTTGCCGGATAAAATTCTTAATACTAATGATGAGATGGAACTTCTAAAACAGTTAGTTAGAGAGATCACCATTATGACGGGGGATTTAACCTCTAAGGGTTAGGATATTCAAAATGAGTATTCTAGGGTCTCTACATGTTATTCTACTCTTTGAGGGGAAATTTACTCCACTGTTAAGAAAAATGTGGATGCCTATATTGGATCTGAGCCATATAAGAAGTTACTCTGTTGAAATTATAGCTTGAGATTTAACGCTTTAAAAGAAAAGTTTTAGATTTTGTTTCCTGGGGTGGACATTTTTGGCCTATTTACCGAGACCCTTGAATCTTTCAGGGAGAGTTCAGATGATGAAAGAATCCATATGGAGGAGAAAGCTTGAGTAAGATGTATATACATCTCTATCGCAAAGTGAAGATTCCATGGATTCCCAAAATCTCAAGCCTTGAATGGAATTTATATAAATTTTTATTATTTTAATTGTTGATTGGCAATGGGTTATTTTAATGGTCTCTATCAATATTCTATCTTCTAATGTAATAGTAGTCTTTTCATAAAACTGTTTTGTTCTTCAATCTTCATTTCGTGATTGCTTTATGCTTTGCTTTGCTAAGGAATTTTATGCACTACCCGAGATGTCTAACGTTGGCTCAGTACATAATACACGTTTCTCTCCTAAAGATTACTTGGTAAATCAAAATAACTGGGGATACAAATCTGTTAAAGAAACCTGAGGGACCTGAGACCTATGTTATATACTTTCACAATTACCAAAGTTAATAGTGAGGTTCTGTAGTGGGGTGTTATGCCTTAGAACCTTAGAACACTTTGTACTTATGCTTTTGTAAGACTAAAAGCCCATAATTTTTGTATAAGCACTTAGACCCCCAAATATTTTGGGCTAAAATCATAAACTCGAACTTGTAAAAGGTCCTAAGACCTTAGGTTTTAAAATTTGGATTAACCTTAAGACACTCTGTGGGGATCGAGACATCTAAGCTTAGGCATTTTGAATGTTGGAGTCTTGTAAATAGGTCATAATACCTTAGACTTTATATAATTTGAAACTTAAAGTATCACAAAGGGTCATTGATCTCTTTACTTAGGTAGTTTTCGATCCGAAGTCTCACTAAGGGCTATAAGGCCTCTCAACTTGGAAAGTTTTGGACTGAAAGTCCTTATGAAGGTCCTTAAACCTCCGTACTTTGGAAAATTTGAGGGTTATATTGGGTTGAAAATCCTCTGGACCTAGTACCTCTTCTCTAATAAAAATAAATAAAATTTTGGATAGTTTTTTGCATTTGAATTCTTAGCCCCCCCCCTCTACAATAAAAAAAATCGAAAACATAAGTTTTTCTTTAAATATTTTCCTGCAATGGTTCGAGGGTTATTTGGCTAAGGTTCTCACATATATTTTTTTTTACATAAATCCAAGCTAAAAAGAAACATTTTGATGCAAGGAAATAGGACGTTTATGGGTCTTTAAACCTTAGAATCTTAGGATTATGAATGAAAATCTCAGTAATTCCCTATATTCCTTTGTGGGTTCTAAGACCTTTGACTATGATTTTTGGATTGTTTAAACCTGTGGACTATAGACTTTTTTTTATGTCTTTAGACATTTTATGGTTATTATTAAGCTAAGGATGAAATTCTTACAACTTGAATTTTGGGTCCTGTGACCTTAACTTGAACTTAGAGCCAAGGTTAAAATCCGAACAACTCTTTATTTTTGGTCATTAGACCTTGGTTTAAGTTTTGATACAAGGATGATGTGGGGGATTATTTATTCAAGCCCAATACTGTAGTCGACCAGCCCAGCATACAAAATGGACTGCCCGACCCAACTCATAATGTTCATTTTAGATCCGTGTATTTCACATGTGCTTAAATGCATGGAGATAGACTCGAATCAATTACTAAGAATTTTGGAGGAGATATTCAATGACTTACGTGCTATCTACATACTGGTTAAGTTACTTGTACAATTCAATCACTTATTTTTTACAACTATAAAATGTAAACCCTGACCCGGGATAAAGGGATGTAACTTTGATTATTTGAGAGACATTAAGAGAATACAATCTCTGGACATAGGCCAGTTGTCAAACCATGTATCTTTGGTGTTGTGTGTGATTATTTATTTTTCTCATCTCAATATTGCTTTCTATATTTCTTATAGTTATAATTATTTCACTCACAATTGGCGCCATCTAAGGGAAACTATTCTTTTTCCTATGATGTCTCACCACAGCAACAACCTTCCTTAAGTTGGCGACATGCAAGACAATCTAGTCCCGCTTAGGATCAGGTGAGAAATTTGCCAACCACCAAATCCTAGGTTTTGCCAAGAGAGGCAACCTTTTGAGGAAAGTCAGAGACCACCTAGCTCTACTCAGATCTCCAGGTCGGACGTTGCTTAGAAGTCAGGCTTCAAAAGTAGGAGGATGCAACATGCCTCTAGACAGAAGAGAATGCTCGCCTGCATAAGAAACTTGAAATAATGGAGAGGGGTCTCCATAGGGATACCAAAAAATATCGTGATAGGTCTCCTAGTCCTCAGGTGATCAAGGCTCGCAACCGAAGAAGGAGCTCTAGGAGCAAAAATGATCGATCTGAATGCGGAAGGTCGTAGCATGATCGATGAGAGAGTGGACAATAAGAGAGGCACCACGGGAGTAATGATTGTTAGAATGAGGATATCAAAATTTTGGTCCGTAAAGAGATAGACCAACATCCAGCCCATCGAGAGGCCAGGTCTACTAGGGAGCTATCCAGAAGAGCTCTCAATACCCAGATTAAATCCCCTTTCTTAAGGTATATTGAAGAAGAAGAATAACCCCCAAAGAATTTATTCATTCCTAGATTCAAAATCTATTATAGAAAGACAGATAAGGAGGCGATGACCCTGTAGAGTCACAATGATGCCTTGATGTGTTAGATATTCCCTTTTAGCCTACATGACGTAGCTCAAAAGTGGTTCGAGAAGTTACCCCACAGGTCGATCAAAAGCTTTAAAGCCCCAGCAGAAGCTTTTTCTGATCATTTCAGAACCAGCAGTTCCCACCCCAAAAGGATGGTTTCACTTCTCACGATGAAGAAAAGGCCATAAGAGAGCCTTTGTGATTATGACAAGAGGTATTTGGAGGTCTTTAATGAAGTGGAGGATGGCTAAGAGCAGGTTGCTGTAGTATCCTTCAATATTGGTCTATAGACCA
Organism: Sambucus nigra; assembly: GCA_949130495.1. Classification (NCBI taxonomy): domain Eukaryota; kingdom Viridiplantae; phylum Streptophyta; class Magnoliopsida; order Dipsacales; family Adoxaceae; genus Sambucus; species Sambucus nigra. The sequence goes on along the minus strand of OX422213.1, from coordinate 134,763,735 downwards.
CATATCTGTTACACCAGTCCCTGATGAAGAAATAGGATAGCATCATTGATGTCCTCATGGAACGTATCAAAAAATACGCTAAGGTTGAGGATGTGCTTAACTCTACCACAGGATACAATGGTAGAGCAAAAGCAAGTAAAGGAGGAGACAAAATTAACACTCCAAAGAAAGGGAATAAGAATGGGGGCAAGAACGGCTCTAATAATGGAATCAAGGCCAATCCTTCAAAAGCATTTTAGGTTATTAACACGGTCTTGAAATACCCAATATATAATATCTTGAGTAAGATTAAGAATCGACCATTTATCAAGTGTCCCAAAAAGATGGGTAACAACTTGACAAAGAGGAACAATGCACTGAGATGCGCATTCCATAAGGAGGGAGGCCACATGATAAGGAATTTCAAAGCACTGAAGTCGCATTTGGAGGAGTTAGCCCAAGATGGGCATTTGAATGAATACATAAAAAAAATCTGACAGGGTCGCAACCAATGGCAACCAGAAACCAAATAATGTCCTTGATGATGACATAGGATAGGAGTTTACGGTTATTCATGGAGAGTTCGACTTGAAGCAGGTTCAAGGGAAGTTCCTCCAGATGGAGTTGAAGAAGGTCTCAGTCATCATAGAGGCATTCCAGATTAACCTTGCAAAAATCTAAGCTGGCAAGCATTGGCGACCAAAGGATGTCGACTACACCAAACACATCGTCTTCACAAAGGAAGATCTTATTGGAGTAAGGACTCCCTGCCATGATGCACTTTTGATTACTTTCTAAATTATGAATTGGGATGTCAATAATTGTTAGTATACCAGGGAAGATCATCAGAGGTGATGTACTGAGAGTTATTCCACAAGTTGAAGCTCAACTTAACCGACCTCAAGGAGGCCATAGTTCCATTGGTCGGCTTTACGGGAAAAATTATAATTCCATTAGGAAAGATAGTCTTGACGGTCAGAGCAGAAAATATCTTAAAGTTGATTGAATTCTTAGTGGTGGACGTAGAGTCTCCATATTATGCCATTTTCGACAGAGGCTACTTACATGCAATGAAAAATGTACCATTTACCTACCACTAAAAGCTTAAGTGTGTCACCGACTGGGTACGGTTGAGATTCAGGGTGACTAGGATATTGCAACAAAATGCTTCATCGCAGCCATTTAACCCCAATAGGAGAAGAAAAATGAACTTAAGGTCACTCTAGAGGAAGCTCGGGATAGGGTTACACCCTCTAAATAGCAACTACATCATGACAAACCATGGGTGGAAGAGACTAGGATCCATCCCGCTGATAAGGTCGTTGAAAGCTTAGAGGAAATTGATGCTGATAACAACTTGCCGGATAAAAAGTTTATGATTGGAACTATGCTTATCGATCATGAAAAGAGAGAGTTGATTGCCTTCTTGAGAAGTAATTTGGATATTTTCACCTGAGAGTCATACGATCTGCCTGGAATTAATCCCGACGTAGGCTTCCACCATTGACATGATGACCCAACCTTCAAGATGATTACTCAGAAGGAATGCTGAATAGATCTCAAAAAGGTTAAAGTGGTGGAGAATGAAGATGGGAAGCTCCTAGATGCGGTTTCCATTAGGGAAGATCAGTTCCCTAAATATTTTTCAAACCTAGTGGTAGTACGAAAGAACAATGATAGCTAGAGAGTCTGCATTGATTTCATGGATCTTAACAGAGTATGCTCTAAGGACAACTTCCCACTACCAAAGATTGATTAGTTGGTTGATCCCACAGTTGTCCAAGAGAGAATGAGTTTTTTGGACGCCTATTCAGGATATCATCAAATCCCACCGTTCGGCCCAGACCAAGACAAAACATCCTTTATAACTCCCCTAGGTCTATACTAATACAAAGTCATGTCGTTCGGTCTAAAAAACACAAGGACTACTTATCAGAAGCTGGTCACGAAGATTTTCAAGTGGAAGATGAAAGATACCATGGAAGTCTACATCGAAGACATGTTAGTCAAAATCAAGAATAAAGATAACCACTGATTAGGCATAAATTCTTCACATTTATCCCTTTTTTATTGCACTTTTTGGACTTAATCGGTGAAATTCAATTTTCACAATTCCCAAAAACATGACGCGACTAAAAATGTGTCTCTAGTGCATGTTAATTACGGTTCAAGTGCAAACCGGTCGCGTAAGTAATAAACCTAGTAAGACTAGGTCGAATCCTCAGGGAAATAGGACGAATGCTCGTGATGATGATAGGTAAGATGACTCAGAAAAACGAAAGGAAAAGGTGATGATTTTTTGGAATTTCTATTAACTAAATGAAAAGTAATTAAACTAAGTATGCAGGAGTAAACTACTAAGATTAAATAAATATGAATGAGACAAATAGGTTGGACTACAATCCCCCGAACCCTAGTATGTTTACCATATATAAAAGCAATTATAAATTAAATAAATAATTAAACCCAGACTTTGTAATTTCAAGCATTACATATATGAGGGTACAAGCCCGCATCATACATAATAAAGAATAGAAGCAAAGTAGTGCTGACATGCACGTCTCACTCTTAAACACTTCGATTACCTAGGGCAAACGAGGTTAAAATCCCTACGACGGTTGCAACAACTACTTAACATGATTTAATCATTTATTTAATTCAGAGAATTAATTTTATTTCCATGCAAACCACATCATGTTGGGTTCTTGCATCCCAGCCCTTAGAAATCTAGCTAGACATGATGAAACTACAATTAACCAAGGATTCTATGATACATGAAATCATAATTGCGTGAAAAGTAAAATTAAACTAGCAATGAAGGATTCTAACTAAGAAGAATGAATTACCTATAACAAATATGAAAACAATTGAAAGTAATAAAGAAGAAATTACTTGGAATGAATAGAAGCCTTGAATTAATGTGAAAACGTGAAAAAATTCTTTAACAATATGAATCCAACACTTCTTGGTTTCAAAATTCTCTCAAAACTAATTAAAACAAAACTCTCTAATGTCTGGTATGACAAAGAAATAAATACATCACGTTATTTCAAGTGTTTGAACCATGCACAACTCTTTTTTAAAGAAAATAAAAATTGAAATTCCATAGGACCAAACCGATTCAATTTTTTTAATAGGTTTAGTTCGATTACGTCAATGAGGGGGACCGGTTCGGTGATGGGTTCGGTTCGGTTACGTTAGTGAGGGGGATAGGTCTGGTGATCGTTCCATCGGTTTGGTTCGGCTACTCTTCTTTCTTTTATATTGATTTCTTCTCAAATTTGAATGAGCATAACTTCTTCACCATAACTCGGATTGAGGTGCTATTTTTTCAGTGTTCTTGTAATTTCAAGCTCTTTAACTTTCTAGTTGGTCCCACCTCCGGACTAAGGCTATAAAATTATGAAAATTCCCTTCCCCGTTTCTTAGTTTCTTTTACTATTTTGAGTTTTCTCTCACACTTTCTTGCATTAAATACCTATAAAACACATAAGAGATACGTAAAACACGAACAACTTGCCAAAAAGGGTTAGTGGCATAAATATGAAACAAAACCAAGTCAATTACAATACACGGGATCATAAAAGTACCGAAATCACGGGGATAAATGTAAAGAATTTATGCCTTATCAACCACCTCACGAACTTGGCTGTCTATGACCTTCAAAATCCTTAAGAAGAACCAAATGAAACTCAACGCAAGCAAGTTTTCGTTCCATGTCCAATCAGGATTTTTTTGGGTTATTTGGTCAACAAGATAGGGATTAAGGCCAAACCGGATCAAATTGATGCGATCAATAAGGTCCAACCTCTAAGGATGCTGGGGGATATTCAAAGGCTTACTGGAATTCTTGAAGCACTCAACTGCTTCATCTTCAAGTCCTCAAAATGCCGCTGACCATTATTTTAGCTACTAAAGAAGGATAAGGGCCTCACATAGAATGACAAATGCTCAAGATCTTTGGAGGAAATTAAGTACTACCTTAGCAAACCACCCCTGTTGGTAAATACCGATGACAAAGATCCCATGTACCTGTACCTCGCAGTGACAAACCATGCCATCTATTCGGCTCTGGTATGTGAAAAGTAAGGATAAGTTTTGGCTAATTTATTTATCGAATTTACGGGGGACAAGTTGACTGACCAACAGGTAAGGGAGAAATCAACAAATAAGGAAGCATAGTCCAAGGACTGGACCCTATACGTTGATGAAACCTCTAATTCCAAGGGGAGAGGAGTAAGTATTATCCTTGTTAAACTATAATACACTATTATTAAGAAAGGAATCAGGCTGGGATTTGAAGCCTCCAACAATAAAGCTGAATATGAAGCACTGATAGCTGGCCTGTGCAAAGCCCAACTACTAGTGGCAAAGCACCTCAGCGTGTTCGGTGATTCCAAACTGGTCTCTAAATAAATGAACGGAGATTTAAATGCAAAAGATTACATAATGGCAGCTTACCTTGCCGTGGTGCGAGATCTTATGACAGGATTCGAGGAATTTTGCATTCAGCAGTTCCCCCGAGGCCAAAATAGTCATGATGATGTCTTAGCATCCCTAAGCTTAGTAGTGGACTCTGATCTCAGAAGAACTATTCAAGTGAAGTTCCCCTCACGACCTAGCATTCATCAGATAATGGTCACTGAGCAGGTCCTCCTCATAGAAAGAGCCCCTAGTTATATAGATCCCATCATTACCGACTTGCAGAGGGACACGCTGACGGATGACAAGAAATTAGCTCACCAAGTAAGAGTAAAGGTAGTTTGTTTTTACCTTGACCTAGGCGACAATCTTTATAAAATATCCATCACAGGTCTTTACCTCCAACGCATTCACCCGTAATACACTGAGAAAGTTCTCAGCGAGCTTCATGATGGTAGATCTGGGAGTCATGCATGAGGAAGATCATTAGCATTTTGAGCAATAAAAGAGGGCTATTGGTGGCCGCACATGCAAAGGGATATAAGTATTTATGTTCGAAGATGTGAGAAATGATAAAAAATTATCCCCCATGGTTCATCAACCAGCTAGCGACCTGAAATCCATGACCAGTCCTTGGCCGTTTGCACAATGGGGATTGGACATTATGGGACCACTACCTATCACACTATTTGTTGGTCAGCATAGACTACTTCACCAAGTGGGTAGAGACACAACCACTAGTAAACATACATGATGCCGATATGACAAGGTCATCTGGAAGAGCGTCATAACACGCTTTGGGAAACTAAGAGCTATCATTATCGATAATGGAACACAGTTCGAAAATAGTTTCTTTCAAACCTTCTAAGATGATTAAGGCATCAAGCATCACTTCAGCTAAGTAGTGTACCCCTAGAGTAATGGTTAGGCAGAAGCTTCCAAAAAAATAACGCTCGATAATTTAAAAAAGAGGCTAAAAAGAGCCAAGGGTGTCTGGGTGGACGATCTCCCTTATGTCCTTTGGTCCTACCATAAGACCTACTGAAGAAACTCTGTTCATGATCACTTTATGTAATGGAAGCCATTATCCCACTTGAAGTAAATCTCCCTAATCTGAGAACCAACTTGGTCAACCAAGGGCTAAATGATAATGCCTTGTGCACTGGACTTGACTTAGTGGATGAACAAAGAGAGTAATCCATGATCAAGAAGTCTTCACAGAAGTAGGAACTAGCTAGGAAGTACAATAAGAGAGTCAATTCGAGGAAATTCTAGGAGGGGATTTTGTATTAAGGAAAGTCCTTGGCAGTGTAGTAAGACCGTCAGATGGAAAACTGGGACCGAATTGGGAAAGACCTTTTAAGGTAACAAGGGACGACCTTCAAGGAGCTTATCACTTAGAAACACTGGAGGGTAGAGAGATACTAAGAGCATCGAATGTGGCAAACCTCAAGAAGTTCTATTTTTAGTCTTTTTTTAGCACATCTAGTTTATGAAAATTTTCATTTCAATTTTATGTTGCTCTTAAAATAATACTTGATATATAAAGGCCCATTGGCTCTCACATTCTTTTTCTACATATTAGTTGTCTCAATTTTATGTTATGTATCTCAATATTATTCACCATTTCTAAGTAATAGATCCATTATCCATATGCTAAGTAGAATCACACTTGGTTATAATAAGTTGCTCTGCCTACTTCAACCAAAGAACTTCCTCATGCATATCAGAACTCCTTTGGATTACAATAGGTCATTTAAGTTATTTAAATCAAGGAATATCCTCATGTCGAGCAGGGTTCATGCTAATTGCAATAAGATATTAAGTTTATTTTAATTAGTTAAGAGAATCCTCAGGTTTTTATCATGTCGAACATAAAAAAAAACCACGAGTTGCCCACGCAACAATAAAGCCCTACAGGGGACCTTAGGCAGAAATTCAACTCACGTTAGTCACCAACTACCTTGGTGGATAAAAATCCTGAATGGACGAAAGTCCATTGATTAGGTGTATTCTTGCCATCGTCTTTCCTAGGCCTAAGGGAGTGTAACGACATGACCTAAAAGGTAAGGGGGACGGATTGCTACATGCTATGGCATAATAGACTGGAAGAATTCTCAAACAGTTATTACTAGCTCATTTAGTTGGTAAAACCTCAAAGTGAGTAGCAGTTATTATCAAGTCCTCCCAACAGAGACATACAGAAGGTATTATTAACTAGATTCAGTGGGAAAGTACCCAAAACACACAATAGTTATTAATTAGACTTAATTCATAACATTTAATAATAAAACATGCACATGGTACTAATTACATGGAAGAATTATAAAATTATATGACAAAGGCACATGCTGTTTATGGGGAACAAGCTAGAAAATACGCAATGTGCCTTCTCTAACCATCGCCCGGGTTCATCTTCGCTATTAGGGTCCACCTTAAAGTCATTGAGCAACTGTTGAGGGATAGTATCCAGAGGAACCCACTGCTCATCCCTTCCAAATGGAGGCCATCTATACGCAGGGTGTTCCACTTGATACATGCAGTACAATCGGGAATCCTTGGGTTCTTTGAACACTTCGAGGGCGTTCAGTCATCCATGCTTATACGCCATATCTTTCACCTCTTGCAGTTGCATAGGGGCATCTTGTTAGCCTTTGTCTTAACTAACTGCCCATGCATCTCATGGACCCCTCCTAAATAAAAGTTTGAGCCTCTTAATGCCTCTTTGCTGGCTAAAAATAATGACGTTTTTCCTCAAGAGTTCCTCCTCTAACTCGGATATCTTTTTCTTCAAGGCATCATTATTAGCCTGAATTACCTCACCAACCTATCCTATATCATTTCTTATAGTAATCTGGGCCTTCAGGTTAGTTATGTCCTCCTATACAGAGGATTCGATATCCTTCATGTCCTGGAGGTTATCCTTCATCTTGGCGACTAACTCGGATTGGTCCTTATATGCTCTCATTCCCACCTTCAAAGCTTTACAAACCTTTATACAAGCCTGCCAAGCTTGCTCGCTCACACCTGGGCCTAGTAGTTTTTAAAGGTTTGAGTAAGGGAAAGTGTCCTCTACAATAATAAGCTACAAGCAAGAAGGCAAACAACAAGGATAAAGAATATCATTAAAGGAAAAAGACAAAAATTCTTTCATTAATTATAAAGGGGAGGTAGGAGCCAGTACAACAGAGAAAGAAAGAAAAATACAACATTTAAACAAATCAAGGGAGAAAAGACCTAAGACTATAGGGCTTCACTCCTTTACCTGGTCAAAGGACTCTAGAACCTTGCCCTTTACATAAGACTTAACCATCTTGTCGGCAACCGTTTCGACCTCGCCTAACACCCCCTCAACTTGTTTGGTAGGCAGGACAGTAGAAGGCTCCACCTTAGTAATCAGTGAGGGGGGACCAGTTGATGTCTCTGGTATAGCTCTAACTTCGGGGGGACCCCTGCTGTCTTCAGTTCTTGATCTCATCCCTTCTTAGAAGAAAGCTTTCGGGCGTAGGCAACTTGGATCTCAACATCATCATAGGCCGCATTCCAGCCTTCAGTGTAGATACTTTCCTTGATCCCTGGGATCTCACCCTCTATCTTCTGTACCCTCTCAATCATCCTATCCTTCTACATGACCACCTTGTCCTTCTTTACAATAATAAGGATGTTAGTCGTCTTTATCTCAGCCAAATCCTTCACGAAGGCGTCCTTTTCCCACTCAAAGATGTTCTGAGCAGTAGCTAAGTCCTCTTGGGATTTTTTGAGGGCTCCGTCCAGCTCCTGGTTCATCCTGGATTGGTCGATGTAACCATCCAACAGAGTGGTGAAGTCTGCTACAAACAGCAAATAGAAATAGAGGAGTTAGTATGAGAAAGCGATACATTTGAAGATAACAAGCATAGAGGACTTACCAGAGCGAGAGCTTGGGAAGACTTGAGGTCAATCTAGTCTAAACCCAGCCTCAATGGGTGTTTGCGATCAGTGACAAGTATTGTTCCCTTCAGCAGACTGGGAGCAAGTGTGGGATTATTCGCCACACTCTCCCCTTGAGCAGGAATGGAGAGAGAGATGGAAGACTTTATAGAAGTCTCAATAGGATTATTCTTTTTATTCTCTTATTCTCTCCTCCTCTCTTCCTCTCCTCTTCTCTCTTTTTATTCTCTCACTCCTTCTTAATGGTTTATAAACTGGAACCACTGGTCTTGGGGGAATCCCTCTCAGATTATTTTTGGGCTTTGACCCTGTGGGACAACAGGACCTGATCATAGTCGTCCTCATTCCCCAATAATAGGCTCCTCTTTAGGGGATATATTTTTTCTTCTTCTTCTTCTTCTTCTTCTTCTTCTTCTTCTTCTTCTTCTTCTTCTTCTTCTTCTTCTTCTTATTCTTCTTCTTCCTCTTTTCCTTGGGAGGGGGAGCCAACGTCCACATGACCCTACAAGCTGTAAGTATCCTTGTCCAAAAGAGTGATCTCATGGATCTCATCTATCGATCGAGCAACAAAGATGGAGGTGGTGTTGGTTTATTCTAGAAGATAGGCAGTCAATCGAGGATGCTCACCGTCAGGCAGTCTATCCTTGACCTTTAAGGCTTTCATAAGGTTGACAGTCCTTATCGAGCGAAGAGAAGACTCGATGTTCTTATCTCGAGTGGCATAAATCTAAAATCACAGATATATTAGCAAGCAGAGAAAATGGAAAAAAACAAAAAGTCAAGCATTGTATAGAAAAGAATAACTAACAACCTATATGCTCCTCCCCTCAGTCAGGACAGAAGGAGCCTCTGCGCCTCTCGCCTTCAGGCGGGGGAGGATGTTGCCAATTCTTGGCCATAAAACCCTTATCCCAATATCCTTTATTGGAATTAGGGAAGTTCATGACCAGAATTTTGTTAGCCTTCCATGCTTTCAAGTATAAAAGACCATTAAAAGTGTGCGACCAGACATAGTAGAATCTGATCTCATGGATCCCCAAATTGTTCCCATATAGTTCGTTGATTCTATGAACTCCATTTACTATCCTTTAAGTGTTGGGGGTACATTGGTCGAGGACACCTTCAAAATGATAAAAAAAAAATCCAAAAGTGGGCAATTTAGGGGAAAGGTTAAAACCCCTTCGACTACGAACGGGTGTGTATCTAGTGCCCCTCATTCATATCGATGACATTTTTGGGCATGGGGGCACAACCTATGTCCAGTATAGAGCACTTTTTTCTAAAATCTTCTACAGTTTTACCATCAAGACTAGCCATTGAAGAAGGAATTATAAATAGTAAAAGACTACGAACAAAAATGACTAAAAAAAGAAGCAAGGTAGAATATCTTACAATAAAAAATGGAGCAAGGAAAATCTGATGATGAGAAGTGAAGAAGTGATAGTTGCTTGAACTAGAACTGTGCTTGAATCTAATGCAACTGAGAGAAACACTTCCCAAGGAAGATTTCGGCGTTGCAAATCTCTACTCGAACTAGTGCGGCCCTAGTGTTTCAAGGTTATTACAAGTTTTTCATCCCTGTCACTTCCAACTCCACACGAACGAGCGTACCCTCGATGGTTTTCAAATATTAAAAAAGTTCCACGTTGATTTTGAAATAGTTCAAGGCCTTGGTCTTTGAACTCATTTAAAATCTGTTGGCCCAATATTTTAGCCCAAATATTTTAGGATAAATTATGGGGGCATATTTATTCAAGTCCAATACTGCAGCTAACCAACCCAGCATGCAAAATGGACTGCCCAGACCAACTCTCAATGTTTATTTTAGATCTATGTATTTGACATGTGCTTAAATGCATGGACATAGACTCAAATCGATTACCAACAATCTCATAGAGATATTCAGGGACACATACGAGCTATCTACAAGCTGGTTAAGTTACTTGTATAATTTAATTACTTATTTTTTACAACTATAAAATGTAAACCCTTACCTACAGCAAAGGGATGTAACTTTGATTATAAGAGACACTAAGAGAATACAGTAACCTCTCTGTGGAGATAGGAAAGTTATCGAACCATGAATCTTTAGTGTTGTGTGTGATAATTTATTTTTCTCATCTCGATATTGCTCATGGATTTCTTATTGTGATAATTCTTGCACTCATAGCTGATATTTTTAAAACTCAATTTGTAGGTCCATAGACCTTATATTTTTATAGCTAAGACGGAACTCCGTGTAATGCTTGAAGAATACTGATATTGAATATATCATAGGTAACAATAAGATTATTTTCATTTTATTTGAGCATTGAATACATCACTAGTAGTACTTTTTGAGGTGCTCTATATTTAAGGAATGAGGAAGTTCATACCCCTCTATATCTTTGTGGTAGTATCAACCAGGCCTAGAAATTTTGGTAACTACATAAGGGCCTTCCCATTTGAAACCTATTTTTCCCTCATTTGAATTTCTAGTGGCCAACGTCACTTATTTTAAAACTAAGTCTCATATATGAAATTCTATATGGTAAACCTTTTAATTGAAGTAGGAGGTCAGTTTCTATTTGTAAGTTACTATTCAGATAAGGTAAGCCTCTCTTATTTCTTCAAACTCTTACAAACACACATCTAAACTTTCTTTATTAGCCTCGGTTCACATTGAGACACACTTTCCGTGGGTATATCCACCTTAGTTAAGATTATAGCCTCAGTTCCGGAGGTTAGGGAGAAAGGAGTTTCCCCTGTTGGAAGTTTGATTGTGGTCTTGTAGGCCCACAAAATGCTTGGCAAATTTTCAGCCCATATCCCTTTGGCCTTCTCTAAATTCTTCTTCAAGCTATGGAAAATGGTATTGTTGGTAAATTCAACTTGGTCATTGGCTTGAAGATGGCTTGGATATAAGTAGTGATTGCTAATGCCATAGTCTGAGAAAAAATCCCTGAATGCTGGGTTATCAAATTGTTTGCCATTGTCTGAGATAATGCCTTAGGTAGGCAAAACATGTAGATGATGTTTTTCCAAATGAAGTTGGTCATATTCTTTTATGTGATGGTGGATAATGTCTCATCCTCAGCCCACTTGGTGAATTAATCAATGGACATGGTACATAACTTTCTTTGACGTTTGGTGAGGGGCACAAGTTCTAACAAATCCACCCTACATTGAGAAACATTCCATGGACTTAGCATTGGGTTCATTTTATATATTGGTTATTTTGGAACAAAATAAAACCACTGACACTTATTGTAACACTGCACCAGGTCTTTGGCTTCCTCTACCAATATAGGCCAGAAGTAATTCTACTTCAAAACGATGTAAACCAAAGTCCTTAGGCCTATATGGGCACCTCAAATACCCTCGTGGAGGTCTCTGAGTACATAACTAGCATCTAAAGGGCTCAAGTATCACTAAGGTGTTCAGCAATATCCCTTTTTTAATAATACCCCATTCTCTAGGTAGTACTTGGAAGCTGTGCACTTTATTCATCTGGCTTAGACCTTATCCTTGGGCAATATACCACCTCTAATGTAGGTTTTGATGAGGGTAGTGAAGTTTGGGTTTAACTAATATATATGGTGTTGATCTGCAATTGAGTTATACTTGGTTGGTTCAAAGTGATAATCAGTACCTCTGGGTCTATCTCATTTAGAGGAATATACTCGCGCTAAGTGGTCAGCTTCTTAGTTCTCAACACATAGGATCCTTTGAATGCAAAATATGGGGATCCTCTTAATGAGATGTTGTGTAATTGCCAAGTACCCTGCCCTTTTATCCTCTTTGATCTCATAGTCCTTAGTCACTTGGTTTCCCACCAATTGAGAGTCTAATGGCCTCTACCTATTTAGAATTTAGGTGGATGGACAAGCCAAGACCGACGAAGGCTTCATATTTTGCTTCATTATTAGAGGCCTTAAATTTAAATCTGAGAGAAAAAAAAAGAGTGCCTCATTTTGGAGTTTCTAGGACAAGTACAACCTCCCTACTTGATTTGTTCTAGGATTTATCCACATATAATAACCACATGGGATATGTGAGGTTTAGGTCCTAGAGAAAGGGTTGTTTATATTTCTTGGGCGTCACGGCGACCTCGGCCTCAGAGCTTTTGGGATCATCTTCCACCTCCTTTGGGTTACTGAACTCGATAATAAAATCAACTGAATCCTAACCTTTGATGGAACTTCAAGGTTTATACTTGATGTCAAACTCCCCCAATTTCATAAACCACTTAACAAGCATTCCTAAGGTTTTAAGCTTATAGAGGACTTGTCGTAGAGGTCGATCGGTCATTACCACGATAGAGTGAGACTGAAAGTGGGTTCTTAGATGTTGTACTGAGATGATGAGGTGGAAATATAGTTTATCAATCCTTGGATATTTTCTTTCACCCCCCTGAAAGGTTCGACTGACATATTAAATAAGGTATTAGACTCCAAATTCTCCTCTGATGAGAGCTGAGCTAACAGTAGTTGGCGGGGCAGCAAGATATAGGAACAAATCTTCCCCAACGATGGTCTGGGATAGCAGTGGTGTAGACCCCAGGTACTTATTGAGGCTTTAAAAAGCCTCTTTAGCCTTAAGGGTCCACTCAAAGGCCTTTTTTAAAATTTTGAAGAAGGGTGGGAACTTGTCTGTGACCTTTGAGACAAATAGGTTGACTGCGGTGACTCTTCAGGCCAACTTAATCGTACTAAGAGATTTTATATCTAATAAAGCTTGAATCTTCTCTATATTGGCCTCTATGGATCGTTTGGTGACCATAAACTCGAGGAACTTGCCTCCAGCAATGTCGAAGGCACATTTATCTAGGTTGAGTCTCATTTGGTTCCTCCTAAGGATGAAAACGCCTCTCTAAGGTTCTGCACATGGTTTTGAGCCTTTAAGCTTTTTTTTAGCATGTCTTCAATGTAGACTTTAATGGGTTTCCCAATGAGGTCTTTGAAAATGGAGTTCACCACCCTATCATATATCGCCCCTGAATTCTTTAGTCCGGAAGGCAAAACTTTATAATAGTAAGTACATCTATCCATAAAGAATGGTTTTTTTTCCTCATCTTTAGGTGCCATCATCATCTGGTTATACCCAAAGAAAGAATCCATGAATGAGAGTAGCTCATGGCCAGCTTTAGAGTTTACCAAAGTGTCAATTTTAGGTAAGGGTAGTAGTCCTTAAGGAACATCTTATTAAGGTCAGTGAAATCAATTCATATTCTCCATTTTTTATTATCTTTGGGAATAAGTACCACATTATAAAGCCACCCAGGTACTTAACCTCTCTAATAAAGTTGGATGCTAGGATTTTTTCAACTTCCACCATTGCAGCATTATTCCTTTCTAGTTGAAAGAACTTCTTCTTCTGCTAAACTGGATTATGATTTGAGCCCACGCTTAGTTGATGGAACATGAATTCAGGGTCCCCCCCCGATCATGTCGGAATGGTTCTAGAAGAAGACGTATTTATTTTACCTTAGGAACTGGATGAGTTCTTCTCTAAGGAAGGGGCTTAAGACAACCCCGTTCTGGAATTCTTTGGTGGGATCCTCTGTATCGATACATAAAGTGGTCAGGTCCTCTGTATTCTTACTCATTTGTTCTTTCTTCTCATCTCATGGATATAGGGTATCCATATTTAGCAATTCCATAGTTAAGCTTCCTGTCTCTTTGGAAGAGTGAGCAAAAATGACATTAGTTGACATTTCTGGGAGGATATCATGTATATTCGAAGGAAATAGAACTTTTCCGTTCCCACGTAGGGTGTCAAACTGATGAGTGTTAAAATCGTAAGTGAATTTAGACCCACAAGTGCACCCTTCATAACCGTAGACGGGTAAGAGGAGGGGAGTGTCAAAGTAAGAGACAAAAATTTAAAGTGGTTTAGAATTCAATTGAGGGTCCTACATCTACTGTTAAAGGTGTTGTACTAGTTTATTAGAATATACATGAGTTAATACAGTTTAAGAGATTTCTTATGCTTTGGTGGAGGGAGTCTGAGGTCTTACGTCCTTTGTCAACAATGTAAAGGACCTTGGAAAGTAACTTAATGGATATATTTGAGGGTTCCTAACTACTGCTTTAGGGCCCAACAAGATATACAAAAGGTTTGATAGCTGAAAATGATATGAGTTACAAGTATATGCTCTCAATAATGGGTTGAGAGTGTGAAATAAGGAGTGAATGCTTGCAAAATGTTTGAAATCTATTGATTCTATCTAAAGTGTGATTACTTGAACGTGTTTGCATCCTTTAACCATCCCTCTATTTATAAACAAATACCCGAAAAAGTAACGAGTGGACTTGAACTATATGGCTGAGGTGTCCCACGAGGTCTTTCGATATCAGTAGGGTGGTGGAGTGTTGAGCAAAGAATTTATAAGTGGTGTAAGGGGATTGGTGAGTGCATTAAATGTTGATAGTAACATTGGGTAGTGGCAGTAGGTGGGATAGTGTTTTGCTTTCCACTTACTCGACAGACTCTTTATACATACTCTGTCGGAGGTCTGAGACCTCCGGAATGACAACAAGACTGCCATGGTTTGTCTTTGAGGTTCTTCGAGATAATTTACCTCAGTGTTAGGGTTGGATCCTTAGTTGGTTGTGTCTCTTCAATCTTAGGTCTGCTTTGGGCATCGGTCATGTTAGAACTTTAGCGTTGAGGCTTCAGAGTTTGGTTGAGAAGATGTGTTGGAACGATTAATCCTTCTAGGAGGCTATTCACTTGGTTGAGCTACCACTGAACTACCTATCGTTCGATGAATAATGATAAATGGGGTTCGTCCAACTCCTTCGATGAATCTGATGGTGTTGGATCAATCTAAAATCTCGCTCGTCAATAACCTTATTCTAACGATTTACATATTTAGTAAATTAAACAATCATTTTTTAACTTTACACTTATTCCTAGCAGACTTTAAGCATTAGAAATGAGATGGAAAAAATTGCTTAAGACTCCAACATTGGTGGATATGAATCATTATTAAAAGGTTACTAACGCGTAAAATCAGTTAGTAATATTAAGTTACTAATGCTTTTTACCCGTTTGTAAAACTCCCCAAGATTTCTTAATTACTAGAACCAAACATATAAAAAAAATAGCACGGTATTGGTATAGGTAAAAAAATTACCAAACTGACTGAAAACCAACACTACTCCTACAAGTGGTCCTTACCAAGGACACTTCAAGGAAAATGTGTTAGATTTTTCAAACTAATCCTGACTTGAGACTTAATTTGGGAAATCTTTAGAAAGTGATTTTTTTTTTGTTTTTTTCACTCTAATACATTCATAATTACATCGTTTTGAGTGATACATTTCACTATTTATTTTTACTTTACTACATTTTTTGTCTCAAATGTGAAAATTTCACCCCAAAAAGTAATTTGTGGTGATATTTAGAAATGAAAAATGTACTAAAATGAAAAAAATGAAAAGTACCAAACTCAAAAATGATGTTGTTATGGACACATTAAAGTCAAAAAATCATTTTTTTTTGTAAATACTTGTTTTAGAATTATCTTTTTGACATTGGTCCAAATATTAATTGTGATAAGGCTCACCTACATCATGCTCTATACATCATTCATACATCACATCATACCTAGTTGTACGCCCTAAAAACTTTTTTTTTTTCAATTTTTCAATTTTTTCTCTTGAAATTAACCTTCCAATAAACCCATATTAAAAAAATTAGGTCAAAATACATTTTATAGTTATTTTTAGAAAATCCACAAAAAATTGTTCAAAATACCTTATTTATAAGGGTCTGCGCCAAAAGTTTTTTGCGAATTTTTTAAAAATAACTATAAAATGTATTTCCACCTAATTTTTTTAATATGGATTGATTAGAATGTTAATTGCAAGAGAAAAATAAAAAATCTGGAGAAAAGATTTCTTAGGTCCTAGAACTAGATGTAATGTATAGTGTGATTTATACATCATGATATAAGTAAACATTACTCTCTAACACATAACCACAAAAGATAATGAACAAAAACATTTGAGTTTAGTCTTAAATACATGTACTTAGATTATAATTGAGAGAGTTATGACACTTCAAGAGATAATAGGCTCGCATAAATGGGTATATAAAAAAAAGAGGGAATGTCGAATATTATTTTTATTGTAATTAATCTTATACTATTATCAAACTGTTGTAAATTTACATAATGTACAACTGAAATGGCTATGGCGACCGCCAAAAATGAAATTTTCAGCGACACCAAAAGTGTTGAATGCCAACCACAGTGTTCAATGCGGAATGAGCGCTAAAGTGGACACACAATAAATAAATAACAAAATAATTGCTATATTTGAAAGAATGGTCCCATGCCACCCAAACCAAATGATATAGTTATTTGTATGTATTTGTACATATCGTCGGTGACACCAACGCAGAGGGTCCGGTATTTGAGGTGAGTGGCTCTCTGTAGAGAGGTGAGGCACCGACTTGGGAGTGGACCTGCCATGTTTGTTTAGCCGACACACACATACACATATATATTCACTTTGACCCCAAAAGTTTTTCACGTTTTGTAAAAAGCACCCACAGAAAATCTATCCACTACTACACACTCGCTCTTTTTATAGATTATGCACTTTTAGGATTTAAAATATTATTGATTATGGATATAGGACAATAAACATTTCGTTTTCATTTTTAGTTCCTATTTTCAAATTATCAGCTGACATGGCATACTGTGATTGGTTGATGTTTTATGGATATGGATGCACGCAAACGGCTTTATTAAAAAATAGGGATTAAAATTATTAATAAAATGTTTGTTGTCCTATTTCTAGAATATATATTACAATATGTCCTAAATTTACAAAGTCCCCTCTTTTTAAAGCCATCCATATTTTTCATGTGTTTTAAAAAGTTTAAGAAATATAAGTCAAACTCACAAAACTTCTTCAAATTTTACTTTTAACCCCGCACAAAGTATAAGGTAAATTACTTAATGGTCCCTAGTGTTTGTGAAATATTTCTATTGAGCCCTTATTGTATTTTTTGTACCTATTGAACCCTTCTATTAAAGAAAATCGTTAACGTTAACGGATTTCCACATAATTTACTTATTGTAACATGTAAAATTACTTTTTTGACCTTATTAAACCTTTCAACCTATTTTTTACTATTTAGCCTTTTAAAATATATTAAAATTAAAATTTATTTTAAAAATTGTAAAAATTATGTTTTTTTAAAAATTTGTTAAATATTAAATATTAGAAACATTAGATATTTACTATTTTCTTTTAAAACATATTAAAATGTAAATATTTTTAATACTATATATGATGAGAAATGATCTTTTTACATCATGTATCGCTTTTTTCCCTTAATTTGGGTATTTACCATCCTTTTTTTCTTCCAATAAAGTATTATTATTTTATTAGGTTTTAAAATTATTAAATATCGCATCATTGATCCGTAGAGAATACTTTAGGCTATTAAAATCTAAATGATATTAATATTTTAATATAATTAAATTGAAAAAAATGAATACGTGACGAATTTGAAAATAAAATTTATTATTTAATAAATTTTTAAATATTAAATAGTAAAACTTAGGTTTGAAGGTTTAATAAGTTCAAAAAAGTAATTTTATATGTTAAGATTAGGGTAAATAGGTAAATGAGGTGAAATTCGTTAACTTTAATGGTTTTCTTTAACGGAATGGATGATTAAAAATAAGTAATAAATATTAAGCGCTCAATATGTACAAAAAATACATTAGAGCCTCAATGGAAACGTCTAACAAATATTAGGGGTTATCATGTAATTTATCATAAAATAAAAAAATCATTTTTTTTCAACAAACACAATCTACCCCTACCTCTACACCCCCTCCCCAACCCACACATACCCACCCTAACCCTAACCCCCGCCCCCACCACTGAAACCATTTATTTTTATCTTTAATCACCACCACCACCACCACCACCACCACTCTTAACACGAACCTTAATTGTGTTACTATTTCTTTATCTCTCTCCAATCAAAACCCTGACACCACCTCCACAATCGCCCTTTCTCACCCTCTCTTTCCTCATCACAATCACGTACACACACACACACACACTATATTCAAATCCAAAGGTTAAAAAGAAAATATGAAGAAGGAAGATCGTCACGATGTGGGTGCTAAGGTGATGTGTGGTGGTGGTTGGGTCGTAAACAAAAGAAAAGGAGAAGAAGTGGAGAAAGAGGGGGAGAGAGAGAGAGAGAGATTACCAAGTGGTGATAGTTAGCGGTAGCAATAGATCTTTAACGATTATAAACGATATAAAAGTTTAGAGAGAGAACTAATGAGTGAAAATGAAAAATAAAAGGGATATTATCACCTCACAAAATTTCTTTCCCACTTCGAAACACTTTAAGTGACACTTTTGAGGGGGTGTTTTGTGATACTTTAGGAATACAAAGTGTCACTAAAAGTGTATATAGGGCGGGGAAGGGTTTGTGTGGAGCGTGAATAACCATTTTCATTAAAAAAAAAAAGTTTAAATGTCTTTGACTTCATGTGGTATTAATGACATGATTTGGGGAAGATATTTGGCGGGTGTCTTTAATAGCATCTTTACATAAGTGGATATTGACCTACAAGTTTAGATATTTTTAACGAGTTCGATAAACGACTATTCGTAAACTACTTTTTTTCCTTTAAAAGCTTTATAATACTCTCATCCCTATCATTCTGTTTACCCCCACCTTCTAACGTGGAATCAAGATGGTCATTAAATGTAAAAGTTCAGAGAATCTATGATCTAAAGGGGGAAAAAATGAGATTGTCTTGAAAAAAATATATTAAACAATATTTTAAAACTAATTTAGGAAATATATAATTTTTGGGGGTGGAGGGGGGAATATCTTACCATTTTTAGCAATCTTCTTTTATGATTAAATTTTCTTATGTTTTGTGGGATAATCTAGCATCTCAATAGATGTCTATAATTACAAATAAAACAATCATTATTTCAATATTTCAATAGACCACCTTTATTTGATGGGTCTAACTACGCATATGTAAAGTGCGTATGAAATCAACACGTAAGTCGTTAGATGAGTGAGTATGTCAAGCGGTAGTTAAGGGTTGGTCCCCACCCACAACCTTAGTTGGTTATTATATAATTCCCAAACTTATTGAAACCTCGAATGAGGATGAGCTTATGCTGTCCAAATATAATTTACGTGGCCTGAATGCTTTATTTTGTGTGGTCACACCGGAGGAGTTCTGTCGTATGATGACATGTGAAACTTCTAAAGAGGATTGGGACATACTCCAATTCAATCATGAGAGTACTCGTGCTGTTAAGGCTTTTAAACTCCAAAATCTCACCATTGAATTTGAGACCGTTAAGATGGATGAGAGTGAATCATTTGATGAGTTCTATTCTAGATTGTCTGATATAGTGAACTTATCATTTAACTTGGGAGAGAAAATACTCAAAGTCCGTGTAGTAAAGAAAATTTTATGGTCCTTACCTGAAAGATTTAATTCAAAGCGAAAGTTTTAAATTCCATGGGTACTTTGTACTCTATGAAACTCGAAGAGTTTGTAAGTGATCTTCAAACTTATGAGCTTGACCTTCAAAAAGATGAAGAAAGATAAGGGCGTTGCTTTGAAAGCTCGAAAAGAGAAAACATATATTTTGGATGATGAGTCTAACATTGATTCTGATGATATGGTCACGTTTGCTAAAAAATTTAAGAAGTTTCTCAAGTTTGACAAAATAACTTTAATAAGGTTGTAAAATTTCTGAAAAACGTAATGACAATTTTAAGAGGGATGAGTCGGATAAATACTTTGGGTGTGAGGGTTATGGCCATAGTGTAGCTGAATGTTCCATTAAACTAAAGAAGGAGGGTAAGAAATTGAAGGTGTATAACGCCACCATCAGTGGCAGTGATCCGAATGAGGAATCTGATTCTCCTATTAAGATCAACTATACAGCGTTTATAGCTAGTCATGAGAGCTTTGATGAAAACCAATGAAGATAATTCTGAGCATGAAATTTCTGAGGCCATTATTTGTTACTCTCAAGTGAATAATGGTAGAGAGAGTGAAAAAGAAGAATAAGAAGATGATGAAGAGGAGGAGGAGGAGGGGGATAGTGAGCTCCAAGTTGCCTTTCATGAGTTGTATGTGGAAAAGATGATATTGAAAATGAATAACTTGAAGTTGAATTCTAGTTTGAAATAACGTGCCATAAGTAATAATGAGAGTGTTTTGATTGAGAATCTTAGGGCATATGAGAAGACTCTTAGGGAAAAGCTCATATTTATTGAAGGGGGTGAGATAAAATTCGGTAATTAATGGAGATTTTGAAGAAGAATTCTTTAGTTTTTGATAAGTCTCGTAGTGGAACAACCCGTGCTTTTTAAATCGGTTTTAATTAAATTAACTTAGATTTTGAAAAAAATAAAATTTTACGGTTTGGTATGTAAAAATATTGATTTTTATATATAAAAATAAGGTTTTAAGTGAAATTTAAATTGGTATTAAAATTTGAACATTATAAACTTTTTGCATAAAAATCGGGGAAGGATCTGACCTAAGGAGCAAAAATAAATAAATTCAAATGTCTGATCGAGTTAAATTTTTTTGTGAAACTTCATCTCGCCTTCAGATACTATGCCTCCGAATTTTAGCCAATTCCAACGGTTCGATCGTCCGTAATATTTTTTTTGGTGTTTATATTTGATTAAGACTAAAACTCTTTATGGTATATAAATATAAAGTGATGGGTTTAAGACTTTTAAAAATTATTTTAGCCTTCTTAAAAATCAATAGCCTCCTCTATTTTCATCTTGTTCCATCTATAAAATCCTAGACCCATTTAAACCAAGATTTCAATCCAAGATTTGGAGGTTTATTTGGTGTTTTCTCGAGTTTGGACTAGAGCGAGTTTTTATTATTTTTGCGAGAGGAACATAGTGGTATGATCAGAATTTTTAGGCAGATTCTTATGAGTTTCTCGTGATGATTTTAAGGTACGGAATTTACACAATATGCTCCTTGAATCTCTCGAGAGTAGTCGTTTTGTTCCTCATTTATTTGTACTCATATTGTTGATATCATGACGTTTATTGGAATCTAAAATATTAATTCAATTTGAGTTATTGTATTTGTTGATGGACAAGGTGTCATGAAATTTTTATATGATTCGAAGAATGGTCACCCGCCAATAGTCCAAAATTCCAATAGCCAGTATGAGGATTTACGAAGCTTAGGTGAGGTGAGATGAGGCCCGGTGACCTATTGATGTGTTATTGAAAAATTAATAGGTATAATGCTCGGATGTCAGATTGAACTTGAATTCAGATTCGTATAGTTGCATTTATTCACCATTATTGTTTTGAGCATTTATTCTTCTCATATTGTGTATTTTTTCGTATTTTTCTTTTAGTGGCAGGTTAGCGTGGATTTGGAGGCTATGAATTTTTGGAGGATTTTGGAGCACTACGCTTGGAGGATTTTATTTTTGTATAGCTTGGCAGTGTAATTTATTTGGAGAGCTTAGTATTATTTTTGAGTGAAATTTAATTGTAATGATTTTGAAAGTGTAAACTTTGGACTCAACATATTTATTTTTTTGTAATATAAATGCTCTATACTAATTGTTGATGATTTATTTTAGTTTTAATCGTAGTAGTGCCTCGTGTTTTGCGTGGGGTGTTACAGATGGTATCAGAGCTTAGGTATACGACAACTCTTGGATCTAGCATGAGGGTTAGATGTGTTTCGTTGGAGATAAAGAGTTTTTGTTGAGGACGTGGTAGGCATCGAGGTCAAGATCAGTAATCTTGACGTGAGGAAGTTTAGAATTGATTTGAGGACTTTAGTGTTGTGATGATTTCTGAGAGATATAATCGAGTAGTGATTCATGAGAGAGCGGTTGGGAAACATGCGGGTAGGATTGGGTGTATGGGAATTTAATTCAGGTTTTTATGGATAGACATTTATGGACGGGGCGTTAGGCTTCGTAGAATTTCGTGGACGAAATTCTTGTGTTAGTGGGAAAGTATGTAATAACCTGTGATTTTTAAACCGATTTTAATTAAATTAACTCGGATTTTGAAAAAATAAATTTTGGGATCTATTTAATTATGGTATGTAAAAATGTTGGTTTTTATATATAAAAAAGGAAGGTTTTAAGTGGAATTTGAATTGGGATTAAAAATTTCAAATTATAACTTTTTGTACAAAAATTAGGGGAGGATCCGACCTAAGGAGCCAACAAAAATTATTCACCCGTCCGATCGAGCTGAGTTATTTTGTACAGCTTCATATCGCCTTCATCTACTATGCTCCAAATTTCAGCCAATTCTAATAGTCTAATCGTCCAAAATATTTTTTTTAGTGTTTGCATTTAATGAGGACTCAAACTCTTTTTGGTATTTAAACATAAACTGACGGGTTTAGGACTTTTAAAATACATTTTAGCCTTCTTAAAAATCAGTAGCCTCCTCTATTTTCATCTTCTTACATATTTAAATTCCTAGCTCCATTTAAACCAAGATTTGAAGGTTTATTTGGTCTTTTCTCGAGTTTGGGTCAGAACGAGTTTTTATTGTTTTCGCGAGAGGAACACATTGGTATGATCAGAATTTTGAGACATAATCTTATGAGTTTCTTGTGATGTTTTTAAGGTACGGAGTTTATGCAATATGCTCCTTGAATCTCTCGAGAGTAGTTTTTTTGTTTCTCATTTATCTGTACTCATATTGTTGATATCATGACATTTATTGGAATCTAAAATATTGCTTCGATTTGAGATATTGTATTTGTGGATGGGCATGGTGTCATGAAAATTTTATATGCCACGAAGAGTGGTCACGCGCCAATAGTCCAAAAGTTCAATAGCCGGGATGAGGCTTTACGAAGTTTAAGTGAGGCCCGGTGACCTATTGATGTGTTATTGAAAAAATAAATTGGTATAATTCTCGAATATCGCGTTGAATTTAAATTCATAATCGTATTGTTGCATTTATTCACCGTTATTGTTTTGAGCATCTATTATTGTCATATTGTGTACTTTTTCATATTTTTCTTTTAGTAGCAGGTTAGCGTGGATTTGAACATTGTGGATTTTTGGAGGATTTTATAGCACAACGTTTGGAGGATTTTATTTTTGTATAGCTTGACTGGGTAATTTATTTAGAGTGCTTAGTATTATTTTCGAGTGAAATTTAATTGTAATGATTTTGAAAGTGTAAATTTTGGATTCATTATATTTATTTTTTTGGAATATAGATACTCTACACTAATTTTTGAGGATTTAGTTTAGTTTTAATCGTAGTAGCGCCTCGTGTTTTGAGTGGGGTGTTACGGATGGTATCAGAGCTTAGGTATACGACAATCCACGAATCTTTGAGTTTGGGTCTAGCATGCGGGTTAGATGTGTCGTTAGAGATAGGGAGTTTTTGTTGAGGACGTTGTAGGAATCGAGGTTAATATTTGTAATCTTAATGTGAGGATGTTT
Source organism: Sambucus nigra (assembly GCA_949130495.1). Classification (NCBI taxonomy): domain Eukaryota; kingdom Viridiplantae; phylum Streptophyta; class Magnoliopsida; order Dipsacales; family Adoxaceae; genus Sambucus; species Sambucus nigra. The sequence goes on along the minus strand of OX422213.1, from coordinate 134,739,925 downwards.
AGAATTGATTTGAGGACTTTAGTGTTGTGATGATTTCTGAGATATAGAAACGAGTAGTGATTCGTGAGAGAGCGCGTGGAGAAACGTGCAGGTAGGATTGGGTGTATGGACGCCTAATTAGGGTTTTTATGGGTAGGCATTTATGCACTGGGCGTTAGGCTTCGTCGAATTTCGTGGACGAAATTCCTGTGTTAGTGGGGAAGTATGTAATAACTCGTGATTTTTAAACCGGTTTTAATTGAATTATTTCAAATTTTGAAAAAATAAATTTTGTCATCTATTTAATTTTGGTATTTAAAAATATTGGTTTTTATATATATATAAAAAAGTAAGGTTTTAAGTGGAATTTGAATTGGGATTAAAATTTGGAAATTATAACTTTTTGTACAAAAATTGGGGGAGGATCCGACCTAAGGAGCAAAAACAAATATTCGACCATACGATCGAGCAAAATTGTTTTGTGCAGCTTCATATCGCTGTAATACCCCGTATATTTATTGATTTTTAATTATGGAATTAATTAAATTAAATGAGAATTAATTGGAAATTAATCCGGATATAAATACTAGCGATATGTGAGTTGGTATTTGATTATGATGCGTACATATGGTAATATATGAATATTGAAAATATTTAAATTGTCACGAGATAGCAATACGACAATTTGGAAAATTTAGTTGGGCGTGTCAGTCGCGTCAGAAATGTAATTATTTGAATTAAAAAGTGAATTTTATTTTTATCAACCGAATGGTCATTTTGAGTGCACCAACGTGTCCGGAAGGGTCGAAATAGTCAGAAAACACTAGCCGGGGATTTAGTTTGGGTCCCGGAGTATTTTTGGGCCATACCGACAACCTAGAGGGGTATTTTGGTAATTTTAAAAATATGGGAATTAAAACCTACTAATTTTAGGAGTTAATTATATATTATTTAGGAACCCACTAAGCCCATTATCAGCATTAAGTGAGTTAGAGGGCTACGGGAGTTATAGGAGAGTTTGAAGAGTTCCAAAAAGAAACCTCCAACCACCATCTTCAACCTTGGGAGAAAATCTGTAGAGAAAGGATAGAAGCAACCTTCATTCACCAACATCAATTCTGAAGAACAATCTAAGGCAAGTGATTTGATATTTTTAGTGCATTGAATATGTCTTCCATGTTTAGTGTAGGAATTATCTTATATTAAAATTTTTGAAGAAAATCCATGAAATTATTGGAGAAACTTTGAATTTGGGTTAGGATTTGCATATAGAATGATGATGGACTGATTTAATATCCGAAGAGTTATATATGATGATTTAAAAATGGATTTTTGATGAGTAATTGGGCATAAGAAAATTATGAGTTCATGTTCATAGGGTTTGGGGAAATATTTGGAGATTTATATTAATTCCTTATTGATTTGTAAGATTTGAACCCTAAAATAAGTTAAGGGACGATTTAGGATGATTAGAAATGGTTTAAAAACGTTAGAACATAAATTGGATGGACTTAGGGTGGATTTAGAGAAGAGAAGAATTGAGAAAAACGGACTTGGGAATTTCTGGGCTGAAACTGCCATCTCGTTAGAAGACCTGCCCAGGTCGTTCGAACGAACTTCTAACGAGATGACAGTATCCCTTCTAATGAGTTGGTAGTTCGTTCGAAGACATTTCGTTTGAACGACACTCGTTCGAACGACCTCGTTCGAACGAGATTTCTAACGAGTTGACAGAATGGCCTTTTTTGCCTGAATTTATTTTTAGTATCCCGTAGTCTTATTTAAATGTTGAGGTAACCTTCCCTTATTAACTAGTGGGTATAGTTGGGAGATTGGGGTATTGAAGAGTGAAACTTAGAATCGTGTAGTAAACCGGATGACATTTATGGATTGGGAAGCGAGTAACTAATCACGATGTGAGAATAGTCGATAACTTAAATACATATAAACCGGGGACGTGTGAGTGGTATAACACTAAATGTTGGTATAAGAACGAGTAGTATACCACTAATGAAATATTGTGATATCTAAGATGTGTGAATGCTTAGTATACTTAGTTATCTGTGTATAACATACCTACCGTACTTGCTATCATGGGAGGTCGACGTTCGTTCAGGGACATCTAATCTTTGTATGCCTACGGGGGAATTTTGATTGGTACCTCGAGGACATATGTTAGAGAAGGACTTATTGAGAAGTTAATAAGTCTGCTGATCATGGGAGCGTAGGTACGTGCGTGACCCATGTGATGTGAACTATGTTCGCCTCCATTGTGTGTGATTGTTGATTAATGAAACGTTTTCTGAGAGATTCGGAATACGTGGTCCTTATGTACGTGATGTACCGGGATTGGATAGCAGAGTATATGTGCACCGCAGCTTAGTCTCGGGGTGCTAGTATCGTATATTTATGATGGGAATAATATACAGTTAATTGAAATGAATTGTCATGAATGAATGTGAGTATAAATAATAGCAACAGTTTGTAAAGTGAAAATGGAAGATCTCTAGTAGTTAGTAGTACTAACATGGGAAATTGTGTAGCAAGTTATAACACTCTGTTAATTAAAAGCAGTTGGGAATTGAATTGGTTATCATGGTAATGTAAAATTTGGTATCGGACTAGTTAGATAATGGGAACAACTAGAATGGGTACGGGTACGATAGGAGTGCACAATTAGTTGAGAGGTGAGGAACTCATGTGAGTGCACCCACTATCATGTACTTTATATTCACTGTTTAATGATATTAAACACTTCCAAAATTTTAAATTATTTTCACAATCGGGCTCTGACCCGTTTGCTTTCAAATCTATTTTTGTAAAAACCTTTTAGGTGCCCAGCCACAAGGACACCATGCATAGGAGTTTTATTCAGGTGACGTGCTGTAGCTGCTGTGGAAGTTACAAGACCTTGACAGTAGATGCCTCCATTTCTGATCTTGACTCCATTATCAGTTTTTATCATTTGTTGGGCATGTCGCCCATTCCTTTTAGAGACATCTTACTTATTCAGTTATTTCAGACTTTGGGTTGTAATTAATTTTAGTGATGCAGACTTTGTATTTATTTATTTCGGTATTCGGATTGTTGTGAGGAGCTTTCCTCCAGACTCATTATTATTGGATGGTTATTCTATTGTGACTATGTTGTGTTGGTTATGTTAACTTTTCATAATTCATTTATTGCATGTTAATCGGATTTAATTAAAATGGACAACTCACTTTTTAAATAATAGGTGGCTAGTAATTGTTAAAACGTTTGCGACAGTGATGCTATGAACTGAGCCAACTTGGCATTTTGTATTAATTTAATAAAGGAGTTGCTACCCGGTATTTAATTAGTCGGGGTGTCACAGGTGGTATCAGAGCATCAGGTTCTAGTGTCCTTAGGATCTGTACGACTTATTATGATTTCGCTGAGCTTTCTTTGATATAGAGCCCTATATTTTAGGACTGTTGTATTCTTTTGTGTATGCTTCGCTCTTCAGCTATTTTGAGATAATAACTGCAAACTTATAAGACTTTACTCTCATTTCAGATGCCTCCACGACGTGCGCAGCGAGTTCTTAGGGATGCACAGCCAGAGCCACAGCCTGCACCAGTTCAGGGCACTATGAATGCCGCCGAGGTTGCAGCTATTGTAGCCCAAGCGGTAAATGCCACCCTAGCCGTTGTACAGCAGGCACCACCCCAGGCGCCGATAGTTGCGCCAGTTCAGGCTCATGCATTCCTGTCTTCTTGGGAACGCATCCGTGATGCTTTTCAAAAAGCACACCCTCCGGAGTTTGCAGGTAGCTCCGATGTTATGGTATCCAGTCAATGGAAGAAGGACATTCAGAGGCACTTAAGGATGTACGAGTGCACAGATGTTCAGAAGCAGATACTGGCTACTTTCAAGCTATTAGGATCTGCATTGCAGTGGTGGGAGTCCATTATCACCGCAGAGGAGAGGGACGCCCTTTCTATTCAGGAGTTATGGGTGCGGTTCGATCGCAATTATTTTTCGTCAGCTGTTCACACTGAATTGAGGAGGAAATTGATGAACCTCAAGCAGGAGGGGAGGACCGTAGCCGAGTATGAGGCTGAATTTACTAATCTCTTGAACATTGTTCCGGATGAGATTTTGACTGAGGAGAAGAAGATTCAGAAGTTTATGGATGGGTTGACTTGGAGGATCCATCAGCACTTGTTGGGTAATCTATTGTTGGCCACTTATTCTGATGTGGTTAACGCTGCACTACTTCATTGCCAGGATCATCGCTTCCACATGTCTGAGAGCAAGATATCAGGAGAGTCCAGCCATCAGGGCAGGACCGGGGGAAATGGTGCCAACGGGGCACAATCTGCTCAGGGACAACACAGGCAGGGTGATCAGGGTTCCCAATAGGGGGATCATAAGATATTCAGATATGGAGATTTTAGGAGTGGTCAGGGAGGTTTCAGACAGGGCCATCAGGGTCAGAACGGCCATCAGGGCCAGCAGGGTCAGAATGGTCAGCAACAACAGTTTCAGCATGGCCAGCATGGCCAGGGGAGGAATGGTAACGGCCACCAGGGCCGAGGGAAGCAGGGACAGTGAGGGGGAAACTTCCCGAGGAAGTGTTTCATTTATGGCAAGACTGGCCACAAATGTCAGGATTGTCCTGATAGGGGAAGGGCCCCACCGCAGCAGCAGCAGGGTGCTCGACACGAGCCACAGAGGCCTATGTTTCCCGCCGCCCTCCCAGCACCACCACAGATGGCAGCACTACCACCCATTCCAGCAGTCCCAATTCAGCAGGGACAACTTCAGTATGGGAGAGTGTATCAGCTCTAGTATGCCGCAGCCCCACAGGATCCACCGGCCATTGAGGGTATGTTCTCTATCCAGGGGACTATGGGGCGTATTTTATTTGATACGGGGGCCACACATTATTTCATTGCCATGAGATTTTCACGCACCATTGGGTTGTTAGACACCTCCGAGAGAACGGTTACTTGTGTAGATTCACCGTTGAGTAGAGGTTCCGTGATTTCGCTTATTTATAGAGGTGTGGGTATAGAGATCGGGAGGTTTACTTTACCCGCGGATATGTTAGTGTTAGAGATTACTGAGTATTATGCCATTATTGGTATGGATTGGCTAGTTGCGTACCGAGCCATGATTGACAGTTTTAGTAGGAGTATTATCTTTGCCATTCCCGGGCAGGAGATGTTTTTAGTGGCGATGCCTCGCCCTGAGGGAGGATCGTCCACTCATTTGTACTATATAGAGGAGGAGACCTTTAAGGAAGTGGTGATACCACTCGATTCGATACCCGTTGTTAGTGAGTTCGCTGATGTATTTCAGGATATACCTGGACTACCTCCGAGTAGAGAGATAGATTTTGTGATCGATTTGACGCCGGGCACTTGGCCTATTGCTCGCGCACCTTACCGTATGGCTCCAGCAGAGATGGGAGAGCTACGAGATCAGATAGAACAGTTGTTGGGTCAGGAGTTTATCCGAAGGAGTACTTCGCCGTGGGGTGCCCCTGTGTTGTTCGTAAAGAAGAGGGATGGATCGTTGAGGATATGTGTAGATTACCGAGAGTTGAATAAAGTCACGATACGGAATAAGTATCCGTTGCCCAGAATCAATGACTTATTTGACCAGTTGAGAGGAGTTTCGTTCTTCTCAAAGATTGATTTACGATCGGGATACCATCAGTTGCGTATCATAGAACAGGACGTCTCGAAGACTTCTTTCTTAACGAGATATGGTTCCTTCGAGTTTCGGGTTATGCCTTTTGTCTTGACCAACGCTCCAGCCGTATTTATGGACTTGATGAATAGGGTGTTCAGAGAGTTCCTAGACCAGTTCGTTATTATCTTCATTGATGACATTCTGGTTTACTCCCAGACAGAAGAGGAGCATGCCGAGCATTTGAGGCAGGTTTTGCAGACGCTACGTCAGAACGAGCTTTATGCAAAGTATGAGAAGTGTGGGTTTTGGCTGAAGGAGGTTCAGTTTTTGGGGCATATCATTTCAGACCGGGGGATATCTTTTGATCCGGGGAAGGTATCCGCGGTGAGGGAGTGGGGACAGCCCACGACACCGACTGAAATTCGTAGTTTCTTGGGCCTAGCAGGATACTACAGGAGGTTTATTCGGGGTTTCTCAAAGATAGCGGGTCCTTTGACACATCTGACTCGTAAGGGTGTGCCATTCATCTGGAGCGATGCCTGTCAGTTGGCATTCGATGAGTTGAAGGACAAGTTGACCTCAGAACCTGTGTTAGCATTGTCGAGACCGGGAGTTGAGTATCTAGTCTACACTGATGCGTCCTTACAAGGACTTGGAGGTGTATTGCAGCAGGAGAGTCAGGCCATAGCTTATGCTTCCCGTAAGCTTAAGCCTCACGAGAAGAATTACCCCACCCATGACTTGGAGTTAGCGACAGTTGTATTTGCCCTTCAGATTTGGAGATATTACCTACTGGAGGAGAAGTTTCGGTTGTTCACGGATCACAAGTCTCTACAGTACCTCTTCACGCAGAAGGAGTTGAATATGCGTCAAAGACGGTGGCTTGAGTTTGTGAAGGATTATCAGTTTGATATCCAATATCACCCGGGGAAGGCTAATGTGGTAGCAGACGCGTTGAGCCGTAGGCCAGTAAATGAGGTGGACGAGGTATGGAAAGCTAAGTGGAAGGAGTTGGGACACCAGGATGAAGTGGCCGGATCGTTCATGTCTGTGATGATGATTACAACTCGGATTGTTACGAGAGTGGTAAAGGCCCAGGCAAATGACTCATTCTGTCAGGAGCAGATAGTTCGCTTACTAGCAGAGGGAACCGAGTCCTATACCGTTAGCTCCGACGGGGGATTATGCTTCAATGGGAGACTGGTCGTTCCGGAAGGGGAAGACTTGCGAAACGAGGTGATGACAGAGTTGCACGGCTCACGATTCGTGGTACACCCTGGTGGGGGATAAGATGTACCAAGACATGAGACGTCAGTATTGGTGGAGCGGGATGAAGAGAGATATTGCCGTGTTTGTTTCTAAATGCACCACTTGTCAGCTGGTAAATGTGGATCATCAGAGACCGACATGACTTCTACAGCCATTAGAGGTTCCGAAGTGGATATGGGAGAGCATATCCATGGACTTTATCACGGGGTTACCTACGTCACAGAGGGGTCACGACTCCATTTGGGTAATTATGGATCGGTTGACCAAAGTTGCCCATTTTTTACCCGTGAGGACAGACTACACTACGGGACAGTATGCTCAGATTTTCATTACGAAAATAGTGAGACTTCATGGTGTGCCTCTAAATATCGTGTCTGACTGAGATAAGATATTTGTTTCACGGTTTTAGGAGAGTTTACAGAAGGCTATGGGCACTGAATTGCGGTTGAGTACAGCTTATCACCCGCAGACCGATGGACAGACCGAGCGAACAAATCAGATGTTGGAGGACATGTTGAATATGTGCATCCTAGACTTTGAGGGTAGATGAGAGCAGTACCTTCCACTGGTGGAGTTTGCTTATAATAACTCCTATTAGTTCACCATTGGTATGGCTCCATTTGAGGCGTTGTATGGTAGACCTTGTCGTTCCCCAGTATGTTGGTTAGAAGTGGGGGAAAACAAACTCCTTGGGCCGGAAGTGATTCAGGATACTTCGGCAAGGATAGAGATGATACGGAGTCGCATTTGGGTAGCTCAGGACCGACAGAAGAGATATGCCGATGCCAAGAGGTTCTTCAGAGAATTCAAAGTGGGGGACCAGGTTTTACTCAGAGTATCTCCTATGAAGGGGATTATGCGTTTTGGGAAGAAGGGGAAACTGGCACCGAGATATGTGGGACCATTTCCTATCATCGAGCGGATTGGGCCAGTTGTGTATAGACTTGGGTTACCGGAGCACTTGCATAAGATTCATGATGTGTTCCATATTTCCTCGCTAAGGAAATATCTTAGGGATGATTTGGTCCATACTCACATTGCTTTGGAGGACATCGACCTTCAGCCCGATAGTTCCTACGAGGAGGGGCCGATTGCTATTCTGGACCACAGCGAGCGAAAACTGAGGTCGAAGATAGTACCGTTAGTACGTGTTCAGTGGCGGCATCATAATGCCGAGGAGTCCACATGGGAGCGCGAGGAGGAGATGCGCGAACGTTATCCAGAGTTATTTTTACCAGGTACTCTTTAGTTCCGAATTTTGGGACGAAATTCTGTTATTAGGGGGGAAGTATTTAATACCCCGTATATTTATTGATTTTTAATTATGGGATTTATTAAATTAAATGAGAATTAATTGGAAATTAATCTGGATATAAATACTAGCGAGATGTGAGTTGGTATTTGATTATGATGCGTACATATGGTAATATATGAATATTGAAAATATTTAAATTGTCACGAGATAGCAATACGACAATTTGGAAAATTTAGTTGGGACGCGCGTGTGAGTCGCGTCAGAAATATAATTATTTGAATTAAAAGGTGAATTTTATTTTTATCAACCGAATGGTCATTTTGAGTGCGCCAACATGTCCGGAAGGGTCGAAATATTCAGAAAATACTAGCCGGGGGTTTAGTTTGGGTCCCGGGGTATTTTTGGGCCATACCGGCAACCTAGAGGGGTATTTTGGTAATTTTAAAAATATGGGAATTAAAACCTACTAATTTTAGGAGTTAATTATATATTATTTAGGAACCCACTAAACCCATTATCAGCATTAAGTGAGTTAGAGGGCTACGAGAGTTATAGGAGAGTTTGAAGAGTTCCAAAAAGAAACCTCCAACCACCATCTTCAACCTTGGAAGAAAATCTGTAGAGAAAGGAGAGAAGCAACCTTCATTCACCAACATCAATTCTGAAGAACAATCTAAGGCAAGTGATTTGATATTTTTAGTGCATTGAATATGTCTTCCATGTTTAGTGTAGGAATTATCTTATATTAAAATTTTTGAAGAAAATCCATGAAATTATTGGAGAAACTTTGAATTTGGGTTAGGATTTGCATATAGAATGATGATGGACTGATTTAATATCCGAAGAGTTATATATGATGATTTAAAAATGGATTTTTGATGAGTAATTGGGCATAAGAAAATTATGAGTTCATGTTCATAGGGTTTGGGGAAATATTTGGAGATTTATATTAATTCCTTATTGATTTGTAAGATTTGACCCCTAAAATAAGTTAAGGGACGATTTAGGATGATTAGAAATGGTTTAAAAACGTTAGAACATAAATTGGATGGACTTAGGGTGGATTTAGAGAAGAGAAGAATTGAGAAAAACGGACTTGGGAATTTCTGGGCTGAAACTGCCATCTCGTTAGAAGACCTGCCCAGGTCGTTCGAACGAACTTCTAACGAGATGACAGTATTCCTTCTAATGAGTTGGTAGTTCGTTCGAAGCCATTTCGTTTGAATGACACTCATTCGAACGACCTCGTTCGAACGAGATTTCTAACGAGTTGACAAAATGGCCTTTTTGGCCTGAATTTATTTCTAGTATCCCGTAGACTTATTTGAATGTTGAGGTAACCTTCCCTTATTAACTAGTGGGTATAGTTGGGAGATTGGGGTGCATTGAAGAGTGAAACTTAGAATCGTGTAATAAACCGGATGACATTTGTGGATTGGGAAGCGAGTAACTAATCACGATGTGAGAATAGTCGATAACTTAAATACATATAAACCGGGGACGTGTGAGTGGTATAACACTAAATGTTGGTATAAGAACGAGTAGTATACCACTAATGAAATATTGTGATATCTAAGATGTGTGAATGCTTAGTATACGTAGTTATCTGTGTATAACATACCTACCGTACTTGCTATCATGGGAGGTCGATGTTCGTTCAGGGCCATTTAATCTTTGTGTGCCTACGGGGGGATTTTGATTGGTACCTCGAGGACATAGGTCAGAGAAGGACTTATTGAGAAGTTAATAAGTCTGCTGATCATGGGAGCGTAGGTATGTGCGTGACCCATATGATGTGAACTATGTTCGCCTCCATTGTTTGTGATTGTTGATTAATGAAACGTTTTTTGAGAGATTCGGAATACGTGGTCCTTATGTACGTGATGTACCGGGATTGGATAGCAGAGTATGTGTGCACCGCAGCTTAGTCTCGGGGTGCTAGTATAGTATATTTATGATGGGAATAATATACTGTTAATTGAAATTAATTGTCATGAATGAATGTGAGTATAAATAATAGCAACAATTTGTAAAGTGAAAATGGAAGTTCTCTAGTAGTTAGTAGTACTAACATGGGAAATTGTGTAGCAAGTTATAACACTCTGTTAATTAAAAGAAGTTGGGAATTGAATTGGTTATTGTGGTAATGTAAAATTTGGTATCGGACTAGTTAGATAATGGGAACAACTAGAATGGGTACGGATACGATAGGAGTGCACAATTAGTTGAGAGGTGAGGAACTCATATGACTGCACCCACTATAATGTACTTTATATTCACTGTTTAATGATATTAAACACTTGCAAAATTTTAAATTATTTTCACAATCGGGCTTTGACCCGTTTGCTTTCAAATCTATTTTTGTAAAAACCTTTTAGTTGCCCAGCCACAAGGACACCATGCATAGGAGTTCTATTCGGGTGACGTGTTGTAGCTGCTGTGGAAGTTACGGGACCTTGACAACAGACGCCTCCATTTCTAATCTTGACTCCATAATCATCTTTTATCATTTGTTGGGAATGTCGCCCATTCCTTTTAGAGACATCTTACTTATTCAGTTATTTCAGACTTTGGGTTGTAATTAATTTTAGTGATGCAGACTTTGTATTTATTTATTTCGGTATTCGGATTGTTGTGAGGAGTTTTCCTCCAGACTCATTATTATTGGATGGTTATTCTATTGTGACTATGTTGTGTTGGTTATGTTAACTTTTCATAATTCATTTATTGCATGTTAATCGGATTTAATTAAAATGGACAACTCACTTTTTAAATAATAGGTGGCTAGTAATTGTTAAAATGTTTGCGACAGTGATGCTATGAACTGAGACAACTTGGCATTTTGTATTAATTTAATAAAGGAGTAGCTACCCGGTATTTAATTAGTCGGGGTGTCACAATCGCCTTCAGCTACTACACCTCCAAACTTCACCCAATTCCAACTTTCCAATCGTCCGGAATGTTTTTTTAGTGTTTGTATTTGATTTGGACTCAATCTCTTTTTGGTATATAAACCTAAAGTGAAGGATTTAGGAATTTTAAATCACATTTTAGCCTTCTCAAAAATCATAAGCCTCCTCTATTTTCATCTTCTTCTATCTACAAAACCCTAGTCCCATTTAAACTAAGATTTCAGTCCAAGATTTGAAGGTTTATTTATTGTTTTCTCGAGTTTGGGCTAGAACAAGTTTTTATTATTTTCGCAAGAGGAACGCATTGGTATGATCAGAATTTTGAGGCAACATATTATGAGTTTCTTGTGATGATTTTAAGGTACGGGGTTTACGCAATATACTTCTTGAATCCCTCGAGAGTAGTCGTTTTGTTTCTCATTTATTTGTACTCATATTGTTGATATCATGACGTTTATTAGAATCTAAAATATTTATTCGATTTGTGATATTATATTTGTTGATGGGCATGGTGTCATGAAATTTTTATATGACACGGAGAATGGTCACCCGCCAATAGTCCAAAAGTCCAATAGCCAGGATGAGGTCTTACGAAGTTTCGTTGAGGTGAGGTGAGGTGAGGCCTGGTGACCTATTGATGTGTTATTAAAAAATTATATTGGTTTAATGCTCGAATGTCGTATTGTGTACTTCCCCCTATTTTTCTTTTAATAACAAGTTTGCGTGGATTTGGAAGCTATGGTGAGAGCACGCCAATAATTAATGTTCAATCTTGTTTAATTAAAGTCAAATTTTAGTCCCAAAAATCTTAACTGTTGTAATTAATTGTGGTTGACGAATTAAATAAATTCAATCTTGCAAACAATCACAACTATGAGGAAAAATCCCCCAAATGGGCAAAACCTTTATATTTCACTATATCTTGTAACACTTACAAATAAAAAGAAATGCAGCTTGACACACGAATACCCGCAAGTGTTGGTTCATTTTCGTCGGTAAGAGATCCCACAAGATCTCCAATCTTCAACAATGGAGAATCAACCTTCTTCTCCACAAGAGTACTCTAGATGAGTATAATAAGTAATCTAGGGTTTAAATGACTCATATATGAATTTGAGAAAATTTGATGAACCAAAAGATGTTTAAAACTCTCAAAAACAAAATCTTTATTTGCGGTTGTTTCTGTAGAAAACGGAGTTGGAAAGACTTGGAAAACGTGAATAATAAAAACTTGTAATTATTAGAAAGTTAAGGCGTTGCTGTCGTTCGAACGAAATAGGGACGTCGCTCGAACGATAGTTGATGTCATTTGAACGACTTCACGCGAGATGCATATGTCATTTGAACGACAATACGATCTCGTTCGAATGACGCGAACATCAAATCCTGTCCGCCTCAACACTTAAAATAATTCTATCACGTTGGAAAACATTTCAGGTACTTAAAAATATTTTATAAAAAATTCCCAAATAAATTTGTAAATCATAAAAACTCCAAATTAAATATTTTACCATAATCGTGAATGGGGTAATGGGAATACTGAAGATGCACGTTGCACGTGGCTTGTTGACGTTGCACTACGCACGTATGAAGATGACGGGTGCATGAAGCTTCGGATTCAGATCGAGGTCATCATGGATGATCGTGTTGACGTGCCGAATGTAGCGGTATAAGACATACAACTTGTGATCTAGGATACTTAGAAAATTTTCTAGATACTAAAAAAATATTTACAAAATCATGTCCTTACAAATCTCCCCCTATGTTTATGCAGGTAGATACATAAAAACTATCCGAATTATGCTACTCAAAATCAAAATAAATGACATACAATTTAATATCCCCATTAAACCCAAAAACTAGAAATACTAAATGACATGTCTTAAAAAAGGCTTCAACATCTTCAAATCTTCACTTCCTCAATCTTTGTTTGTCATCATTAGGGTGTACAAAAATTATCCTCAATTTTTTACCTACACACATGAGACAAGAAATAATACCCTTGACGCGTAACAATTTGAAAAATAATGATAAGAAAAAATCAATAGCAGTTAAGCTTAAACAAATCATTATCAATTCAAACATGCTAACAAAAACAATCTCCCCCATAATTCGTTCTCCCCCTTTTTATGATGTCCCTAAATAGTGCTCCTACATCCATCTACATCCTCGGCCTAATCGGCATCCGAATAGGCGGATAAACGACCATTGATATCAAAGGAATACCAAATGCCAAATGAGAGAGTCCCACTCACGTATTTGATAATACGTTTAAGAGCGAGTTAGTGTGACTCTTTCGAGGACGTCTGATATCACACACAAACTCCAACACTAAAGGCGATGTCGGGACAACTGATAGTAAAATTGAGAAGACTACCTATTAGACTTTGATACAAGGTTTTCTCTACATCCTTGCCTGAAGTGTCCTTGCTAACATTTGTTGAGGTACTCATCGGGGTACGTGCATGCTTAGCGGAGTCTAAACCAAATTTCTTCACAAGGTCTCTAACATACTTGGATTGGGATATAAACATCCCATCCTCTAGCTGACGAACCCGTAGACCAAGGAAGAATGTAATCTCACCAACCATGCTCATCTCAAACTCACTCTTCATCTCCTCCTCAAAGTCATGATCATGGAGGGAGCACATGTATCCAAAGACTAGGTCATCCACACAGACCTGGGTAACCAAAATAGAACCATTTCCTCTCCTAATAAATAAAGTCTTATCAACTCCCCCTATCATGGAGTCACGGGCTAAGAGATAGGAAGTAAGCCTCTCGTACCAATCACGGGGTGCTTACTTCAAACCATACATGGATTTTCTAAAAAAATAGATGTGATCAGGGTGCTTAGGGTCTTTAAACCCTTTTAGTCATTCCACGTAAATTCCCCTTATAGAATGACGTTCAGAAAGGCACTCTTGACATCCATATGGTATAACTTGAAGCGCAGATGACATGCAATGGTGAGTAGTAAGAGGACGGACTCAAGCCTCGCAACAAGAGTAAATGTCTCATCAAAGTCTATACCAGATATCTGTATGTAGCTTTGAGCAACCAATATAGCCTTGTTTCGGATAATGGTACCATTCTTATCCATCTTGTTCTTATAGATCCACTTGGTACCTGTCACATTCTTTTCACTAGGTCGGGGGACTAGATACCAGACATCATTCTTTCTAAACTGAAGAAACTCATCCTACATAACAGATAATCAGTGTTCATCCTTGAGCGCTTCCTTAACATTCTGGGGCTCGACTTTAGACATGTAGCAAACAAAACTAACCACGTTCTCCAACTGAGCATGAGTCTTGACCCCTAAGGTGGGATCTCTTAGAATGGCAGTAGGATCATGACTCTTACGAACCTAAGTAGGTGTGTCCCTTAAGTCTGTAGTAGGGTCCACCCTGGGTGTGGGAGGCATAATATTATCATTAGTAGCAAGTGAATCCTCCTCATACAAAAGGTTAGAATCAACATATGTCGGCTGTTCGTTATCTTGCACGATGACGTTTATTGACTCCATATCCTTATAGCTACTCAGGTTAAAAATCTCTCTATATCTACTGATCGATGAATACCCTAACAATATTCCCTCGTTGCTCTGGGATTCAAACTTTCCTAATTGCTCTCTATCCCATAGGATGTTGCATTTACTCCCAAAGACACGAAAATATGAAAGGTTGGGCTTCTTTCCAATCTACAACTCATATGGCGTCTTAAGTGTGTGTGAACTAAGGTAAACCCTATTTACCGTATGGCACGTGATAGATACCGCCATGTTTAATCCCGAGGCTATCACAGTAAATATTTACTTTAGCTTTTTTAAACTCAATACCGTTGTCACTCTGAATTCTATTAATGGTGACACCGTATTGATTTTACAGGAAATGACACTTAGTCGTAAGGAATTCCACAACATCGGATTTTTCTCTCAGAAAACCTATAATTGAGTAACAAGAGAAATCATTTAACATCATGAGGATATACCTCTTACCACCCAAACTCTCAGTACGAGTAGGACCCATAAGATCCATGTGTATCAACTCAAGCACTCGTGAAGTGGTAATGGAATTTAACTTCCCATGGGGGATACAAACTTGCTTTCCCAACTGACAGGGTCTAAAAATCATGAAAGTTGACTTTCCAAATGATGTCAAGACACGTACTAGGTTCTTTTTAGTTAATCTCTCCAAATCTCTAAAGTTCACATGACCTAGATGTTGATGCCACATATCCATAAGAGTGACTGTGTCATTATTGCAGACAAATGAGGACTTGGGCATAATTCCATAACAATTATCTTTAGTAATCACCCCTTGCAATAGAAGTTTACTAGCTTGATCATAAATATTGCACTCGTTTCGATCAAACTTTACTACAAAGTCAGCGTCGCACAACTGGCTAATGCTGAGAAGGTTCACTTTCAAACCTTTGACGTACAAAGCATCCTCTAGCTTAGGAAATCCTGGTATCTCTACTGTACCTCGTCCTATTATGTTGGACTTTATCACATATCCAAACGTGACTTTACCTTCCTTACGATCCTCTAGGTAGGTAAAAAATGAAACATCATCATTCATGTGTCTGGAGCACCCACTATCAAAGTACCATTGAGAGGTATTATGTGCTTTAAGATCAACATGAACAACAATGGATTTTGCGTCATTCTTAGGTACCCAAGAGGAGGTAACCTTCTATTTGACCTTGTCATTGTTGGTTTTAGTCGGGATTTTGAAAGTATCCGCCGACGACAAAAAAATACATTGGAAATATTTCATTAAACTCTGAGATGTGGTGACTAGAAACTCAATATGCTCTCTAAGACTCGAAAAATCACTAGTAGAGCGTGGTGGATCAAATGTACGTCGTGTCCAATCCAAACTATAGCAAAACTCCCTAAGGTGGATTTTTCTTTTACAATAGGTACAAAAGTACACAGTCTTAAGCCGACCTTGGTTTTCTTTTCTTGTCCAAACTCTTCTCTGGGATTTTGGGTGATGGCTATATGGATTCGTAGTAAACTCAGGAATTGGTTCCGATGTTACATGAGATGTGGAAGCACCATTAAAACCTATTCCATGCCTTTCACCAAAACCTAAAGCAGGGGTGAGGAGCATCTTTCCTATCTTTCCAGATATGTCCTCTATCTTTACCTTGACTTACCGGTCTCTCTCAAGATCATGAGTGAGTTGGGATACAAGTTCTTCAAATTTCTTTCGAGTGTCCAGGAGGAATGGATCTCACTCGTAAGACTAGCCACTTGCTTGGTAAAGTCCCCTTTTTCTTGATCTAAATAACTCTCTCTCTCTCCCCCTCTCTCTCTCTATTTCTCTCTCTCGACAGTGCTAATAGAGGACTCTCTCTCTCTCTCGTCTCTCCCAAATCTTTCTCTAAGGCAATGATCCTATGTGATAACGCTTTGTTACCCTTTTTAGTTTTAAAAGAATCGGCATATAAATCAGCGTACGCGCATCGTAGGTCACTTTCACTCTCACTTGCAACATCCTCCCCCTCACTCACATCGCTTTCACTGTCGAGGTGTCCCTGTGAAGTAGCATCCTCATCATCATGAGGTGTACTATCAGTACTCACATGACTAGCTATGAATGCGATGAAGTTACATTCATGAGGTGTAAATCAAAATCAATATAATAATCTGGATTTTTTCCTCTTTTCTCCTAGATAACTCACCTATCTTTCTTGCTGACCATTAACTTTTTCTAGCCCAGGATTTAAGTGATACCCTTTTATCTTTTGATTTTATCGTGTTAGGAAATATGTCAATTTCACAAGTCTGGAGGTCTCCTACCAACGCTTCTAATTTCAGACTACTCAAATTTCCTATCTAATTTAGCACAGTGACTTTTGGGATAAAACGCTTAGGTAGTGATCTCATAATATTTTTAAATACTCTAGCATTAGGTATGTGTTCACCTAGATTAAAACTAGTGTTGCAATATTAGATAAACGTTCATAAAATTCATCAAAACACTCAGATTCAAGCATGGTGATTGTTTCAAATTGTGTAGTTAAATTTTGCAATTTTGATTCTTTGACTGCATTAATGCCTTCATGGGTAAGTTGTAAAACATCCCATGATTCTTTGGACGTAGTGCACGTCATAATACGTCTAAACTCCTCAAGGGTGACGACACCCGAAATTGCACTAAGCCCACATGAGTTATATATGCTCCATTTAAATTCATCATCAGTCCATTAAGTCATAGCTTTTAAATTTGTTATGTTTTCTACATTGACCGTGGGAGGAGTCCATCCTCTTTCGCACATAAACCAGACACGCTCGTCAATGGTCCTTAAGTGGGATTTCATATGGGCTTTCCAATATGCATAATTTGTCCTGTCAACCGTTTCCACAAAATTTTTCTGGATATCAATTTTGGTCTTGAAAAGCACAATTTCAATGGAAAACTAGTATACTCGAGTGCCAGTTTCAATGGAAAACTTGTATAATTGAGTGCCAATCTTTGACAGGACAAATTATGCAAATTTGTTTAATTAAATTCCAATTTTAGTCCCAAAAATCCTAACCCTTGCAATTAATTATGATTGACGAATTAAATAAATTCAAGCATGCAAACAATCACAAATATGAAGAAAAATTCCCCAAAGGGGCAAAATCTTTTTATTTCACTATATCTTGTAACACTTACAAATACAAAGAAATACAGCTTGACACACGAATATCCGCAGGCGTCAGTGCATTGTTTTCAGTAAGAGATCCCGCAAGAGCTTCAATATTCTGTAATGGAGAATTAACCTTCTTCTCCAGAAGAGTACTCTAGACGAGTAGAATAAGTAATCTAGGGTTTAAATGACTCATATATGGATTTGGGACAATTTGGTGAATCAAAAGAGGTTTAAAACTCTCAAAAATGAAATCTTTATTTGCAGTTATTTCTACAGAAAACGGAGTTGGAAAGACTCGAAAAACGTGAATACAGAAAACTAGTATTTATTAAAAAGTTAAGGCGGTGATGTCGCTCGAACGAAATAGGGACGTCGCCCGAATGACAGTTGATGTCGTTTGAACGACTTCGCGCGAGATGCATATGTCATTTGAATGAAAGTACGATTTCGTTCGAACGACACGAACTTCAAATCCTATCCGCCTCAACATTTAGAAAAAAATTCTATCACATTAGAAAATATTTCAGGTACTGAAATTTTTTTTATAAAAAAATCTCAAATATATATGTAAACCTTAAAAACTCCAAATTAGATATTTTACCATAATCATGGGTGGAGTTGTGGGAATGTTGAAGATGCACATTGCACATTGCTTGTTGAGGTTGCACTACGCATATATGAAGATGATGGGTGCGTGAAGCTTCGAATTCAAATTGAGGTCATCATGGATGATCGTGTTGATGTGCCAAATGTAGCGGTATAAGACATACAAGCTATGATCTAGGACACTTAGAAAATTTCCTAGATACTAAAATGGACATTTATAAAATCATGTCCTTATATTTGGATTTTTGGAGGATTTTAGAGCATGACACTTAGAGGATTTTATTTTTGTATAGGTTGGCAGTGTAATTTATTTGGAGTGCTTAGTTTTATTTTCGAGTGAAATTTAATTGTAATTATTTTGGAAGTGTAAATTTTGGATTCATTATATTTATTTTTTTGGAATATAGATGCTCTATACTAATTGTTGAGGATTTAGTTTAGTTTTAATCGTAGTAACGCCTTATGTTTTGCATGGGGTGTTACACATTGTTTTCTCAAGTCTAGGATTGTGAAATTATAAGAGATATTGAGAGACCGGAGTAATTTCAAATTTGATTTGGAATCTAGGTCAGAAAAGTTAGATAAAATGTTAGTCATCGTCCAAATGTAAGATGACAATTGTGGTATTGGCTTCAACATTCCAAATGCTTCCTCTACTAAATCCAAAATAATTCTTTTGAGAGAGTCAAGCCTTGCAAGGAACGTTGGAAAATTTCAACGTAAGGGTAATATTCCTCATGTCTACATGTGTACACATTGCGGTAGAAAAGGTCACCTTAGGTATTTTTCCTTTGATCTTAGAAATGCTTCTAAGAGGTATAAGTCTAGATTTATCGAGGTTCCCAAAATCCAAGAACATCATGTCACACCTACGTGAGTTAGCAAATCAGATGTGAACGCTTTACATGTTAGACTATTTGATTCTAGTATGCTTGCACATGATACTTCACGTGTTAAATATAATAATTGATTGTGTTCGCATGTTTATATACACTAGATTTTGTATTTCATGTTATATGTGTCTGCTAGTCGTATGTGGTTTGAGTCTCTTGTATTATGATTCTTTCATTTATTGGGTCTTATTAATAAATACAAACATATTGTGTTTGTTTTTTGATTTTATTTTTCATTTGGTGTCATAAAACGTTTAAAAACTCAAAAAGATTTTTTTATGTGTATTTTAATTTTACACATTTCATGCGGCATATCAGTGTGTTTGAATCCACTTCATTACATGTTTTCAGGTGTCTATTACATTTAATTATAATTTTCAATGCTTAGATTGTTCTTAATCATACTTGCATGGAGTATTTTAAAAATGACTTGCTTAATGGATTCACTTTGTATAGGCCTCCTCACATACATGCATGAGCCGCTTTGGATTTTAGCTTCATATGTTATATGAGCTAAGTAAGATGTTCTCCTTACAATCTTGTCAGTATACATATATATTTGATTAGGGGATTTGTGTATGTAAGAACCATTGCTCATGATTTTGTACTTTTATTGAAAATATGAGTTTATTCAAAAAAGGGCTACGAAGGGAGAAATCTTCCTTGCATAAAAGATCACCGTTGGCAAGAGATTTAAAAATTAAGAGGCAAAAGAAAAGAAATTATTGCCAAGGCCAAAATTTTATTTCATTAATTCTTCAATTAAATTATTATCTTCAAAATAAGCGTGAAAAAATGATATATCTATATTTTTTAGGGTGTTATAGGTTGAAGATTAATGAGTTTGCAGAATGAGTCCTAGATAATTCATGTTTGACACTATTGATTTGAAAATCATTAATATTTTTAAAGGCGGTCTATATTGTTCTTGTTTGTCCATTTTGAGTTCACTTTATCTGTCACTATGAGGATAAATCTTGTTTGATAAAGTTAATGCGGTCAAATAGGATTCCTTAAATATTTTTTAGTAATTGGGTCATAATTCTTTTTTTTTCTAGTTCACGCTCCTTCACTCCATTCCACATGTTTAGACACATCGATTCTATGCTAGTGTGTAACGCTTAAGTATCTTGCTTGTGGTGTTTTACCTATATATACGTGCATGTGTGTTATTGTTATCTTTTGTATATTTATATATATGATCATTTCTATTTGAGTCTTTGCATTTACATTTAATTTATATTGTCATGTGTTTTATCTTTGAATCAAATCGACATATTATATGATCATATTGGCATATCTTATTGCTTTTTTATATTGGTATCTCATGCTTCATTGTGTATTCAAATTGATATTATTTATTTTAACAATATTGGTATTGATTGATCATTGTTTGGATTATTTGTGCAGGTGTTTTCGTATTGTGTTTGTTTAACTTAGGCCATCGCATGATATTATTCTTTCCTCAATATTTCCAATTGATTTCACATATTCTCACATCTTAGGGGTGAAGTGATTTAGGTGGGAGAAATGATTTATTATACTCCACTTATTTGTTTATTCCCAAACAAAAAGGGGAGAAATTGTATCTTTTACTTTAGTTTTAGGAGGAGATATTTATCTTAGGGGGATATGTCTTACCTTAGTTAGGGTAATTAGATATATGAAGAGTTTATTCTTATGTAGGTTTTATATGCTATTATATTCTCTTTGCATTTGAACGTGTGTTTAAATCACTACACCAAAAATAATATTTTGGCACACCCTGATATTAAAAATCTGGCACAGTTTTAAACTGTGCCAGATTTTGGCACGGTTTAAAGATAATTTGGCACACTGTAAAACAGTGCCAAAATTTGGCGTTGTTTTAAAGTGTTCCAAAATTAAGCACACTTCACTAAAATATAAAATCCCCCCCAAAAATTTCCTAAACCGAGCCCGCTCGCCCCGCTCACCCCTCTCTCTGCTTTAACCTCTACGCTCAGCTCTCTTTCTCCGGCCGATCAGCTCTCTCTCTCTGACCGATCATCTCTCCATCAGCGCAACTCCGTTCAGCTCTCTCTCTCCAGCTCAGGTAACCTCATTCTCTCTGCGGCTCAGGTAACCTCATTCTCTCTCTTTACTTCTTGCATATAGAACTGATCTTTAACAAGAAGAGAGCGCAAAGATCACAAACCCCAGCCATTTGAATGTCTTTAATGAGAACGAAAATAGAACATCTTCATTGGTTTGGTTTAATTCGTATCCATTTACAGTCTACGCTTTGTATTTGATTCTGTCGACCCTTATATAATTTTTAAAATTCTAATAAATGTAAATCGAAAAAGAGATCTCAAAATCATAGTGCGTATGGAATATCTATATGCAATACGATTTAGATTATATATACATTACGATCTCAGCTATCTATAGATCATGTATCCACTCGTCCCGCTAAGAATGATATCAGGACAGGTGTGGTAACCGTATAAGGTTTCCTTCCTTCCTAACACTCCGCCATAGAGGATATGATAATCTTGCTAAAAGAGTTCAAATTTAGTGCCAAACTGAAATTCATTTTAATTTGTAACACAACAGCAATTTATATTAATTTGGGCCAAGCTGATGAGCTTTCTTATTCAAAATTGTTGCAAGTTATAAGGTGACGAGATAATTTCATAGCATAATCAGTGTAGATATTTTTTAAGTGTTTCTTAATCGATCTTTTACTCTATTTAATCTTGCCTCTCTTGAAATTTCCCAACCACATACATATTATACACATACGTATACGAATGTTAAATGTAGATGCCTACATGTATTTGTCTACGTTTTTATATGTGGATCGTTTATATTAATTGGTAATCAAAGTTAGTTTCAGCTTAAATTAGTGTCTGTGCAATTATTGATTCTTAGTTTGGCAGATATGTGGTTGTTTTGGTGGTACTCTGTTTGATACATACATTTGGATTGCTTGATATGTTGTCCTTGTGGCTCTTTTTTTATTTAAAAAGTATTATAATACATTAAAATTTTTATTGTGATCTACTGGGATAATACTGGATAACAAATGTATGTACTTATGATGTCGGAATGTGTGCCTTGAGTGTTTGCAATATTACAAAGACTTGATTGTATTCATTATAAGATGTGTGCTTTTGTCTTCATATTTTTTTTGAATTAAATGCCATTTTAGGGAATGGCTTTTGGGTTGTTCATATGGATATCGTATTTACTTAGGTATGTTTATTTTTAGGGAATGACGAAGGTTATTTGCTTAGGTATGTTTATTTTTAATTTGCGTGTTTGTCATTTGCAAAATTTGTTGATTATGCTTTTAATTAATACTAACATAAGCTACAATTCAAGGTGAAGTGTTTAGTGAAATTTTTTTGTTGTTGACGCTTGTATAACTGCAATTCAAGGTGAAGTGTTTAGTGCAATCTTGATGTTTTTTTACTTATTGTATTGACTACTTTTCTTCTCTGTTAGTCTGTCATTGATAAAGAGAGAAAGGGGGATTATCTTGAAAAAACTGTTCTAATTCTTTCACTGTTGCTGAAATGTATCTATTATATTATTCAATCAATTATATTCCTGTCCTCACATGTTACTTCCCTTGTTCAGGTTGCACCTCATATCATGGATGCCATTCAAGATTGGATTGAACGTGTAACAGTTATACTGGTGGACTGGGAAGAACGTCCACCTGATGTTTGTGTCATAGAATTGGTACTATAGGTAAATTAATAACTATATGCAACCTGTGGCACAATGAGGGGCTTCACACTTTTGTTGGGTTAAAATGGACTTTTGCTTGAAGCAGGAGGCATTGAGTCAATGCCATTTATTGATGCTCTTGGACAATTCTCGTATTGCATTGGTAACTTATATACACGCGTAATAATACATACATAAATAAATATAGGGTGTGGTACTTCTATTTAAAATGAGAATTACAATGTCAGTGAAATAATTCAGTTTTCTTTGTTCAGAAAACAAAGTCGACACAACACACTATGAGGGGACTAAGAAGCTTGGGATTGACACCAAATATTTTATCTTGCCGAAGCACAATTTTACCCTTGCTAAATTTGATTTCAATTTATGTGTCACAATAATATTCTTGACATTGTGCATATTAGACATGTTTTACCCGCATCATCAACTTGTATGGTTATATTCTTTCATTCATTGATTTTGAATTCAGGAGCATGAAACTGATGTGAAATCTAGCATCATGGAATTCTTCAAGACATCTCATTGGAGTAAGAGAAAGGGTGATTTGATGAATGATAAGTGCAAGGATACACATGTATGTTTCAGTTCTTTCCCCCTTTTATCCTTTTTGTATTTTATAAGACAAACCTTCTAATATAAGTCTTCTGGCAATTCAACAGTCATAGCACAGTCTCGATCTCATAATGAAGAGCTGAGAAACTTGAAAGATAAGATATCGTCTCATGAACAACTAAATGCCGCTCAGAATAGAAGATTTGAGAATTTGCAGACATTGTTGGACCAAAATGGCATACTTTCAATAAGTCATGGCACGAAGAGTTCATCGGGTGGCTATCAAAATGCAAATGAAATTTGGTTAGTCTTAAAGTCTCGAATTCTCTAAAAATTTGTAGTAGCATTAAATAGAAAAATGGTCTGAAATAGCGACAAGTAGCCAAACGTAAAATGGCAAATTTTTGAGCTTATTTAGTTAAATTGTGTAATACCCCGTATTTTTGGCGATATTTATTTTTGGGATTAATTAATTAAATGAGAATTAATTGGAAATTAATCCGGATAAAATACTAGCGAGATGTGAGTTGGTATTTGACTATATTGAGTATATATGATGATATATGAATATTGAATTATGAAATTTATCGTGAGATTGATATACGGCAATTTGGTCATTTTATTGGGCCGCGTGTGACAGTCGCGTCAGGATATAATTATTTTAATTATAAAAAGTGAATTTAAATTATATTAACCGTATGGTCGTTTTGAGTGCGCCAACGCGTCCGGAAGGGTCGAGATAGTCAGAAAACACTAGCCGGGAGTTTAGTTTGGGTCCCGGGGTATTTTTAGGCCATACCGGCAATATAAAGGGCATTTTGGTAATTTTGTATTTTTGGGAATTATTAATGACGAAAATTAGGAGTCTTTATCTGATTGGGAATAGACCCACTAAACCCACTAACCAACCCTTAATGACCCAATAAGCTATGGAGGTTATCTGATTAGGTTTCCAAAACTTTCCCAAAGAAAACCCTAGCCACCTTTGGAGAAGAAGGCTTGTAGAGAGAGAGAGAGAAGGAATTCTGCAGAAAAGCTTCATCAAACCAACACCAAATTCAGAGACACTAGAGGCAAGTGATTTAATTTGATTTAATCCAGATAATGTTCCTTCCATGTTAGATAAATTGACAGATTTACATTTATTCTTGGAAGTTAAATAAAAACCCATGTTAATTGAACTTAGGACTTGAATTTTGAGGACAAATTGCATGTAGAATAGTATGGAGATGATTATTTTGATGTTAAAATATGTTGGATGTAACAAAAACGGATCTAGAATGGACTTATTGAGGATTTAAAATTCTAGGGTTTATGTTCTTGAAAATTTGGGGAAAAGGGTAGAGATTTGATGAATTAATGATGTTTAGGATGTGTAAATTCCTTAAAAGATGTTAGTATATGATCCTAGTACGTTTTAGGATGATTAGAGACCATAAAACATTGTTGGGACGAATTTTGGTTGAGATTATAAGTGTAGAAATTGGTGAAAAATGAATATAGAATTTCTGGGCTTGAATCTGGTCCCTCGTTAGAAGACCTACCCAGGTCGTTCGAACGAACTCGTTCGAACGAGCTTCTAACGAGTTGACAGTTTGGGGTTCTAACGAGAGGGATGTTCGTTCGATAATCTTGTTCGAACGAGATCTCGTTAGATAGCCCAGTTCGTTCGAACGAACTCTCGTTCGAACAGCCTCGTTCGAACGAGACTTCTAACGAGCTGGCAGTTTAGGCCTTTTGGCCTGTTTTGATTTTGGGAGTCCCGTAAACTTGTTCGAGGATAGAGATAACATTCCTTTGATGGTGTATTAGTATACTTGGGACATTTGGGATATAATGAGGAGTAAATTATATAAGTGTGGATCAAATCAAATAGACATTTGAGTCGAGACGTGAGTGCCTACTACGACGTGAGAATAAATTATGGCGCGTATAAATATGAACCGGGATTATATAAGTTGTATATGTATTAAGTTGGTACGAGAATACGATATGTACTACAATTAAACTACGGGATTACTAAGATGTGTGCTTACTTAGTATTGGTATATGAATTGTGTGTATGACATACCTACCATACTTGCTATCACGGGAGGTTTGCGTTCGCTTAGGGCCCTCTAATCCTTGTGTTGCCCGGATTTAGACTGGTTACCTCGATGAACATAGGTCAGAGAAGGACTTATTGGGATTTTAATAAGTCTGCTGATCGTGGGAGCGCAGGTATGTGCGTGACCCATGTGATGTGACTGTGTTCGCCTCCACTATTTGTGATTTGTGTTATCTGAACGATTCCTGAGAGATTCGGAATACGTGATTCCTTATGTACGTGATGTAACGGGATGGATAGCAGAGTATGTGTGCACCGCAGCTTAGTCTCGGGGTGCTTATATTGTATATTTATGTTGTGGAAAATATACGCTTAATAAACGGGGAACTTTCATATGGTATTGTGTGTATAACTATGGAATAACATAGAGGGATAATCTAACGAGTTATATTACTTTTGTATGAGAACCTGAATTTACGTTAAGCCCCTATTTAATTGAGATCGTTATAATGTTAATGGGAACCGAGTAATAAGGGTAGAACCTATGGCAGTCTAGCTAGATATGATGTTACTTAGCTAGTGGGTTGTGTCATTTTTAGATGGGTACTTACGTTAGGAGTGCACAGTTAGACGAGAGGTGAGAATTTCATGTGAGTGCACGTCCTAACATGTACTTTGCATTTAATGTTTTAAATGTTTTTAAAGCACTTGCAAGTTTTTAAAATATCTCCACATTCGGGCTCTGACCCGTTTGCTTTCAAATCTATTTTTTTGTAAAACCATTTTAGGTGCCCAGCCACAAGGACACCATGCATAGGATACTCATTCAGTGGACGAGCTGTAGCTGTTTGTGGAAGTTACAGGGACTTGCTTTTAGACGCTTCTATCATTTGGATTCCATGTTCAGTATTCCTCAGTTTTAGGGCATGTTGCCCAGTTCCATTAGAGTTACATTTCCATTACAGTTTTCAGACTTTGGCATGTATTGATTCAGTATTCAGTTTAATTATTTCAGTTTGTGGTTTTGTAGTGAGGAGTTTTCCTCCAGACTTTAATTACATTATGTGATGGTTATTCTATTTACTTCGGTATGGTGAATGATGTTATTATTCTTCATTACACTTGTTGCATGTTAATCAGACTTTAATTAAAACTTGGCAACTTACTTTTTAAATACTAGGTGGTTAGTAATAATAAAATGTTTTCGACAGTGATGCTATTAATTGAGCCAACTAGGCATTTTGATTTAATTTAATAAAGGAGTAGCTACCCGGTATTTAATTAGTCGGGGTGTCACAAATTGGTGGAAGGGATTTACTGGTGGTTTGGTTTTGGAATTTGTTGCTGCTGTTGAGTTTATTTCAAATGTTAAAATGGGTTGGATTTAATGAATAAACAAACGAAACTATGTCAAAATTTTCTAAAATCAATAAACGTTCTAAATCAATAAAATTTCTAAAGAGGGATGAACACCTCGCACGGGACCAATGTAACTTGTAGAAACTGACCGCGTAGTCCCGGGTCTTTCGGTTTGAGAATATGACGATAAATTAAAAAATAACACTTAGACTTAAAAACAGGCCGTTAACGGGTAAAAGCCTAAACCAACCACCAAACGTCCCCGTAGGAGGCACGAACACCTCGCACGGGACCAATGTAACTTGTAGGAACTGATCGCGTAGTCCCGGGTCTCGCGGTTTGAGAATATGACGATAATTTGTAAAAATTAACACTTGGACTTAAAAACAAGACGTTATAGGGTGAAAACCTAAACCAGCCCCCAAACAGACCCGTAAGAGGCACGAACACCTCGCACGGGACCAATGTAACTTGTAGGGACTGACCGCGTAGTTCCGAGTCTCCCGATTTGACAATATGACGATAATTTGCAAAAATCAACACTTAAACTTAAAAACAAGTCGTTAAAGGGTGAAAACCCAAACGAGCCCCCAAATGACCCCGTAGGAGGCACGAACACCTCTCACCGGACCAATGTAACTTGTTGGAACTGACCGCATAGTTTCGAGTCTCTCGGTTTGAGAATATGGTGATAATTTGCAAAAACCACACTTAGATTAAAAAATAAGCGATAAAGGGTGAAAACCCAAACCAGCCCCCAAACGACCCTGTAAGAGGCACGGACACCTCGCATGAGACCAATGTAACTTGTTGGAACTGACCGCGTACTCTCTGGTCTCCTGGTTTGAGAATATGATGATAATTTGTAAAAGTCAACACTTGGACTTAAAAACAAGATGTTATAGGGTGAAAACCTAAACCAGCCCCCAAACGGACCCGTAAGAGGCACGAACACCTCGCACGGGACCAATGTAACTTGTAGGAACTGACCGCGTAGTTTCGGGTCTCTCGATTTGACAATATGACGATAATTTGCAAAACTCAACACTTAAACTTAAAAACAAGCCGTTAAAGGGTGAAAACCCAAACCAACCCCAAAACGACCCCGTAGGAGGCATGAACACCTCTTACCGCACCAATGTCACTTGTTGGAACTGACCGCGTAGTCCCGGGTCTCCCGATTTGAGAATATGATGATAATTTGCAAAAATTGACGCTTAAACTTAAAAATAAGCCATTAAAGGGTGAAAACCCAAACCAGCCCCCAAACGACCCCGTAAGAGGCACTAACACCTCGCACGGGACCAATGTAACTTGTAGGAACTGACTGTGTAGTCCGGGGTCTCTCGGTTTGAGAATATGACGATAATTTGCAAAAATCACACTTTGACTTAAAAATAAGGCGTTAAAGGGTGAAAACCCAAACCAGCCCCAAAGGACCCCGTAAGAGGCACGAACACCTCTCACCTCTCACCGGACCAATGTAACTTGTAGGAACTGAACGCGTAGTCCTGGGTCTCCCGGTTTGAGAATATGACGATAATTTGCAAAAATCAACACTTAGACTTAAAAACAAGCCGTTAAAGGGTGAAAACCCAAACCAGGCCCCAAACAACCCCGTAAGAGGCACGAACACCTCGCACGGTACCAATGTAACTTGTAAGAACTGACCGCATAGTACCGGATCTCCCGGTTTGTGAATATGACTATAATTTGCAAAAATCAACACTTAAACTTAAAAACAAGTCGTTAAACGGTGAAAATCCAAACTAGCCCCCAAACAATCCCGTAATAGGCACGAACACCTATGACGGGACCAATGTAACTTGTTGGAACTGACCGCGTAGTCGCGGGTCTCCCGATTTGAAAATATGACGATAATTTGCAAAAATCACACTTAGACTTAAAAATAAGCCGTTAAAGGGTAAAAACCCAAACCAGCCCCCAAACGATCCCGTAAAAGGCACGAACACCTCGTACGGGACCAATGTAACTTGTAGGAACTGACCGCGTAGTCCTGGGTCTTCCGATTTGAGAATATGATGATAATTTACAAAAATCACACTTAGACTTAAAAACAAGCCATTAAAGGGTGAAAACCCAAACCAGCCCCCAAACGATCCCGTAGGAGGCACGGACACCTCTCACCGGACCAATGTAACTTGTAGGAACTGACCGCGTAGTCCCGGGTCTCCCGGTTTGAGAATGTGACGATAATTTGGAAAAATCAACACTTAGACTTAAAAACAAGCCGATAAAGGGTGAAAATACGAACCAGCCTCCAAACAACCCTGTAGGAGGCACGGAGACCTGGTACGGGACCAATGTAACTTGTAGGAACTGACCGCGTAGTCCTGGGTCTCCCAGTTTGAGAATATGATGATAATTTGCAAAAATCAACACTTATACTTAAAAACAAGCCGTTAAAGGGTGAAAACCCAAACGACCCTGTAAGAGGCACGAACACCTCGCATGGGACCAATATAACTTGTAAGAACTGATCGCATAGTCCCGGGTCTCTCGGTTTGTGAAAATGATGATAATTTGATAAAATTAACACTTAAACTTAAAAACAAGCCGTTAAAGGGTGAAAATCCAAACCAGCCCCCAAACGACCCCGTAAGAGGCACGAATACCTCGCACGGGACCAATGTAACTTGTCAGAACTGACCGCGTAGTCTCAGGTCTCCCGATTTGAGAATATGACGATAATTTGCAAAAATCACACTTAGACTTAAAAACTAGTCGTTAAAGGGTGATAACCCAAACCAGCCCCCAAACGACCTCGTAGGAGGCACGAACACCTCGCACGGGACCAATGTAACTTGTAGGAACTGATCGCGTAGTCTCGTGTCTCCCGGTTTGAGAATATGATGATAATTTGAAAAAATCACACTTAGGCTTAAAAACAAGTTGTTAAAGAGTGAACTCCTAAATCAACTCCCAAACGACCTCGTAAGAGGTACGAACACCTCGCACGGGACCAATGTAACTTGTAGGAACTGACCGCATAGTCCCGAGTCTCCCGGTTTGAGAATATGACAATAATTTACAAAAATCAACACTTAAAACTTAAAAACAAGCCGTTAAAGGGTGAAAACCCAAACCAACCCCCAAACGACCCCGTGAGAGGCACAAACATCTCGCACGGGACCAATGTAACTTGTAGGAACTGACGACGTTATCCCGGGTCTCCCGATTTATGAATATGACAATAATTTGCAAAAATCAAAACTTAAACATAAAAATAAGCCGTTAAAGGGTGACAGCCCAAACCAGCTCCAAACGATCCTGTAGGAGGCATGAACACCTCGCACAGGACCAATGTAACTTGTAAGAACTGACCGCGTAGTCCGGGGTCTTCTAGTTTGAGAATATGATGATAATTTCCACTACTATATGTAATTTTTTAGTTTTGAGTAGATTTTTTTTTGTAAATTATTGGGTTACTAATATCGTATCTTTTTTGTATCATATTTTTTTTTGCAGGATAACAGTTTATCATTGGCATTTATTCACGTGGAACACACAGAGAACTCAATGGTTTACAACAAGGGGTTTATTCATGATTCCATTTTTTTGTGTTATGGTCAGGCGGGCTTTTATAGTTTTATTGTTAACTTTTATGGTCGTGCGGGTTTTTGTAAGTTAATTGTTATATTTTGTGGCCGTGCGGGCTTTATGTTAGGCAGGTTTTGTATTAGCAGGTTTTGGAATGTCCAGAAAATAGAGGAAACTCTGCCCATTTTTTTTTGGCCTATGAACTATTAAAAACTTGTAATATTTTGAAGTTTGTATGTACATTAGTTTATCAACAATGTGCAATATTTTTAATTTGTGAATTTTTGTGCTTTCAAATAATTATTTTTTTTCTTTTTATAAAAAAATTTGGCACAGTTCAAAACCGTGGCAAAACTGTATCATATTTTGGCACACTGGTTTAGTTTTGTCCCGGAATAGTCAAGGGTGGAGATTTGTAAGGACATAAATTTCCAATTGAGTCCCTGTATTGTTTTGACTTAATTCCGTGAACAAAACTGTGTTTGCATTATATCATAGGGAGAATTTTATTTTGTCACGATCCCACTTGGTCTATGACGTATTGAAGAAATTGAAGACGTTGCGGCAAAGCTTCAAAGAAATAATCATGGCGATGTTTATTCAGTGCAAGTTTACTCGTCTTCAAAGTTAATTTCATTCTGAGATCACTCAGGTATGAATGCGTATAATTAATGGTGCTCGGAATTATTTTATAAAAGATAAGGATGTATTTTTTATAAAGAAAAATGTTTTTAAATGTTTTAAAATTGTTTTAATGGTTTAAACTTCGTTTTATGATGATAAGCTCGAAATAGAGTTTGACTAACTTGAATCTCTTTGTTAAGAGACGTTTTTATCAGAAAGTCAAAGAAAGTTAAACTTTCGCAAGGTCGCTCGAGCGACATTGGATCTCGTTCGAACGAGATACAATGTCGTGCGAACAACATGCATAAGTCGTTCGAACGATACATTTTTTGAGGCGGTTTTTAAATTTTAATTAAACAGTGTTTGCTTCAAAATTTCGGCATAGTGCTTTCTGGAAAAGAGTTTTACGAACCAAAACCTTGTTTGCACATGGTTTCTAAGGTTTACAAAGCATAAACACATCCTTAGAGTTTGCAAAGATTCGGGTTATCATTCTTATATGTTAACGTGATCTTGCTGTACCAAAGTTGTTTGTTCTACACATTGAACACAAAGGGTTTTGCGGTGAAGAAGCGACGAACATTGTGTTCGACATCGTAGACGTATCAAAGCCATATCGGTGGACACCGAGACATACGTGGACGCGTGTGTTGTGGACAGAGATCGTAGAAGACGGAATTTCTGCGTGGGCACTATTGAAGAACGGTTGAAGATCAGAAGGAGCATCAAGACCCGTGGGGATCGAGTCTTACTTTAAGGCTAATCTGTCTTTGTAAAACCATTATTCATAGTGATTGTTTGGCTTGGGCTGTCCGAGGTTGTTTTCCCGTTTTGTGTTTTTTCCTCGTACATCCGGCATTGTGAGTATTCTTTACTTTACTTTACTGTACTTGCTTTAATCACTAGATGCGTGTTTAGGATTAATCAAGATAAAATTGGTTTAAAGTGAGTATTGGGTTTTCACAACTTGGTTTGGTGAATAATTAAAAGTTGGATCTTTTTCGAAGAAATATAGATTTTGTTTAAAACACACATATCGGGCCACTCACACTTTCAGATTGGTATCAGAGCTAGAAAACATATTTTATTTGTTCTGTGATCCCGTGTGTTTGTTAATCTCTCCTGTGTTTGTTTTCTCTCGATGGATTCTCTAAGCTTTGATGATTTACATCGTTTGAATTTAAAGTTTGCAAAATGCATAGAAGTTTTGGAAAAAGAAAATTCCGATTTTAAAAATAAGATTGAATATTTGCAAACTTTTCAAATTCGAAGATGTTTGTCGTGAGCATTTTAGTTCCTTGTTTAAAGATTTTAATATATTAAAATTGGGCAAAAAGGAGAGTGATGATAGAGTCCTCATTTTAGAAAAAGAGTTAGAGGATTTAAATTTTTTTAGAGTTTGTGCCGTTGAGGAAAATAATTCGATTAATGATTTTGTGGCACGAGAAAAGGCTCTTAGGGATAAGTTTGCTCACATTGAGGGGGAGCGAAATAACCTTCTAGGGGTAATTGAAAATTTTAAGGAGTCCCTAAAGTTTGAGGAATCTAATCGTTTGCTTGAGTCGAAAGTTTTGAAGTTAAAAAATGATTTAAATGACTATTGTAGTGATGGTAGCGGCTTATCTTATTCTAGTAGTTTGAATGTAAAGGCCAAAACCATAGTTTGTTTTAGAGCGTCAACCACATCCGAGGGTATTAGAAAAGGTCAACCTAAAGGTCCCGTTCCTCGTCGTGTTTTCACATGTTCGCATTGTGGTAGGAAAGGTCACCTTAGGAGTTTCTATTTTGATCTTAGAAAAGACCCTAGGAAGATTAAACGTAGTGTCCCATTGGTTCCCAAAACCCGTTTTGTTAGGTATACACCTGTTTGGGTTAGGAAATTCGTTTTGGAGATACTAAATGCTTCATTGGTTGATTCTCACATGCATGCACATGATTCATCTCTTGCTATTACTTATGGATAGTAGCTTGCATGTTTTGTCATACGCTAGCCCTTACTTCATGATTTATTCATTGCTAGTGTTATGACATGTTTATCTCTTTGTATTTTATTTTTCACTTGTTTGGGTATTATTTGAAAAATACAAAAAGATTTTGTTTTTGTTTTTAAGAAAACTTTTGAAAAGTCAAAAAGATTTTTCGATTTTTTATTTTTGAGTTTACATGTTTGATGTGGCATATTGGTGTGCTTGGACCCCCTCCCCCATCGTTTCATTATCCATGTGGCTAGGACATTTGGTCATTATTATCGATGCTTAGAATGATCTTAACCATTGTTTATATGGGGTTGTTTCGAAGTTGATATGCATCTTGATTCGACTTTGTATATATGCCAACATCGCACACATGCATGAGTTTATATGGATGTTTGACTTCTCTTGCATATTTGAATTTGGTGAGGCGTTCTTATCTCAATCTTGTCATCTATGCGTAAGTAAACTTAAGGAGAAGTTTGCATGTAATAACCGTTTACCATGAGGTTTTCATATTTAAAAAAAAGTGATGAGTGATTCACGGGAAAGGGCTGCGAGAGTTCAAATTTAACTCGTCGTGAAAGCCACCGTTTAAAAGAGCCCAAAAAGAAAAATGCAATATGCTAAGAAAAGGGCCAATAAGATTTTCTCTAAGTTAAGAATGATAGTAACCTCAAAAGAACTTGAAAAAGTATGTTTATATGAGGGTGTTTGGTTGGAGAAAATTTAAACGGGTTGCACATCTAATCCTAATGTTGAAACATTGAAATTTGACGCTATTGTTTATAGAATCGTCAAAATTCTGGATTTGTGTGCATGTAGTATGTTTAGTTCATTAAGCTCACACTTTTATTGTCATATGGCTATGATAAAGTTTGATGATTTATCGCTATCAATTAGAGCTTCTTGATCGTTTCGATGTGTTGGAATTGTGACTCATTTGTTGTAGTTTCACGCCCATTCATTCCATGTCCATGTTTGAGCACATCGGTACTATGTTTGCATGTAACTCGCATTTTTAGTTTTTACGAGTTTTTGCGTTTTGTGCAAAAAGCTTACTGTTTTAGCAATGTTTTGCTTCTGTCAGTCCCTTCCTGGAATTTTTTTGTGGAAATTTTTTCACTGGGCAATACTTTATAATATTTTTGGGAAACTGAGAAATTTTGGCAGGTCGTGCGAAGTCGTTCTAACGACATTGCATATCGCGCGAACGACTTATGTACTTCGTTCGAGCGACTTCCTCATCTCATTTGAGCGAAGTCCCTGGCTCGTTCGAACGACAGGGTGAAAAATTGCTTCTGATTGGTTTGCAGTCCTCTGGCCTAATTTGATATATTTTTGGTACTGCATGAAGCATTTTTTTGGAGTATTTGGTTTATATGTAGGTTCTTTTATGTTCCAAATTGGTATTTTGCATATATGTATGTTTATCACACTTGATTTGTCTGGAATACTCTTTGTGTGATTCATTGGTTTACTAGCTAGTATTTTGTCATTACATGATCTTATTTAGCTGGTTGATTCATGTTTATCTAGCAGTTTTCATTTTTCACAATTGGTATCAACTTGATTCAATTTGGTATCATATTCTCATGATAGATATTTCATATTTGTTTATCTTTTCACCGGATTGTCTATTCGAGACAAAAAGGGGGAGAGATGTATGTGATGTAGGGGGAGATTTATTGAGCGCTTATATTTGTTTCAAATTGGTAACAAATTGATATATAATAATTGCTCACATGTTTCAAATGATATGTTCTTATTGAATATATAAATTGGTTTCATTTGTTCCTCCATACTTCACTTGGTATTTATTTGTCTATTTCATGTGTGTAGGTATGCTTCAGCTATTTGAGATTTCAAGTCTACATCACATTCAGATAGTTCATGCTTGCAGTGCTACATATATTAGTTCGTGTCCTGTATTTTTGATTTTGGGTTTATGGAATGGGATTTAGGCGTCATACGGCTTGACGGCCCGGTTAGGCATTTCACTGGTTTAGTTTTGTCCCGGAATAGTCAAGGGGGGAGATTTGTAAGGACATAAATTTCCAATTGAGTCCCTGTATTGTTTTGACTTAATTCCGTGAACAAAACTGTGTTTGCATTATGTCATAGGGAGAATTTTATTTTTTCACGATCCCACTTGGTCTATGACGTATTGAAGAAATTGAAGATGTTGCGAAAAAGCTTCAAAGAAATAATCATGGCGATGTTTATTCAGTGCAAGTTTACTCGTCTTCAAAGTTAATTTCATTCCGAGATCACTCAGGTATGAATGCGTATAATTAATGGTGCTCGGAATTATTTTATAAAAGATAAGGATGTATTTTTTTATAAAGAAAAATATTTTTAAATGTTTTAAAAGTGTTTTAATGGTTTAAACTTCATTTTATGATGATAAGCTCGAAATAGAGTTTGACTAACTTGAATCTCTTTGTTAAGAGACGTTTTTATCAGAAAGTCAAAGAAAGTCAAACTTTCGCAAGGTCGCTCGAGCGACATTGGATGTCGTTCGAACGAGATATAATGTCGCGCGAACAACATGCTTAAGTCGTTCGAATGATACGTTTTTTGAGGCGGTGTTTAAATCATATTTAAAAGTGTTTGCATCATAATTTCGGCATAGTGCTTTCTGGAAAAGAGTTTTACGAACCAGAACCTTGTTTGCACATGTTTTCTAAGGACTACAAAGCATAAACACATCCTTAGAGTTTGTAAACATCCGAGTTATCATTCTTATATGTTTACGTGATCTTGCTGCACCAAAGTTGTTTGTTCTACACATTGAACACAAAGGGTTTTGCTGTGAAGAAGCGACGGACATCGTGTTCGACATCGTAGATGTATCAAAGCCATATCGGTGGACACCGAGACATACGTGGACGCGTGTGTTGTGGACAGAGATCGTAGAAGACGAAATTTCTGCGAGGGCACTATTGAAGAACGGTTGAAGATCAGAAGGAGCATCAAGACCCGTGGGGATCGAGTCTTAGTGTAAGGCTAATCTGTCTTTGTAAAACCATTATTCATAGTGATTGTCTGGCTTGGGCCGTCCGAGGTTATTTTTCCGTTTTGGGTTTTTTCCTCGTACATCCGGCGTTGTGAGTATTCTTTACTTTACTTTACTTGATTTAATCACTAGATGCGTGTTTAGGATTAATCAAGATAAAATTGGTTTAAAGTGAGTATTGGGTGTTCACAATTTGGTTTGGTGAATAATTAAAAGTTGGATCTTTTTCGAAGAAATATTGATTTTGTTTAAAACACACATATCGGGCCACTCACACTTTCACAGTTTTTAGATCTAACATTCATCTTATTATGATTTGAGATCTAGTTTATGGACACCTTTCGTTTATTCTTCATATCTTTGTGAGAATCGTTTCATTCTGGTGGACTCCATATATGATGATGTATTTATAGACAATGGACTTCGTGTGTGACGGTTGCTGAGTTGTTCGGTGGATACCGAGGCGCGTGTGGACTCACACGTTGTGGCAGCGCGCGATTGGACTCTTACGTGTCATTGTGCGGAGGTTGAAGGAACGAAAAGCATCAAGGTTTGAGAGGGCATTGAGTTTGTGTTGTAATCTACCGTTGTGCCCTTTGCAATTCCATACATGGTGAATTTGCATGGTTGGGTCGTCCGAGATTTTTCCTATTTGGGTTTTCCTTGTGCATCAGGCATTGTTGTTGATTTACTTATTTTATCCTACACTCACCTAGATGCATATTTAAGTTAAGATAAAATTGGTTAATTTTTTTAATCACAACAAGTTTAAAATTGCTCATAAGTTTGATATGGGTAATAGTTTAATTGAACTTTTAAAATTAAAATTTTTAAAAATAATTCGTTTGTTTGTTTTGCACCTTTTGCTATATTAAAACCTTACGAACAATAGCACTTTCACCTCGGGAAATATAATCGATTTGTTCACATCTTGATAAATGATAAGTAACCCATAGTTTGGGTACAATTATCTTATCACAAAATTAAACTATAGGTCATCGATTGTGATGTTTATGGAGTATCAAACCCTTTTGATGTTCGAGTTCTTGACCTATTTTCACACTTAGACATTATAAGGATTACTCAGGTTGCTTTTGGTAGATGTCTTACCACAAGGCTGAATTCCTTTTTTCTTGATACTTATAACTTATTAATATGGTCGGTTTAGTACAAGGGGATAGTTTGAATCCCAGGTTCAAACACGTGAATTAATGTATATATATATATATATTTATATATATATATATATATATATATATATATTGAGGTATAAATATACTATTGTACATACAGTCAATTAATTTATTCAACAACAGAATAGTCTTTTAAATTTAAAAAATGGCCAGCTGATGGTTTTCGTTAGTATTGTATCCCAACCAAGTAATACGAAAACTAATGGATGCAATGCACTAATAATAAGAACTATAAGATCTCGAACTGACCCACCTTTCATTAATAACGAATTTTTATAGCTATGAACAAAGGTATCTTTATTACTCTCTCGTTTAATGCTTATTTGTAAACTCGTGAAGTTCAAGACTCTTAAGTTTATGCAAGTTTTAATATCTTATGTTATATGCATAATAATTATGTTTTACAAATAATACGAGAATTATTTTCTCTCCCATGCGAATATCACTTTTACGTCGTTCGTAAAATTAACTATGTTAACTCCTAATACTAGTAACAAATATGCTAAATGCCATCTAATTATACAATAATTTATACAATAACAAATTAAAGATTATCTAATGCCTTGGTTGAATAATGTCATTTAAACCGATTTATTGATGTCATTTTCAACTTATTAGTGTTTGGAAATAACTCAATTTATTTATCCTTGATGTGTACGAGTAGTGCCAATTTCGGATTCACGTTAAGGAATCATCAACATTGAACCACTATTGTCATGCCTTTTACAAGTAATGTTGTCTTGTCATGTCAAAAGTTAACACCCCTACTAAGCATATGTTTAATCATTTGTGATCATAATCATGCTCTCTGTTTATGAACCTAGTTTCAATTTGTTTGTTGTAATCCATATACTATTAGACTTATTGCGTGGAATTAAAATTAGAGGGATTTTGGGTTTGCACCTCATTAGTTCTTTTTAATTGAGTTTAGCTTACACAATTTTCACTTCTTAGGGTTTGACTCTCACTTTGACGGATGTTGTTTAGTCTTGTTTTATCTCAAAACAACCCCTCATTTATTGCTCAATTATCATATTTAACCTTAATAATTTATAAGTAACCTTATATATAGAACTTTGAATAACTAAAAATGCAAAAACCCAACCACTAAATGTTGAAATTACTACTATAAGAAAAATTAAATAGGCTCCCTATTATATATTATATTTTTAATGGTCCATTATTCAATTGATTTAATAATTTTTTTCCAATACATTTTGTATAATTTTTTTAACATATCTGAAAATTTTACAAAATTATTCTTTCTCTTGAAATATTGTTCTGTTTTAGAATTATTGTTTGTAAAATTATTTCTTTTTCGTCAAATCTAATTGACATTTGTCAGTAATGAAAATCTTACCAAACTACCATGTGAGAATAGGGGTAATCCTAATAACAAACATAGTGATTAGCTTAGTCAGTGGCCCATTAGATAGAGGAAAAACAATGTCTCGTCTAATAGTTCCACCAAGACGTTAATATATTAAGGGTGTAAGGAAAAAATTTCGAATCGAGTCAATTTGTATTTATTGAATTTATTTTGTGTTTGGACAAAACTTATTTTAGTCATAGGTTGTTAGGATTTCAGTCTGTCCTTCAAGCCTGTGAAATGTGTTTGAAGATCGTAGATGCCAAGCTAAAGCGACAATGCGTACACATCATGTTTGATACCAAGTTTCGTCTTCATCATCTGAGGGATCTTAATGAGGTATGAATGTATATTTATATTTTATCCATGTTTATGTTTGGGTGTTTATTTATAGAATGTTTTGAGGTATTTTTCGTAAAATTGATTTTAAAAGAAAAATATTTTTTGGGTTTAATTTAGTTCAAAAAAACTTTCATTGTCATCCAAACGAATTACCAATTTCTTTCGAATGAGTTATTCACTTCGTACATAAAAATTTAGGCATCTCGTTCAATTGAGATTTAAATGGACCTAAAATGATATTTCTCAATTTATCAAAACAATCTCGTTCGATCTTCGTTCAAATGAAAATATCTATGTCATTCAAATGATCTTGTGTTTGGTTTGAATGAGATTGCTATTGTCGGTCGAAAGAAACCTCGGTTCTCATTCGAATAACCTGCCTAAAAAAATATGAGGCTTTGAAATTCATGTTTTCTATAAATACTAAGGTTTGACATCAGTTATCCTAGAGTTTTTTTTACGAAAATGAAATTTAGAGTCTTATCTAAATCTTCCCAAATCCTATTTTAAACGAAAGTTTGAGATCTAAGAATCATACATATATATGTCTGTTTGAGATCTCTTATGAGTGGTACCATAGTTATTTTCTCTTCATACTATGAGCATTTTAAATGGGTGGATACCATATTTCGTGTTATGAGGTGACTGGACTGGGCACGAGACAAATAAGATCGATGAGGTACCGAGATGTGGGGAAGCACATACATTGTGTGGTTGTTGGAAGGCGTCCAACAGTGTCTGTGAAGAAGGTGACGTAGGACAAATAAGTGCGTCAAGGCTTGAAGGCATCAAGTCTATAAGTAAGTCTAATTTTTCCTTGTAACAAGACCTATATCGCAGTGCACTTGTGTGGTTGGGTCGTCCGAGGTTTTTCCTATTATGAATTCTTCTCGTATATTGTCATATTATGATTTACAGTTTTCATTCTTGATTAATATTATCTGGATACATGCTTGGGTCAAGGCTAAAATTGGTAAATTATTTAACACAACACTTGGTTTATTCGGTCCATTTATAAATTAAAAGAATTAAAATTTATTGGTGTTTCCATATAACCCTAGGACACTTGAATTTTTCAAAGGGTTATTTAAACCGAGGAACCCACAGTTATTTCCATTAGGGTATTAAACCCACCCAAAAAAAATCAACATTGACACCCAATTTTAGATGACGTTGTTAGATAACCATTTGATTCATCTATTTTTGTACACAAAAATACCCTCATTTACGTCAAATCATGTCTTTTCCCCTCTAAATGATGGGATAAATGTTCCCTTTACCCCTCTAACCCATTGGATTTGTACAACTACTTTAAACATTACGTCTTGCGTAATTGTTAAAAAAAAGGCGTTGACTCTCCTCTTGGGGTCTTTATTCTTAAAATTATGTATGACGTTTATTTATCAACAGAGTTGTGTCAGGTTCATTTTGAAATGAGAATCATGTTTATGAGAATGCATTATATTTGATTTATATATTGTATATATGTAAGTAAATTGGACTTAATAGGAATTCTGGTGAGTTGGCTCTTGCTTGATCACGGAAGATCAAAATTATGTTTGCATTATAATTGAACAGTTATGTAAAGAGTGTGATGCGCCGTGTACGATACTGATTCAAACTAAATTCGCAAATTCTAATTACAAACTTATTTAATTAGAGTAAATTTCAAATCAAATAAAATCATCCCCTAAACATACAACTACGTGTGTGTGTGTGTCAAATCAATAAACACAAATAACCAACTCGCAGATTTTAGAAAAAATCCCCGAAGGGCAAAACCTTTTATTTCACTATGAATTAAATCAAAATTTACAATCACAATGAAATTTGCAATATTACATCAGCAAGCCTACATAGACACACACCCTATAGTCAGCCAGAACCGCAACTCCAATTCCGCCCAGGTTCGCACAAAAGCACTCCCTATTGACAAGCCGTCTTAGTCAACCCATTACTCCCCTCCAGAGCACCTAGATCAGTAGTAGAGATCCTTTCTACAAGAGAAATTTAACAGAATATGTATTCTTGGGTTCCAAAACAATTCACACAAGCTATTGGGATCTTGTGAATTGAAAACAAAGAAGGTTTAAAACCCTAAAAGTGAGAAGACAATGTAATCTGCCAAAGCAGTTTCGTCTCTGTTTAAAATCGTAAGTCTTCTTACTAAAAACAAAGTTGGAAAAACTTTTTTATAGAAAATTTAAGGCAGTGCATCGCTCGAATGAAAATACTATCTCGCTCGAACGAAGACACATATCCCTCGAACGAGAAAAATAAAAAGTAATTTTTTTCTTTTTCTTTCTCGAGTAAATGTTCCACCTTGAAACTTCGAAAAATATTTTTTTGATGAAATATATAAAAAAACCGCTCTAACACTTAGAAAAATTTTCATAAAAAATATCCAAAATTTTCATAAAAAATATCCCAATATTCTAAGTGAATTACTAAGGGATTAAAACACAACCTTTACCAAACTTATCTCGCTGAGGCTTGAATGTTGAAGAAAACTTGATATTCGGATCCGTCTTGTTGCATATGATCTTTGAATAATTCTTCAACGATTGTAGCCATATACGACATACTCAATTGATAACGGATATTTATAAAATCACGTTCTTACAAGTTTACGACATAGATAAAGAATTTATATCTTATCAGTAAAGTTGCGAGTACAATCCTAGTAGTCTATCTTAGCTATGAGAACATGTTTAATAGTTCCTGAACTTATTTGATAGTTCAAAGAGGAGTATAACTCACCATTCGAGTAATTTTGAGATAATTAAATATGAGTGCAATCGTGATTATCTAGTGTAATTAATTGCGAATAAATGAAAAGGGGAAATAAATTAGAGGTATGTAATTTAGGATTTTGAGCACCTATTTGGAAGTCAATTTAATTAGTTAGTCTTGGGTCGCTAGTATGGCCCATTTACCCAAGTAGTAGGCCCTAACTATCTAAAAACCCTGTTTACCCCAATCCCACTATGTATATCTATATAGAAACGTATAAGTTAGGGTTTTAAGTTGAATGAAACATTATTAAGAATTATAGAGGGACAGAAAAGCTAGTATGGTCCATTTACCCAAGTAGTAGGCCCTAACTATCTAAAAACCATGTTTACCCCAATCCCACTATGTATATCTATATAGAAACGTATAAGTTAGGGTTTTAAGTTGAATGAAACATTATTAAGGATTATAGAGGGAGAGAAAAATTACTTTTCACATTGTTATGAAGGGGTGTGGAGAGAAAAGGTCATATCTCACTCCAAACACAAAGTATTCATCTCTAGAAGTGTCCACATACAAGGTCTGCTTTAGGGGATCATATACTAGAAAATCCAAAAAATTTGGTGCATTTAAGGAAGGTTTTTAGATACCTTGAAAGAGCATCAAGTTCAACATCTTCATCAACATATTGCCTCTGTATCGAATCACTTACAAGATTCGCAAAGTTATTGTGTTTGAATCCCAAGATTTATGCTTAAGATCTGTCTTTCTTTTCAGGAACTTGATCAATCGAAAATTAAGGGGCTCCATTTTTTTTATTATATCAATCCCCAACATATGCTTCATTTATTTAAAGGCATGGAAGAAATTAACAATTGCATTGAAGCTTTAATACCATTTTTTTCAGTATTTGATGTTTTTAGAAATAATGGGAAGTGGCCCTAAATAGGTAAGCAGTGTTACAAATATAAGAATATCAAAGAAATTCATTTTGTGTATGTTAATAATTTATTATTGTTCATTTTAGTTACCAAATTTGTGTGAATTTTTTGGGCCGGTTTTGTGTCAAAACTGTTATAAATATGGGAATAGTGGAACCCCTTGGTATACACCAAATATAAGAGCCACATATGAAATGGTTTTCAAATGTTAAAAGGTTCAAAAAATAAAAGAACATGGAAAAAATACTTCGGTTGCCAAAATACTAACAACTATTTGATGCACTGGTTTGTAACATCATTAATGGAGCAAATTCTAAATGGATGTTTCGAGTGTGAAAAACTGATAATTGGGTGGATGAATGTGCTTAGAATGAAAGTCCATGTCCTAATGGATGTGTCGGGATAAAAAAAATTCTAACTTCTAAAAAAGAACATAGTGTTGGGGAAAACATCTCAAGTGCAACAAGTGTGGACACTTTGAGTGGTTGAAAAATGCAACGAACATTAATACCAAAGTGCAAACTAAAGTTTTATTGGATGAATTGTACAAAAATTTTGAGGGCGATATTAATTGTACAATGTAATGATGATACCTTGTGTGTTTTTAACAAATGCAGTGACTATAGTTGCAAAATGAGCATGCAAAGTTATAAATTGTATCACTTTCACACAAACCAACATTTATATACTAGATGTGACCATCCGATATGGTTTAAACTACTTTACATATAGTGTTTAGTAAACAACAAATCAAAGTCCAACCACATGATAAGTGTGTAAGAAAGTGTCAAAAATAGTATCCAAAAATAGTTAGTGGTTGTGCAAAGTAGTTAGACCCTATAGTGTTAAAAGAAAAAGGCTAAATTAAGCTTATTACAGATAATGGGACAGTAAGACATAAGTAATTTCTAACTAATCTATGGACTTCCCTCCTCAATTCAGACTAATCTATGGATATACTTATCTTGGGCATTACATTGAGGTGTGGGTGGGGCGGCTAGTGGTGTAGAGGATTTGGACTTGAACCACCACTTCCCTTTATCCTAATCACTCCTTGAGTGATAGGAATTAGAGGAACAACAAAAGAAGGTTTATATGTGGATACCACTATCCATTGTCCCTTTTTTCCAGCTAGCCCTACCCCATTGGTTTCATTCACAACAAACAAATACAAATTGCCAAACTACTAAAAATAAAATAAATGAAATTATAAATTATTTTAAGTACCTCTTGTTATGTTTTGACCATGTGCAATAGTCCCCTTATATATATTCATGTTAATACCCAAATTACCACACTTTACACATTTCTTCAAATCGTCATCCCACCCCTTTGCTCATCCTCAACTCTAATTCTTTAACTATTGTCCTACCAGGTGGTCTTGATAGAGGAGGAGACAATACCTCCTGCTCTTGTTGAGATATTTAATAAAAATATGTTAATGGTTATTTAATAATGAAATGTTAATGCATTGGATATCATAATTGTAAGAGAATAATTTTCTCATAGCCTAGGCTACATTTATTTTTGGCATATCCCTCTACTGATTGATTCGAGTCGTCATGAAGAACCGATTTTTCATCATCTTTAAATTGAAGAAGATCTTCACAAAACAAAGGTATAAAATAATTTAGGATTTTGAACTTATTTACATTTATATTTGGGAGTTATTTTATTTAAAATCGAGGCATTTTGCTAATATTTTTGTGGATTTAAAATTTTTCAAAATACGCACATATCGTTCAAACGACTATACAATCTCGTTCGAAGTGGTCATTTGTTGGTTCCTTCAATCGAACATTTAACGAGGGCATACTATTTTGTCACGTGTGAAGCTTGTTCAAACGATATTAAGATTTCGTTCAAACGACCTTGGTGTCATTCAAACGAGAGTCTTTTCTCATTCCAACGAGGCTTAGATT
The DNA here is from genome assembly GCA_949130495.1 of Sambucus nigra. Classification (NCBI taxonomy): domain Eukaryota; kingdom Viridiplantae; phylum Streptophyta; class Magnoliopsida; order Dipsacales; family Adoxaceae; genus Sambucus; species Sambucus nigra. Next base: position 134,695,341 of record OX422213.1, on the reverse strand, counting down.
TTGTTCGAACGAGAGTCACCACCTCAAATTTTGTGCCGACATATAAATACCCGTTTCATACAGAATTTTGATGAGACTGTTGCAAAATCAATTTCTGAAAACCTGCTGCAAAAGTTCTCACTTTGTTTAGGTTAAAAACCTATTTTGATTCACTATCATCACTCCCAACGATATGTGTGAATCAGTTTAAAACCCTAGATATTTCTATATCTGAGTTATACTTGAGGAGAGATTCTCTTCACTGCTAACCTATTGTGGTTCTCGAGGGAAACACTATTGAAAGGAAGACCAAGGCTGATCGGTGGATACCGAGGGTGGACCGCCACCTGTGGACGAAGTCATATTCTGTAGAGGTTTTGTAAATTGCGTCTCATAAAAACTCTTTAGTGTTGATAAAGGTTTTACTCGCAAGGGATTTTTTTCTCAATTTTCCTTGTCATGTTTGCTTGCTTTAATTTTATTTGCTTTATTGTCTAGTTTCTTGTTTAGGGTAATAAAATAAAATTATGACTTGTGTGTGTTGGACACTTGATTTTAGAAATTATCCCTTAAGATCGTAAGTTCTCTCTCAATAATGAACTGATTTACCTCTTTATAATATCATGGGTCATTATTAGGTTATATATTGCCTTTATACTTGTATGCATTGACTAGCAGAGAGCAATAACAATCCCTATAAAAATACGGGTAAAATCTAATAATCATTATGAGTATTACAAGCCAATAAAGTTTATATATGAAAATGAAGTTTAGTTGCATACTGTGATACCCCGCATGTTTTGGCATTCGAGGTGGCTATCTCCCGGTGCCAACCTATACTGGGTGTCAAAAATTAAATACCATTCCTAGCACGTGACAAAAAAATAAGACATTAATTTTTTTTCGACAAGATACAATTTAAATATAATCCAACGAATAAAAACATCAACACAATAAAATTCATCACCATGCAAACTCCAATAAATAAATCTTAACTCCAAAAGATAAATTAATACTCAAATGAATAATCTAACTACAATCTCCAACTAAAAGCCATAAACAACCGTGCAATCGAATGACTCATGAAAAATCCATAAATGACTGTCTCGTAATAAGTACGACTGGAAAGCAAAACAAAACTACTAAAGCAATAAGATGTAGCTCCAGCTACAACTCCACAAATCTCCGATCAATCTTAGGCAGCTACTCCAACAACTAAACCTGAAATGTTAGTCAACGCAATGGGTCAGCGCCTACCGCATGAATAACGGTTACTCCTCCCAAATAGGATCCGTGAATCCAAACATAAGAATCATATGAGATAAATATCACGATAGAGTATTTCAAATTAAAAATGATTTAAGAAGATTCGAGTAAAGTAAAACAGTACTAATTACTCACATAAACTAAATCACCCAACTATTCAAGTTCAATTATGTTACTATAACATTTAGTTATGTTTAAACTACTAACTTACTTAATGCAATTAACTAATATTTATATTAAAGATGCAACACTATAACCAACCAACCTTTCTATTTATCCCTAAAATCTCAACACATCACAACCCCACCCATCACTATAGCCAGACGACCCAATTTCGTTAGCCCTGCACATATTGGTGATGTTCCACACGACACGTCACTATAGCCAGACAACCTTATTTCATTATCCCTGCACATATTGGTGGTGCCAACACACACCCACGTCATTTATCCAGCCGACCCAATTATTGTTTATCTTGCACATTTTGTTGATGCCAAACCATTTTAATACATGTTTATTATCTCAGGCATTAAATATTAAATCTTAATCAAATTATCTTTATTTCAATTAGCACCACCCATATTAGGGTATCCCAACCTAAAACGATCCCTAGTACCATACCTAGAGATCATCAAACCATAAGTATTACCGAGTCTTTCACCTAGGAAGAATACTTACCAAACATCATCATTTAGTCTCACATTTAGAACAAAGGAATAATGTAATGACATACTACCTAGCCCTGCCCACAAAAAATACCCAACCGTATAAGTACTCACCCACTAGTCTCATACCTAGAAAGTGCCATGAAAAGTGATAGGACCCCAATTTTAATTCTTCTTTTTAATATTAAATATAATTTTCTTTTATATGCGGAATAAAGATGGTACAAACACATAAACAACTTACAACAAATTTTAATTTCTTTCAAATTAAAATTAAACTAAACACAAAGTGAATAAATTAAACACCAAATGGATTTTTCACATAAACAAAATTAATTCAACTAAAGTCCTAGAAATTTGCCTAACAATAATTAATTCAATTTTGCAAATTAGGCCAAACCAAAATTTACCAAATTAATGTTAATGACTTGAATTAAATTAACATAAATTAAACTTACCCAAAAAATTAAACATGCACCATTTTAATCAAGATTGCGAATTAAACCCAATTTTATCTTTTTACCCTAAGCATGCGTTTTAGGGGATTTGCAAGATAAAATAAATTCGTAATCCCAACCCAAAATGAGAAAAAACTCGGACGGCCATGGCCTAACAAATTCGCTAAGTACAAAATTACAAATTACAAAATAGTAGACTTACACCAACAACTTGACTCCGTCCAAGTCTTGGCACTCCTTCTTGTAACCACCTATACCTAGTAGATAACTACGGACTCCTCCACAGTCTCAAACTCCTCCGATGGGACTCTTGGACACCGTCACCCTCACGCAAAGTTTTTCTTCGAGTGGGAACACCGCAGTGTAAAATAAATGACTTCTTCTTTGTGGAATTTAGAAGTAAACCCAAACTTCTCCTTTTTATGGTTGAGATGAACCAATGGTGCCAAACAACTCCAAGCAAATATTATATATATGAGGTACTTAGATAAACAAACTATGGGTGAAAACTCATGTGTTTGTTGAAAATATTTCTTTAAAATTCAACACATAAAAACATAGAACTTTGGTTTGTGTATTTTATCTCAAACGTTCTCTCAAGGAAGGTACCAAAGTCACTTGAAAAATGTGTCCCGAGTATATTTTAAACTGCCAAAAGGAATTAGGACAAAAGAGTGGAAAAATGCCAAAAATTGTTCCCGCCTAAAATCTCGTTCGAACGAATTTTTCGTTCGAACAACATTTCGTTCCAACGACATTAGGGAAACTCATTAGCAAAACTCGTTCGAACGAAAATCTCATTCGAACGACAATCTCGTTCGAACGACATTTTCGAACGAAAAAATAGAACATGATTTTTTTTTTAAGCCTAAATTTTTTTGTATAAAATAAAATTACACCAATTAAAAATATTGTCCATGTCTCCTATATATATTAAATGCATTCATACCTTTGGACAACTTGAAATCTTCAAGTTGACGATGAAGAAACGAGGCACTAGAAACTAGGCAATGATGAAGCTTTACAAATCTGGCCGCCACGTCTTCAACAAACACGTCATAGGCTTGGATGGATACACATGAACTCTATCCTATGACACAAATATTTTTTTTCGAAATTGAGCCAAAACTACAACGGACTCAATTGAAAATTTATGTCCTTACATGCTAATAACAACAAAGTGTACCTACCAGTCCCATACCTAGCAAACAACTTATAAGACAAGGGTTAAAGTAGAAATACTTCCAAAATCCCATCATTCCCGCGATGTCCACACAAGCTAATAACAGACGATCGAACCATCTGAATTCACTGAAATTTTGAGATATGTTAGCGAAAGGTGAATCGAAGTTTCTTTCTAAAAATTAGCTTGATCGGTTATTGCTAAGGTTGTCTGCATCACATTTTGGAGATCGGACGGTTGGATTTTTTTTAATTTTGGATACATTCTTGCTAAAGACTAGACAAAGTTGTGTAAGAAAAAGCAACTCGATCGAACATCATTATTTTCATCTGCATTACGTTTTGAATACCGGATCATCGAATTTCTGATCCTCCTTAGGTCGGATCCTCCTCCATAAAAATGCTTATTTCAACAATTAAATTAACTACAATTCCAGTATTTTTAAATAAAATCCAACATGGACATTTTCATAAAACCCTACTGGTTAGAAATTTTCACTTTCCCATGTAAAAAAAATTCTGATTCTCCCAAAATTACGGGGTAATACAGTCTTCTCCACTAATATAGGAATTTCTTGCTCGAAATTAGGCAAAAGTGTAAACGTCGTAACGTAAATCCTCACTAATCAAATGAGGCTTAAATATGCCTACTTGTAAAATGCCATGATTGGGCACCCATACACCCAATTCTACATGCACCTACCCTACAAGTATATATATATATATATATATATATATATATATATATATATATATATATATATGTATGTTTAAGCATAACTGTGAAAATAGAGGCGTATCATGCTCTCCCACAAATCATCACTCCATTATTATTCAAAGGTCATCACAACGGTTAAGTCCTCAAATAAAATAACATCATCATATTGATACTAGAGACATCTAACATCGGTACCAACGATCTGAAAAATAAATATCATCCCCAAAAACAACTCTGAGGATCCTCTCATCAAGATTATTACTTCTAACCTCAATTCCTATAAATATCATCTCCAAAAAACACAACGGACACATATGTTAGACCAATATCTTAAGGAGTACGAATTAAAAAATTGAACCAAAGATCGGTAACATAGAAGCTAAAAGGACTCGGAACCTATGAGACCTTAGACCATGATCTGACACTAACTATGACACCATGCATATTTAGGCATTATAGGTGGCCATCCCCTGCTGCCAACCTACATCAGGCGTTAAAAATTAGATACCATGCTTAGCATGTGATCGAAAAATAAGACATTATAATCTTTATCCACAATATATGATTTAAAAAAAAAAATCCAATAAATAAAAACATCCACATAATAAAATTCATCACCATGATAACTCTAATAAATAAATCTCAACTCCAAAAGATAAACTAATAGTCAAATGAATAATCCAACTAAAACCTCCAACTGAAAGCCATAAATAATTGTCAAATCGAATGACCCGTGAAAAATCCATAAATGACTGTTTTATAACAAGTACGATTGGAAAGGAAAAATAAACTACTAAAGAAATAAAAAGTAACTCCATCTAAAACTCCACGAATATCCAATCAATTCTAGGCAGCTACTACAACAACTAAACCTGAAATGGTAGTCAACGTAATGGGTCAGAGCCCACCGCATGAATATTAGTTACTCCTCCCAAATAGGATCCGTGAATCTAGACATAAGAATCATAAGAGATAAATATCATAATAGAGTATTTTAAATTAAAAATGATATAAGAAGATGCGGGTAAAGTAAATAGTACTAACTACTCACATAAACTAAACCACCCCACATCCAAGTTCAATTATGTTATTCTAACATTTAATTTTGTTTCAAATATTAACTTATCTTAATGCAATTAACCGGTTATTATACTATAGTGACACGACCATAGCCAACCAACCTTTCTACTTATTCTGTATATATTAGAGCATGACTAAAATCTTAGCACATCTCAACCCCACCCATCACTAGATCCATATGGCCCAATTTCATTATCCCTGCATATATTGGTGGCGGCAATACACACCCACGTCACTATAGTCAGTCAATCCAATTATCGTTAGTCCTAACTGGTGATGCCAAACCATTTTAATGCTCGTTTATCATCTTAAGCATTTGTTATTAAATTTTAATCAATTTCTCTTTATTTCAATTAGTCCCACACATAATTCGGGTATCATAACCTAAAACCATCGCCAGTTCAATATCTAGAGTCCACCAAACCATAAGTATTACCAAGGTTATCACCTAGGAAGAATACCTAGCAAAATTCATCACCTAGTCTCGTACCTAAACTAAAGGAATAACGTAATCGCGTACAACCTAGCTCCACCCAAGATAATACATAACTGTACAAACACACACTCGCTAGTATCGTATCTAGAAAGTTCCAATAATAACAAAGTCTATCTACGAGTCTCATACTTATCAAGCAACTTATAAAATAAGGGTTAAAGCATAACTACTCCCAAAATCCCAACGTATCCGCAATGTCAATTTATTAACATGAATAAGATCTACATAACACATTTATATAATTCAACGTTATGATTTCTCAATTAATCCTACGAAACCAGTTCCATTCTAAGTACATCAATCTAATTATGTAATAACCAAGTTCTACAAAATAGTTACACAACTTGTCAAATTATGTAATTTTAATATGAGTGATATTTTAACAATTCAACACATAATCCAAATCAAATATACGTGTTAACAAAATTTTAGAATAATTAATTATATTCTACAACATACACATCAATATCGTAATTTAATGAGCAAAAAATTATTAGAATTACATATTTAAATTTCTAACAATCGATTCTTCCCAATAATCCACAATAACATAATACAACTAATCTAAGTGACGCAACTGAAAATGTGTCTCTAGTGCTTATATCGGTTCAAGTGTAAATAGGTCACGTAAGTAATAAACCAGGTAAGACGGAGTCAAATCCTTAGGAAAATAGGACGATCGCTCGTGACGACGTTAGGTAAGATGACTAATCCTAAGCTAATTCAGAAATAGAATGAAAAGATGATTGAATTTGAATTTGATATACTGACTAAGTTCAATTTAAGTTAAACTACTGAATTAAACTATGCATGTAGAGTTAAACTAACTGTGACTAAATAAATATGAAGGAGAAAGATAGGTTGGAATACAATCCCCCGAACCCTAGTATGTTTACCAGATATAAAAGTAGTCATGAATTAGATAATTGATTAAATCCAGTCTTTATTAATCTCAAGCATTACATATATGAGGGTACTAGCCCGCATTATACATAATTAAGAGTAAGAATAAAGCGATATCGAAATAGCTAACACGCGCGTCGCACTCTTAATCACCCCGGTTACCTAGGGAAAACGAGGTAAAAAGACATACGACGGTTGTGACAACTACACAACACGATTCAAATATTTATTTAATTCAGGGAACTAATTTTAAAGTCATGCAAACCACATCATGTTGGGTTCATGCGTCCCAATCCTTAAAAGTCTAGCATAATATGGTGCAATTAATTAAAGCTATATTTTCTACTGTGCATGTATTCAACACCATTATGAAATTATACCTAGATAAGCAAGAGAATTGAAAAAATTATGGAAATAAACAAATCATGCACGAATTATAAACTTCAAATAATAAAGGAGAAGAAACAGACTCTATTGCAGAAATCTTGAATTGCAAACCATAAAATTGTAAACTTGAGTTCCCAGGGTTCTTGGCCTTTTTTTGTCTCTAAAACTATGCAAAAAGGAACTTTTTTTAATGTTTGGTACAAGTTAGAATAAAAACATTACGTTTTTTAAGAGTATGGTCCATGAACAAATCTAATTTAGAAGAAAGATAATTCGAAAATTTTTCAACCGAGCCGGTCCGGTCCGGTCCAGGGGTATCGGTTCGGTTCGCTTTATACAGAAGTCTTAACAACACTGGACCGGTTCATTTTTTCTCTTCATCGGTTCGATTTGCCTTATGCAGAACATTTACCAACACCGGACCAGTTCATTTTCCCTCTTCATCGGTTCGATTTGGTGAGTCCAATTCAGGGGACCGTTCTGGTGATATCTCCCTTGGTTCGGTTCCCTCCATTTTTATTTTCTTTTTCTTCTGATTTTCCCTCAACTTTTAAGCTTCATAACTTTTGATCCGGGACTCGGATTTGGATGCCATTTCTTCCTATATGCTTATAGACTCGAGGTCTTCAACCTTTCTTCAGGCTTCTCGTCCGAATTCCAGATGTAAAATTACTCTTTTTTCCCTTTGACTTTTCTTCTTTTCTCTTCTTTCTTTCTTACGGTTTATTTCTTTCTTTTTCTTGCACTAAATACCTACAAAATCGATGAAAAGTACACAAAACTAAGCGTACTCGTTAAAAAATGTCAGTACTAATGATATGAAATAAATCAACTCTAATTTCACCGCATGGAGTGTTAGAAGACTCTAGATTACGGGGATAAATATGAAGAATTTATGCCTAAGCAATAAGCATGCAATATTTTAAGTCTTAGATCATATTCTCATAGTTAATAAAACCATCCCCAAATTAATTTCACTTTTTTTAATTAATATTTCTAATTATTTTTAAGAAAACAAGATTAATTAAGGTTTAGGCAATATTTAAAACATATCACTTAAGGAGAACAATAGAGATATTCATGCGTGAAAATAAGTCATCTCAAAATTTGACTATGCGATTGCATTCGTCTAGCGAAAATGTAAAAGATTCGTTCTTGGAGGATGTAAGGACATTATTTCCATTGTCCGTACTTTACATAAGATATGTCATATACCACTACAACCGTCGATGAAACTCAAGTTCATAAGTTCATGAAGATGGATCCGAATTTCAAGTATCTTCAACATATGCACGACATGAGGTACAATTTCATATAGAATGTGTTTAAGTTTCGTAAATGGGTTACTTTATTATTGGGATACTTTTCAAAACTGACTTTAAACAAAATGAGGAATTTTTTCTAGTTAAGATAATTTTTAAAGTCCTGTAGGTCAACTTTTTAAAATAAAATTTTCTTGCTCCGGTCGTTCAAACGACATGCCAATGTCGTTTGAACGACTCCTTCTAACGACATCACATGTCATTTGAAGGGTTGTAAGAAGGGTCGTTTCTTTGTTGCTTCAAACGAACCCCTATTGTTTTGTGTTTTTAAAGGTTGTTTTTAAGGTCCTTAATAACGACATTAGATGTCATTCAAACGACATGAAGATGTCATTTGAAGTCGTTCAAACGACCTGCCCCGCCTTAACTTTTTTGTTCAGCTATAAATACCTGTTGTGAAGACCTTTTTCATTGACACTTTTGATACACAAAATTTACTTTTTTACAGAACTTTTAGTCTTCACATTTAGGGAATTTTATGTTTGATTCAAACCAAAACATCCCAATTCTTTTGTGAATCATTTATGGAATCCAAATACTTTTATTGAAGTTTGTTCTTGTGGAGTGCCATCTATACTGCTAAATTGGTAGCTCTTGGGGGAGTTGCTTGCTAACGACTACGATTTCTTGGGGAGACTAGAGGGTGTTCCTTGCTGAGGAGAGCTGCGATTCTTGTGGATTCTTGCGGGAGTTCATTGCTGATCTAGGTTGTGGCCTATGTGAGTTTTCTGTGGAAGATTCATTATAGATTTCTGTAAGTCTGTTGTAAGTTGCTATTTGCAAACATTTATTGAAATAAAAGGTTTTTCCCTTTCGGGGGAGTTTTTCTGAAATCTGTGTCTAGCATTTTATGATTGTTTATGATGGCATAATTATTCACATAGATGCATGATTAAGGATTAAATAAAATTATATTTATTTTGTATCTAAGACTGCATCTAATTAAATAAGTTATAAATCGAAAATTTGCAAATCCCAAAAGTAATTGATATCACTGCATCCTCAAATTGGTATCAGAGGAGGTTTCACCAAATTACCGTGAGATTCTTTTTTCATAAATTTTTTATGTTATCGATTCTTTTTGAAAAATTTGATTTTGAAATTTTTTGCAATTTTTTCGATGGACAACTTATATAATCGACTCCCCGTCTTTGATGGCACAAATTATGCTTATTGAAAAGCCCGCATGATATCTGGTTTAAAGTGGACTCCCCCACTGTCACCATCAATAATGTCAGTAATCCCAAACTTATGTCGGAATGGGGTGAGGATTATTTTAAATTGAGCAATTTTAATTTCCGTGGCCTTAGCGCTATTTCTGGAGTCGTCACCCCTGACGAGTACCGTCGTATTATGATGTGCACCACATCTAACGAGGCATGGGATATCCTCCAATTGAGATATGAGGGTACCAAGATAATTAATGTGGCCAAGTTGCAAAATTTGACAACCCAATTTGAGACAATCACGATGTTTGAGTGTTTTGACGAGTTTTATGCTAGGTTGTCGGACATAGTCAACATAAGTTTTAATTTCAATGAGAAAATTAATGAGACGAGGGTTGTTAAAAACATTTTGAGTCCGCTTCAATCCCGTTTTATTCCTAAGGTCTCTGCTTTAATTTCTATGGGGATATTAGATACACTTAGGTTAGAAGAACTCATAGGAAACCTTCTAACTTATGAGATCGACATGTTTTCCAAAACTGTTAAGCCTAAGGATAGAGGGATTGCACTTAAAGCACAATCTAGGAAGAATGAGGAAGTGTCTAGGAAGAAAGAGAAGAAGAAGAAAGAGAGAGTTTGCGATTCCAAGTCTGAGGGGGAGTTTACTATTGATGATGTGGTCATGTTTGCTAAAAAATTTAAAAAGTTTCTCCAATTTTCAAAAGAAAATTCTTCCAATAAATTTTTTTTTGAGAAAAATAAAAAGAAAGACAAGGCCAATGAGAAAGAGAAAGAGGAAGATGAGAGATGTTTTGAGTGAGAGGGAAAATGGCATAAAGAGTTTGAATGTCCCACTATGCTAAAGAGAAAGGGCAAGAAAGTTGCTATGTTAGCCACTCTTAGTGATAGCGATGAGGAAGTGAACGATTTTGGGAATGAGTCATCACATGGTATGCGTGTTGACGTTATGGCAATTCACGTGAGCACACCTAGTTTGTCCCACAACGATGAGGATACTTGAGTACGTGAGAGACTCGATGATGATTTGAGTGTTTCGAGTGAGTGTGCGAATGAGATTGAAAGTGAGGATAAAATCGATATCCAAAAAGTGATTATAGATTTATACACCGAGACCTTAAATGCGATGAATTTGAATAAGGAGTTAGGTCTTAAGGTGTTACATTTGGAGAGAGAGAGAGAGAGAGAGAGTTTTAGGGATTTGAGGCGTCAGTGAGTTACCTTGAGAAGGTGACGGTTTCTTTGAGTGAGTAGTTGATCATCGTAGGTAAAAAAAAGAGTGAACTTGAGGCCCGTGTGTTACAACTAGAGAGTGATCTCGAACGTGTCCGGGAGGTCAAAGTTACTATAGATGACACATTTAAGAAGGTTGGTAAGATTTGGTCCCGCTTTGGGTAATATTGAGAGACTAGGAATAGGTCATGACGGTGCATCTACTTCCCATGTTGCACCCGAGTCGGTTCCCAAGTTTGTGATAGATCCATATGGATCTCAACCCAACCCACCTAGGCGTCCGTTACCCGATAGGAGAGTGCGTCCTAGACGTTTTAGAATAGGTGTTCCTAGGCATGTGTATGTGTTGCACCCATTGTAAGAAGAAGGACGCCTTAGAGAATTTTATTTTAAGTTGGGTAGTGTGTCACATAAAGTTTTGCCACGTGTTCTCACACATGCACCCACACATAATACTTTTCCCTCTCCTGAATATTACATAAGAGAGTTTGCATATATTTGAGAGAAAGTTAAGTTTTTAGTCAAAACTTCACATGATTTGATGGATGTTTTTCATAGGATGTCACCACCTTTGGAAAACTCATCCACACCTAACGGTTGAGGTTTAGACTTGTTTACTAGCATATGATGATTTTTATGATGATATTTTATGTCTATTGCTAGTTTGTACCTCTTTTGTATTTATTGCTTTCCTTTTTTATATATTTTTTGAAAAAATAAAAAGATTTTTGTTTTCGAAAATTTTTGGAAAAATACAAAAAGATTTACTATTTTTTGAGAAAAAATCAAAAGACAAAGATTTTATTTTGATAAAATTTTTGGAAAAAGACAAAGGTTTTTGTATTTCGTTTTACAGCAATGGACATTTTAGATGATCAAGAGACAACATCATTACATATCCATGTGACTATTTGATAGTGTTTTGAGATGATGCATCATTTCATCCATGTGTTTTATAATGTTTGGAGTCATTAAATTGAAATTTGAGATTACTTTCTATATGTTTGACTCATAATTTCCTTTAGTGCACACATGCCCAGATTTAATTGATTATTGTACTTGTCTATCACTTGTTGGTCGAAGTGTTTTCATCTTAATTATGTCTTTAAAACGAACCAAATGTGATAAAACTTAACAATGAAATTAGTGATGTAAGAACCACTTCTCGTGAGGATTTATTTAAAATGTGAAAAAATGATGAGTGAACACAGGGAAGGGCTACAAAAGGAACATGTGTCCTTTCCAATTTATCCATAGTTTAAATCGGTCCTGAAAAAGTGTTCACACTCATTCATTCGGTTTTCACGATTTGGTTATCTTAGTGTAAATTCATGGCGTGTGTTGTTTTTGTAAAAATTCTTTGCTTGAAAAATTTTGAAAAATAAAAAATAGTTAGTGAATGCTTTTGAGTTTATCCTTGCATGAGCGTAATTGTTATATGTTTGCTATTCTTTTCATGACACTCCGTATTTTTTTTTTATTCTTTTCCTTGTCTATTTCGGACGATTTTGAATTATGGGGGAGATTTGAGATTTTCTTGTTCTTTGATTTGATTTATGTTTTATCGTATTTCAAGCTCGATACGTCATGAAGGTATTTGTTTCTTGTCTCATGTGTGTACGTACAAATTTTGAGGATCATTATTTTGCACATCCTGATGAAGACAAAGAAATGTTAAAGATTTAAAGATGTCAAAGTTGAAGATTTTTGAAGAATTTGAAGACTTGCAGTTTTAGTATCTTTCGGCTTTTGGGTTGCATGGGAGGGTATTAGATTTGTATATATTTTTTTGTTTTGATAATTCGAATATTTTTATTTTATACCGGCATAGACATAGGAGGATATTTGTAAGGACATTATTTCCATTATCCATACTTTATATAGGATATATTGTATACCGCTACAACCTTCGAAGAAGTTCAAGTTCATAACATCATGAAGACGAATTCGAATTTCAAGTATCTTCAACATATGCACGACATGAGGTAAAATTTCATAAAGAATATGTTTAAGTTTCGTAAATTCTTTACTTTATTATTAGGATACTTTTTAAAACTGATTTTAAACAATATGAGGCATTTTTTCTAAGTTAAAATAATTTTTAATGACCTATAGGCGAACCTTTTAAAATAAAATTTTCTCGCTCCTGTCGTTCAAACGACAAGGCAATATCGGTCAAACAACATGCCAACGTCATTCAAACGACTGCTTCTAACGACATCACATGTCGTTTGAAGGGTCGCGAGAAGGGTCGTTTCTTTGTTGCTTCAAACGAACTCGTATTGATTTGTGTTTTTAAAGGTCGTTAGTAACGACATGAGATATCGTTCAAACAACATGAAGATTTCATTTAAATTCGTTCGAACGACCTACGCCGCCTCAACTGTTTTGTTCAGCTATAAATACATGTTGTGGAGACCTTTTTTATTAAGACTTTTGATACACGAAAACTGCTTTTCTGCATAACTTTTAGTCTTCACATTTAGGGATTTTTATATTTTTGATTCACACCAAAACATCCCAATTCTTTTGTGAATCGTTTGTGGAACCCTTCATGCTCTGCAGAACTTTTAGTCTTCACATTTAGGGATTTTATGTTTTTGATTCATACCAAAACATCCCAATTCTTTTATGAATTATTTGTGGAACCCAAATACTTCTATTGAAGTTTGTTCTTGTGGAGTGCCATCTCTACTGCTAGATTGGTAGCTCTTGAGGGAGTTGTTTGCTGACAACTGCGATACTCGAGGGTGTTCCTTATTGAGGAGAGCTGCGATTCTTGTGGGTTCTTAAAGGAGTCCATTGCTGATCTAGGTTGCGATTAATGTGAGTTTTCTGTGGAAGATTCATTGATGATTTCTGTAAGTGTGTTGTAAGTTGCGAGTTGCAAACATTTATTGGAATAAAAGGTTTTGCCCTTTCGAGGGATTTTTTCTGAAATCTGTGTGTCCAGCATTTTGTGATTGTTTATGATGGCATAATTATTCACATATATGCATGATTAGGGTTTAAATAAAATTGGATTTATTTTGTATCTAAGATTGCATCTAATTAAATAAGTTTTAAATTGGAAATTTGTGAATCCCAAATGTAATCGATATCATTGCATCCTCAGAGGATCTTGAGAAAATTTGATCTTGGTCTTTCAAAGTTGGGTTGAAATATTATTTTAATGGAGGTTTAAATTTATATGATTGGGAGAGATAATACTTGGGAACCTATTACTTTGGAGGTGATTTAAAAGTGTTAAGGAAATATAAATCTCGTCCATTATATAAATGGTTTAAAGTAGGAGTCCTAATCAAACACAAAAACACACAAGTTAATTGCGGACGATCGAACCATCGAAATTTGATAAAATTTTAATATGTTCGACCCAAAGCTATTATCCAAAAACCAACTCGATTGGACATTGTTAAGGTCGCCAGCATCACATTTTGGAGATCAGACCATCGGATTTATTTGAATTTTGTATATGTTCTTACCGAAGATGAGATGAATTGTGTAAGAAAAATTAACTCGATTGGACATCGTTAGTGTCGTTTGCATCATGTTTTATATATTAGACACTCAGATTTTAGATCCTTCTTAGGTCAGACCCTCCCCCCTAAAATGATTATTTCAATATGAAAACGTGGATATATTCCCGGGGGGTTTGTGTTTATCACAATTAAAATCAAAGTTAATTTCCTTTTGCGGAAGCGTTATAAAACAGGTGATGGTTCAACAAATAAACAAGGCCGAGTTTTAATGTCTTCAAAACGAATTAAAACATAATTCAAGTCCTAGAATTTGCCTAAGTCATAATTAACCATTATTCAAAGTTAGGCGAAACCAAATTAATGCAAGTGACCTGAATAAACCAAATTTACCCAATATTAAATTAAAGTCCCAATTTAATTTAGTGTGAATGTAAAACCAAGACACAAATTTCCAATTGAGTCCTCTTATAGTTTTGGCTCAATTCCGGACAAAAACATTTATTCATAGGATTTTATTTAATTGTAATATTCAAGACCTATGAAGTGTTTGTTGAAGACGTAGCGGCAAAGAGTATAAAGCATCATCAACATGCCGTAGTTTATGTGCCTCGTTTGTACGTCATCAACTTAGGTTCCATGCTCCCAAGGTATGAATGTATTTATATGTATATAGGAGCTTGGAACAATTTGTATTGGGTGTTAGGTGAATTAAAACTGCCTTTTATTTTTCAGAAAGAATCAATTAGAAACTTAAATAATAAGTATATAAAAGTTTATAAAAGTTTCTGGGCCAAAATCGAATTTTACAAACTTTCTGGACATTCGTTAGAAATGTCGTTCGAACGAGTTTTTTCGTTCGAACCAGATTTCGTTCGAACGAGTTTTGTCGTTCGAACCAGGTTCGTTCGAACGAGTTTGCCAACGACCCTATTCTGGTCAGTCGTTCGATATGTTGTTCGAACGAGTTTTCGTTATAACGAGATATCTAACGAGATTCTAACGAGCCCAGGCTGGTCGCTCGTTAGAAGTCTCGTTCGAACGAGAGTCAAGTTCGTTCGAACGAGACGTCAGGCGGGAACGGTTTTGAGCAGTTTTTGGCAGTTTTTTCCCCACTTCTCCACTTGGTTTTCAACCAACTTTTTCATGCATTATTATGTGCGGGAAACACATTTTCCAAGATAACTTTTCCATCCTAATACATCTCCTAGAGAGAGTTTGAGAGATTATTCCAAAAAGGAAAATGTTCATGTTTTAAGTGTTCTTCAACTTAAAGAAAAATCTTTAAACACTTAGTTTACACCCATTGTTGTTTATTCCAAGTTCCATATATAGATATTAATTGCTTGGAGATTGTTTTGGCACCGGTTTTTCTCTACACCGAATTGAAGAGAAGTTTGTTTCATTTCTACCCATTTGGAGAAAGGCTCCATGTTAGGGTGACGGTGTGCCTAATTGCCCGATCGAAGTATTCCGAGACCACGGTGGAGCTCCGTTGGTTATCCGCTAATTGGAGGTTGATACAAGAAGGAGCATCACGGCTTGAGAGGGTTCGAGTTTAGGAAGTAAGTCTTTTGTCTTGTATTTTGTAATACCGTTTTTAGTGGATTTGAGGCTAGGGCCGTCCCGAGGTTTTTTCCCGTTAGTGGGTTTTTCCTCATACATCGCGGTGTTGTGTGACTGTTGATTTTATCTTGAAATTAATCTAGCATGCGTTCTAAGTGATATAGAGCAAGATAAAATCAACAGTCACACAACACCGCGATGTACGAGGAAAAACCCACTAACGGGAAAAAACCTCGGGACGGCCCTAGCCTCAAATCCACTAAAAACGGTATTACAAAATACAAGACAAAAGACTTACTTCCTAAACTCGAACCCTCTCAAGCCGTGATGCTCCTTCTTGTATCAACCTCCAATTAGCGGATAACCAACGGAGCTCCACCGTGGTCTCGGAATACTTCGATCGGGCAATTAGGCACACCGTCACCCTAACATGGAGCCTTTCTCCAAATGGGTAGAAATGAAACAAACTTCTCTTCAATTCGGTGTAGAGAAAAACCGGTGCCAAAACAATCTCCAAGCAATTGATATCTATATATGGAACTTGGAATAAACAACAATGGGTGTAAACTAAGTGTTTAAAGATTTTTCTTTAAGTTGAAGAACACTTAAAACATGAACATTTTCCTTTTTGGAATAATCTCTCAAACTCTCTCTAGGAGATGTATTAGGATGGAAAATTTATCTTGGAAAATGTGTTTCCCGCACATAATAATGCATGAAAAAGTTGGTTGAAAACCAAGTGGAGAAGTGGGGAAAAAACTGCCAAAAACTGCTCAAAACCGTTCCCGCCTGACGTCTCGTTCGAATGAACTTGACTCTCGTTCGAACGAGACTTCTAACGAGCGACCAGCCTGGGCTCGTTAGATATCTCGTTAGAACGAAAACTCGTTCGAACGACATATCGAACGACATATCGAACGACTGACCAGAATAGGGTCGTTGGCAAACTCGTTCGAACGAACCTGGTTCGAACGACAAAACTCGTTCGAACGAAATCTGGTTCGAACGAAAAAACTCGTTCGAACGACATTTCTAACGAATGTCCAGAAAGTTTGTAAAATTCGATTTTGGCCCAGAAACTTTTATAAACTTTTATATACTTATTATTTAAGTTTCTAATTGATTCTTTCTGAAAAATAAAATGCAATTTTAATTCACCTAACACCCAATACAAATTGTTCCAAGCTCCTATATACATATAAATACATTCATACCTTGGGAGCATGGAACCTAAGTTGATGACGTACAAACGAGGCACATAAACTACGGCATGTTGATGATGCTTTATACTCTTTGCCGCTACGTCTTCAACAAACACTTCATAGGTCTTGAATATTACAATTAAATAAAATCCTATGAATAAATGTTTTTGTCCGGAATTGAGCCAAAACTATAAGAGGACTCAATTGGAAATTTGTGTCCTTACAAATCTCCCCCTTTGGCTATTCCGGGACAAAAACCAAACAAAAATCCTAAAGGGTCGTCAAGCTCTACTAGACTCAAAACATAACCCGCCCAATATTGACTCAACTCAAGGATTAAACTCTTTGCCATAGAAAGATGCCGCTTTAGAATAAATCCTGCACACTTAAGCAAACTCATCAAATGCATAGGGAATATCAAAATATTAAATGCAATTAATTAATTACTCCCCCTAAATTAATTCTCCCTGTAAACACATGACCTACTTAGAAAGACGTCTCCCCCTAAGATAAATCTCCCTCAAACGAAGATACGATAATAATAGGATTAGATACCATTTCTCCCCCTATCATCATTCTCCCCCTTTTTGTTCGGGAATAGGCAAAGGATAAAGAACTAATAAACCGCATGTGAAAGCTTAAAGTGTTAAGACATGAAAGCATATGGGCAATTAAAAGCAAGGCAAAGATAAACGAATATCATATATATAGACATTAGAAATATACCAATATAGAACTTGCATATATATAGATATAAACACACACATGACACAAAATACAATAAGTTTGCACACTCGTATGGCAAAAATGTGTCATATGGAAACGGAAGTGTAGGGGTGTGAACTAGCAACAATTAAATTTAGACCCAAACACTTAAGAAACGTTCACGGAGTTCTCATTTGATTGCAAACTTCATCACAGTTAAATATAACCTCATGTGACAATATAAAGATTGAACTCAATGAACAAACATACACAATGCATACAAGCCTAGCATGATGATGATTCTACAAACCAAATAGAGTCATGACATTAAAGACAACTAAGATAAACGGACATTGTGCAAACCGTTGATATACCATCCAATTCTCCCTCAATGAGCATATATATTCTTTTGTTTGTGAATGAATATATCAAACAAATATAGGCCTTGGCAATTGCTTTTTGTTTAATGCCAAATATTCTGTTTTTAGGCCTTTGGATCACGTATTTCTTTTAGATCCAATCAACGGTGGCTTACTATCGCAAAGGACTTAATTCATCCTTTCGGAGCCCTTCCCCGTGCATATATTAATTTATCATGTTTTCATTTTTCGCACAAATCTCACATGCAACGGATTTTGACATGCACTAGTCCTCCTAGGTCATAGATATGTAGATGACTAGATTGATAGGAGAACACCTCAAAAAGCTCAAATATAACATGTGACATTAAGATTTCAAAAGAGCTCGTGCATGTGTGAATAGAGGCATATAGAAATATAATCCATTTAAACAATACAAAATCCAACTACTCCATATAAAACATGGTAAAGAACATTTTAAGGATTGAAAATCTAAACCAAAAGTTCTAGCCACATGGAAGCGTAAACGATAGGATTCAAACACAAATGTATGCCACATAAAGTGTGTCAAACAAAAATACACACAAAACAAATCTTTTTGAGTTTTTAACATTTTTAATCAAAAATAAATATTTACTCAAAAGGACAAACAAAAATCATTTGTATTTTTCATTAAGCTTAAATGAAATAAATAAAACACAAATGATAAACAAACATCTTTTTATATTATGCAGTCGATTCAAGCACAAAATATAATACAAAAAGATAAACAAGTCATAATTTCTAGCATGTGATATGAAATAAGGCAATGACTAGAAAATGACTAAACAAGCATACATTTAGCATATGAATATAGCATGAAGTACAAACGCTAAAGTATGCAAACACTAACACATTCATCCATTAGATTTAGCAAGGGAGGAAGGATGTGAAAGTAAATGAGAATCAAAATCCCTATTTTGTAAGGCAACCAAGTCGGATTTCCTAACCCAAATTAATGAAGAATTACTATCTTGGGGTGTAGGAACATTAGCTATCGTGGTTACTTTACTATGGGATTTTCTAGGAATTCGTTTAAGATCTAAACAAAATTTCCTAAGATGACCTTGTCGACCACAAAGTGTACAAGTAAGAATATGTCGAAAAGATTTATCTAAGGAGTGATCATTAAATGCATTCCTAGAAGATTCTCCTAAAACATTGGTTTTGACTTTAGGGTTAAAATCATTACAAGAATTGAAGCCTAAACCAAAAGTGTCATTTTTAATTTGGACCGTTCCTAACATTTTATCTAGTTTTTCCGAACGACACTCCAAATCAAATTTGACATTACTAGAATCTTTTAATTTATTTTCCAAATCTAAAATTTTAGATTCTAGTAAAACATTTCGCTCTTCGAAAGAAAGAAGCTCCTTTTTCAAGGATTCCATTAAACCCCTAAGGCTATCTCTCTCGCCTTCTACGTATTCTAGCTTCTCTCGAAGAGTCCTCTCACGTGTCCTAAGGTCTTCTATTAAGGCACTATCATCAACGACCTTGACACTCTTTCTTAAACAAGCTTCTAACTTCAAATTAGTTCTTTTCAAATTAATAGATTCTTTATATAATTCATGAAAAGCATTTTGAAGTTCACTCACATCAACCTCTTCTTCATTTTCACTCTCTCTTTCTTCTTCACTCTCACTATCATAAAAAATAAGAGAATCATGTACAATGACCTTGGAAGTGGCATGTGCTATAATTTCATCATTCGATGAGTTCTCATTATCACTCACATGTCTAGCCATAAAAGCCACAAAATTTTTCTTAGTGGGGGAATCGGGCTTTTCTTCCTTATCACTATCACTAAGGGTTGCATTATATGCAGTGGGTCATTTACCCTCTTTCCTTAGTTTAGTGGGGCACTCATAAGCCCTATGGCCATAACCTTCACAACCAAAACATTTATTAGACTCGTCCCTATCAATATTTTCATTACTAGGTTTAGGGATCTTATCGGCTTTAGAAATCTTCTCGTTTTTATCATGTTTAGAAGATTCATGTTTAGAAGATTCAAATTTCTTAAAATCATTTTTAACTTTATCTTTGTTAAATTTAAGAAATTTTCTAAATTTACGAGCAAACAAAGCCATATCTTCCGAGTCACTATCACTATCGCTCTCTACTACTTGTTTAACCTCTTTGCGGGCTTTTAAAGCAACGCCCTTTTTAATTTTCTTTTCAGTTTTAGAGGGAAACATATCTAGTTCATAGGTTTGTAAATCACCTACAAGCTCTTCTAATTTCGTAGAGGCTAAAGTGGGTAAAGAATTTAAAACGGTCACCTTTGGAATAAATCTATCGGGTAGTGACCTCAAAATTTTCTTTACAACACGGTCGTCAGGTATTTTCTCTCCCAAGTTAAAGGATGAATTAACAATATCAGACAGTCTAGCATAGAATTTATCAAAAGTTTCTTTTTCATACATTTTGATAGTTTCAAATTGAGTGGTGAGGTTTTGGAGTTTAGAAGCTTTAACGACACTAGTTCCTTCATGAGTTAATTGTAAAATATCCCAAGCTTCTTTAGCGGTTTCACACGTCATAATACGTCGGAATTCATCCGGTGCGACAGCGCTAAATAAGGCATTTAAAACACGGGAATTAAAATTCGCTAGCTTAAACTCATTTTCAGTCCATCTATCGACGGGTTTGGGAACTTGTTCATTTTCAATTAAATGTGTTGGTGGAGTCCAACCGTTAACAACAGATATCCAAACACGTTCATCGATAGATTTAAGTGCTGATTTCATTCGCGCTTTCCAATACACGTAGTTAGAACCATAAAAAATAGGAAATTTTGAAAATGGGGAAAAATCCATATTTAGCCAAAAAGTAAAGGATCCTTAACGAAGTAATTTATCGTTTTTGGCTCTGATACCAATTTGAAAACGTGGATATATTCCCGGGGGGTTTGTGTTTATCACAATTAAAATCAAAGTTAATTTCCTTTTGCGGAAGCGTTATAAAACAGGTGATGGTTCAACAAATAAACAAGGCCGAGTTTTAATGTCTTCAAAACGAATTAAAACATAATTCAAGTCCTAGAATTTGCCTAAGTCATAATTAACCATTATTCAAAGTTAGGCGAAACCAAATTAATGCAAGTGACTTGAATAAACCAAATTTACCCAATATTAAATTAAAGTCCCAATTTAATTTAGTGTGAATGTAAAACCAAATTTTATCTTGAAATTAATCTAGCATGCGTTCTAAGTGATATAGAGCAAGATAAAATCAACAGTCACACAACACCGCGATGTACGAGGAAAAACCCACTAACGGGAAAAAACCTCGGGACGGCCCTAGCCTCAAATCCACTAAAAACGGTATTACAAAATACAAGACAAAAGACTTACTTCCTAAACTCGAACCCTCTCAAGCCGTGATGCTCCTTCTTGTATCAACCTCCAATTAGCGGATAACCAACGGAGCTCCACCGTGGTCTCGGAATACTTCGATCGGGCAATTAGGCACACCGTCACCCTAACATGGAGCCTTTCTCCAAATGGGTAGAAATGAAACAAACTTCTCTTCAATTCGGTGTAGAGAAAAACCGGTGCCAAAACAATCTCCAAGCAATTGATATCTATATATGGAACTTGGAATAAACAACAATGGGTGTAAACTAAGTGTTTAAAGATTTTTCTTTAAGTTGAAGAACACTTAAAACATGAACATTTTCCTTTTTGGAATAATCTCTCAAACTCTCTCTAGGAGATGTATTAGGATGGAAAATTTATCTTGGAAAATGTGTTTCCCGCACATAATAATGCATGAAAAAGTTGGTTGAAAACCAAGTGGAGAAGTGGGGAAAAAACTGCCAAAAACTGCTCAAAACCGTTCCCGCCTGACGTCTCGTTCGAATGAACTTGACTCTCGTTCGAACGAGACTTCTAACGAGCGACCAGCCTGGGCTCGTTAGATATCTCGTTAGAACGAAAACTCGTTCGAACGACATATCGAACGACATATCGAACGACTGACCAGAATAGGGTCGTTGGCAAACTCGTTCGAACGAACCTGGTTCGAACGACAAAACTCGTTCGAACGAAATCTGGTTCGAACGAAAAAACTCGTTCGAACGACATTTCTAACGAATGTCCAGAAAGTTTGTAAAATTCGATTTTGGCCCAGAAACTTTTATAAACTTTTATATACTTATTATTTAAGTTTCTAATTGATTCTTTCTGAAAAATAAAATGCAGTTTTAATTCACCTAACACCCAATACAAATTGTTCCAAGCTCCTATATACATATAAATACATTCATACCTTGGGAGCATGGAACCTAAGTTGATGACGTACAAACGAGGCACATAAACTACGGCATGTTGATGATGCTTTATACTCTTTGCCGCTACGTCTTCAACAAACACTTCATAGGTATTGAATATTACAATTAAATAAAATCCTATGAATAAATGTTTTTGTCCGGAATTGAGCCAAAACTATAAGAGGACTCAATTGGAAATTTGTGTCCTTACACAATAATTATATTAACTCCAATTCCAATCTTTTTAAATAAAATCCAACATGAACATTTTCATAAAATCCAACTCATTATAAATTTTCAATTTCAACTGTAAAAAAGAATTCGATTTCTCCCCAAATTACGGGGTATTACACATTGTTCAATGGTCTCTCTCCTTGACAATATAATGACAAATGCATGCACATAAGGTACCCATGTGATCTGCTACTAACAATAATCAAAGATTTTCTCACACACGTCCACAGTACACTTTATACTCTATTAACAACCACATACATCCAACATGTTTCCCTATTAACAATGTAACATCTTTCTTTAACCTTTAACTTCTCAATAAATTTTACCATCCCTATAACAATCCCATTAGGCAATACTTTTCCACTTACCCTCCTATTATACAATAGACATATGTAAAGATACACTTGTAAATTAACTTGATTAATATCATCTTCCTCATTTGCAACATCATTTTATTAAATGATCATAATAAATTGTTGCAAATATGCTCACACTTGGATGTTTTTACCAAAGTATGATCTGAACTAAGTTACAGTTTGAACAGTATCTGCGCATAGTTTTAGTATTTTTACAATGATATTTCTTAGTTTATATGTCACACAGTACAATGCTTATTTATAGGTGGTTTGGGGTGTAATGTATAACCCAAGTCACATAAAGAATGCTAATTGATTTAGTCCACTGAATGGGTGACACATATCCTTCTTGAAGATGCATCACATTTAGCAGTGGCAAAGTGGAGACCAAATAATAAAACAACTCATATTAGCCCACTCATCTAAATATGGGACCCATATTTAAAAGATATGATTTAAATATGGCCCCATATTTCAAAGCTATGAGTTCAATATGCGCCCATATTTGAAAGCTAGGAATTAAATATAGAGTCCAATTTTAAAAGATACAAATCGAATATAATATGTTTTTTTTAAAGTTGTGAGTAAAATATGTGTTTTTTTACATATACCTCGAATTGTAATACTTACTTTAGTAGAAAAACAATGGGTTGTCCCAACCCATATTTGGTCCGCCCATATTTGATTTGGCCCACATTTAACCCAACCAACATTTAGCACAACCCATATTTGACCCGCCCAAATTAGGCCCAGCCCATAATTTTTCTTGGTGTATTATACACATTCATAGTTGTATATAGATGTTTATCTGATTTTGGCTGACCCAACTGATTCAATAGACCTTGTGAGGCCAACTCATTTACATTGAGGGGTAAAATCTTCATATTGTATAAGAGAGATCGTATTTGGAATCATCACTCTATGTTCTCCTTTTGTATTGAACCCATTCATTTTTCATAGTATTAACCATAAATGCTTTGGTTGCCCCCAACTCATATTTTACAAGGTGTAACTCCTGGTATCCCTTTTTGAAGTTTTGGGACACATAAGTAAATTAAAACAGTCGAGCAAAATAAATTGGGGTTTTTGTGAAACATCATGCATCCAAGATAACAAAAGGGTCTCGGGAAAAAAATTGCTTTTTATTAGAAAATCAAATAATGTTGTTAGAAATATAGGGCTTTCAAACAAATCAAACATGGTTACTTCTTGAAGTCAGTAGTTTACAAGGTTCTAAAAAATGCGGGGCGTGATCGAGGCGTGGAGGCCAAGCCTTAAGCCTTAGAAGCCTAGGCGGGCCTTGGCGTAAAAAGGCGTGAAAAGGCCTTTAGGTCTTTTTAATATATTTTAATATTTTTTAACCATAACAAGGCTATTAAAATACTAAAATTGTAAATATCATAAAAATATGTCTGAATATTTGCAAATAAAAATACTATTTGATTATTTTGGATGAAAATAAAAATACTATTTGATTATTTTGGATGAGATAATGGTCCGGTTTGTAAAAAAATCTATAAAAGGCGATATCGTTTCACTAAAGCATTATTGTTTTTAGAGAAAAAGTACGCCTCAAGGGTTTTACCAAGCATAAGGCGTCAAAATCTTAAGGCGGGGCGTTTCTCCCAAGCCTCAAGCCTAGGCGGAGCCTATGCGGGTTTTTTAGAACAGTGGTAGTTTATAAATTAAAGTCAATAACCACTGGATTATTGAAGAAATCAAACATGCACACCACAAGATAGGGTTTACATTATTAAATAAGGGTTTAACTCAACAATGGTAAAAAATTCTTTCGTGATTTGCCAGGAAAGCTTCAGGTGGTCTACACTCTTTGTTTTCAACTTAGAAAAGGACAAAATCTACTAGTTGGGACCACAAAACATAAGATATCAGGAAAATGGTGCACTTTCTAAAGAGAAAGGGAGGTAAAGAGGGAAGGTGAAGAATGTTGAAATGAGCTTATGGCGCCTGTGAAAATTGACGAGTTTGTTCAAGGTATACAGTCTTTCCATGACCAAATAGAATGCACCACAATAACTAATGGGTTCCTGTGTCCAAATAAATAAATAAATATATATATATATATATATATATATATATATATATATATATATATATATATATATATATATATATATACACACGAAACCCTCTCCTGAAGGACTCCTTATGTTGCAGATCTCAGTACAAACCATTTTTGTAAAATAGTAAAAAAATGATTTTTTTGATGAAACTCCATGGATATGATCTCCACAGTGAGAAGATCATCTCCAATTTTTTCATTAAAAAATTCAATAAAAAAATCGTTGAGATGAGGTGATATGTAAAAAAATGGTATAAATATGCATTTTTGACCGTTGAAATGTTGACGTTCTTCTCACCCACTTATTGATTGAATTTTTTTATGAAACTTCATGGATATGATATCGATAGTGAGAAGATCATATCCATGAAGTTTCATCAAAAAATTCAATCAATAAAGCGACTAGTGCCGACCCAACATTTCAACGGTTGAAAATCCATATTTATATCATTTTTTTACATATCAGCTCATCTCAACGGTGTTTTTATTGAATATTTCGACGAAAAAAATGGAGATGATCTTCTCACTGTGGAAATCATATCCATAAAGTTTCATAAAAAAAATCATTTTTTTTTACTATTTAAAAAAAAAAGTATGTACCGAGGTCTGTACCATAAGTCCTTAGAGGAGACTTTCTGATATATATATATATATATATATATATAATAATGCTCCTGTGCGGATTAGTCCACATTTTAAGAATGCGGACCGGATATGTGTCACCTAACGGTGCGCCTAGAAATTATCCCTAAATTATAGGCACACTCTCTCTCTTTTCTGGGCTTACCGCGAGGTGACACATGTCTAGTCCGCACTCTTAAAATGCGGACTAGTCTGCACAAGAACATGACTGATATATATATATATATATATATATAGTCCTGCTCTTGTGCGGACCAGTTCGCAATAAAAGAATGCGGACCGGATATGTGTTACCTGATAGTGAGCCCAGATGAGAGAGAAAGTGTGCCTATAATTTAGGCGATAATTTCTAAGCGCACCGTTAGGTGACACATGTCCGGTCCGCATTCTTAAAATGTGGATTAATCCGCACAAGAGCATTATACATGTGTGTGTGTGTGTGTGTGTGTGTGTAAACCGCTAATGTATACCCTTATAAAGATCAATATTAACGTGCCCCTACATTATATTTCTTATGTATATTGGCTAACTGTAAAGCTTCATTAATTAAACAGGTAAGTCGACTAACAGTCAACTCACGATATTCGTTTAAGCAAGGGTCAATCCCTATGAGTGAAAATTGTGAGAATTAGACTAAGAAGAAAGAAATAATGGGGTCAAACCTCAAATATAAAAGGGTCAATTAAGGAAGCTTATTTTAGTACAACTAAAAAAAGCTATGATCATATGAAAAAAAAAACATAATCAATTTGTCTTCAGTCGCTAGCTGTATATCCAAATCTGATAAATAGTTTTTTTTTACTTTAATCCCATTTTCAAAGTTTTATTGGACTCTCATCCCAATAACTTTTTAAATTGTAATAAGTTGCATAACAGCCCAAAATTGTCCCTAATCGTTCTGTAACTGCTTTTAACTGTCCTTTGTCATTTCTGTAGAGAATAACACTTGTCCCATAATTATTATAACGTGACCAACAAGTAAAAAAAATAAAAACTATAAATAAATCTTTAAAAATGAAACCAAATACTTTAGATTCCTTTGATAAATTAGTTTAACTATATAACACAAACACGCTTATCATATTCTCATAAATTATATTTAGTGAAGATGGCTAGGGGATAATAATGTTTATATTAAAAATTTGCCTAAAAATAATGATTGTGTTCCTATGCACTCTTTGCATGGTCCATTTTACTATGGAGCTATTGCTATTGCTATTGCTATTGCTATTGCTATTGCTATTGCATTGAAATGATACATATGTGATCTCAATACTAGTTCAATAACTCCAAAATGCACTGAACCGTGTAGTTACTACATAGGAGCCGAATTCGAAAAATTGGATCATATTTTAAAATCCATAAATAAATAATACTTATAATGACTCAAAGCACTAAAGCTCAAGATTATAATGTATATAATTTTGATGTTAATTAATATATTGTTATCATTATATAAAGTTGTTTTACATAAATTATGTTTCTACAATGATTCGTAATTAAAAGTGTTATTTCAAGCATCTTATGTCATCAATTTTAAGAATTTTAATATTTAGTAATTAAATTTACATAAATTATATATAATATTGTCTTAAATATATACTATCAATAATGTTGTCGCTACTATTATAATGGCTAAAGCAATGTTCTAAAAAATCCGCATAGGCTCCGCCTAAGCTTAAGGCTTGGGAGAAACGCCCCGCCTTATGCTTTTCACGCCTTACTTTTGGTAAAACCCTTAAGGCGCACTTTTTTCTAAAAACAACAATGCTTTAGTGAAGCGATGTCTCCTTTTAAAGAATTTCTTTACAAATCGAACCATTATCTCATCCAAAATAATATAATGGTATTTTAATTTGTATATAGTCAGACATATTTTTATAATATGTGCAATTTTTGTATTTTAATAGCCTTGTTATGATTAAAAATATTAAAATATATTAAGAAGGCCTAAACGCCTTTTTACCCCTAGACCCGCCTAGGATTCTAACACTTAAGGCTTGACCTGCACGCCTCAATCACGCTCCACGTTTTTTAGAACCTTGGGCTAAAGTAAAGATTATGTTTTGTTGCTTATAAACATATTAAGTGGACAAAGAAGGCATACAAAGTACATCTAAGACCGATAAAATATAATTTTTATGTCGTTTTTTCCCTTAACCCATCGGTTCGTAATTTTTTGGGGTGAGTGTACATTTTATTTTTTAGTAATGTATACATTAAATTTTGTAATGTGTATCTGGGTTTTTTGCAAGTGTTTTGGAAACTTTTGTATATTTTACGTAAAATTTTAGGATCAAATACCAAAAAGTTCCTCAAATATTTTTTAATATATATTTAGTTCAAATATTTTTATTTTGTTCCAAAAAATCCCTCAAACATCCATTTAACCAATATTCTCTTATTTTTAAAGTCCGCGGTAGCGGCATGTTGAGAGACTTTTTGGAACAAATAAAAAGGCTTGAACTAAACGTGTATTCAAAAATATTCGAGGAATTATTTGATATATCCCCCAAATTTTATAATGTATATGAGAATTATATAATATACATGTGTTACCTTTGTATATACCCTAAATTATAAGCTCTCCAACCAAAAAAAAAAAAAGAGGGAACTTAATACCTAAAAAATACATAAGTAGAGCAATGTTAAAAAATAGGATAGTGTTATTCGCGCTCCAACCTATTTCTCCCACACTCCATTTTACATCCAAAATACAAAAGTGCCCCTGCTTCTTACCAAACCCACTAACAGACTCTACCTATTTATTAACAACTAAACCCATATTACACAACTGCTAGTAAGCCTTTAACAAACTTATAATTTTGGATGAACATGAAAGTTGCGCAATCTCTTAAATTCAACAACAAAAATCCCTTAATTAGAATATAAAATGTCATATTCCCCCCTTTGCTCCAATAATTTTGTATCGCCCAAAAAACTCACTACACGAGGTCCCGATAGAAGATTTTCCAAAGTGAACCTAAATTGTGTATCTTTTTGAAAAATATTTTACAAGTGATTTATTTATTTATAGAAACATGATGTACTATGATCATTTATAGCCCTAATTATAAAAACATGTTGTAGAAAAAATTACGATTTCATGTCAAGTCACGTTTTAATTTGGTCGTGATCTTCTTAGGTTAAAAAAAAAAAATTTAGTCTAAAAATTTTTATATTCCAAAAAGTCTATCCCCATATAAAACACTCACAAAGACTTTATTTTAAACTCTTACCGTTACCATACACTCGCTTGTTACACCTACCACACAAATATAACTTGATTAGTGTTGATACCAAAATTAGTATGCTGATGTGGACAAATAATAAGAAGACACGTGTCAATCTACGAGGCACAATAACAACGAGGAAGATCATTCCCCCGACCAACATACTTACTCCGACCAACAGGTATACTCCGAGGAACGCCAGTCTTCCGAGGAACACCAACCCTCCGAGGAACTCTTATCCTCCGAGGAACTCCAATGCTCCGAGGAACTCTTGGACGACGAACAACTAAGGCGGTTCGAGCTGCATCTCGACCGCAGCATTAATTACCAGATAATCAACAGTTCAACTATTCATTGAATGCTTATCATCTTGACGCACACGTTTGAAGAGAATTAAATGAATTACCCTTTCATATGTGTATCATTTAATGTAACACCCTTTCATGTACAACCTAAGGGCTATAAATACCTTGTATCACCCTCATTCAAGGGGGCGGAATTTCTTGATAGCACTTGTAATCGAGAATTCCCAAACACTCAGCAATAACATAACAGTGGAAGTAGGCCATTCATATAAGGCTGAACCACTTTAAATCTTTTGTCTCATTTATTTATCTGTGATTAAATAATTAGAGTAATCTAGTTTTTTACATCAACAGATTGGCGCCGTCTGTGGGAACGATTGTTATTATCGTTTTTCACCAAAAATCATTCATCATCAATGGCGGATAATCCAGAATCTAGCAATCAAAACGCTGGAAATGCTGGAAATCCTCCAAATCCCTCTGCACCTCCAGATCTGGCTGGGATTATGACGAATCTGGCTCAAGGACAAACCGCCATGCAAGAAACAATGACGCAACTCATACAAACCCTTCATGACGGTGCACCTGCACGTTCAGGACAGCGAAGTGGTCAGAGGCAAACTTATTTACTTTCTTCACGATCCAGGCGTACTAAGTCATATCGTAATGAGGAGTCTGATGATTTCTCTTATCAACCTGGGCAAACTTCGTCAATAAGGGCTACAGATACTGATCAACGTATCACTCTCTCTCCAGAATGACCCAGTGCCTTAGAAAGATTAAGTAGGGTGTCTCCTTTCAGTCGATTAGGCCCGAGGAGGAATAGGAGTCCACCTAAGACCATGTCGAGGAGTTTTCGACGACCATCAGATCTAAGAGAAGGATCAGCATAATCACGACAAGTTGCTCGTTAAGATAGATCTCAGGAGGCCACATAGAATAATCAATTGCTCGAACTAATAAGCCCGAGGAAGGAAACGATGCGTGGAAAGGTTCCATTCAGCGCTTGGAGGATAGATTGGGAGAAATGGCCAAGGCGAAGAATCCCTTACAACGAACTTTTATTCAAGGGACACCTTTTGTCCAGGCCATTGTGGGTTTTCCTACCCCGTCGAAATTTAAAGCACCAGTAGTGACCCCGAAATATGATGGAAAGACAGATCCTGTTCTTCATATAGAGCAATATCAAGCTGCCGCCGATATCTATGTTATCCGCGACGAGATGAGATGCAGAGCATTCTCAGGAACTCTTACTGGAGCTGCCCAGATATGGTACAACAATCTTCCTCGGGGTAAGATTTCAACTTTCTTTCAGTTGGCCGAGTTGTTCATCGGCAATTTCTGTTTTGGAGCAAAGCCAGTAAAACGAGTAGCACACTTGTTAAGTGTTAGACAAAAATCTGGTGAGAGTACTAGAGATTACATAACTCATTTCAATAACGAGAAGCTTGAAGTCATAGATTATGAGGAGAAGACAACAATCACCGCCTTGATGAGTGGGTTGTTGCCTAATAAGTTGTATTACACTTTGGCGAAAGATCCACCTAAAACTATGTCAGAGTTGATGGCAAAAGCGGCCAAAATCATGAATGCCGAGGAAGCTATGGCTGCAAAGAAGAATATGGATAAAGACACCAAGGTGGAAGTCGACAAGTCTAAAAATAAAGAGCATAAGGGCAATGGCGGTGACAAGCGTTCCAGAAATAATAAGTCATCATGGGAAGTCCTGAAGAAATTCGATAATTATACTCCCTTGAAAATGGGTATTAATCATGTCTTGGAAGAAATCAAGAATAACGAGGAGGTAAAGTGGTCGAAGAAACTGAGGTCAGATCCTGATGCGAGGAACAGGGATAAATATTGCGAGTTCCACAAAGATCATGGCCATATGACTAAAAATTGCATAGCTCTTCAGAACGAGATTGAAACACTCATCCGAAGAGGAAAGCTAGCAAAGTATGTTGATCGGGGAGGTGAAAGAAGAAATAATGATCGAACTAGAGAGAGATCTAGATCTCCTCGTCGAGCAGAGGAGAAAAAGAAGAGAGGCCATGAAGATGATGCCGAGGATGACCCCGATCTTCCCAAGAAACCAAGGCAACCAGAACGAGAGGTATTCTCCATACGTTTTGGGTCATTTGATTGCAATGTTATTACACGAGGAGATGCAGGAGGAGGAGATCTTACTGCAGAAAGAAAAGCTTACCTCGGAGAGGCACAAGCTTGCTCGTACATTCAGCGAATAAATTTGGCCGAGGAGGATCGTCCGAGGAAGGTAAACAAAGAGAAGCTGGTTATTGTCTTTTCAAAAAATGACCTGGCAGGTGTTCTTTACCCTCACGACGACCCTTTGGTGATCAAAATGAGGATGAAAGAAGTAGTGATTTCAAGGGTGCTGGTAGACAATGGCAGTTCGGCAGACATCATGTACTATTCATGCTTTGATAGTTTAAATTTGAAATTATCTCAATTGGAACCTTATCACAGACCTCTTCTGGGTTTCTCTGGCGAGAAAGTTTTTCCACTTGGGACGATCAAGTTGGATATATTCATTGGAACTTGGCCTGCTTGTCGAACAGAGAGAATACACTTCTTTGTGATGGATAAGAATGTGCAGTTAGCCTACAACATCATCATGGGAAGAGTTGGTTTGAAAAAGTTCGAAGCAGTCCCATCTACAGTACATCAATGTTTAAAATTCCCAACAAATTTCAGAGTGGGAGTGGTGAAAGGTGATCAAAAAGTAGCTCGAGAATGCTATTATTCATCTGCCGAGCAAGAGGAGCTTGAAGAGTCAAGGAAAAAGACTACTACTTACCAGGTGGATGAAAGTACAGAAATTGAAACACTTGATCCAAGAGATGAATCCCAACTTGTAAAAGGACAGGTGGTGGAATCTACAGAAAATGTTATTCTGGACGACGAATACCCTGAACGAACAACTCAGATAGGTTCGTCGTTGGATGCTTCAATAAAACAGGAGTTGATAACTTTCTTGAAAAACAGAAAGAAAACTTTTGCGTGGAGTCGTGAAGACATGCCAGGAATAGATCCAAACTTCTTATGTCATGAGCTCAATGTGAATAAGGAGATCAAGCCTGTAAAGCAGAGAAGAAGGGTATTTAGCCCCGAGAAGAATCAAGCTATTCAAGAGGAAGTCGACAAACTCCAGAAAGCCCAATTCATTGAAGATGTGAAGTATCCAGACTGGTTGGCAAATGTGGTGATGGTAAAGAAGAAAAATAATAAATGGAGAATGTGTGTTGATTTCACTGATCTCAACAAGGCCTGCCCAAAGGATCACTTCCCATTGCCCAGAATTGACCAACTAGTGGATGCTACCTCGGGGCACGAGCTACTCAGCTTCATGGATGCTTACTCTGGTTACAACCAGATCAAAATGAAACCTGAAGACAGGGAAAGAACTTCTTTTATTACCCCTAGGGGAACTTATTGTTATAATGTTATGCCTTTTGGTTTGAAAAATGCAGGAGCGACATATCAACGGCTGATGAACAAGGTTTTTGCCGAACAAATCAGTTGGAACATGGAAGTCTATGTCGACGATATGCTGACAAAGAGCAAGAAAGCTGCTGAGCATCTAGTTGACTTAGGTCAGACCTTTGATCAACTGGATAAATACCAGATGAAGCTCAACCCGACGAAGTGCACCTTTGGAGTACGAGAAGGAATGTTCCTCGGGTACATCGTCAACCTGCGAGGCATTGAGGCAAATCCAGCAAAGATCAAAGCTCTTTTAGGGTTGCGATCTCCAACGACGAAGAAAGAAGTGCAGAGTCTTACAGGACGAGTTGAAGCGCTCAATAGATTTGTATCTCGAGCAACTGATAGGTGCCTTTCATTCTTCAAAACACTCCGAAAAACTTTCGAGTGGAATGATGAATGTGAAAAAGCCTTTCAAGACTTGAAGAAATATCTGGGAACACCTCCACTGATGTCCAGGCCAGTGATGGGAGAAAAGTTGTACTTATACCTGACAGTATCAGAGAATGCAGTCAGCTCGGCATTGATGAGATTGGAGAATGGAGTCCAGAAGCCAATTTATTACACAAGTAAGGCTTTCTGAGGTGCGGAGATCAGGTACCCAAAGTTGGAAAAATTGGCATTAGCATTAATTGAAGCAAGTAGAAGAATGAGGCCTTATTTCCAGGCCCATACCATCGTCGTATACATCGACATGCCATTGAGAAAAGCCCTTCATAAGCCATAAAAATCAGGAAGACTGATGTATGGGGCAATAGAGCTTGGTGAATATGATATTGTATATGAACCCAGATCGTCATTAAAAGGACAGGTTGTAGCAGACTTTATAGCAGAATTTACATATCCTGATACCCCCGAGGAGCAAAAGTTGCTCGCTAACCAACCTGTGGATGTTACAGGATCAACAAACATGAGTCCAGATCAACTCCGGTTGGTAAAAGGGCTTGTGGATGTAGAAAGATCATCAAATTCAAACCCAGACCAACTCCGGTTGATAAAAGGGCGAAAAGATATGGTCGACGAAGAACAAAAAATACCAGGGGAGGATGAAAGGAAACAACAGATATTTCACCGAGGAACTCTGTCAGAAAAGAAATTTGAAGACGAGTTACCTACATGGAAATTATATGTACATGGGTCATCTTGCACAACAGGTTGTGGGGCAGGGATTGTTTTGAACACCCCAGACGAGATTGACGTGGAATATGCCTTACGATTCCAATTCAAAGCTTCCAATAATGAGCCTGAGTATGAGGCCATAATAGCAGGTCTTAATTTAGCAAAGATTATGGAAGCGCAACAAGTGATGGTATTCAGTGATTCCAAATTAATTGTGAATCAGATGATGGGAACGTATGCAGTTAAAGGAGAATTAATGGTCAAGTATCATGCAAAGGCGATGGAGTTATTGGCAGAATTTGATGCCATTCAGTTAATCAGAATACCAAGAATGGAGAATGCACAAGCAGACGCACTGGCCCGACTAGCATCAGCTACTCGTACCGAGTTGCGAAGAACGATACCAATTGAGGTGTTAGAAAGTCGAAGCATAGATGAAGGCCTGACGATGAATGTTATTTTCCTTGATTTAGGACCATCTTGGATGGATCCCATCAGGGCATATGTCGAGGAAGGAGAATTACCGGAGGATAAGATCGCTGCCAAGAAATTGAAGTTTAAAGCTGCTCGGTATGTACTAACTAATGGTGTTTTGTATAGACGAGGAATTATGACAGGTTTGCAAAGATGTGTACATCCCTCCGAGGTGAAAGAATTGATTGAAGAGATCCATGAAGGGTCTTATGGAGCCCATGTAGCAGGGCAGACACTGTTGCAAAGGGTGATGACGCAAGGATACTACTGGCCAACGATGAGGGCTGATTGTATAGCCTATGCTAAGAGATGTGATAAATGCCAACATTTTTCTTCCGTCCGATGAACTCCACAAGCATTGTTGACACCCATAACTTCCCCTTGGCCTTTTGCCATGTGGGGAATTGATTTGGTTGGACCACTGCCAACGACCCGAGGAAGATTCAAGTACCTCGTCGTCGCAGTGGATTATTTTACTAAGTGGGTAGAAGCTGAGCCTCTAATTGATATGACATACGAGAAGGTGTACCAATTCGTTTGGAAGAATATCATCTGCCGATATGGTCTCCCTCATGCCTTCATCACAGACCATGGAACACAGTTTGATAACGAGGAGTTTGCCGCCTATTGTCATCAGTCAAACATTTTGAAGGTTCATTCAGCACCAGGCCATCCTCAAAGCAATGGACAGACTGAAGTGATGAACAGAACATTATTAAATGGTTTGAAGAAGAGGTTAAGTGAGGCTAAAGCTAATTGGATTAATGAGCTACAATCAGTATTGTGGGCTTACCGAACAACTCCCCGAGCAGCAATTGGAGAATCACCATATATGCTGGCGTTTGGAAGTGAGGCTGTAATACCTGCTGAGTTGGGTCTCCCAACACACAGAGTGCTGAATTTCAATTCCCCAGTCAGTGACTTGATGAGAAGATTAGATTTGGACATGCTCGAGGAGGTTAGAGAAGAAGCAGCCATTAGGAATGCTGCATATCAACAACGAACAGCTCTGTTCTACAACAAGAGGGTGAAGAAATGCGATTTAAAAGAAGGAGATTACGTGCTAAAGAAGGTCATTCAGAAGCACAATAAATTGGAAGCAAATTGGCATGGACCTTACCGAGTTACAGAAGTTGTTCGACCAGGAACTTACCGAATAGCAACTCTAGAAGGAGAGGAATTCAAGAATGCATGGAATGCTAAACACCTATGCAAGTATTATCAGTAATGTAAAATGTAAAGCAGTTCTATCAATATGAATAAAACGATGATGTTTCACCATCTTCTCTCCTTTTATTGAAAGTTTTTCGGGGAATACTAGTGTACAACACTACGCTGCTCGACAGCAAAAAGAAGACGATAGTTCAGACCCACGACCAACTCCGGTTGGTAAAAGGGCGAGAACAAACTATACTCCTTTGGTTAGGAGGCATACACTAGCGTGACCAACTCCGGTTGGTAAAATAACTAGTGGACACTGATAGTTCAGACCCACGACCAACTCCGATTGGTAAAAGGGCGAGAACAAACTATACTCCTTTGGTTAGGAGGCATACACTAGCGTGACCAACTCCGGTTGGTAAAATAACTAGTGGACACTGATAGTTCAGACCCACGACCAACTCCGGTTGGTAAAAGGGCGAGAACAAACTATACTCCTTTGGTTAGGAGGCATACACTAGCGTGACCAACTCCGGTTGGTAAAATAACTAGTGGACACTGATAGTTCGAACTCAGACCAACTCCGGTGGTTAAAAGAGCGAGAACATGTAATTCCTAAAAATGCCAATCTCGGTTGGTTAAGAAACAAAATATGCCGACTTATGTTGGTCGGAAGGTAAAACAATTCCAGAAAATACAAAATATTCCAAATTGAACCAAGTATGGTTGGTCGGGATCAAAATCCACTAACTGTAGTTGGTCGACGAGGATAAAATTATCGACCTTGGTTGGTCGGACACATTTTATGAAAAAATTTACCAAGTATGGTTAGTCGGGGATAAAAACTCTCACTAACTATAATTGGTCGACGAGCACAATTTAACAACCTTGGTTGGTTGGAAAAATTTTAAACATTTTTATACTCATTACTTTATTATTAAGTGATCGAGCAACATTACTGATACTTGTAACTTTTTATTACTAGATTGGTCAATGAACCACAAAGTATTGTTATGCAATCACAAATATCAAAGTGTTAGACAAGTACAAAACAATAGCAATACAGATTTGCAAACAGAAAATGAAAGTCTTTCATTAAAATTCAAAACGAATTATAAATTACATGTATACTAACTATTACATTGAGATCCCTACTCTATTGGTTTCTTTCCCTCAGCTTTTGAAATAGGTTCCTCGCCAGCAGGAGGATCATTTAAAGTCTGAGGAGAATTAATAAAATTCAAGTCCTTCAGCATTTTGACATTCATTACTGAAGGTGTGTCCAATAGATGCTCGGGATGAGATACCTCGATCTGAGAATGAAGATTGTAATCACCGAGGTATTGTGCAATTAAGATCCGAGGAATGGCACGAGCTGGGATCCATTCCTTGTCCAAATTGAACGGTGTCACAGGCAAGTCAAGTACCCCAGGGTCATAATAGTCCCACAAGTAATGTCCCTGTTCAAGTTTCAACACGCATAAGGCATTCAACTAGCCTTGTTTATAGCCCTCATTAGTGGCATTCTGGATACGAGCATCTAAATGGAATAGTGCCTCGTTGTACCCAGCCATCCAAAATTCCCTGGGCTGCTTATGGAATTGGAAGGTTAGTCTCTCTAACTGCTCGTGAAGGTTTTTTGCAAAAATATCCTTATTCTCTAAAGAAGACTTCGTCGCAGTAAGTTGATCCTCCAAAGTTAGGATTTTCTTGGACATTTCAGACAAAGCCCGATCTTTTTCATTCAATTGGTACGCTTAAGTTTCCAATGTTGACAGAGTACGAGCTTCTTCAATACTACGAGGAGTTCTTGATCGACCCCGAGCAGGTGGAGTACTTCGTTCCTCGACAACATCCTGGGCAACTCTTCCTCGCCCACGAGAACCTCTTCCTCGTCCCCGAGTAGAAGTAGAAGTACCAGATCTTCTCAGGATATCCAACTCTTGCCTTAATTTGGCATTCTCAACCTCTAAGAAGGAAAATCCCTCATCGATCACTGGGATTATCGTTGTTGAAGAAGAGGCTGCAGACTTATATTGTTCTAGCTCTTTCTGCAAATTATTATTCTCTTGCTCCAGCAGTTCAGCAATTTGTCTACAAGCTTCAACTTCTCCCTTTAGGGTCCTCTCCCTGACATCATACCCAGTAAGGAGTTTGTCGTAGCCCTTCTCGGCAGAAAGCTATTGATATTTCTTTTCATACCCCTCATGTAACAAGGCATTTGACACCTTGTACTGAGTCTGAAGATCTTCTAGAGTATATTGAAGCTCCTCGATCATATCATAGTAAGCCACGTTATTGGCCACAGCTCGATCAAGTAAGCCCTTCAGGTATTGATAAGCTTCTACTGCTTGCTCTGAAGCACCATGGCCAAGGATGTCGGCAACTTCTGATGCACTTAGGTCTGTGTGACCAGATTTATAATATTCATGGCATTGCTGCATTAACTTTGTGTCATTAGCAGACAGAAGATCCATCCTGGCCAGAAACTAACAGAGAAAGAAAAAGAAGATCAAGACAAAGTGCAGATAAAGAATAGACAATCATATGGAAGAAAAGAACTCAAATTTTATTAGATCATAAGGCAAAGTTACAAAGATCTGGGATACAAAGTACAAGTAAAAGAAAAACAGAAAGAGAATACCGAACAACTTCACACCTTTTCCTTGTCTCCCAAGACTTTCTCGGGAGGATGGGACGAGGAGCTTGGTTGCTCGGTGGAAATAATGAGTTGGTCGGCGGGAGCTGGAACTTGTTCTGGAGGAGCTGGCAGAGATGAAAGCTCCTCGTCAGTAGGCTGGGTAAGGATGAGATCACCCACTACCAGTGAAGATTCTTCTGAGGCGGCTTCGTCCTCTTCTTCATCCTCGGTGGCTGGGGGAGGACCAGGAAGATGCTATTGAAATAACTCGGAGTCCTCGCTCACCTTCAATTCTTGCAAAGCAGCAACCCAGCCATCTCTGAAGTATTTTAAACTTCCATATTGCACCTGAGTCATCATGGCAGCTACTCCCTTGTTCCACCCTTTGTCCCAACCCGTGTTGAAAGACTTCTTTATTGCCATCTTTCTTTTCATTTTCTTCGAGGAGAGCTTCTCGGATAGAAGGTCCTCGGAGGCTTTCAACTTGGCCTCCAACTCCTCCTTCTGACGATTTACTTCGCGCAGAAGGGTCAGCTCTTCCTCAGCTGATTTTAGCTTATTTTCAAGCTCCCCTAAGGTAGTGAGCTTCTCGGCGTATTTCCTATTCTCCCTCTCCAAGTCCTTCACTTTATTTCCCAAATGCACCTTCTCTGCTTCAGATGCAGCCAATTTCTTCTCCCATTCACCTTTATCCTCGTCGTACTTTTGACGGGATTCCTTCAGAGATTGGGCCAAACCCTGGAAAGCATCCTCTACTCCAGACGAGGAGCTTGAAGCCTTGAGCGCTTCATCTTTCTTCACTATGGTGTTAAAGCAACTCACTAGCTGAAAAAAGAAGGTAGTGATGAGTTAGTGCCGAGATACATATATTGATAGAAGGAAAGAAGAATTCAAGATAAGAAGAAACTTACTGAAGCAATGTGACGAGTAGCTAGGGATGTCAGCATATCCCTAGACATGTTTTCCTCGATGCCTTGGACTTCAGGAATAGTCCAAGTCTTTACCGAGCTCATTGCAGAGCTCGGGGGAATAATGGTTGGAACACCAGCTCCACTAGCTTGGAGCTGGGGAATGACTTCAGAAAAACTAACCGAGGAGGACTTCTTCAATCTCCTCGGTGTTTTCTCAACAACCTCAACCAAAGAAGAATTTTTGGTTGGAGAGATAGTGATTACTTCCACAGGCGCATCCTTCTGTACAGGAGCCATTGGGGGCTTCTCGGCGGCCTTCTGAGGAGCAACAGAAGGGGCAGCATCCATTTTCTTTGTCCCCTTTGGGACATCAGCTTTATTTCTCTTTCCATCTCCAGCAGAGGAGGTCTCTTCAAAGAGAGCAGGAACTCTTCTCTTGCCCATCTTCTGACTCAAAGGAATGTGAGAGTCTGGTGAAGAGTCTTCAGAAGCTGACAATGGTTCGCTAATTCTAGCCACAGGACGAGCAGTATAAGAGGATGTATAGCTCCTGTACTGCAGCAAGTATGAAGCAGACCTAATGTGCTCGTCTGCAACCTTCTGATGCAAACTCCAGATATGTTTTAAATGCTTGATATTAACTTCTGTTTCTTTTGGAGTTTTTCTCTTGCTGTCAACTGCAAACAAAAACATAGTGAAATATCAGTCATACATTTTGTCAAACACAATGAAATCATAACTTCAAAAAACAAAATAAGATGAAAATAACCTATCCCATTGCCATATGGGGGGCATCTGGGACCCTCATATACTGCATCTCCAACCAAAGGGGCATGTTGCCAATTTTTTATAACTACTCCATGTTCAAAATAATCCCTGTTAGCATCAGGGAGGTTGACTACTAGAGCCCTATTCAAAAATCTAGTTTTTAAATAATAAACATTGTCTAAAACAGCCCATCTATAACAGTACATAATCTCAGGAATTCCTATACGAGTTCCATGAGTTTGATTTAACCTATACACCCCATTAACTATTCTCCATGTGTTGGGGGCTATTTTTGCAGGGACAACATCGAAATACTGACAAAACTCTAATCATAAAGGGTTTGGTGGAAAAGAAAAATCCACATTCAGCAATAAAGAGGCTAGGGAACCAATGTCCTTCAGCCAAATCAAAATAACTTGAAGGCTCAGAAAGACTCTCCAAAGTTACCCAAGAAGGAATAGAGAAGTCGAAACGAAACTTCTCAAGAGATTCGATAATATAAACTATGGTGAATAAAAAGAAATGAAGAAAGAAGGAAGAAAATCTTACAGGAAAGAGGAGATCTGTTGACAAACAAACGAAGAAAGGGATGAACGCACAGGAGAGAAAAAAGCTATAGAAAAACTCGAAAGCAGAAATTGAAAAGGTAGAAGACGATGGGATTGCCTCTGAGGCTTAAATACTTTGCCTTGGGAAACGGCGAAAGAAATGATTACAAAAAAGAAACTATTACGCTACCGGTGGCTAAAAGGACAAAAAGGGCACGAAGATCGAAGCGCTTACAAAAATGCAAAAAAGGCAGATTCTGCGAATTTGGAAGGAAATTCAAATACGAAGAAAAGGCTCCTAAAACCCAGGAAGGTCATTTAATATTGCCATATACCGAGAAAGAATGTTCCATGCTCCTCAAAGTTCGAAATATGAAACATTGGGGGCTTCTGTTGATACCAAAATTAGTATGCTGATGTGGACAAATAATAAGAAGACACGTGTCAATCTATGAGGCACAATAGCAACGAGGAAGATCATTCCCCCGACCAACATACTCACTCCGAGCAACATGTATACTCCGAGGAACGCCAGTCTTCCGAGGAACACCAACCCTCCGAGGAACTCTTATCCTCCGAGGAACTCCAATGCTCCGAGGAACTCTTGGACGACGAGCAACTAAGGCGATTCGAGCTGCATCTCGACCGCAGCATTAATTACCAGATAATCAACAGTTCAACTATTCATTGAATGCTTATCATCTTGACGCACACGTTTGAAGAGCATTAAATGAATTACCCTTTCATATGTGTATCATTTAATGTAACACCCTTTCATGTACAACCTAAGGGCTATAAATACCTTGTATCACCCTCATTCAAGGGGGCCGGAATTTCTTGATAGCACTTGTAATCGAGAATTCCCAAACACTCAGCAATAACATAACAGTGGACGTAGGTCATTCATATAAGGCTGAACCACTTTAAATCTTTTGTCTCATTTATTTATCTGTGATTAAATAATTAGAGTAATCTAGTTTTTTACATCAACAATTAGGTTATACTTATTTTTTATTTATTTATTTTTAGAAGAGAAATTTTATTAATATCCAAGTAGGAGAAAAAGCCTCTCCTAGGGTTATACTGATAATTTAAATTTTAGGTTATACTTATAATTTAAATAGGGTACCCATATTGACGCTCCAACAGAAGTTATCCATTCGTTGCTAAAAAAATTATCACGTTTTAGTAATATAAATGTGTCACTTGTATAGAAAATAACTTTTTTGTAAAAGTGTATTTATTTATTTTTTGTAAAAAACTAAGTTGTGACTTTATTTTATAAAATTAAAAATAAGTAATGAATTAAAGTCACAACTTAGATTTTTACCCGAACATCACCCGAAATATTTATTTCTTAATTCACACGAATACAACCCAACTAAAAAATACACAACATGAAATCTTTTTTTTACTGAACAAAAAAACGACCCAATAAAAATGCGATACGACATGAAATCTTATATTTTTTTTATCTAATACAAACACAACCCAAATGACACACAATTTGACAAGTTTATTATTTTATAAAACACGAACACAACCCAATAAAACGAGGCATGCTACAATTTTATCAGCCTGCCACCGATACGATGCCCAAACTAGTAAAAAATTGTGACGATTGATTCTAACATCACCGAATGTGTCAATGACATTTTTAACACCGTTAAAAATGTGGGTATTAATATATGTAACAACTTTTATATATTTGTGTTACTAAAACATGATAATTTTTTTTTTGCAACGAATGGATAATAAAAGTTTATGTTTTTTAGGCTCGGTAAAATTGAAGGAATATATATAGAAAATAAAAAATCAATATTTAAAAAAAATATATATAAGGATAAAGCGTTTTAGAGTTGTCTTTTGATTGAAAAAATAATAGTCAAGTTAGATTTGTACTTACAAATTTAAAATATATAAAAGTGGCTTAAAATTTAAATTTTGCATTTTCATTATTGCATTGAAGTATAAGTTGATTCTCATACATTGGCTATATATAATGATGGCTTGGCTTTAGTAGGGGTTTAAGGAGGATTTAGTGGGCAAGGAGGGTACTTCTGTACATGGGTTCATTATAAAAAAAAATTTGGAGTGTCTATAACTTTTATTGGAGCGGCAGTATCCTTACCCCAAAAAATATTAAAGACGAGGGATTAAAATAAAAAAAGTTTCTTTTTTATGTTAGGTCATCACTTTAAAACGTTGACAGTGACCTCTATCCCACAAAATTGTGTTCAAAATCTGTGTAGGACACTCAATATTCATCAATCTTTTCCGCCTACCATAAACGAGTACTATTTGCTGATTGATGTGCATGAGCCTTGTGGAATTAATACATACTAGTGTACCAAATCATTTATTGGTGTGCGGTAGATTCGCTTAATTTTTTGCCTCGTTATTATTTGCCATAAATGTTGTTTCCCCTAAAACGTGGGACGGGATGTAGACCGTCAGCTTCTGATTCCTTGAAGAGTCTGAAAGATTGTAGGGTTGAACCCATGGAGATGGGTTGACCTCTCAATGTATTTTTTCGAGTCGTGTTCGTGTCGTTTTTTATCATGTTTGGATTTTATTGAGTTCGTGTTTAAATAAGTGATTTTTTTATCGTGTGAAAAAATCATATCCAAACCCGACCCGTTATATTATCGTGTCGTGTCGTGTCGTGTTCACTCGTTAATACCCACTAAGATAATTAATTATTTTGAAATCTATACAAGTTGACATATTATCTCATTTTTTAACCCAAATAGACCTATTAATTTATTGGCATTACTAAATCTCTCATTTAGTAAAATTCATTATGATTAAATTGACATTATGCTACATAAATTATTTATAAGTTCCAAAAATATATATTATTTACTTAAATTAATGGGTCATAACAGGTTTTATCGGGTATTAACGGATGAAAGGGTTCAACCCTAACTCGACCCGTTAAATATCGTGTCTTATCGGGTTGACACTGATATAACCCGAATCCATTAAGAATCCACCCATTAACTTATAATTTCGTATCGGTTCGTATCGTGTTATCGTATCGTTCCTCATTTTGTCAGATCTAAGGATAGGGCCAATGATAAGGGGTGCACGTGCATTACAATCTTTAAACTCTTTTAGATATAATATTTGAAGGCTTGAGATACTAGTTTTATTCAGAAAGAGGGAAACAAATAAAATAAAATAAAATAAAGAGGTATGGTTTTTACTCCCAAATAATTGAGGCTACGGGCCTCATGAAAACTACTATTTCTCGCTTCAACAATGTAAAGGTAAACTCTTCTTGTCGTAGATATGGACTCACGAATATCCAAGTACGGGCCAGAAACCCAATTTCAGCAATTTGGAGGGAACTATTTCTTCACAATTTGACTCGAACTATAGTAAGGATATTATATTTTCTAAAGAAACTAAAAGTCAAAGTGTGTAACATAACAAATAGAATAAAACTAGAGACATTATTTTGGGACTTAAAATCTAGACTTAATAATTAGGCAAGTGCCACATCATTAAGCAATCTCATTCATTTGCTTTATCATCCTACAAATTCATTTTTTTCTAAAATACATCTTTCAAGAAAAAAAAAATTAATCCAATCAAATAAATAAATAATTCTTTTATATACCGTTGGCACGTATCATTTTTTTTTAAACAGTAAAATATTATTTTTACTGTTTAAAAAAATTGGTTCGCGCCAGCGACACTTTTTATTTTTAACTCGTTTAGTCCCAATACCAATTTACCCAATATTCTCTTATTTTTAAAGATTCGCGCCAACGTCACCCGTTATTTTTAAACTTATTTTTTTTTTAATTTTACAACATTTAAAAAAAATTGTATTTCTTAAAACTGTTTAAAGGTCTGTGTAAAAAAAGCTATTAAAATAATAAATTGTTTTTTTAATTATTTTTAACTTATT
The DNA here is from genome assembly GCA_949130495.1 of Sambucus nigra. Taxonomy (NCBI): domain Eukaryota; kingdom Viridiplantae; phylum Streptophyta; class Magnoliopsida; order Dipsacales; family Adoxaceae; genus Sambucus; species Sambucus nigra. The sequence continues at coordinate 134,650,941 of OX422213.1, read as the reverse complement.
TAGTCCCTCAAACATCCAATTATCCAATATTCTCTTATTTTTAAAGGTCCGCGCCAACGACACCCCTTATTTTTAAACTTATTTTTTTTTTAATTTTACAACATTTAAAACAATTTTTGTATTTTTTAAAATTGTTTAAAGGTCCGTGCTAGCGGCTCACATTGAGTGTTTTTATATGGTGAGAGACTTTTTGGAACAAAATAAAAAGGATTGGAGAAAACGTGCAATAAATTATTTTTAAGTTAATTTTTTTATATAATATATAATTAACTATTTTTTATAATTTGGAAAAAATAAATTTATAATATAATAAAATAAAGGAGTGTGTTTCTTAATGATGTGGTGCCTGCCACATCATTAAGTCCCACTTTTAAGTCTACAATGCAAGTCTCACTAGTCGTGCTCTAACAAATAATAGGAGTTGAACACGCAAATTAATAAATTTTCTATCCATGATATATTTTGATAAAAGATTAAAATTTAACAAAAAAATTGTTACTTGTAGTGTACAAATTACAAGTACTTAAAAAATACTTAACGGAGATGTGATTTTAAATAAGGGAAAGAAAGCATCCACACCACATAAGACAGTGGATTTACATGACTCGTTTAATATAGCACCTTGTATTGACAATAAATGCACATATATGGCGGAGGCTCGATTAAAGCGACGCTGAGTTTCGTTGTGTGAATGACGTCTCGTGGGGTCACCAAAAACACCATTTGAGAAACTTCAATTCCCACTTTCTAGTCACTTTAACTATACACTAGTGGTGGTAAGCAAAAACCTGTGCATATGGAGTGTGGTTTTGACTTGTGGAAGTGCTTATGTTGCGGCTCGATACCCAATTTGTTGGGACAACCTCAATCAACCACAATCTCGAATATAATCAAAATATAATGGTAATAATAAGATGTAAACCAAGAGAGACAATTACGAAAACACCAACATATACGTGGTTCACTAGTTTGGCCATATTCACGGATAACCTCGATTACACAATATTTGAATAAATTGCAAGTACAATAGAGAATAAATTAAGAATAAATCACATGGCCTATATTCTCCTACCCATATCCTAGATAGTCATTGTACACTAACTTTTCACTAAAGTGAATCCAAGTTCTTATCTAAGAACCCTCACAATCTCACAATCTCAAGTGTTTCTCAAGTGCTTCTCATGTAAATAATCCAATCTATCATGCTCCCTTTGTAACTAGGTGAGAAACCTCTCACGCCATACAAATAGAGCACACCTACCATATATAAAATACTCATACTCACCACTCTCTTCCACACCCACGAGTGAGAGGAAATATCCCTCACCTCTCACCCAAATCCTCACCTTAAGAACAAGAGCTCGCATCTCTCTAACACTCAAATGAACAACCAAAATTAGGAGTAACCTCCCCTCTAAAATGATCGTTTTATATTTGGAACATATTTGTGGAAAATTACCAAACTAAACAACCCTTTTTCGTAGATCTAGGTTGACCGTTCATTGTAGGGAACTAACATCAACATTGATGATGGAGTTCAAAATATAAAACCCCACATAATCCTTCTAGAGTCGCAAATCGTGAATCCCCCCTTCGTTGTAGTAAATCTTGTTGGGGATTAATATTATAAAAAACCATGTTGCTCCAAAACTTTGATCATGTTTCAGAAAGTAAACAAAAATAACTATATCTAAAGAATTGATCTAAGGTTCGGATCATAATACCTTTACAAATCTTGTAGGTAATCTAATGTAGGGGAAATATTTGATAAAGAAGATGATGTTGATGATTTTCTACCTCTAAATCCTTCCTTAGATATGCAGTAGGCTTTTGATCATCTAGTATATGATCCACCTAGAGCAAGCTATGCGTGTGAACACTTCTGGAAATGAAACTTGATGAAATATGAGAGAAAATAATTTATCTCTCCTTATCCCTTCATAAAAAGGTGAATAGTGTTATCATATTTCTCTAACTCTTAAGTGTGGTGTTGTTTCTTATACCCCTTCCTAGACCCATATATATAGGTACTTGAAGTGGGCACGGGACAATTAGGGTTTTTAGAGAGTGTGGGCTTATTACTTGGTAAATGGACTATGCTAGGGACCCAAGGCTAATAACTAAATTGGCTTCCAAACAAAAATATGAAAATCCTATATCACGCCCAAAATATATTTTCTTTTGTGTTTAATTTTATTAATTTCACTAAATAATTACAACTACAGTCCAATTTACTTATCTTGAAATTACTCGAATATCGTCGACTTGTTTGTAAAGTTGGATATCACATAATATGATTCGCCACATAAAGCATAGAATACCCTATTGGTGAAATTCTATTCTCTGCTAATTGATTTTCACCAACGTTTTAATAATTCTTTGATCTCAAAGTTAACTTATTTGACACTCTACCGGATATAATTCAACAGTTCATATTTATTGGTAAAATCAAAACTTACAAGTTTATTGAGGGGATATCACAATCCAAGATATCTCTTGGACAAGAATTCCTCCATAATATGATCTCAGACATATCCACACAACTGTTTCTCATCCTACATATATTAATGACCTAATACATTGAATCTCACCCATAGCGAATTAAATAAATGATTATGTGGATATTATTTTATTTTTATTTTTTATTTTATTTTTTGGAAGAGGGATGAAGCCCTCATGCTAAAATATATAAGAGGAGAAAGAGCTTCTCCAAATGGCTAACAGGCAAACGAGAACTAGAAAAAGCATAGAAAGATTAAATTTGGGAATTTATAAATATCTCCATTACCAAAAATGAATACCTACCGAAGGTATTGAGAGGAAGATATAATGTAGCTACATCCCATCTTATCAAGCCTATAAGCATCTCGAACAATAGAGGGAAGATCATGAGAATTGTGAAAAATCTTCAAAGACTGAGTTAGAGAACCATAATTGGCCAATGCATCTGCAACCATATTAGACTCTCTATAACAGTGAGATAGAGTATAAGTTTAAACTTATGAGATTGTGCAAGTCTAATATAACGAGGACCTAAACTTGAATCTCACTTTTGATCATATCGAATACAATCCTCATGTAACGGTACAATCCTCTTTGAACTATCACATAAGTTCCTAAACCATCAAACATGTTCCCCTATTCAAATAAACTGCTACGATTGTATACGCACCTTTACCAATAGGATGTCGAATTCTCATATAGGTTGTTAACTATTCAATTGTAATAGAGATAAAATTTTGATCTCCTGTGACCAAGCTGAACCAATTCACTAAGGGAACTGCGACCAAAAGTTCTAAAGCCAAACAACATCCTTTGTTGCCTCCGAAGCGACAACACCTTCGACTTCCATGGTCGAATCAGAAATATATGATCGTTTGATGCTCCTCTAACTTATGGCTCCACATCCTAGGGTAAACACATATCTTGAGGTGAATTCCTTAGAATCTTTATTTGATTGAAAATCCGAGTATGTGTATCCTAAAGGTACAAGGCTCTCCGTTGAGTAAACTAACACATAATCTCTAATTATTTTCTAGTACTTAAAGATATGTTTTATTGTACTCTTGTGCTCCCCACTTAGGTTATATTGAAATTTGATTACCATATCAATGGCAAAGAAGATATTTATCCATGTACACAATATAGCATACAAGAGGATATTTAACGCCGAAGCATAAGGTATATTCCCCATCCACTTCATCTGATCAGGTGTCATAGGATACTAATCCTTATATGGAGTGATTATATGCGGGAAAGGAAGAAATCGTTTCTTGGAATCCTGCACGATAAACTTTATGAGCACATAATTAATATTATTGGCTAGGGATAAACCCAACATTATATTTTTATGATCAAGAAAAATCTTGATCCTAAGGATGTGATTGGCTTCTCGTAAGTACCATATCAGACTGAATAAATAACCACACTCCTATGTTGGGTAATACACCCACAACCTTCTCAATTCTGAGAACACCATACACATAAAGTACAAGAAATAACACCAATTTTTTGTCATGCTTCTTATACACACAAGTTTCATTCAGACGTCGATCAAAACTAAAATATTTTTTTTTATCAAATGGGATGTTCCAAGAACTTGACTCTTGCTTAAGTCTATAAATGGACCTCATAATATTGTACACTTTGATTTCCTAGCTACATGATCTAACTCCCTCGGGTTGCATCATAAAGATGCACTCGTCTAGACTACTATTAAAGAACATAGTCTTAATGTCCATTTGCCAAATTTTGAAATCGAGATAAGATACATTGGATAAAAGAATCTTGATAGACTTTAGCATGGATACTGGGAAGAATATTTTCTCATAATCAATCCCCTCTTTCTAATTAAACCCTTTTCTTAAAAAATCTTAGGTTTCCACATTCCTATCTACCCTATTTTCTTCTTGTAGATCCACTTGCATCCGAAGCATTTTATCCCATTCAACAAGTCTATAAGTTCCTGTGACACCCCGCCTAATAAAATATTGGGTGATCAATCAAATATCAAATTAAACAAGAATCTCATATGGTTTTATTCTCAGCATCATTGTCGAAAATCATTTAATTACTAATAACCTATTAGTTTTAAACTTTCTAATCTTTTTAACTTAAACGTATAAGTAAATCCATCCATACAAAGATATGAAAAACAACTGAAATGAATAAATAATAACCGATAACTCTCGATAAAATATTTATACAACCATATCGAATCAGCGTAAAATAAAAATGTCAAAAATAAATTAAAAGACAAAAGTTGGGCAACATGCCCGAATATAACTCACAGTACCTCCTATCTAGATCACAAGGAGAGAAGAGTTTCCTTCCAACATCAACAGTTGCGGCAACATCGTTTGACTCAAAAGAATATTCATCCAAGCGCCCATGTGTCCGGACACCTAAAAGGGTTTTAAAGTAAAAGAAAAAGGAAAATAGTTGCAAGCGGGTCAGAGCCCAAAGAGTTTTAATAAATATATAGCAAGCGTTTAAAATAATTTAACATTTAAAATATGATACTCTCCATATTTAAACTGGTGTCACACTCACATGAGATATTTCTCACCTCTCATTTAACGGTGCACACCTAACACATGTATTTTAAACACCTTAGTTACGCTACCCAGCCTAACTAGAATCTCACCGAACTTCTAAATACCCAAACACTATCTCTTGTCCCGCGTATTTATTCCAAGCTTTCGCCCGAGCTTATACCTTATAATTTCTCGCTTATCATATATCCATTCATTATGAATAACCTTCACTAGTTATTATACTATTCACATTTTAGTGTTATTTATCTCGTATATAATATTCTTATCTTTATATACGTATATCACATATTTTATTCCGAATTTTATACTCCTGGATGATCCGAAAATTATTTTACAATTCACTCTTTATTCTGACCGTATATATATATATATATATATATACACACACACACACACACACATATAATATACTATACGCATCAAGTATGTCCATAGTTATATATCACACACTATATAAGTATAATAATCACCCCTCAGAGCTATAACTCAATGGATGCAGTCTCTCAATGCTATCATCTTCCAGAGAATTACTCACACATCATCCTAGGTGCCAGTGGTCAGACTCTCACACCGACTTGGTAAAAACCAAATCACAACGTATGGGAAGCGATCATAGTTCCTCACTGAAAATAAGACTAATCATACCCAAGATGTCTTACCCCTTATAAATGCCACACAATATAAAATGGATGCTATGACATGGGGACTATACGCTCCCAGCTCCTCAAGTTAGGGGCCTCACCCACATCGCGCAACTTCCCATGATAACACTAGAAGGGTATGCTTCACATAAATATATTATTCACACAGATATATTCATAATCATATCATATATATACTGTCTCTATACCCGTATATATATATATATATATATATATATATATATATCAAATCCGGCTATCATGCCTATTTTTCAGGGCATTAGCCTAAAATCCCAAATGTACAAATTCGTATTAATTCATAAGTATACACACAACTTATTTTAATCCCATAAGTATTCACTCACTTATGATATAATTATCACATTCATTATTTCTGAATAATAGCTTATCGCGTCTGGCTAGTATTCTTAAATCATCATATTCACACCTTTGGATATATATATACGAACCCACCGAATAATTTCTTGAATGTCGTTCTCCCTAAACATTCCTAAAATTTATATCTCGAATTTTAATCCCACTAATCACAAGGATCACACATCACTCATTTAATCATTTAGAGGCCCTCACATTCTATTTAAGATACCCTAATATTTATCCCCCCAAATAATTATCCTTAAATCCCTTTAAAACCAAGAAAGTTTTCAAAACTGACAGGGTCGAATCAATTCGCCTAAGTCGAATCGATTCGCTCAATTTAATATCGATTTGGAAATGGTGTTGTGTTACTATTCATCATTTTCTCCAACTTTCTTCTCATTCCAACACTCATCCCATCTAAGGTTTATGGTTTACATCACTACCAACCATCAATTTAACATCTACACACTTAGATTTACCCAACACCACAATAAAACCATGGGATCCATTAATTCATTCAAGAATTAAGTTCTTAAATTTTCTCAACCAAATTTACACCATTAACATTGATTTAAGCTAAGATTTCATAATTACCCTCTGGAACTTAGGATTATAAAATAGTCCACCTTTAGTTCCTTTCGAGTAACCTACAAAGAGTCATACTTATGTCTTTGGTTTTAACTTTCGTAGCTCATTCCATAACATGTGTGATGGCAACTCTAGATTCGAACATATCCTAAGATAGGATTGCGATCACTCCACAGTTTTGTGGGAGTAATTAAGACCGATTTAAAAGTATCTAAGTTTAGTAAATAAGTAGTAATCTTTAATGCATAACCCCCAAAAGAATACGAAAATCGGAATAGATCATCATAGTTTGTACCATGTCCAAAAGAGTTATGTTCCTTATTTTTGATACGCCATTTTGACGTGGAGTGCTTGGTGTAGAAAAATTGGATATAATCCCCACCTTTTACAATTTATTCTTAAATTCTCCCAAGAATACTCACCCCCATGTTGAGATCGTAGGGTTTGAATTAGTTTACCATGCCTACATTCCACCAAAAGCCTTGTACACGTTGAAATTTTCAAAGGATTCAAAAGTGTGGTGCATAAGGCATTCATATCCATACCTTAAGTAATTATAAATAAAATGGATGAAGTAATCATAACCACTCTTACCTATATACTCATAGTACCACATAAATAAGAATGAACTAATTCCAATACATCTTCATCTCTATAGCCTTTGATCGTGAAATGCCTGTTAGTCATTTTACCTTTTAAGCAGGATTCATAGACTGAAAGTGCCTCAAATTTTAATGAACTTAATATCCCATTTGAAACCAGTCTGTGAATTCATTTTAGATTAATATAACTTGGGAGAAAATTCCAAAGATATGTTTTGTTCAACTTTTTAGGTTATTTTCACTTGAGTTATTCATTTCAGTATATAGTAGTGGTGAAATGAGATTTATAACATATAAAATATTTTCTAATGTATCTAAACATATGAAAGATTTGTAATTGTTGATAAAAACATCTTTATTAAAATAAATATAATATCCATTCATCACTAGTCTAGAAAAAATATTAAATTTATTCTACTAGTGGGTACATAACATAATGCTCTAATATTATCTGTTTGGTTCTCCCAAAATCTAAAGATAAATGTCTTACTGTTAATGTTAATGTCTTACTGTGATCACCCATTAATAAAAACATTTCTCCCTCACTGAACTTCTTAGTTACCTAGAACCCCTGTAAAAAATTTCAAACATGATTAGTGGCTCCCGAATCTACACCCCATGTCCTAGTAGATTGGAACCATAAAACATGTCTTAATCACAAAGGAATAATCATCGTTTCCATTCCTCTATTTTTCCATATAGACTAGATAGTTCTTCTTGCAGTGTCTTACCATTTGTAGAGTTAACACAACCATATATTGTACTTGAGACTTCCTCTTCTTCTTTAACCTATTGGGACCGAAGAAAATGAGGCTCTCTCAATAACCTAAATAACACTATTTTTAATTGATGATATTGTTCACAACCCAGAGTTATTAAAATAGTCATTTTAAAGAGTATTCAAATTTGTTCATGAAATAATTTAGGCGAAACTGCTTAAAGGATTCTGGGAGTGATTAGAGCATAAAATTGATCTAGGTTTTCCCATCGATTACTGATCCAAGGACCTCTAGTCCCCTAAGATAGGCATCATCTTTAGAACATAGTACCTAACTAGAGTACCATCAAACTTCTTTGTGTTCACCAGCCTTATCATATTATCCAATCTTGTGTCATCATTTTTATTCTTAAATATGTTCTTGAGGTTCAGAATCATGTCATAAGAACTTCACACATTTTTTATGTTGGTGTTGTGATACATTAGTCATAAAATCCAATATATATCAATGCACTATTTGATCACATTTTTGTCACCTCTAGTAATCTTAGACATCCGACTCAGATGCCCCCTCACTAGACTTGACGGGTGAATAATTGAATAAAAATAAATTTATAATCCTCAGCACTGAAAACAATGTCAAAGTTCCTTTTCTAGTCAACGAAATTCATTCGAGTTAATTTTTTCCCTTTAAGATTGAAGCAAGAGGACTAAATGTTCATCCCATTTTTGAAATATGAGAATTATCATTGAAAAAATTAATTTTCAAATAAACATGTGAGACTTAACTTCTGATTAAATTTAAATTTATCTTCCCTCTATCACTAATTAGAATTGGTCCCATTGAGCATCCTAATTACCTTGTGAAATGAGATTTCTCATTGGTAGAGTAAGTCATATCAACATGAATTAGGTAGACATTACATCTTTTAATTATGTTATCCGAAAAGTCTTAGGAATTCTCTTTCAAACATAATTAAATAGTCAGTGTCCTTTGGTGCCATAATTTATGACAATGACTCCATTGGGATGGATACCGTTACTTTAATTTATGTGTATACCATCGGTTCATTCTTTGGTATTAAATCCTCTTATGTAGAACTTCCCCGTGGGGGGGGGGGGGGTGGTCACTCACATTTAATTTCAAATAACTATCATTTAAGAATTTTAAAAGTATTATCATATAGTGATTAATTTCCTCTGTTGGGGAGGAAAGTAAAAGTTAACACAAGAGATTAATCACATCATATTATTAAAATACCGACCATGGCGTTTATATTGAAATCCCGCTCCCATTTAATATTTTGAATGTGAGGGTATTTGAAAAAATATTCAATTATAAATTCTTAAATTGATCAAACACATTACAATATAAGATTCCAGAATAAAAACAAAATCTCATCCCCTCACAAAATTCTCCATATACATCAATTCATGGTATAAATAAAATGATATAATTATTACAATAAAAATTGAATCTAGGTAAAGTAACTAAAAATAAACCACAGTAAGATCCACAAAAAAAAAAATATGTGACCATGATGGAGGGAGTAATAATAATACTACGAAACCATGTTAGTACAAAATATACACATCAATGCTTATATTTAGTAACAAGCAAACCTAGGGTTTTAATAGTGGATAATATACACCTTTTTAAAACATTATTAATCTAAAACTTGAGTTCTGATACAAATTGATGGGGATTGATATTAAAAAACTTTTATTACCCAAAACATTGATTGATTGTGTTTCAGAAAGTAAACAAAAATAAATAGATCTAAAGAATATATCTAGGGTTTGAATCATGATACCTTTACAGATCTTGTAGGTGATATGATGTAGGATAAATATTTGATGAATAAGATGATGTTGATGATTTCCCACCTCCAAATTCTTCCTCAGATGTGTAGCAGACCTTAGATTTTATAGTATATGATCCAACCAAAGCAAGTTATGTGTGTGGGACCTTCCGGAGATAAAAACTTGATTAAATAAGAGAGAAATTACTTGACCTCCTTAGCCCCATCATAAAAAATAAATGGTTCCCCCCCCCTCTCTATCTATCTCTCTCCCCCCATAGGTGTGATAATACTGCTTATACCCCTCCCTAGACCCATATATATAGGTACCTGAAGTGGGATTGTGTTAGTTACGAATTCCAGAGAGTGTGGCATTGCTACTTAGTAAATGGACTATATTATGGACCTACGGCTATTAATTAAATTGGCTTCCAAACAAAAATATGAAAATTTTGTATTACGCCAAATAATTATTATATTTTTTTAATTGTAATTAATTTTAATAAAGAATTACAATTGTACTCCAATTTAATTATCTCAGAATTACTTGAATACTGAGGGCTTGTTTTCAAAGTTGGAATGCACATAATATGATTCTTTGTGTAAAGCATAAAGTACCCTCTTGGTGAAATTCAATTTGTCGTTAATCGATTTTCACTGACGTCGTATTCATTCATTAATCTCAAACTTAACTTATTTGATACTCTACCAGATATAAATAGACATGCTAGGTTTACCGGTAGAATCGAACCTATATGTTTAACAAGGGGGTATTACAATCCAGGATATCTCCTCAATGCGAATTCATCCGGAATATGATCTCAAGCATATCCACATAACCATTTCTCAACCTACATTCAAAGCAATTATTATGTGGATATTCCAATTGTTATAATACTAGGAATTAAGAATGTATGCATGATTTGCAAACCCCAAACACAACAATTCTCATTGTTATTGGAAGTAGAGTTGCTATAACTAAATCTCTTACAATCTGTTATCTTTCGGGTGGAAAATATTATTGCATTAGTAGACCTTATGGGTAGCTATCATATCGTTTCCAATTGTATTGTGGGATATCAATCACACCCCCATCTATTTTCATCTTTCATTCTTCCATCAACATCGGTAAACTACTTATGTTGCACAATAATGACCTCCACTCTAAGCACTAAGAGATAAACAACCATTACCCTTAAATGCTTCCACCTAAACTTTTCAAGTAATATCCCCTTATCATGATCGAATTACTACACCCAAGAAATCCTAACACTAGTGTTTGACACCAAAATATCATTCTGGATTTTTTTATATGATACCAATTTGTTGTGCCCCAATACCTAATTTTAAGGGGCAACATCATTCAACCACTACCCTGAATGTATGCAAAATAATTTGGTAATTGTAGAGGGGGTACACCACTAACCTTTTGTTTAAAAACTAATCAATTTTGTTTAATTTATGATAGGTTAGACTAGAAAGGTTCCTTGGTCGAGAAAGCAAGGTTTTAGTGACCTGAAGTCACCAATGCAGTCTTATGGGATCTTTTAAGCATTTTGGTTTGGAGGCTAATAAGTAAGACTTCTTGAGAAAGATAAAACTCAACAATTTCAATAATTTAGGAAAGAGGAAGTAATAGTGTGAGAGACCCGATGGACACACAAAGATAATAACCACTTAGGTCACTCGTATAAAGAAATAAATAAACTAATGAGAGGCCATGGGGCTCACTCATATGAACATAGTGCACTCACAAAAGTTATAAGTAATGAGTGAACAATGTAGCCACTCGCAATATTCAATAAACACAAGTCACATGTAACGAGTGACCAACCTTATCACACATAAGATTCCATACTTGGACAATAAGTTTTATATCAATTTTGATATTTATGTGCAGTCTTCACAAGTTCCAAATTACAAGTTACAAAATTCACTTGTTTAGGTTAAAACCCGATAAGATACCATTTTTGTTACTATTACCCCAGGTGTCTCATCACTTAAAAGTAGGAGTGTTCTTACTGTAATAGATATATATGGGAGACAAAGTGTTCTCGAACATTTGTTTCATCAAATACAGTACAAGGTTTTTTGAGAGCGCGTGAGGACACATAAGACCTAGGATATGCCTATAAATAGGATTACTTTCATAATAAAAGGGGAATTGCATAACTAAAAACTATTTTGTTGCACAAGTATCACTCTAATAAAATAATAATACTATGTCCCAACTTCTCTCTCATAGTTATTAAAGTGCTTACTTCTCATTTCTTAAGGAACCATAACTCCTTAAGATCACGGTTGGCATTTATTCATATTAGGCTTTAGTTATAGTCAAATCATTTTATTTATTTCCCAATGATTGTTATTCCCGTGTTGTAAAAAGAATAAAGTTATTATAATAGAAAGTATGTTTCATTTATTCCAAGCACTTGTTCATTATTATCTTTAAAAAGTATTTCATAGGCACGATTTACGCCTCTCTATTAATCATTATTTTAAGACCCTCGTATCACTACCCTCCTATATTTGATGACTCCCTTAGTGAGGTATTCTCATAGCTATGGAAAAAGAAGGTCATAATATCTCTAAACAACTTATTTTTTAATCTAATTAATAAACAAGAACATAGTAACAAAACTACTAATGAAGAACTAGTTATTATTGGAAGCCGAGAATCTAGTTCGTTTATTGGTCAAATGAGCAACGGGGATGCAACTCCGTAGTTGACAAGACTGAATATCTTAGGAATGTTTTTTGAGTTTTTGAAGCAACACAATGTCATTATGTCTGTTTTAGGGAATGTTGGTGCAACACCCATGGTTACCCCTATTTTAGGGATAACAACATAAAAAGAATCATCTCCAGTAAAAAGGTTTTTAGTCGAATAAATACCTGCTCACTTTTCATTCCCTCCTCCATCTAAGAAAGATGAAGTTGAGGAACTCCCTTAATAGTAGTATCTCTTAAATAGTGAAATAAACTTTTCTTATTTGTAAGAGCATATTTTCTCTCATTGGTCAAATAGCTTAGTCTTACATAAGTTTTCAACATATACCATTACTAATTGATTCGAGCCGATACGAAGTTCGAAGATCGAACATATCCAATGTCCAAGCATCTCCATTCTTTAAAGGTATAATGCTTTAGTGTTTGAATTTATTCCTTGAATTTATTTTAGGATGTTCCTTTTTATTAAAACTGGAAACATATTTTTTATTTAAAAAATCGAGGCATATTTTCTTTATTGAAAAATATTTTTGTACGTGCATCTCATTCAAACGAGATAGCAATCTCGTTAGAAGTGCTCATTTGACGGTTTCTTCAATCTAACATCTCACGAGGGCGTACTGTTTTACATTATTCGTAGATCGTTAAAATGAGAATAAGATGTCATTCGAACGACCTTACTGTCATTCAAATGTGGTTCTTTTCTTGATCAAACGAGACTACTTTTTTGTTCAAACGAGTGTCATCGCCTTAAAATTTATAACTGTCTTATAAATACTTGTTTAGTGTTTGATTTCGTTAAGAATTTTTCTAGAACTGATTCCGCATATCTTTAGCAAAAGTTTTCAACCTTTTGAGTTTGAAAAACCTTTTTGATTCAAAAATTATTCCCAGAATATATTTGAGTGAATCAAGTTTAAACCCTATAGTTTGTATCTTGTATACAACCTTTGTGGAGAAGGCATCTCCATGGCTGCCTTATGAAATTTGAGGATATTCATTGCTAAAGAGGGAGGACGGCGGGTCTTGTGATTATTATAAGGATCATAGTTGTTCTTTATATATTTACGAAGATTAGCGCATTATACTTGTGGGGGTTATCAAGTAGTTTGTAAGTCGAGTGTCTTATAATATTTCAAAAATGTTGAATAAAGGATTAAAATCAGTGTGGTTTATCATTTGGATTTAATAAGTTAACAACATTAGATAATTGTGCACTCTCAAATTGGAATCTTCGTTAGGCACTTTTGGTTTCTGCATTCTCATAGTGGTATCAGTGCCTTCCACTCTCTCTAAGTGGTGTCAGATCATTCGTACTTCTTCGTTCTAATGAGATTTTATTTCATTCAGTGTCATCGCCTTGAGATTTGTGTTCATCTTAGAAATACTTGTTTCGTGTTTGATGTCATTAAGATTTTTTCTAGAACTAATTATCCATATCTTTAGAAAAAGTTTTCAACCTTTTGAGTTCGAAAAACCTTTTTGATTCACAAATCATTCCCATAATATATTTGAGTGAATCAAATTTAAACCCTATAGTTTGTATATTGTATACAACCTTTATGGAGAAGGCATATCCATTGATTCCTTGTGATACTTGAGGGTATTCAGTACTGAATATGGAGGACTGCGTTTCTTGTGATTCTTGTGAGGATCATTGATGAAGAAAGGGTACGACTGTGTGGTTCTTGAAAGAATCATAGTAGATTCCTTTATAGAATTTGTAAGTTGCAATTTGTAAATTTATATAGTGAATAAAAAAGGTTTTTCCCTGAGGGAATTTTTCCTGAAACTCTCTTTTGATTGCATGCTTGGTTTGATTTATGTTTTGGATCACATAGGTTTGTGTTTTAGGGTTAAAGGATTAAAATAGGTGTGGATTATCATCTGAATTTAATAATTTAACACCATTAGATATCTGTGCACTCTCAAATTGGTATTAGAGCAGGTCGCACTGAGTTGTTGTGTTTGATCCTTGTTCAGTACTTTTTGGGTGTTTTATTTTTTCTCTCGATGGATTCCCGTAGTTTTGATGACTTAAATCGTTTGAATTTGAAGTTTGCTAAAAAAAGTGAGATTCTTGAAAAAGGAAATTTTTGTTTTAAATCCGCTATGGATCTTTTGCAAACTATTCAAAATCAAAGAGATTTCTTTAGTGAAAAACTTATAGACATGGACCGTGATTTTAGAAAATTAAAATTATCCAAGAAAGATAGTGATGATAGAGTTATGTTTTAGAGAAAGAATTAAAGGACTTTGAAAATTCTAGGGTTAATGTATGTGACATTGAGGATAGTGTTTTGATTAATGATTTTAAGGCACGAGAGAAGACTCTTATGGATAAGTTTTCATTCATTGAAGGGAAGAAGATAACCTTCTAGGAATAATTGATAATATGAATATGGAGTCCCTAAAATTGGAAGAGTCAAATTATTTCTCGAGTCTAAAATTTTGAAGTTAAAAGATGATTTAAAAAACTTCGATAGTTTGAGTAGTGATGATACTGGCTCACATGTTTCAAATGCTTCTAGTGTCAAAGACAAGACCATTGTTTATTTTAGAGGGTCAAACACATTCAAGGATGTTATAAAAGTTCAACCCATAGGTTAAATTCCTCGCATTTACATATGTTCACATTATGGTAGGAAAGGTCACCTTAGGAATTTTTGTTATTATATTAGAAGAGGTCCTAGGAAGTTGAATTCTATTGTTCTATTGGTTTCTAAATCTCAACGAGTTAGTATACACCTATTTGGGTTAGGAAATCCATTTTGAAAAAGCTAGATGTTAGACTTATGGATTCTCGCATGCTTACATATGATGCTTCACTTGCTATATCTTATAGATGATTGCTTGCATGATCTTCTTTGCCATACTCTAGTTGTGCTTCATGATATATGTTTTCAGTGTTATGACATGTATATCTTTCGTATAATATTTTTCCTTTTCCAGTCATATTGAAAAATACAAAAAGATTTTGTTTTGATTTTTTTTTGAAAAATATAAAATTATTTTTGAGAAAACCAAAAATAAAGATGAGGTCGAGGATAACGTTGAGAAAGAGGAAGATCTAAAGTTTTTTGAGTGCGAGAGTAAATGGAACAAGTCATTTGAGTGTCCCACTATATGAAAGATGATAGTGGCATCGAGTTGGTTGATTCAGGGGAGAATCACCACATTAATTGTGTGTTGCGTTCATGGCTAGTCACGTGAGTACTTCTAGTTTGTTCCTCGACGATGAGGGCACATGTATACATGCAAGCCTCGATAAAGTTTTGAGTCATTCGGGATATCGTGAGAGTGAGGATAGTGTTTTGAGTGAGGGATAAAGGCTCTCTAAAATGTTTTTAGTGATTTGTACACCGAGATAGATTCAAATGTGCTCTGGAGGTCAAAGTTACTTTAGAGGACACATCTAAGAAGGTTAGAAATATGTTCTTCGGTCCCACTTAGGGTAATTTTGAGAGGATAGAAATAAGTTATGACAGCGCGTCCACTTCCCATGTTTCACCCGAGCCAGTTATCGAGCTTGTGTTAGACCCATATGGCCCTTGAACCAATCCACCTAGGCGTCTGATTCCATGTAGGAGAGCGCATCCTAGACATTTTGTGAGCGGTAATCCTAAAGCCCGTGTATACTTATTCCTATTGTAAACAAAGAGGACACCTTTGGAATTTTTCTTTAAGGCAGGGAGCGTGTCTTATAGGTATCTACCACGTTATGCCACTATATGTGTTCTCGCACACACTCCCGCACATGTTACTCCACATGATCCCACACATCACATGAGATATTTTAAGAACTTTTCAGAGTTAGTTGAGTATTTAATCAAGACTTCACAATATTTGATGGATTTTATTCTAGCATATGATGCTTTTCATGTTCATATTTTACATTCCTATTGCAATATTGTATTATCATTGTATTTATCTTTTTCTATTTTGATATATTTTTCAAAAAAATAAAAATATTTATGTTTTTCTAGAAAATTTTGGAAAAATACAAAAAGATTTTCGGTTTCTTTTTTAGAAAAAGTGATAAAGCCAAAAAGATCTTTTTGATAAAATTTTTGAAAAATTCAAAAAGAGTTTCATATTTTTTTACACCATGTGTGGATGAACATTAAAGATCTTCGAGTTACCCATTCATTCCATATCCACATGGCTATTTTTTTAGTGTTTTGAGACGTAACATCATTATATTTTGCGCTTAATAATGTGTGGAGTCGTTAAGATGTGTTATGATGACTACTTGCTACATGTTTGACTCCTTATCACCTTTAATACACAAGAGCATGAACTTATTTGAGTATTTCACTTACCTTTCACGTGTCTGTTATAGTGTTTTCATCTCAATCCTGCTTTTAAAACGAACCAAATGCGAAAAAATGAAATGATGAAAGTAGTGCTTGTAAGAACCATTGCCCGGATTGGAAAAATTAAATAATATCTCCGATAAATGTGGTTTATATTAAGCAATGGAATCATACTGCGAGAAATAGGTTGTCTTTACGTTAATAGCCACCATTTGCAAAATGAAAAAACCCTAAAAGATTAAAGACACATAAAAAGAAAAAATATAAGTGCCAGGCCAATTTCAAAAAACATTGATGCTTCGCTACATATGAGAATTGATTATAACAAAAAGAGTTGGGAGAAAAATTCAATATGTGAGTTTTGAGGGAGTTTAGTAGAACATCAATGGATTTTCACGTTCTGAAAAATTCTCATAAAAGCATTACATAGTTTTGGACATTATTGGTGTGAAATCACTCACAAACTTGATTAGTTGAATAGGTTGAGTTTCACTTAAGTTCACCATTTTTACACCTAAGGTAGACTTTGAGATCTTAAGTTAGTGGTGTCTCATTCCTTAATGCACATATATTATGTTTGTCTACGTTGATTTTCCTATAAAATGTGTTCACACCCCGACATTCCGTTTCCATTATTCGGTTATTTTTGTGTTTCTCTATGGTGTGTTATTTTTGTTAAATATTTTTTTTACTTGAAAAAATTTGAAAATTCAAAAATAGTTTGTAATATCTTTTGAGATTATCATTACATGATTATTCATTGTTATCTTATTGTGGTGATATATTTTTATTCTTGGTGATGTTCCCTATCTTTTTCATGATTAGTTTTTACTCCTTGTCTATTTTAGACAAAATAAAAGGGGGAGAATAAATAAGGGGGAGTTTGATTTATGGGGAAGAATTTTCATATCATTATGCATTTTATTTGATATATTTCAAACTCAATGCATCACGGGGTATTTTCTTTGTTTCATGTGTGTAGGTATTTTGGAAGATCATATTTGGATTACTCTTATGAAGATAAAGTGTCCAAGAGAAGACAAAAAAGATGTGGAGATTTAAAGACTTTATTTGGAACACAACTTTATCTTGTACCTATTCATTTTAGGGTTTAGGAGGGTATTACGATATTCTATTCTTCTTAGGGGATTTATTTGTAATTTGTAATTTGTAATTTAGATTTCAGTTTTATGGTTGTACCGGAATAGCCAAAAAAGGAGAGAATTGTAAAAGCATATTTTTTCCCATTACTTATATAGCTTATGCTTACATAAGTTTTTGGCATATTTCGTTACCAATTGCTTCGAGCTGATACAAAGTCTGAAGATCCGACATCTCTAACGTATAAACATCTCCATTCTTTGAAGGTATAATATTGTAGTGTTTAAATTTATTTGGGATGGTCATTTTATTGAAACTCGAAACAGGATTTTTTATTTAAAAAATCGAGGAAGTTTTTCTTTATTTAAACATATTTTTTATAAGTGCATCTCGTTCAAACGAGATAGTAATCTTGTTCAAATGAGATAGCAATCTCATTAAAAGCGCTTGTTTGAAGGTTAAACGAGATAGGAATCTTGTTCAAATGAAATAGCAGTCTGATTAAAAGCGCTAGTTTGAAGGTTTCTTCGATTGAACATCTCACGAGGGCATACTTTTTGACATTGTTCAAAGCTTGTCTGAAGCTCATTCAAACGAGATTAGGATGTCGTTCAAATGACCTTTTGGTCATTCCAGTAAGATTTTTTTCTCATTCAAACGAGACTGCTTTTTTGTTTGAACGAGTGTCATCGCCTCGAAGTTTATGACTGCCTTATAAATACCGGTTTCGTGTTTGATTTCATTAAGACTTTTGCTAGAACTGATTCTTAATATCTTTAGCAAAAATTTTCAAACTTTTGAGTTTGAAAAACCTTTTTGATTCACAAATCATTCCCAAAATATTTGATCGAATCAAGTTTAAACCCTATAGTTTTTATCTTGCATACAACCTTTATGGAGAAGGCATCTCCCTGGCTGCCTTATGAAACTCAAGGGTATTCACCGCTAAAGATGGAGGACTATTGTTATGATTCTTGCGAGGATCATCGCTGAAGGAAGGTTATGGCAGTATGTTCTTGAGATAATCATAGTAAATTCCTTTATAGAATTTATAAGTTACGATTTGTAAATTTTATAAAGTGAATAAAAGGTTTTTTCCTGAGGGGATTTTTCCTGAAACTCTATTTTGATTGCATGCTTGGTTTGATTTATGTTTTGAATTAAATAATTCTATATTTTAAGCTTAAAGGATTAAAATTGGTGTGGATTGTTATCTGAATTCTATAAGTTAACCATTAGATAATTAAGCACTCTCATTATTCCAACATACAAATTTTCCCTATCTCTATGAGGAATTGAGGAACTTATTCCTAAAAAGTCTTAACGATTTACTGTATCGTGTCAGGTACATCCCACCAAAGTTCATAAAATTCAATAGCAAAGGCAAAAACCCTAAATAGACGTTAAAATGTTCATGGGGTATGTTAAAGTTCATTTCAATGATAAGAACTTAAGGCTAAGAGAATTTTTGAATACCCTCATAGGGAATGCTTACTCGTGGTACTCCGACATAGCGCAAAACCATGTCCCCATGTGGGAAGGGATGCATATGAAGTTTCTCCTAAAATTCTTTGTGGAAAAAGACGAGTTTACCTTAAGACATAAATGAAGTACATCAAACACTTTCGAGATTGGTCCTTAGATGTGCACGAAGAAGCATTAGAAGCACAGTTGTTAATTATTTATGTAGAAGGGTTACTCGAGGAAGACAAAATTCATCTGATAAATAAGAGAAAAGATGGCATTTTCAAAGAGTTCACTTGAGTATTAAGAAACATTGCAATGATCATCACACAAAAACCACAAAACTAGAGAGCCCAATTAGCTCCTCAGTAAGTAAGATTTCAAGTTGCAAGAAGGCATGCAATAATCATAAAGGGAAAAAGAGAATGGGAAAATGGCAAAAGAAAATTTAAGGGAGAGATACCCTTCCCTTTACTGTATAGCATCAAATAGGCAGTGTATTGATACAAAACACTTGTGTGATAAGGAGTGGTTAGGCAACCTAACCTACTCAAAAAATCACCCCTGACAGCGGATAGATCTTATGAATTTTTTTGTGATTTGCACTAAAAAGTTCAACATTCAACACAAGATTATTACTATCTACTCAAGATCATTCATGAGAAGGTGGATCAAGATACTCTTTAATTTTATCCCTTAAATACTCATTACCATCCCACCAATATGGAACAACGCATGTGGTAATTGATCATGATCTTGATGGAGTACTTGACTCTAAATAATGGAAATAAAGCTATGAACTATGTGCCAATCTCTTAAAAGATTTAGCAAACATAAATTATACATGTGAACTAGACAAAGAGTTAAAGATTGAGGAAGATAACATGAGTGTAGTGCTATCACTTGACGAGAGAGCAACATCATAAGTAGATAATGTTTACAATATTCAAACCTATGAAGTGGAGTTTCATTCTGAGTGCATAGCAATTTATAAAAGTCCAAAGCTCAAGTGGTTTATAACCAAATATGGGTTCAAGAAGGAACTAGAATTCATATCACCAAGAGGGGTTTGTAAGATGTCCAAGATAAAAGAGACCTCATGATAAATTGGCATGGACGAATTGGGAGGCTCATCAAAAGGTATACATCAAAGGTAGTGTTCTCAAAAGAGAAAAAACATGTACCATTCTTTCACAACAGTCATCAGTTCGTGATTGTGAAAATAAATGAGATTAGTTTTACTAAAAGAACTACCATAATCACTTTTTACGAAACTAGAATACCTGAAGAGAAGATTGTGCTCATTCCTTTAGTAATATATATATTTCATGATGTGCTATCACTGCCTCGATCAGGTAAGCACTCTTTTGCAAAAATAGGATAAATGAAAATGGTGTCTCCAGTCTATTTTACACAAAGTAGGCAAAATAAGGGGTAGGACTCCGTAGAGACCTAATAATGGCAAGTGATCTGCATGTTAACTAGAGGTTCAGAAGAGGTTCGAGGACTAAGTTATGGATTGGGAAGGTGTTAGGCACCCGCTCTGCCATTTCGGTCTCAAATGTAGATATAGAGCAAATATTTTAGCATGTTATGGTGTAAAAATAAATAATAAAAGGAAAATATTTAATATGTAAATACATTGTGTAATGTGATGTGGATGTGTGTGTAAGTAATATAATTAAAGGATGGATATATACAAATTTGGACTTGTTCACTCGAATGACAATCAGAGTGATCTTACATACTCGCACGAAGCGATTCACAGTCCACGTAGTTCGTGAAGAAATAAGAGGGATTTTACCTCTTATAGAGGATTGATGAGAGATATTTAACTTTCTTTAATCTTTCAAAGTATTTTTGAGTGAAACAAAACCAGTTATGAATGATTTTTGTTCATGGAAGAACTTGAATAAGGTTGATTCACCCATAAAATCACATGATGATGAAAGAATCATGAAATGAAGATATTAAGGACAAAATAGCAATAAAAAACCCGGATCAAGTGATCCTCTACTCTATGTGAGAATATCTCATGGTTTGGAAGCTTTTTGTTTAGTTTTTGGACATTTTATAAGAATAAACGCGAAAGTTGATGAATATGTATAAGATCTGAATTGAGTTTTAGAAATCAGGTTTCTCTATTATGCCTATGTATCCACTGTAGGCGAAATTAAAATCGACGTCATTCAGATATGAACTTTAAAGAAAATTCAAGTCTACATAACGAAGAGATTGAGAAAAGATTGACTTGGGGTGGTGTTGCGTTAGAATTTCACTCTTTTTATATCAAGTCTTCAAAATAAAAGAGTGAGAGACAACATATCTGTAAGGTTACACGTACTCATTTTCATTACGACGACATTTTGGATTAAAATCAATCTTTTTGGAATGGGCTTCAAGGTTACTTTAAAGAGAAAGTACCTTTAAAGAAAAGAAAGTTAGAAAGAGAAAAAAATGATTTTTTGTTTCTTTTGGGTTTATATGAGAGTATTAAAGTTAGGGATTTGGGTTAGAACTTTAGATCTAAGCTTGGAAGAGGTTTTGAAGGAAAATG
This sequence comes from Sambucus nigra, assembly GCA_949130495.1. Classification (NCBI taxonomy): domain Eukaryota; kingdom Viridiplantae; phylum Streptophyta; class Magnoliopsida; order Dipsacales; family Adoxaceae; genus Sambucus; species Sambucus nigra. Next base: position 134,628,984 of record OX422213.1, on the reverse strand, counting down.
GTGAGATTTTTAGGGATTTTTTAGAGAAGAAAAATCTCATGGACGGAGAACTAGCATTTAATAGAAGAGTTAATGCCTTTGAAATGGTTAGTGAGGACCCCATTTTATAGGCAAACTACCTGGGGCAAAGGTTCGATCGATTAAATATATTGTACACCCTGGAACGATCGATTAAGAGCATTTCCATTTACGCTTTTGGGTCTATTTTGGTCCATCTTGACTTATTTGGGTGATTCTATTGTGGGCCTCTTAGTCTTTTGGGTGTTTAGAGAGGTATCCTTGAGTTTGAATTCCATTGGGCCTGTGGGAGACCATGATTGGTATTTTTACCTTTATGGAGCAGAATGGGGTGTCTACAGATCCCCTCAATAATGGAGTTCATTTTGGCCAAACACTATTATAAAGAAAGACATCCGTTCTACGACTGCAAGGGAAATTACTATCTTCTTAGTGGGAAACTCATAATTATTCTCTCTTGGAGGGTTTGTTCCTTTGAGATTATCGCGAAGGATTGTGAAGCTTGCTCGACCATTTTCCTGAAGTAAAGGGTATATGTAATGTCTACGAGAGATTAGGGTCCATTATGTTACAACCTATCAATGTTTATCCTTCACGTGGGACAAGGTAAAACAGTGCATTGATAAAAAATTGTCCACATGGGGTGGGGTGTGTGTCGATACACCAAATCGTTTGGAAAACCGTCTTCATGAGACGGGTGTTTGTCGATACACAAAATTATTTAGGAAATCGTCTTCATGAGATGAGATGTTAGTTGATACACCAAGTCATTTAGGAAACTATCCATATGAGATAGGGTGTTTGTGGATCACCGGATCATTTAGGAAACTGTCCGCATGAGATAGGGTGTTTGTTAAAACATCAAATAATTTAGGAAACTGTCCACATGAGACGGGGTGTTTATCGATACACTAAATCATTTAGGAAACCGTATGCATGATATGGGTGTTGGTCGATATACCAAATCGTTTGGTAAATCATGTTCATGAGACGGGTTTCAAGGAAGGGTGAGGAATTTTTTAATGAGGATTTATGATATTTAGAATTTGCGAACGAGGAAGGGGGACAAAATTTTGATTTTTAGGAGGGTAGTGAATTAAATATATTTGAATTTTTGAATTTGAATTTTATTAAAGGGATTGATATGCCCTAAGTGTACTCTCAGACTTGGGGTCACTAACCTCGGCCTGTCTCACGGCCGAGCTGTTATGAAGCTTACAACAGTCGTTAGAAAGGTCGTCTTCTATAAGGTCGGCTCCTCATTGACCACCCTCGACTGGCCAACAGCCGAGGTCAATAAGATCTTATGGGATCAAATTACTACCAATATCGTCCTCTGCTTCAGTCGACACTGCATCCAACCTCATACTTAACCTCGACTGATCATTCAGGCCGAGGTCATACTTAAGATTAGTAGGACAAGGCAACTATCAGACTTCACAACGTCGTACTCGGCTAGGCAGGGGTTCCATCATATGATGTCATATGTTCGAGAATACACAAGCATATGAAAGACTTGGAACACGTGAGGAAGGAAGTTATAACTAAATCATTCCACTCACATGAGGGAATATTTAGTCATCATTATCTACATTAGATCAGCTAGGTGTCAACAGGATACTAATTCAATCCTCATATACATGCTCATTGCATACTTGGGGGGGTTTAGTACACCCCCAAGCACTATATATACATGTATTACCCTACCTTGGAGGGGATTCGAAATTATAACCCTATTAGAAACTTTATTTGTATACACAGTAGAGAGAGAAAGTGAGAGATTGCATCACATGCCATTAGTGCCCTCATTTTAGTGATTCTTACTCACACACTCATAGTGGATGTTGGCCAAATTGGCTGAACCACTTATACACTGGTTTAAATCCTCTTCTCCTCATCTCCATATATTTGTTATCTACTCTAGTACTGCCATTGTTATTGCTAGCTTGAGCTTATCAACACATCATCTGGTGGTGCTGTTCACTACATCATCATTTTGGCACCGTCTGTAGGAAGGGAAGCTATATCTCTTCCTTCTTGAAGCTTGGCCTCACCGGAGACTCTGGTGGTGAACCAGTCCTCCCCCATCGCATGGAGATGTTTCACCATTGAAAGAGATCCTTAAAGGTATCAAGCTCTCTAATGTTTTCATTTACAAGTTTTGTAGTCTTTTTCCATGGCACCAGAGTTACCACCTCCACCATCTGGTGTTGGAGGGCCCAGTTCCAGCCAAGCACTGCCCCAATTCGAGATGACTGAGGTGGTAGAAACCTTGAATTCCTTAGCTTCAACTCAACAAGCGATGCAGGAGCAATTAGCCCAGCTAAGTCAGAACATAATAATGAGACCACCTGGGGTCTCGCTGGAGATGATTACTCCGACAGCTGGTCATCCACATCATGAGGCTAGGGGACCACCCCAGGCACCGCAAAAGGACCTACCTACTCCTCAGAGGAGGAGGGATGTTGCTGACCCTAGGCGTTTACGCCTGGGGAGGCAAGGAAACCCTTGCCCTGAGGATAAGTACGATGACATTGGGGCAGAGGATGATACGGTAGACTATTAGGAGCTGTATGAGATCTCAAATAACACAGTGAGACCTATTCAGTAGAGCAGAGGTTATCAGAGCCGAGGTCAGTGTGAAAGACGAGATTGTGATGCACGCCAAAGAGGATTAGCTTTTGATCGCTTAAGTAGAGGGTCGGCTTTTGAAAGGCTCGACCCTGTTAATGATCTGAGGGAAAGGTTGTTCAGATCAAGAAGTCTCGCTGGATCTAGAAGACAAGGAGATGATTATTATCCCCATAATGGTCGACCCCTACATGGCTGAGACTGTGGTCAGGGGGAGGTCAATAGCCGACGTTGTGCAGCAGCTGGGGAACCCTCAGTTCACCCTTTGGAGGTGGATGGGGACAACCTCAGCCAAGTAGACATTGCTAAACCATGGAACGACTCTATTCAAAGTCTGGAAAACAAAATTGGAGATCTCTTAAAAAGTCGAGACCCCTTGTAGAGGGGGAATACAGAGGGTTCACCCTTTGTGGCAAGGATTGTTAGTTTTCCAACCCCGGTCAAATTCAAACCTCCAGTGGTAACACCTAAGTATGATGGGAGTACTAACCTAGTCCACCATATTGAGATGTATTAGTCTGCAACTGACATCTATTTTATCTCTGATGAGATGAGATGTCAAGCTTTTTCGAGTACTTTGGCCGGGGCAGTGCATGTATGGTTCACTTCTCTTCCCAAAAACTCTATAGTAAACTTTAAACATCTGGCTGAGTGGTTCATTCACAATTTTTGTTTTGGGTTGAGACCTTAGAAGAAGACGACCCATCTGTTTTATGTCAAGCAGGGAAAGAATTAAAGCCTTTTTCAACAAGGAAAATTTAGAGGTAGAAGATTATGAAGAGAGTATAGCCATTACAACTCTCATTAGGGGTCTGCAGAAGGGAAATCTCTTATGGAAATTAGACGAGGATCCTCCCAAGTCAATGGACGAGTTGTTGTCAATAGCTGGAAAGGTCATGAACGTAGAGGAAGTTATGGATGCAAAATATGAGGATGAAAAGGGGGGCAGCAGTGGAGGAAAATTTCATAAGAAAAATAAGGATGGTAAGAAAAGATCTGCAGACGATAAATTTTTAGACTACACTCCTCTAACTGTAAGATATGAGCACATCCTCAACGAGATAAAGAATGATAGATCTCTGAGATGGCCAGAGAAGTTGAGAGCTCCTCCATATAAGAGAAACAAAAACTTATGGTCTGACCATGGCCATTTAACTAAGAAGTGTTTCACCCTAAAGGATGAGATTGAAAAAATGTTGAAGTCTGGAAAGCTCAGAAAGTATGTGGATAGTAGAGCTTCTAAGGGGGGAAGAGATAACCCTAAAAAGAAAATAAATGATAAATGCCGGGAAGATGCCCCTGCCAGAAGAGCTGATGCCTCGGATGATAATGATGATGACCCTAACCTCCCACCAAAGGACGATAATGTCCCAGTAAAGAGAGTCAGTATGATCTCTTTTGGTGTGAGCACTATCTGTGGAGGATTAGCTGGGGGTGGATCAGAGGTAGCTGATCGCAAGACTCATGTGGAAAAGGCCAAAGCAGTGACTAAGGCCGAGGTTATGAACTTGGCTTCTATAAATGTTAAACATGATAAGAGAAAGAAGGTATATATGGACACCCTCGTAGTCGGCTTCTCACGACTTGATTTCAAGGGTATCTTAGCTCCCCACGATGACCCTTTAGTCATCACCACAAGGGTGAATGGGTGTGAAGTTCTGAGGATCCTTGTTGATGGGGGCAGTTATGCAAACATTATGTTTTGTCCCTATTTTAAGATCTTGGGCTTCAGCAGAGCTAGGCTTGCCCCTTATCATCATCCCTTAATTAGCTTCAACGGTGAGAAGGTCTATCCATTGGGTATGTATGAAATGGATGTGAGAATGGGTGATGAATGGCTTAAGAGGTTGACCAGAAAAATAAATTTCTTTGTGATGGATGAAAATGTCTTCTCAGTCTACAACCTCATCATGGGATGAGTGTCCCTCAAGTAATTTGAGGTCATGCCTTCAACGGTCCACCAGATGCTAAAATTCTCGACTCCCTATGGAGTAAGGGAAGTGCAAAGTGACCAAGCATCGGCATGTGAATGCTACTTTAACTCTGCTTAAGAGAGAGAGGATTATAAGAGGGAAACCACCCCTTGACCCCAAAAATGAAATAAAGATAAAAAAGGAGAGTTTGCGAAGGAGGTAGAATCCATCGTCCTAAACGAGGACGAGTCGAAAAAAACCATCATAGTCAGCAAAGCCCTAAAGTCTGAGATCAAGGAGGAGCTAGTGAAGTTGTTAAGGAAGAGACAAGGTATCTTTGCCTGGAGCCATGCAGACATGCTAGGTATTGATCCCGAAATTATGTGTCATAAACTCAATGTTGTAGAGGATGCTAAGTCCATTAAGTAGAGAAGAAGGATATACTCAAGAGAGGAGTACGAAGTCATCATAGACGAGGTTTGAAAGCTTGAAGAGGTCGATTTTATTAAAGAAGTTATATACCCTGAGTGTTTGTCTAACTCTGCCATAGTGCCTAAAGCTAATGGGAAGTGGAGGATGTGTGTAGACTTCACCGATTTATATAAGCCTTTCCTAAAGGATAGTTTTTCCCTGCCTCATATAGATCAGATGGTGGATGCCACAACAGGACATGAGCTCATGAGCTTCATGGATGCATATTTCGGGTATAATCAGATCTTTATAGACTCGACTGACTCAGAGAAGACAGTCTTTATTACAGACAAGGGAACCTATTGCTACAAGGTCATGCCCTTCGTACTAAAGAATGCAGGGTCTACTTACCAACGTCTTGTAAATAAGATGTTCGAGGATTAGATTGGCAAAACTATGGAAGTCTACGTAGACGACATGTTGACGAAGAATCTGAAGGCCAACACTCATATGACCGACCTCGAAAGAACTTTTGATACCATGGACCAATACAGAATAAAGCTCAACCTGGCCAAATGTGTCTTTGGGGTCCGTGCTGGAAAGTTTTTGGGCTTCATCGTCAACCAAAGGGGAATAGAGGCTAACCCTGAGAAGATCAAGGCTTTGATGGAAATGGAGACACCAAGAACCATTAAAAACACTCAGTGGCTAACCAAACGAGTAAATGCACTTTACAGGTTCGTCTCTAGAGCTACAGATAAATGTCTTCCTTTCTTCAAAATTCTTATGTAGGCCTTCGAATGGAATGAGCAATGTAATAAAGCTTTGAAAGATCTTAAGTCCTACCTTGGATCCCCTCTACTCCTATCTCAGCCAATTCAGGGTGAGAAGCTATATGTATATTTAGTTGTCTCAGAGTTAGCCATTAGTGCTGCAATAGTAAGATAAGAGGATGGAGTGCATAGACCAGTGTACTTCAATAGCAAGGCATTCTAAGGGTCTGAGAAGAAGTACCCCCGGATGGAAAAGTTAGCCTATGCTTTGATACATGCTTCCAGGAAAATGAAGCCATACTTCCAGGCTCACTCCATGGTCGTCCTCACCGATTCCCCACTAAGGCGGGTCCTCCATAAGCCTGAGAAGTCAGGAAGGCTAATGACCTGGGCAATTGAGTTGGGGGAGGACGATGTTGTTTATCAACCTAGGGTTACCATCAAGGGACAAGCTCTAATAGATTTTGTGGCCTAGTTTACTTGGGAGGAGGCCGAGGTTGACAACGGTCTTGAAATTGCATATGAGTCAGTAGAAGGGAATATCGTCCAAACCTCGAATGAGGTCGAGAAAAGTATAGCCAAGCAAAGAGTAGTTGAGAATAAAGAAGAGAGATACCTATTTAAACAGGGAATCCTATAAGAGGGAAACTTCTCTTCAAATGAAACCATCTGGAACCTCTTCGTTGATGGGTCGTCCTGTGAAAATGAAAGTGGACCAGGATTGATAGTGTCGGCCCTAAACGGTACAGATGTTGAGTACGCGCTGAGGTTTAACTTTAAAGACTCCAATAGTGAGTCAGAATATGAGTTATTGATAGTCGGTCTTTCTTTAGCGAAAGCCCTCGGTATAGGCCAACTCCTAATCCACAGTGACTCAAGATTGGTCGTGAACCAAATCCTGGGGGTATATGAAGCCAAGGATGAAAGGATGGCTAGATATCTGAAGAGGGTAAAATCGATGTTAGAAGGATTAAAATAAGTAAATATGAAGAGGATACCTTAGTTGGACAACAGTCGAGCCAACGCACTCGTGAGGTTGGCCTCGGCAACAAGAACAAACATAAGGAGAACAGTACCAATTAAGATTCTTCTCAAGCCGACCATTAAAGAGGAAGAGGTTACTAAATCTTGCCTAAATATGAGTCTGGGGGCCTCATGGAAGGATCCTCTTATCAAATACGTCAGAGAGGGAGAACTACCAGAGTAAAAGTTAGAAAGGGGAAAGTTAAGGTTCAGAACTTCTAAATTCTCTATTGTAGGAGATGTCTTGTACAAAAAGGGATTCCTGCTCCCTCTCCTCATATGTGTCCACCCTTCAGAGGATCCACACATCTTTCATGATGTTCATAAGGGCTCTTTTTCAAGCCACATATGATGGAGGTCGTTGGCTAAGAGGATAATCACTCAGGAGTACTGGTGGACAACCTTGGCCAAAGATACAACTGCGTATGTAAAGAAATGTGATAAGTGTCAGAAGTTCTCCACCAATCCCTATCATCCACACCAACCTCTGACTTCTATCAGTTCCCCTTGGCCGTTTGTAGTATGGGTCATTGATTTGGTAGGATCCTTGCCAAGAGCTATAAATAACTACCGGTTCTTAATAGTGGCAATTGATTATTTATCCAAATGGGTAGAGGTTGAGCCAATAATCACAATCACTAAGCAAAATACTTTCCAGTTCATCTGGAAGAACATCATATGCAAGTATGGCCTTCCAAACACCCTCATCTCATACAATGGAACCCAATCAAAGAATGTTTTCTTAGAAAAATACTGCGAAAGAGTAGGGATCAAGCAATTTTTCTCTTCTCCTGGATGATCCCAGGCAAATGGTCAGACTGAGGTCACAAATCTAACAATCCTTGATGGGATAAAAAAGAAGATGGAAGAGGCCAAAGGAAGATAGATAAAGGAGGTATATTCTGTGCTTTGGACTTACAGGACAACGGTGAGGACACCCACAGGGGAAACCCCATTTATGCTAGCCCATGACTCAGAGGCTGTCATCACAACAGAGATAGGGTTCCCCACTCATAGAGTCTAGACATATGACCCTCAGATGAATGGGGAAGAGAGAAGAATTGATCTTGATTTGATTGAGGAAAGAAGAGAAGATGCAGAGATAAGACAGGCAGCCTATCAGCAGAGAACTGTGAGGTTCTATAATCAGAGAGTAAAGTTAAGGTCGATAGCTGTGGTAGTGAATTTACGGTATTTGAATTTTGGCATTTGAATTTTATTAAAGGATAATGAAATTTTGAATTTTAATTTTGATGAATTTTTTTATTTTTAAGAGGATAATGAATTTTTTATTTTTTATTAGTTTATTGGAGGAAAAAAGTATTTTTTATTAATTTAGGGGGCGGAATCGATCGGACAAATACTGGGGAGTTTGATCGATCTAGAAAGTGCGCATTTTCCAGACCGGGCAAGTGCTTGTTCTTCCTTATAAACGGGTGCTTTTCACACCTTCCCCTATTTTCTCACTTTTTATTCTCTCTTTAGATTCTCTAGTTCTCTTATTTTATTTGTCTTTTTAGTGTTTTCGAGTTTTTGCATCGAGTCGTTTGCTATGGCTGAGAGAGATGTTGGGGAGTTATTGAAGATCCTTATGGTTGTTTTCCCAGATGCTAGGCCTCAACGAGAGGCTGGGGAGCCCGATGACTAGGCAGGTATTGATATTCCCATGGAGCTGTTGATAAGGGATTTGGGGGGTATGCCACCGTGTGACTCAACGTAGGGATCAGGATGTCTTGCTGCGAGAGCCAACCACTCATCTCTTCGCAACTATGCACAATGGTAAGGTATGTTCTCATTATTATTTTTCTTTGTCATTTTCTTTGTATTTTTATTCCTATAATGTAATGTATTATCATAACATTTTATATTCATTTATTTTTTTGTTATTATTTTGCACGTATCTATATGATAGCTTCAGGAGGATACTGTCACCCGCCTCCGGGTTAAGGGTTTCCCTAAGAGGGTGGTGACTTTATGGACTCATGAGAATTTTCCTATTGTAGTTAGGGAGTGAGTGCGGGATTTGAGCTTCGACCCTTTCCTCAATTCACTGGTGACACTCCATGTCACCTCCGTGATTTTGATAGTGGCGGAGAGGTGGTGGGACACGACTTCTACCTTCCACCTCTCAGTGGGTGAGATTACATTCACCCCAAAAGATTTACATGTCTTAATCTATTTGTCGTCCGATCAGTTCTCAGTGATGATTCCCCACCACATGTGGTTATCGATGGACATTATTTGGTCAACGATAGGATTCGTCCCCGCTTTTCGCTTGGGGCGACACTTGCACTCACTACTCTCAATACGCACATGGAGGTGCATTGGAGGCATATAGGTATGGATGACGTTTGGATTCGTCAGTTCATACTGACCTTTCTTCTCTTCATGCTTAGCCACACCATCTACTCCTCCCATGCTGAGGCCATTCACGTAGGTTTTCTCTTCCCTTTTCGATACTTCAACTATATTTATTTAGTATGACTAGTGAAATTTTGCTCTAGGTTTGTTCTATTCCATCATGAGTTACCTTTTTAGATAAGTTGCTAAGAGTCCCGTCGATTACATGGTAGCTCAGTAGGTACGCATTTCTTACTTCCTTTTGTCATTTAATTTTTATTTGAATTTCTTTTTATTATGTTACTAATGTTTTTTCATTTTATCTTAATGCAATTATGGGCCTTGGAGGTCTTCATCATTCACCGGGGTTCTTTTAGAGTTCATGAGGAGGACTAATGGCCCCACTAGAGGATATGTCGGAAGGACAACTGGCGGGATGGTTTTCAGGTGTACTCTCGGGGAGAGATACGCAATCTTTTGAGCAAGTTGACCTCAAAATGGTTACATTTTCCCTTTTCTATCTTTTCATATTCTTGCGTGTTCTCCATTTCCCCATTATTTTGTCATGAATTTTAGGTCACACCTTATTTCCTTGGGCCATGTATCGGAGACACTAGGTTACGGATATGACCGCTATCCAAAACCCTTTTCGGATGCTTCTTTATATTGATGGGTCTACTGCTTTCTATTTGGGAGAGAGGGTAGTCTTTTAGAGGCCCTTCCAAATGCAGTTGATTTCTCACGTGGTGCCTCCCATTAGGATGAGAGAAACATATTTTATTGATCCTAAAGATCTGGAGGCGAATACACAAGGAGTTTCAGTGGAGACATGTACTTTGACTACACTGTCCTATACGCAAACTTCATCGCGAAAAAGACTAATCTCGTGGTCCTACAAGCTAGATAGGGATAGGGTTTAGGTGAGGATACTCTCGATTGCTATTTTTTCTCCTCCTTACGAAGGACTAAATACAGGAGTTATCGTACCATCAAATCAGTTCCATCTCCATTTTTAGTGGTTCGAGTTCCGAGTCTATCCGTCGAGTACACTTAGGATTATGGTGTACAGTATGAGGCATCAGTTCTTACTTCTCATCCTTACTTTGCTGTTCTTGAAGGAGTTGAGGTAAATTAAATATTTTATTTGATTTATCTTTTTTGTTGTCTTTATTTTCTTGAGATTGAATTATATTTATCCTTTATTACAGGCTTTTACCATTCCTCAGATGGTATTGGAGCAGTTATCCCAAATGATGGGCTCATACTTCTCCTATATCCATAGAACAATGAGATAGTTGGGCAAGGGTCTCCTGACAATTGAGGATGTTATTGTCTAAAATTGGTTTATGGATTTTACATCTTATCTAGAGAATTTCCAATAATAAGCAATAACAAATAAAAGATTAAACTACGAGATTGCTCAATTGAGAGAAAAAGAGGGGGTAAGAGACAAATAGAGAATACATGTATTTACATGGTTCGTCCCAAAGAGGTGCCTACGTCCACTGGTACAGTAATGGTGATATTATTTTCTTTTGTTAAAGATAATGAATACAAGCTCTGGTTTGTTCTTTCTCTCTCTCTAGGATTTGCATGCAGTGATTAGTGAAAGTACCATATCCCCATAGGATCCTATACTATTTATAGTTAGTTATTGGAGAATATTATGGGATAGGTCGAGTGTCTTTATATGTTAGGTAGTTATAGAGTTTACACATTATAGGACATATAAGGATGAGTTTGTTACAGCATAAATGGTGTGGGCAAGTGCTTAAATTCACCACGTGAACAAGTGTGATCAGCGTGACTAACGATTTTCCCTTATGTGTATAGGCGAATACAAAAGTGATATATACTTAGTCAGTTAACGCAGTTAATCAAAACCATGGGACAGTTGTCAAGACAGTGGATAGCATGACAAGGTTGAGCATAAGCCTATTTTCGATCACATCTATTCCTAGATGAACATACTTGAATAATGAGGACAACCTCTTATTTTGCCTTCCAAGAGGCCACGTGACATATTCTTAGGGATGCATGTGGGGTTCTTTATTTATGGTATAACAAAATCCCTCAAGACTTCATGTATGATTGGAGTCTATAGCAATTTCTCTAAATTGGTGTTGTTCCTGAGTGGTTTCTACGTAAAACGAATAAATAAAGTGTTAACTCTAGTCGGTGGAGAAAGATTTGGTTATCTTGCTTCTGCTCTACCCAGACTGAGAAGATGGACTTTATTGCTCTGTGGCATGAAGGCGGTATGTTTCAGTTAACTGGAAGCAATATCTGGGTAATCATTACGCACGAACGATGGTATAGAGAACCTACTCCACCGTTTAGCTTTTTAGTGTTGACGCCATTTAATAATGAGTGCTTTTTTACCTCCAAACCCAAAGTATTTAAAGGTTTGATACTTCTTTTTTCGATCATCATCACCATCTCAAATATTCTCAGAGTCACTTTTAGAGAGAGAAAGCTTAGTTGTAGAGGTAAGGTTGATCTTCCATCGCTTGGCTTTCTTTATCTACTGAGTTCCCTATTTTTTTAGTGCAGTCCTCAACTTTCGATTTCAACTTCCTTTTTCCATTTAGAAGGTATGTGTCCATTTCCCCTTCAAGCTTTTTAGGTTTTTCTTCCTTCTTTTTTGGGTTTTTTGTGTTTAACGTCAATTAACTTTGCTGTTGGGTTTGGTTTATTAGATATTTGGTTGGAAATTTGAACCTTTAAACGACCATTGAGTTGGTTAGCTTAGGCATATGACATTTTAAAGTATTTTCTTCCTTTTTTTTCATCCATTTATCCCAAAAATCTAGTTATTCTCGCTAGAAAGGCTTGTTTGTGATCTTGATGAGCTACCCTCCTCATGTTCATCGCTTGTTTGAGATATTATCAAAGTTGGAGCCTACTTGCCTAGGTATCTCTGCTAGGAGGTTTCCACAACCTCTATAGGTTTCCTATCCAGAGGATGAACCAAGGCATCCCAAATATACCCCTCAAGAAGCATCCTCTAGTGGCTTAGCCCCATTACCCATGGAATCTCTATTTGTTACCTTAAATATCGATGATCAAGGAATATGTAGTCAGTTCTGGCTCAAGTAGGTGTTGTTTTAAAAAATAAAGAGTCAATGTCAATAATCAATTTGGAATCCTCCTCTGAGGAGGTTAGGTCAAATATAGCTAATGATGTCAGTCCTGAGAGTGTAGGACCATTCCCCTCTATCTCTCCTACATATGGGTCTCTTGATGATGGGATAGACGATGAGGATGGTGATTCTTCAAATTCTTTGGATTCCTATGACCCCTCCACTACTGATGTGAGGTGGTATGCTAGTTACATCCTTGAGGTTAAGCTAGACCATCTTAAGGAAAAGCACAACATTCTAATCAGCATCCAAACTAGGTTGCCCACCAGTGAAAAAATGGTATATGATCATTCACATTCGGATGAGATATTTATTCCTCTGTGGTCCATCCAAGTGGGACTTCGACTTCTTCTTCATACCATTATTACATTTATCGTTAGTGGATATGGCGTTATCTTAACCCAAATCCCTTCCTAACACTTACATGACTATTCTGGGGGCAATAATGTTTTGGAAAATCGTAATTAGATTTGATCTCATGGGAGACATCTTCAAGTATGTCCACAACCTAAAGGACAATGCCAAAGTCCACAGGTATTACTATTTTTCTTCCAGGAAATCCAACTTTAGGATGGTTAAAGTTATCCAAACTAGTAATCATAACTGGAAGGGTCAACATGTTTTTGCCAAAGGTGAATGGGAATTTAGGGTCACGATTAGGATAGATCGTGTAAGATTCCTCGCAAATGGAACGAGACAAACATAATAGGTAGATTTTCATATTATTACATAACTTATCCTGTCTCCAATTGTTATATTATGATGTTCACACATTATTTGTTTTCTTGAAGAAAGCCTCGCGATTGCCCACTGCTGTCAGGATCTTGGTGGAATCTTACTGTGTGAAGAAGTCCCCCAACCTTGAGGAATTATTTTTTATTGAAAATTTTATCATTGATGGATATCATACTCCTCTAGGTGGTATCCCCTTGGAAGAGTACGTGTTGTTTGAGACCAACCTAGGGACTGAAGCTGACTTTGATGCCAAAGTTGAAGTTGGGGCAAGTAAACATGCCATATTTTCTTGGCTTATCCTAGCCCTCTTTTTCTTATATTGATAACTTATTTTCCCATCCATTTTTATATCCTCTTACCTCTTAACCTCCATCAGAATCCATCCTAGGAATGGGTTCTAAACATATTGATCGAAAATTCATACAGATAGCCCACCGAAAGAAATTAGAGGCTGATAAGAATAAGGTGGAGACTAAGAAGAAGAGAGTAGTGGAAGAGAAAAAGAAAGGTGAAGATGAAAATAACCAGGACGAGAAGAATGCTCGAAAAAGAGATAAGGATGCAACTACTACTTTGTCAAAATCCAAGGGCAAGGCCCTTATATACCCTAGTGCCCCTACTATGGTGGAAAAATAACCTTTCGAGCTCCCTATCAGCTAAAATATTCCAAAAGTCCCCAGGATGGTTGAATCAAGAAATCTTCATCGGTTGGTATGAGGTCAGGGAATTTCCCCTCGCTATGGGGAAGTTAAAGAGTTTAAGTTTGATTTAGCACATTGAATTTCATCTGATGAGCTGAGGGTTAATCCCGACTCCATTTTTCATCTCACCCAAAATTCCACTGACTTGTTGAGGTATCATTGCTATAACAAGGATTTTGAGGGGTACAACCCTTGTTTTTTGTGGGGGTTAGATCAATTTAGTTTATCTTTGGTAATCTTTCTCACATCTATTCTCCATTTTATACTTGTAATCATTTAGTACCTGACTTAGCAATTTTTTATTGGCGTGCTGCTGCAGTATACACAGTCTTGAGGGAGAAGGTTGTCGTAAATAACTATGCTTATGAAGAATTGGTTGAGGAGCATCAGAAGTTTAAAGTCAAGTTTTAATAAACTGCAGATGACCTCAAGAAGGTTGGCGATGAGGTCTAGAAGATAGACGACCAACTGATGGCTAGACAGTTGCTCTCAGCATTGTTGTGGAAGAGAATACTAAGCTTCATGATAAGGTAGCTACTGACGAGGACAAAATGAAGAGCATGGAAGAAGCCTTGAATAAATCCAAGGAGGATTTGACTTCCTCTAATCAAGAGAATACAAAGCTATCTCAGGACTTTAAGAAGACCAAAGATGCCTTGGTAACCAATAAGGAAGTTGGTGTGACCAAGTACACGTTTTTGACTAATTATAACATCGATTGTGTTAGCGTTTTCATGGAGGGGTATGGGGTGTTAGAGAAAAGAGCGATGACTCATTACCTGGATATTTTTGAGGTGGTGAGCAAATGGCAAGGTGATTATGATGAGGCCACTGCCCTCATGGACAAATCAATGATGGCCATTGACGAGCCCGTTAATGAACATATGTTTGTTCCCTCTGTGTCGAGCCCTCCTACAAGAGGTAACAATGAGCCTACTTCTATCACATGATGTTTCTTGTGAGTCTTTATTTTTAATTATTTCTTCCATTTTTTACTTTGTCGAACAGATGCAATGGAGATATGAATTTCTCCTTTATGTTTCTATCTACAATCTCATTATAATGCCACAGTATGTTTTGTTCAACTTTATATAAATTATCCTTTAATATATATTATTTATTTCTTTACTTTTATCATTGCTTTAGATGATTGAAATAACTCACCTACTATGTTTTGGTACTGTAGAAGGGTGTTTTAAGCTTGCCCACTATATTTTGGGGCGAAGGACCCTCAAGTCCCCCCCCCCCTCAACTTTCAGAAATTCTGGGGCGAGGGACCCTCAAGGCCCTCCCCATCAACCTCCATAAAAATTTGGGGGGAGGGACCATTAAGGACCTCCCCCTCAACCTTCAGAAAATTTTGGGCGAGGGACCCTTAAGTCCCTCCCCCTCAACTTCTAGCATTTTGGGCAAGGGACCCTCAAGGCCTTCCCTCCTTAACCTCTAGAAAATTTTGGGTGAGGGACCCTCAAGGTCCTCCCCCTCAACTTCCAGCATTTTGGGTGAGGGACCCTCAGGGACCTCCCCCTTAACTTCCAGCATTTTAGGAGAGGGACCCTCCATGACCTCCCCTCAACTCCCATTATCGGCTAAAAATGTAAAATCCAGTAAGGAAGCCCACATTAAAGGACTTCTCTATCGAATGTTCAAAAAGCCTTTATTCTATAGTGAGAGGGTCTAAAATAGTGACCCAAAGAACAAAACATGTCAGGATGAGGGAGGGGCTACCATGAGCAACCCTTCATCATGAAAAGTCATTCTTTTAAAGAACAAAAGTACTAATATTTACTTTTTTTGTACTGGAAGCCTAGTTGAGCAGCCAGGGCTCAAATAGTCCAGTTGGGATCTCTTGGGAGTTTTGGCTTGGCGATTGAGGAACAAGGTTTTTTCAAAAAGCTCAACCACTTAGAACTTTAGGATTGAGATAATACTAGTAGAAAGACCATATTGTTTACTCAAAATCCTCACACTATTCACACCCAATCATAACTGAAATGATCAAGCAGGAGGTTGCTTATTAGAAATGTACTTTCTTTAGAAAAATGATTTTTAGAGAAGGGGGTCCTCAAGACCCTCCCTCTCAAGAGAAATGGTTCTATAGGAGGTGGTCCTCGAGGCCTCCCCTCTCAAGTTTACAAAGTTTGTACCACAAGTTACCATTTTAAAAGATAATTACCAAATTAGATATTTTTTCTTCATTAGGAGACATATTTTCTTTTTAACTTTGGCTCACACCAGGTGGAACCTGTTACAGGGAACATGCGGATGCACATAAGTAGGGACAAATGGTATATTTCACACATTTTCCCTCAGAGCACCAAAAAGTGCCAACTCAGTCCTAGTGCCCAAATATAAATAGGACCCCTAGGCAAAGGTCAAGTAAGAATCATAACTCAAGTCATACTATTACTCTGTCAAAATCACACCAGAACCTCATAGTGTTCTCTCCCCGCTCTCTCTCTAGTGCTAAGTGCCTTGTTCTGTCACTCCTCACTGACAACCATCACTCTCAGGAGCTTCTTTTGAGAAAAGTTACTATTATTTTTATTAATTTCATCTTTTTGTAGGGAGTGAGTTCTAGCCTGAGTTCCATTTTTACTAAAAGGAGAAGGTTTTACCAGAAGCTGCTCCATAAGTTCTTATGAACCTTGAAGGCAGATTTCACTGAAGTGGGTCACACCTCACCCGAATTATCATCCCACTCACACTACCTTCCTACATTTGGCGACTCCGTTAGGGAGATATCCTCACTTTAATGGACAAAGAAGGTTTCAAGACTTTTAAGCAGTTAATTTTTGAAGACATTTCACATGGGAATGGAGCTCAAAGTGATCAAACCACTCAGGAGGATGTGGTGGTTACCGGAGATAATACACCTTCTCCTCAAGGAAGTCAGACCAGCTCACCGGTAGTAGCTTCGATGACAGGTATGAGCCTTATGGGCATGTTTTTTGAGTTTTTGAAGAAAATTAATGTAGACCTGACAAGTTTGGGTCAAGGATGTATAACACCAGCAGCTGCCCCCTTTGTAGGGATAGCCACTCCAACGACGATTCCGACAGAGGTGGCTCCGCTGCGAAAGGTATCGCCGAAGGAAGTTGTGGCACCATCAAGTTCACCAGTAGCAAAGGGCCTAAGTTTGTAAGAATCACCCTCCAATGATGTTACTATAGAGTGGGTGAGGAAGCTGCTCTCCTCCTCTCAAAGGGAGGGTTTTCATCTATACGAGGAGTTGTAGGACCCCATCCCACAAGAGGTGAACGAGAAGCCATACCCGGAGGGGTATATTCCACCAAAGTTTATCAAGTTCAGCGGTAAAGGGGAGAATCCAAGAGAGCGCATGAAGAGGTTCATTGAGTATCTGGGAGTGCATGCAAATGACAAAAATTTGAGGTCGAGGGAGTTATCTAAGACCCTCACATGGAAGGCCTACACATGGTACTCCCATTTGGCACCCAATAGTATCCCTACATGGGAAGAGATGCTCTGGCAGTTCGTTCAAAAGTTCTTTATAGGTGAGGATTAATTCAAGTTGAGACACCCAACACAAGAGGTTCAAAAGCCTGGTGAGGAGTTAATGCAGTATATCAAACGTTTTAGCGCGAGGGCACTGGATGCCCATGAGGATGTAGCATAGGCAAGGTTACTGCAAATATGTGTCAAGGGACTTTTGGAGGAATACAAGTTGCATTTGGTTAATGAGACTAGAGATGGAACTTTTAGAGAGTTCACCAGGGCTGCTAGTAATATAGATATGATAATCAAGCCCAGGTTCTAAAGTTGGAGGACACAAGTTCCACTCACTTCTAGGAGGTTTTAAGTCTCGAGGAGACAAGCAGTCAATTATGTGGATGGAAATTCCAAAGGTAAGAAGGGAAGCTACGGATCCAAGAACAACATCCCAGGTAACAAGAGAAAGTGTAGAGAATATTCCCCACCACCGCTACCTTGTGGCATAGCGAAAGGAATGGATTATTGTTGTACATTGATACAAGAGGGGGTAGTAGGCCCCCCTCACTTGATTGGGGAAATCCTAACAGCAGCTAACCAAGCCAATCCTAAGAATCGTGATTTGCATCAGAGGGTACAACACTCCACTAAGTACTTCTACTATCTGAGGAGAATAATTGGTGAGCAAGTGGTCAATGGTACGTTACAAATACTTCCGGTGGATGTTGACGAGAACCCACTCCCAGCACATCATTTCGGCACTGCCAATATGGTAGTAGTACACGATGAAGAAGTAGCTCAAGAGCTAATGGAGTGGGAAAAGGGTGAGGAACTTTGTGAAGGGTTGGAAAAGCTATCATTATGTAGAAAGCAGAGAACTGAGCTCGAAAGGAGGCGCAAAGAGTGGTTCTTCACTCCTGACCAAGAAAAGCTTAGAGGCGAGGAGGTGGAGCAAGTGATCCCCCGAAAGGTGAAGTGGATGTCATCCTAGCTCTGGATGGGGGGGGGATTCGAATCATAATATGTTTGTAATGCCCAAACGTATGAAGTGGACTTAGATTCTGAATGTGAATCCATACCAAGGAGTCCCAAGTTTAAGTGGTTCTTCGACCAAATAGGAGTGAAGTATGACACTAGTGTGGTCATAACAAGAAAAGTTTTAGAGGTGGTATATCAGAGAGGAGATACCTCATTGAATTGGCAGGGGGAGATTGGTAGGGTAATCAAGAGGTATACTTCTGAAGTGATATTCTCTGAGGTAGACAGGCAGGTACCTTACTTACACAACCACCCATTGTATGTTACATATATGATCAAGGGAGTCTCATTCCCCAGAGCGTTAATGTATAGAGGAGCATCCATTAACATTATGCCAATCAGTAAGTTATACGAGACAGGGATCGATCAAGAGAAGATAGTTCTTGTGCCACTAGTGATATCGGAATTTGACGACTCCGGAATGCAATACCTCAAGAGAAGATAGTTCTTGTGAAAGAAGGAATAAAGTTGGGGAAATTCACTTCCCATATCAAATTCCATGTCATCAATGATAATACCAACTACGAGATGCTCATTAGGAGGGTATGGATGAATACCCATGGCATAGTACCCTCCACCTACCATCAGTTTGCAAAGGCCAATATCTGAAGAATAGAGATCATCATCAAAGCAACACATAAACACTTTTTTGTTAAGGAGGCCCATCTGGTGGATGCGACATTCTACACGGAACTAGATGAGGAAAGAAAGAATTTTGTAAGAAATCTAGAAGAAAAGAAAGTGGTTGGAAAAGGTGCTCTGCCAAAGAAATCTATCCATGATTGTTTTTTTTTGGGGAGGGGGATATCCTACATAGAAAAAGGCAAGAAGAAGGTGGGGGAGGTGGTCAAACCTCCTCAAACTTGCAATAAAGTGGTTCTACCTAATGGGAAAGTTATTTACCGATTATAATGGGGGTGGTATTCTGGGATGAGAGCACCAACTTGGCACCAAAATGTTTTGTTATGGATGAATCTCACATCATTGAGCATATAGAGGAACTAGAGGAATCTCTAAAATGCATGCAGGATGGACTAAGGAGCAGCTACAAGAGTTAAAGGAGATCAACCTGGGAGTAAAAGGGGGTAAAGGTAGACCCATTCTAATATCCAAGAGTCTAAACCCAAAACAGAAGGAAGAGATCATTGGCCTTGTCAAAGAGTTCACTGACGTGTTTGCCTGGAAATAAACGGAGATTCCAGGAATAGATCCAGAGGTGAGATATCATAGATTGAATGTTCTTCCCAATGCTCTTCCAGTTAGGCAAGCAACACGCACATACAAGGCTGACCTCGACCTGAAGATAAAAGCATAGGTAGAGAAGTTATTGCAAGTAGGGTTCATCAAGCCTATTCAGCACCCTGTGTGTATCTCTATCATATTATCGATGGCAAAGAAGGACAAGAGCCAAATTTGAATATGTGTATATTTTCGTGACTTGAATCGATCGTGCCCCAAGGATGAGTTTCCTCTACCCATTATATACATATTAGTTGACGCTACCGTAGACCATGAGATGTATAGTTTCATGGACGGGTACGTCGGCTACAATAAGATTAAGATGGACCAAGTCGACGCAGAGAAGACTGCCTTCCGCACGCCATTAGGAAACTTCCCCTACACAGTCATGCTATTTGGATTGAAGAATGTCGGGGCTACGTACTAGATGACCATGATGGCAATCTTCCGTGATTTGTTTCATGATATACTATAATTTTATGTGGACGATTTGGTGGTGAAATCCAAGAGAGAGAGTAAGCACATACAGGACCTACGGAGAGTGTTTTAGAGGTGTCGCAGATACAAGATGTGGATGAATCCCTTGAAGTGTGCTTTCGCAGTCACTGCGGGGAAATTTTTGGGATTTGTTGTAAATAGGAAAGGGGTGCAGGTTGATGCAGAGAAGATGAAATCCACAGTGATGATTCTATCCCCGAAGAGTTAGAGGTGGCTCAAGAGCTTCCTAGGGAAGTATCCTACCTGAGAAGGTTCATACCCTTACTAACGGAGGTGACTTGCCCATTTACACCCGTACTGGGGGAAAAATCCAAGTGGACTTGGGGAGAGGAACAGAAGAAATCATTTGATAAGATTAAAGAATTCTTAGCCTCTTTATCAACGATGATCCCACTTGAGGTTGGGGCACCGCTGCTGCTCTACCTCACCTTAATGAAAAGGTCCATAGGGGCACTGGCCCAAGAGAAGGAAGGAGTAAAAAAGCCAGTGTACTACTTGTAAAGAGTAATCTTAGGTATAGAGTCCACATACACCAATGTGGAGAGACATTGTCTCGCCCTAGTCTTTGTGGCTCAAAAGTTGAGACACTACCCGCTAGCCTTTACAGTGCACATAGTCACTAAGTGTGACCCTATTAATTACCTCCTAGCAAGGAAGGTACTTGTAGGACGAGCAACAAGGGGGTTTTTGGTTTTGTCAGAATATGATTTAAAATGAATAGTGCCCAAAGCCATTAAAATTCAAGCAGTAGCAGATCTGTTGGCCCATTTTCAAAGTGGGAACTTCAAGGCCCCTAGTGAAGAGTTACCTGGGGAGAATTTCCAAGCATGCATGGTAGAAGAAATGGAAAAGTGGGCAATAGAGTTTGATGGCTCTAGTGCACAAGGCACAGGAGGTGCGGGAATCATACTCTCAAATAACAAGGAGAAGATCACCCTATCTTTCAAGTTAAACTTCAAATGCTCAAACAATGAGGCTGAGTATGAAGCTCTTATTTTGGGTATGTTGAAAGCACCCCAGAGGGGCATCAGAGTATTGTGAATACGAGATGACTCTAACCTGGTGTTGAAATAAGTTAATGGGGAGTTAGATCTCAAGAATTCTAACTTGGCACCCTACAGATTCATCATCCCGAGGTTTTTGGGATAATTCCTAGAGGTAACTTTTGAGAGACATGGAAGAATAATGAATAGGCACCCCGACGCACTAGCTACGATAGCACATAAGTTAGATATGGATGAGACAGAAGCAACGATCACAGTGCGGCAGAGAACAGTGATTACCATAGTGAAGTCTTTATTCCTAAGCAATGAGCCGAAATATTAGAGGCACCTAGTTGTGAAGCAGCTAGAGACAAGAGAGGGGACAATGAAGATGTTAGAGTTGGCTGACTACCACTTGCTGTAGGGAACACTTTACTTCAATATCCCTATAGGGTTCTTAACAAGGTGTGTTGGGGAACAAGAAGCTAAAGAGATGTTTGGAAGATATGCATGAAAAGCATTGTGGGGACACTGATGTCTCACTTTATCGTCGATTGAAGTGAGGGGCTACTATTAGTCAACCATGAGACCAGAGGCTACTCATTTGCAACAAGGTTATTTAAAGTGCCAAACCTATTTCGACCAGTCAATAGAAGACAATTTCGTAGAGGCCTTCGAATATTGGAGGCAACCATACATAGCATACCTGAAAGTTGGTGAGTTGCCTATGGAGAGAGTGGATGAAATTTATCATCGAAAGAGCGTAGCCCATTTTTATTTGGTAGAAGGGGAGCTCTACAAGAAAGGCTATAATGAGAAGTCATTGAAGTGCATAGATAAGGAAGATACATGGAGAGTATTGAAGGAATCTTATGATCCCTCCCACTTAGAAGGTGAAAAACTGTATGATCAGCTAATAGAGCTGGGGTATTATTGACTAACCATGGTGGATGACTCCATTGGTTATATGAAGAAGTGAAGAGCATGACAAGTACATGGCAACATGGTGCTTGCCCCTTCTGTCAGCTTATAAAGCCTAGCAACTCCCTACCCCTTCCACACATAGGCATTTTATCTGGTGGGAAAGATCAGGCCAACCTCTCATGGAAAAGCTTTCATCATTGTAGCTATGGAATTTTATTCAAAATGGGCAGAGGTCATTCTCCTAAGGAGAGTGCCCAAGTGGTGGCACAGTTTATCAAGGAATATATCATATGCAAGTTTGGTATACCCATGGTGATTCTAACAGACAATGGGAAATAATTCCTATTTAAGGAGATGGAACTTCTCACTGACAAGTATAAAATTGTGCATAATAGCTCAACCATCTCCTATCCAAAAGTAAACGGCCAGGCAGAGGCCACCAATAAAACCTTGATCAATATCCTGTAAAAAATGTTCGAAGACATGCGAGGGGCATGGGATAAGAAGATACCCATGGTGTTATGGGCCTACCGCACTTCGAAAAGAAAGCCAACTAGGTTTACTCCATTCTCACTTATGTATGAGACTGAAGTTGTCCTATCGGTGGAACTAGCAGTACCCTCAGTTAGGGTCGTTCTAAGCAATGGACTCATCCCTGACCCATACCACGTGCAGTTGGAGGCGTTGGATGAGCACAGAGATAAGGCAAGTGAAAATTTCAAAGTCTACACCCAGCAACTATTCAGAACTTATGAAAACCTAGTCAAGCCTAGAGAAGTTCAAGTGAGGGTACTTAGTCCTTCGAGCATCTACTCATCACCTCCGCAGCATGTTAGCGTCAAAATTCAAACCCAACTAGGAAGGCCCCTTTGTGTTAAGAGGGGTGGGAAAGTCAGGATATTTACAGACTTCAGAGTCGAAGAGCGACTGTATCGAATTTGTCAATTGCAAGTGGCTAAAGAGGTACTATGCCTAGTTTTGTTATAATTTCATTTCTGTAATAGAATCTGAGCGGTTTGCTCTCATATTAGAAAATTTCTTTTTTTGTAAAAAAAATGATAGAGCAATACCATCTTGTAAACATTATACAACAACATAGAAATGAATAGCAACACTTTTGATTATTGTTGATGTTTATCTTGATTACTTACCTACTGTATGAGGAAGACCCAATAGAATACTTCTTTTCAAAATGCTCTCTGCTAGTCTAGAGGAGGGTGCATGAAAAAGAAGAAGAACTTTTCTCATTACACTTTGGGGGGTACATCCATACTAAGAGAAAGTATATTGAGAAAAGTCCTTCCAGGCATAGCAGACAGACAATTTTTATTTTTTTGCACCTGACCAGTGGGAGGATATCCTCCAAGTAATACAAAATAAATTATAAAAAAAAAATTTATAGCCTAGAGAACAAGTTCCGGCCTGTGATCTCAAAGAAATACTTTACTTGACTAGTTCAATAGAAATATGGAGAAGGAGGCCAAACCCCTATCTCTAATATTTTAAGACCATAAAAGCTCTTAAGGAAAATGTAAAGCAAGGACTCTGTAGACCAGGGGCTATTTTAATTTTTTTTTTAAATGGGGGAGAAAGATTCGGCCATAATTTATTTATTCTTTTGAAATAGAATCTAAAGGAAAGAGATGGGGTTACCACCTCTCCAAGCTATTCCTTATGAACACACATAATAATGTGTAAGAGTACCCCCACAGACAAAGGGGGTAACTCCAAAATAGAAACTTACCCAAATAACATGCAAAAACCCCGCAGTTATAGGGAGTTGCGCTTAAAAAATTGTGTATATGTATATAAATTGCTCAGATTAATGCAAGTACCCCACAATATATGGGGTAGCCTAAATTGACCAAATGCTCATAGAAAATTAGTGCATGTCTTAGTAAACAGATGCCAAGAGTATAGATAGAGACAATGAAAATGAAAAAGTGCAAGATAAGTATAATGGATAGAGACAGAGAAAAAGAAAAAGTGCAAGACAAGTAGAATATTATTTTTCTCATTTATAAATGGTCAGTTATTTACATATGGAAAGCAAAATAGTACACGGAAATAAATAGCCTATCCACTAGAAATAATAAAAAATAAGTCATCGCAGGTGAGGGAGCCAACATATGATGGACCGGCCTCTTCCACGAACTCCTCCTCCAACCTGGCCAACTTGGCCTCATCCTCCTAATCACCAGACTCAAGTCTATCAAGCTAGGACTGAAACGATGTAATCTGGGACTGAAGCGATGCAATCTGGCCCCAAATCCTCACACAAATTAGAATGGGATGAGGCAAAGCTGAAATTGACACAGTAATTGTTCTCGAGGAAACCACCTTGGTGGAAAACCCCCATGTCCCTAGTCTCAGGACAACTCACACTATTACCAATTACAAGTTACAGATTACAGTCTACCAGTTTACAATGTAACTTAAACTAGGCAAATACCATCTCGTACACCCAGCCTAGTCTAAATACAACCCTGCTTAACTGACAATCAGTCAGCCCAATAACACCCGGGTAATCGTGACTACCACTCACTTATTACACACGCATAACCTCACACTCAATCTTGAGGCCCCGTGAAGTTGTGCAACACACAAAGTTTAATTAGAAAGATTTATTTTAATTAGAACACAAATTATCTTGTTTATAAAAAGAGAATAAACACACCGGGTTATGTCTATCTTAATTAACAAGAAAAATACCAATCAGTGACTAAGTGAAAGGTAGGTACAAGTTCAAACACTTACTCCAAAACTGGTTTTTGCACAAGCCAATACACACACCCAAATTAATCTGATTTTAAAATAAAATAAATATGGTTTAATTAGTTGAGAAAATTCAGGTTACCCACATGAGTTATATTACGAAATAAATTAACCACGCACATGAGATTAAAACAGATAAATCCTTAGGAATAGCTAAGTCCAAGTAGTCAAAGTTCAGTATAAGACTAGTCTAAAATTAAGTCCAAGATAAATACTGAGTTAGATCTGAGTTAATCTAAGTTGGTTGAGTTAGCACACACATATAAATTAAACCCAACTCACACACTCACGCGAGATAACACCAAACTCATACACAGGCGATCTGACACAGTGCCAAAAAAACAGTAAAAGAAATAATATAGTATATGTATCGTATATCAGTATAAATATATATATATATATATATACATTTTAAGGAACCCATATAAAAAAATTAATTCAAAAAAATGTTTTTTTTTGCTATTTTAAAAAAATCGGTCAAACTTTTGTAGTTTTTAAAGTGCTTAAAAGTTGTGAAAGTTTGACTGATTTTTTTAAAATAGCAAAAAATATTTTTTTAGTTGATTTTTTTTGTGATATTAAACATTTTAAGGAACCCATGTAAAAAAAATTAGGGCAAAAATATTTTTTTTGCTATTTTAAAAAAATAATGTGCAAACTTATTGTGCAAACTTTAGTGTACACATGAGCCTGCCTCTCTCTCTCTCTCTCTATATATATATATATATATATATATATATATATATATATATATATATATATATATATATATATATATATATATATATATATATATATATATATATATATATATATATATGTGTGTGTGTGTGTGTGTGTGTGTGTGTGAACAAGAATACTCACAAAGCAAGTCCTCAATGGACTTTGGCAGTATCATGTGAAGGAAATCGAAGGAACAAAAGCCAAATATGTAGAAAGCTCAAGAGCCCTAAAACAACGAGGAAAGGAAACATCAACCAATGGAGCTTTACGTCTCCATCGGCATGTCTAATCCAACAACTCAATTTTGAACAACCTCAACCAAATAGTTTGTACAAAATAAACCACAATCCCCAAACCTCTAAACTATGTAACAATCTTAAGAACACGGTAGATAATCCACACACAAAATCTCAACAGGGAACGAGGAAAAAATATACGAAGATATCAAGATTTGACAAACTCAAAACTTTCAAAATATTATAGATCGTAACCAAAGATGTAGAGAGAGAAAGTGAAAAAAAATATTTTGGCTATGAGTGATTATCCTAACCTAGAAATGACCGAACGCACACAATATATATGAAACCCAAAGAATGGCTTGGTTCGTAATAAAATAAACCATACATTCAGGGGTAAAGACATCATTTCAACCATCAAAAGAAAAGGGTAGCAGTGACTATAACCAAGGGACTGAGAGGGGCAAAAATGGGAATAAATGATAGTATGGTCGAATAAGTCTGATGCTCCTCACGTGGTCAAATCGTGAGGAGTACTCAAAATCTTCCTATTGGCTTAGAATAGATCATAAGGATCAAGTCAAACAAACACAAGAAGTTCAAATCTTAGCCACACAAATAACAAAAACAATCACAGTCATTGATTTATGTTTAAACACTTTTAATAAACAAACTGATTTTTATTTATTACACAAAGGGTTTAAACAAAAAAAATTACTTAAAATACACAAAAAATTTCATAAGTGATTCCAAAAAAAATATTTATGAATATAAATATAATATAAATAATAAAAAATATTCCTAATTAGACACACAAAATGTTGTATAAAATAAACAAGTCTCTCAAAAATGAGACAAACTAGAAGTGTAATTTCACCTAAGTGTGTGAGGGACAATGGGATCATCACATGGAAGTGCGCCATCTTCACACAAATGGCTAGGATCAACAAACACTGGCGGTTCGTCATCTTGCACAATGAGGCTTATTGAATCCATAACCTTAGAGCTTCTTAGGTTAAAAACCCGGTATGCTTTACTTATGGATGAATATCCTAATAGAATTCTCTCGTCGCTCTGGGAGTCAAACTTTCCTAATTGCTCTCTATCCCTAAGAATGTAGCATTTACTCCCAAAGACACAAAAATATGAAAAGTTGGGCTTCTTCCCTATCCACAACTCATATGGACTCTGAAGTGTGTGTGGACGAAGATATACCCTATTCACCATATGTCACGCGGTAGACACTGCCTCTACCCAAAATTTCCAAGGCGTTTTATAATCGATAAACATGGATCTAACCATATCTTGGATTGTTCGATTCTTCCTCTCAATAATCCCATTTTGCTGAGGAGTTTTTACGACAAAAGATTCATGTTTGATTCTAAGGCTATCATAGTAATTATCCACTTTTGCTTCCTTAAATTCACTGTCATTGTCACTACGGATTTTATTGATATTGACGTTGTGTTGATTTTACAGGACACGACACTTGGTCGTAAGAAACTCTACAACATCATATTTCTCTCTCTAGAAACCTACCATGGAATAATGAGAGAAATCATCTACCATCATGATGATATACCTCTTACCACCCAAAATCTCGATGCGAGTAGGACCCATAAGGTCCATCTGAATCAACTCGAGCACACGTGTAGTGGTAATGGAATTCAACTTCCTATGGGGACTACGGACTTATTTTTTGAACTGACGAGGTCCACAAACTGCGAAAGTTGGCTTCTCAAGTGACGGCAAGACATGTACTAGGTCCTTCTTAGCTAGACGCTCCAACTCTGTAAAATTAGCGTGACCTATACGTTGACGCCACATATCCATAGAGAAGATCGTGGCACTGTTGGAGATAAACAAGGACTTGGAAATAATCCCATAAAAATTATCTTCAGTCCTCACCCCTTACAATAGAAGTTTACCGGCTTGATCATAAACGATACACTCGTTCCGATCAAATTTTATTGCAAAATCAGCGTCGCATAGTTGACTAGTGCTGAGAAGGTTCACTTTCAAACCTTTGACGTAAAAAACGTTATCTAGCTTAGCAAACTTGGGTATCTCTACTGTATCTCATTCTACTATGCTAGATTTGCTCCCATCTCCAAAAGTGAACTTACCTTCCTTGCTATCCTCAAGATAGGTAAAAAATGAGACGTCACCTGTAATGTTCCTAGAGCACCCACTATCAAAATACCACTGTGAAGTATTATGAACTTTAAAATCAACATCTGTTGATACCAAATTTAGTCTGCTGACATGGATCAATAAAGTGAAGACACGTGGCAGTATACGTGGCAACAACAAACACTTCCGAGGAACTCACACGCTCCGAGGAACCATACTGTGACATCCCGACTAATTAAATACCGGGTAGCTACTCCTTTATTAAATTAATACAAAATGCCAAGTTGGTTCAGTTAATAGTATCACTGTCGAAAATATTTTAATAATTACTAACCACCTAGTATTTAAAAAGTGAGTTGCCAAATTTTAAGTTAACTCTGATTAACATGCAATAAGTGAAATATAAAGGATAACATAACCATTCACAATAAAGTCCAACTATAGTAATCATCAAATAATAATAAGTCTGGAGGAAATACTCCTCACAACAATCCCAATAATGAAATGAATAAACAAGTCTGCATCCTGAATTAATTACAAACCAAAGTCTGAATAACTGAAATATAAAATGTCTCTAAAAGAAATGGGCGACATGCCCTAAAAATGATGGAACTGAATATGGAATCAAGACAAGAAAAGGAGGCGTCTACTATCAAGGCCCTGTAACTTCCACAACAGCTACAGCTCGTCACTTGAATAGAATTCCTATGCATGGTGTCCTTGTGGCTGGGCACCTAAAATGGTTTTTACAAAAAGATAGATTTGAAAGCAAACGGGTCAGAGCCTGAATGTGGAGAATATTTTAAAAACAGCAAGTGTTTTAACAACATTTAAAACAATGAATGCAAAGTACATGTTAGGATGTGCTCTCACATGAAATACTCACCTCTCGACTAATTGTGCACTCCTAACGTACCGTACCCATTCAAGTGATTCTCATATCTAACTAAACCGACATAAGTTCTAACCTTCCTACTCAATTCACAATATGAATTCCCAATGTTATCACTTAAATAGATAGCTTTATTTAAACTCGGATTTTCAATTATCAGCATTACCATTTCACGGCATGTAATCCCTATTTTTTTTTATCTTTATCAGGACGTTACTACAATCATACTCGCAATTAAACATAACAATTCCTTTTCATTTAACCGTATATTATTCACATCATAAATATACAATATAAGCACCCCGAGGCCAAGCTGTGGTGCACACATACTCTGCTATCCATCCCGGTACATCACGTACATAAGGATTACAAATTACGAATCTCTCAGGAATTGTTAGAATAAGCACCACACACAAAAATGGAGGCGAACATAATTCAACATATCCATGGTCACGTACATACCTACGCTCCAAGTCAGATGACTTATTAACTCACAAATAATTCATTCTCTTGAACTATGTCCTCGAGGTACCAATCTAAATCCGGGCACACAAAGATTAGATGGCCCTAAGCGAACGTAAACCTCCCGTGATAGAAAGTATGGTAGGTATGTCATACACGTAAGTTATATACTAAGCATTCACACATCTTAGATGTCTCAATATTAATAAAGGTATATTATACATCCTTATACTATTATTCCAATTTTATACATTTTAAATCTTCCGATAATACATAATGTAGACTGTCGACACATCTCACGTCATAGTTTCTTGTACTTAAGACCTAACTCAAAGGGATTATTAAGTTTCCTATTATTCCCACATATAACATCATTATTCTTAAGGTCCTTACTTTTGCCCCAAACCTCATTTCATCGCATCATTCAAATTTACTCTTTTAACCCTAATATTATCTCACTCATCGAATTTCATTAGATTTTAGAATAATTCCTCAAATTGAATTCTAATTACGGTCCAAATTTTATAACCATACCTACTGGTCTTCCTTAGGTCTAAGGATATTCATAAAGTCTCCAACAATAATTTTCTAAGGGTTAACATCATTAAAATTTAACTAGGGAAAATTTTACTCATTCTGGGAAGGTCGATCGATCGACCTTGAACATCGATCGATCGATGGTGGTCGATCGATCGACTGATGAATGTCGATCGATCGACTGATGAATGTCGATCGATCGATTGCACCAGATAGGCTACGGACTGCTTCGTTTTGCAGTCCTCAAATCGTCCCAAAACTCCTTTATAATGCATGAAACTATAATCTAACGTTATAATATCATTATACAACCATCCTACAACATTGTTAACGTTCTAAAACCAATAAATCATTACCCAAGGGCTTTATTTGGATCAAAACTTCATCAAGAACCCTAGTTTTCTATTTCTTTCAAGAACACTAATAATTCTCTTCTTAAATCCGTTTTTAGATCATCAAGGGTTATATTTTGAATTCATAATTCGTCCAGAATATGTCTACATGCAAATCCTAACATGGTTTATAGTTTTAATCCTCAAATTCATGGGTTTGTATCAATCTTCCAAGATAAATTCGATAATTACCCTAAACATGGAAGAACATATCATTGAATCAATTGTAATTAAATCACTTGCCTTAATCGTTCTTCAGATTGTTGTAGATGAAGATGATAGAAGATGATGGTTGATATCCACTCTCTCTCTCTGCAGAATTCTCCTCTCTCTCTCTACAATTTCTTCTCCAAAGATGACAAATGGAGGTGGAGGTTTATTTTTGGACTTTTAACTTCTTTTCTAAACTTCCCCCGTATCCCACTACTTAGTTTAGTGCTGATAATGAGTTGGTGGGTTAAATGATAAATCATAATTAAACTCTAATTTTCGTGGGTTTTAGTTAGCATAATTCTGAAATTACCAAATTACCCTTTTGGGTTACCGATATTAGGGGTGCACACGGTTCGGTTTGGATCGGTTTTGGTACTAATCCGAGAACCGAACCAACCTGGGTCGGCTCCAAATTTTTGGAACCGGAACCGAAACGACTTTAATACAGAACCGAACCAAACCGAACCAGCGGTTTCCGGATCGGATCAGATCGGTTTTCGGTTCCAAAATCATATTTCATAACTAATTTTTTTTAAGATTAATGTGTTTCATAACTAATTTTTTAAGGTCAAAATTAATTTTGACCTCAATAACTTAAGTTAGAAACTCAAATAATCACAAAAATATAAATTACAAGTGTTAAATATATTAAATAAATATATATATGTAATTATAAATCGGTTCGGCCCCGGATTGGTTCGGATCGGATCGGTTTTCGGATCTGATTGGATTTTTTTACCCTGGAACCGAGAACCGAACCGATGTATCGGTTTTTTTTTTTCAAACCGGAACCGAACCATTGAGCAAAAAAAACCGATCCAAACCGAACCAATGCAGTCGGTTTGGTTCGGTTTATCGGATTTCCGGTTTCGTTGTGCACCCCTAGCCGGTATGGCCTAAAAATGCCCCGGGACCCAAACTAAACCCCCGGCTAGTGTTTTCTGACTATTTCGACCCTTCCGAACACGTTGGCGCACTCAAATGACCATACGGTTGATAAAAATAAAATTCACTTTTTAACTAAAATAATTACATTCCTGACGCGACTGTCACGTGCGTCCCAACTAAAATTTTTAAATTACCGTATTTCAGCCTCGCGATAATTTCAATATTTTCAATATTCATATATTGCCATATATACACATTATAATCAAATACCAACTCACATCTCGTTAGTATTTTATCCGGATTTATTCTCAATTAATTCACATTTAATTTAATTAATCCCATAAATAAATATCGATCAAAATGCGGGGTATTACACATACTACAACGAGGAACACTGTTTCCCTGAGGAACTCATACGCTCCGAGGAACGAGAACTCTCCGAGAAACTCTTGAGCACTGAGAAGCTTAGGAGGTCCGAGCAACTCAGGCGGTCCGAGCTGCACCTCGAACAAAGCATTAATAGCAGGATAACCAACAGTTTGACTATTCATTAAATGCTTATCATTCAGACGCATACGCTTAAGGAGCATTGGATGTATCACCCTTTCATATGTACATCATTTAATGTATTAACCTTTCACATTACAGCCCCAGGGCTATAAATACTTGTACAATCCTCATTGTAAAGGGACCGAAATTTCTTGAGACAACTTGTAATCGAGAATTCCCATACAATCAGCAATACCATAACAGTGAATGTAAGCCATTCTTATAAGGCTGAACCACTTTAAAAATTATTTGTCTCATTTATTTATCTGTGATTGAATAATTAGATATGATCTAATTTTTTACATCAACAGATTGGCACCGTTTGTGGGAACGACTGGTAATATCGTTTTCCATAAAAAATAATCCATCACAAATGGCTGATATTCCAGAATCTAGCAATCGAAACGCTGGAAGCCCTCCAAATCCATCTGCTCCGCCAAATATTCCAGATCTGGCTGGAATAATGATAAATCTCGCTCAGGGCCAGACCGTCATGCAAGAAACTATGCGTCAACTCATACAAACCCTCCATGGCGGTGCACCAACCCATTCAAGACCACGAAGTATTCAAAGAAATACCCGTGCATCTTCTTCGCGTACTAGACGTACCAATTCATATCGCAATGAGGAGTCTGGAGATTTTTCTTATCAACCTGGACGAACTTCGTCAGTGCGAGCCACAGATACTGAACAACGTATCACTCTCTCCCCAGAAAGGACCAGTGCGCTAGAAAGATTAAGCAGAGTATCACCTTTCGATCGATTAGGTCCTAGGAGGAGCAAAAGTCCTCCTAGAGCCCCATCGAGGAGTTTTCGACGACCATCAGATTTAAGGGAAGGATCTGCCCAGTCGCGACCAGCTGCTCGTCAAGAGAGATCCCAGGAAGCCACATCAACGCGATCAGTTGCTCGGACCAATAGGCCCGAGGAAGGAAATGATGCATGGAAAGGCTCTATTCAACGGCTGGAGGATAGATTGGTGGAAATGGTTAAAGCTAAGAACCCCCTACAACGAACCTTTGTTCGAGGAACACCTTTTGTCCAGTCTATTGTAGATTTTCCAATACCATCAAAGTTCAAAGCACCTGTTGTGACCCCCAAATATGATGGAAAGACTGACCCTGTCCTTCATATAGAACAATACCAGGCTGCAGCCGACATCTATGCTGTTCTAGATGAGATGAGATGCAGGGCATTCTCGGGAACTCTTACCGGATCTGCTCAAATATGGTATAATAATCTTCCTTGGGGTAAGATTTCAACTTTTCTTCAACTGGTCGAGTTATTTATTGGGAATTTCTGTTTTGGGGCAAAGCCAGTTAAACGAGTAGCATATTTGTTAAGTGTTAGACAAAAAGCTGGTGAGAGTACCAGAGATTATATAACTCATTTTAATAACGAGAAACTTGAAGTCATTGATTATGAGGAGAAGACAGCGATTACCGCTTTGATGAGTGGACTACTGCCCAACAAGTTGTACTACTTTTTGGCCAAAGATCCACCTAGAACCATGTCAGACCTGATGGGAAAAGCGTCCAAGATTATGAATGCCGAGGAGGCTATGGCTGCGAAGAAGAATATGGATGCCAAAGAAACCAAGGTGGAAGGTGATAAAGCTAAGAAGAAAGAACATAAGAACAATGGTAATGACAAACACTCAAAAACAAGGTCGACTTGGGAAGTATTGAGGAAATTTGATAATTATACTCCTTTGAAGAAAGACATCAACCACGTTCTAGAAGAAATTAAGAACAACGAGGAATTAAATTGGATAGAGAAAATGAAGGCAGACCCCGAAAGGAGAAATAAGGCAAAATATTGCGAGTTTCACAAAGATCATGGCCATATGACTAAAAATTGCATAGCTCTTCATAATGAGATTGAAACACTCATCAGACGAGGAAAACTGGCAAACTATGTTGATCGTGGAAACGAAAAAAGGAACAACGACCGAAAAAAAGAGAGGTCTAGATCTCCTCGTCGAGCAGAGGAGAACAAGAAAAGAAACCATGAAGTTGATCCCGAAGACGACCCCGATCTTCCCAAGAGACTAAGGCAGCCAGAACGTGAGGTATTTTCAATACGCTTTGGGTCATTTGACTGTAATGTTATAACAGGTGGAGATGCAGGAGGAGGAGACCTTACTGTCGAGAGAAAAGCTTACCTCTGTGAGGCTCAAGCTTGCTCGTACATTCAACGAATAAATCTAGCTGAGGAGAATCGCCCGAGAAAGGTGAATAAAGAGAAATTGGTCATTAGTTTCTTAAAGAATGACCTTGCAGGTGTTCTATATCCTCATGATCACCCGCTGGTGATCAAGATGAGAATGAAGGAGGTTATAATTTCAAGAGTATTGGTCGACAATGGTAGCTCGGCAGACATCATGTTCTACTCATGCTTCGATAGTTTAAATCTAAAACTATCTCAACTGGAGCCTTATCATAGACTCCTCCTCGATTTTACTGGCGAGAAAGTTTTTCCACTTGGGACAATCAAGTTGGATATATTCATTGGTACGTGGCCTTCTTGTCGAATAGAAATAATACGCTTCTTCGTGATGGATAAGAATGTTCAGTCATCATACAATATCATCATGGGAAGAGTAGGGTTGAAGAAGTTCGAGGTTGTACCATCTACGGTGCATCAATGCCTGAAATTTCCAATAAATTTTGGAGTAGGAGTTGTTAAAGGTGATTAGAATGTAGCTCGGGAGTGCTATTATTCATTCGCCGAGGAAGAAGAAATGGAGGAATCAAGGAAAAAGACTAAAACTTATCAAGCGGATGAAGGTGCCGAAATTGAAACATTGGATCCTAGAGATGAGTCGCAACTCGTGAAGGGTCAAGTGGTGGAAGCTACTGAAAACATCATCCTGGACGATGAACACCCTGAATGAACTACTCAAGTAGGTTCGTCGTTGGAAGCCTCACTAAAACAAGAATTGATAACTTTCCTAAGAAGCAGAAAGCAAACTTTCGCATGGAGTCATGAGGATATGCCTGGGATAGACCCAAATTTCTTATGTCACGAACTCAATGTGAATAAGGAGATCAAGCCTGTGAAGCAGAGAAGAAGAGTATTCAGTCCCGAGAAGAATCAAGCTATACAGGAGGAAGTCGAGAAGCTCCAGAAGGCTTGTTTTATTGAAGATGTTAAATATCCAGACTGGTTAGCCAATGTAGTGATGGTGAAAAAGAAGAATAACAAATGGAATATGTTTGTAGACTTCACCGACCTCAACAAAGCATGCCCAAAGGATCACTTTCCACTGCCCCGAATTGATCAACTAGTCGATGCTACCTCGGGACATGAGCTGCTAAGCTTCATGGATGCTTATTCTGGCTACAATCAGATTAAAATGAAACCTGAAGACAGGGAGAGTACTTCTTTCATTACCCCTAGGGGAACTTATTGTTATAATGTTATGCCTTTTGGTTTGAAAAATACAGGTGCGACATATCAGAGGCTGATGAACAAAGTCTTTGCTGAACAAATCAGTTGCAATATGGAAGTCTATGTTGACGATATGCTGACGAAGAGCAAAAAGCTGCTGATCATCTAGTTGACTTAAGTCGGACTTTTGATCAACTAGATAAATACCAAATGAAGCTGAACCCGACGAAGTGCATATTTGGAGTACGAGAAGGCATGTTTCTCGGATACATTGTCAACCAACGAGGCATTGAGGCGAATCCTGAAAAGATCAAAGCTCTATTAGGGCTGCGATCTCCAACGACGAAGAAAGAGGTGCAAAGTCTTTCAGGACGAGTAGAAGCACTCAACAGATTTGTATCACGAGCAACTGATCGATGTCTCCCATTCTTCAAGACACTCCGAAAGACTTTTTGAGTGGAATGATGAATGTGAGAATGCTTTTCAAGGCTTGAAGAAATACTTGGGAGCACCTCCACTATTGTCCAGGCCGGTGATGGGAGAAAAATTTTACTTGTACCTAGCAGTATCGGAGAATGCAGTTAGCTCGGCGTTGATAAGAGTGGAGAATGGAGTACAAAAACCAATCTATTACACAAGTAAGGCCTTTCGAGGAGCAGAGATCAGATATCCA
The DNA here is from genome assembly GCA_949130495.1 of Sambucus nigra. Taxonomy (NCBI): domain Eukaryota; kingdom Viridiplantae; phylum Streptophyta; class Magnoliopsida; order Dipsacales; family Adoxaceae; genus Sambucus; species Sambucus nigra. The sequence goes on along the minus strand of OX422213.1, from coordinate 134,593,298 downwards.
AGGCTGGAAAAGTTAGCACTGGCGCTGATTGAGGCGAGTAGGATAATGAGGCCATACTTCCAAGCTCATACTATAGTCGTATATACTGATATGCCGTTGAGGCAAGCCCTTCATAAACCAAAAAAATCAGGGAGATTGATGTACTGGGAAATAGAACTCGGAGAATACGATATAGTCTATGAACCCAGATCATCACTAAAAGGCCAAGCTGTAGCAGATTTTATAGCAGAGTTCACTTATCCTGATACCCCCGAGGAGCAAAAGTTGCTCGCTGATCAACCTGTGGATGTTACAGGATCAACAAACACAAGCTCAGACCAACTCCGGTTGGTAAAAGAGCAAGTGGATGTTACGGGATCATCAAATTTGAGCTCAGACCAACTCCGGTTGGTAAAAGGGCAAGAAAAGATGATCGACGAAGAGCGAGAAATATCAGGGGAAGATGAAAGGAAGCAATAAATATTTTTCCGAGGAACTCTGTCAGATCATAAGTTTGAAGACGAGTTAATTATATGGAGGCTATATGTAGATGGCTCATCTTGCACAACAGGCAGTGGGGCAGGGATAGTTTTGAGCACTCCGGACGAGGTCGACATGGAGTACGCCCTACGTTTCCAATTCAAAGCTTCCAATAATGAGGCTGAGTATGAGGCAATGATTGCAGGTCTTAATTTGGCAAAAATTATGGAGGTACAACAAATAATTGTCTTCAGTGATTCTCAATTAATCGTAAATAAAATGTTGGGAATATATGCAGCCAAAGGAGAATTAATGATCAAATACCATGCAAAGGCAAAGGAGCTGGTGTCAGAATTTACTGCTATTCAGCTGGTCAGAATACCAAGAATGGAGAATACGAGAGCAGACGCCCTAGCTCGATTAGCATCAGTTACTCGTACCGAGCTACGACGAACAATCCCAATTGAAGTGTTGGCTGGTCGGAGTATAAATGAAGATCTGACGATGAACTTTATCACCCTTGATTTAGAACCATCTTGGATGGATCCCATCAGGGCGTATATTAAGGAGGGAGAATTACCAATTGACAAGCTCGCAGCCAAGAAATTGAAGTTTAAAGCTGCTCGGTATGTATTAACTAACGGTATTCTTTATAGAAGAGGAATTATGGCAGGTTTACAGAGATGTGTACATCCCTCCGAGGTGAAAGACTTGATTGAAGAGGTCCATGAAGGGTCCTGTGGAGCACATGTAGCAGGTCGGACACTCTTGCAAAGGATGATGACGCAGGGATATTACTGGCCGACGATGAGGGCTGATTGTGTAGCCTATGCCAAGAAATGTGACAAGTGCCAGCACTTTTCCTCCATCCGAAGAACTCCACAAGCATTGTTGATACCCATCACTTCCCCTTGGCCATTTGCCATGTGGGGAATAGATTTGGTTGGACCACTGCCACGACTAGAGGAAGGTTCAAATACCTCGTCGTCGCAATGTATTATTTTACTAAGTGGGTGGAAACTGAGCCTCTCATTGATATGACGTACGAGAAGGTGTACCAATTTATTTGGAAGAACATCATTTGTCGATATGGTCTTCCTCATGCTTTCATCACAGACCATGGAACGCAATTTGATAACGAGGAGTTCGCTGCTTATTGCCATCAGTAAAACATTTTGAAGGTCCACTCAGCACCAGGCCACCCTCAAAGCAATGGACAAACTGAAGTGAAAAATAGAACACTGCTGAATGGTTTGAAGAAAAGGCTGGACGATGCGAAAGAAAATTGGATCCACGAGTTACAGTCAGTACTGTGGGCTTACCGAACTACTCCCCGAGTAGCAACTGGAGAATCTCCATATATGTTGGCATTTGGAAGTGAAGCTATTATACCTGCCGAATTGGGCCTCCCAACACACAGGGTACTGAATTTCAACTCCCATGTCAGCGACTTAATGAGAAGATTGGATTTAAATATTCTCGAGGAAGTTAGAGTAGAAGCAGCCATCAGAAATGTTGCATACCAACAACGAACAACTCTATTCTACAATAAGAGAGTGAAGAAGTGCGATCTGAAAGAATGAGATTATGTGCTGAAGAAAGTAATTCAAAAGCACAACAAACTGGAGGCAAACTGGCATGGGCCATACCGAGTTACAGAAGTTGTTCAACCAGGAACTTACCGAATAGCAACTTTAAAAGGGGAGGAGTTTAAGAACGCATGGAACGCAGAGCACCTACGCAAGTATTATCAGTGATGAATAAAATGAAGATATTCTGTCGAATTCTACTAGTGCTACACACTACTCGGCAAAGCTCAGGCTACTCAAATTTTTTCTCGAAAATGCCAACTAAGGTTGGTCGAGAAACCAATATTCCTCCGGGAAGTAAAGCTACCAATATTCCTCCGGGAAGTAAAGCTACCAATATTCTTCCGGGTAGTAAAGCTACCAATATTCCTCCGGGAAGTAAAGCTACCTATATTCCTCCGGGAAGTAAAGCTACCAATATTCCTCCGGGAAGTAAAGCTACTTGTATTCCTCCGAGAAGTAAAGCTACTTGTATTCCTCCGGGAAGTAAAATTTGTATTCTTAAGGGAAATAAAACTATATGTTTCTCGGGAAATAAAGGTATTCCTAAAAATGCCAACTTATGTCAGTTAGGAAATAAATATATTCTCGAAAATGCCAACTTGAGTTGGTCGGGAGGTAAAATTATTTCAAAAAGACTAACTATGGTTGGTCGGGGATAGAAACCCACCAAGTGTAGTTGATCAACAAGGAAAATTTACCGACCTTGGTTGGTCGGAAACATTTAAGAGAAAAACCTACCAACTATAGCTGGTCGGGGATAAAAACCCGCTAACTGTAGTTGGTCGACAAGTAAAATCTAAAGTGATCAAGCAACATTTTTTATACTCGTAACTTTTTAATTATTACTAAGTTGGTCGAGAAACAAAATATTATTTTTTCCAAATGACTACCACAAGTTCAAACTACTCGATGATAAGTTGATCGACAAACCACACAATATTGTTATCTTTTTATCAGATACACATGCACAAATATAAAGTGTTTTACAAGACAATAGGAGTTAAAATTGCGAACAAAAATGAAAGTCTTTCATTAAATCCAAAACAAATTACATTGATAATGAAATGAAAGTTACATTGATATTGAAATGTATACTAACTATTACATCAAAATTCCTACTCTACTGGTCTTTTCCCCTCTGCTTTTGACACAGGTTCCTCGCCAGCAGGCGGATCATTTAAAGCCAGGGGAGAATTTATGAAGTTGAGATCCTTTAACATCCTGATATTCATCACTGATGGTCGATCTAAGAGGTGCTCGGGACGAGATACCTCGGCATTTGAATGGAGATTGTAGTCACCGAGATATTTAGAAATCAAGCATCGAGGAATGGCCCGAGCAGGGATCCAACTCATATCCAGTTTGTATGGTGGCACAGGTAGGTCGAGCAGCCCAGGATTATGATAGTTCCACAGGTAATGACCCTGTTCGAGTTGCAGTACACCTAAGGCATTCAACCAGCCTTGCTTATAGCCCTCATTATTGGCATTTTGGATACAATCGTCCAAGTGATAGACAGCTTCGTTGTATCCAGCCATCCAGAACTCCTTGGGCTGTTTGTGGAATTGATATGTTAGTCTTTCCAGCTGCTCGTGGAGATTTTGGATGAATAGCTCCTTATTATCCAAAATTGATTCTGCACTGAGAGCTGCTCTTCCGGGTTCCTGATCTTCTTTGACATTTCATCCAAAGCCTGATTCTTCGCCATTAATTGGAAGGCCTAGTTTTCTAAGGCAGACTGAGTCCTCTATTCCTCGACAGGAATTCGAGCTGCTCTTGCTCGTCCCCGAGGAGCTCTTGCTCGACCACGAGAAGATGTAGATGGGCCAGACCTCTTCAAGGTTTCCAACTCGTACCTCAAGTTGGCGTTCTCGACTTCCAAGAACGAAAATCCCTCATCATTCACTGGGATCAAGGCATTTGAAGTGGAAGCTGCAGACTTCAACTGAGACAACTCTTTCTGCAGGTTGTTATTTTCTTGCTCTAATAGTTCAGCTATCTGTCTGCACTCCTCGACTTCGCCCCTCAGAGTTCTCTCCCTCACCTCGTAGCCAGAAAAATGCTTCCCGTACCCCTTGTTAGCATTGAGTTGCTGGTACTTCTTCTCGTACCCCTCATGCAACAAGGCAGTGGACTCTTTGTATTGTTGCTGAAGATCTTCGAGGGTGCCTTGGAGATCCTCGATCATGTCGTAATAAGCCACATTATTGGCCACTTCTCGATCAAGTAGACACTTCAGATATTGGTATGCTTCAACTGCTTGTTCATAAGTATCTTGGCCGAGGATGTCGACGACTTGTGCTGCACTCAGATCTGCGTGACCAGCCTTAAAATAATCATTGCATTGCCTCAGCAGCACAGTATCGTGAGCAGATAATAATTCCATCCTGGCCAGAAACTTGCAGAGGAAGAAAAACAATAATCAATAAGAATCAAGACAGAGTATGAAGAAGAGACAACAGAATGCGAGAACAAAAATTCAAGTTTTATTATATCAAGGATCAGGATTACATATTCATGGTTACAATTGACAAAAGAAAAATATAAAGAGAAACCCAAACAACTCTATACCTTTTCCTTGTCTCCCAAAACCTTCTTGGGGGGCTGGGACGAGGAAGTAGGTTGCTCGGAGGGAATAGAAAGCTGCTCGGGGAGCGCCAGCAGTTGCTCAGAAGAAGTAATGATTTGCTGAGGTTCCTTGGGGGCAGGCTGGATGGACGGGGGATGATCTCCCATCACCATAGAAGACTCTTTGGAGGCAGATTCGTCCTCCTCTTCTTCTTCAGGAGTTGGAGGGGGACCCGGGATGTGCCGCTGGAAGAGCTCAGAATTTTCATCCACTTTCATCTCCTGCAGAGCAGCGACCCATCCATCCCTGAAGTACTTGAGGCTGCCATATTCTACTTGTGATATCATGGCAGCCAACCCCTTATTCCACCCCTTGTCCTAGCCAGCACTGAAGGACTTTTTCACAACCATTTTCCTCTTCAACTTCTCCGAGGAAAGCTTCTCGGACAACAGGTTATCAGCAACGTTCAATTTATTCTCGACCTCCTCCTTTTGAGGACTTACTTCCTGAAATCGACTTAACTCCTCTTCAGCAACCTTGAGTTTATTTTCAAACTCCTTAGCATTCTTGAGCTTCACTTCGAGCTCTTTATTTTTCCCCTCCAAGTCCTTTATTCTCTTCTCCAACTCCTTGGAGACCTCAACAACCTGAGCTTTTTCCTCCTCGGTGGAGGTAAGTTTGTTCTCCCAGATTGCCTTGTCAGTAGCATATTTCTGGCAAAAATATTCCAAAGACTTCGTCAGACCCGCCAGAGCTTCCTCTACACCAGATGAGGAGCTTGAAGTTTTAATTTCTTCATCCTTCTTCAGAATTATATTGAAGCAGCTCGTCAACTGTGAAAAGAAAATGAAAGCAAGTCAGAAACAGAAATGACAAGGGAATATGAAAAGTTCAAAGTAAGAAGACTTACAGAAGCAAGGTGACAAGCAACCAATGAGGTAACCATGTCCCGAGAAAGGTTTTCCTCAGTACCTTGTACCTCGGGAATGATCCAAGACTTTACCGAGCTCATGGCAGAGCTCGGGGGAACAAAAGTTGGAACACCAGTTCCAGTAGCTGGGGGCTGAGTGATGGTGTCAGCCAAATTGACCGAGGAGCTTTTCTTCAGCTTCCTCGGGGGAACGGGGATTGATTCAACCAAGGAGGATCCCTTGGTCGGTGATATGACAATCACCTCGCCTGGAGCAGCAGCCTTGCTCGGGGCCACTGGAGGCTTCTCGGCAACCTTCACAATAGCAGTCGAGGAAGGTGCATCAACTTTCTTTGTCCCTTCTGGGACATCAATATTACTTCTTTTAGCCTCTCCAACACCAGAGGCAGGCTTCTCGAAGAGGGTGGGAGGTCTTCTCTTCTTCATCCTTTCACTTAAAGGAACGTGTGACTCAGGCGAAGAGCTGGTAGAAGCTGGTACTGGCTCTGCGTCGCTTATTACTGGACGAGCACTAAAAGAGGTGGTGTAGCTCTTGTACTGCAGCAGATATGAGGCTGACCTAATGTGCTCGTCGGCAACACTCTGATGCAGACTCTAGATAAGTTTCAAATGTCTTATATTAACATTTGCTTCCTTTGGACACTTTCTTTTGCTATCAGCTGCAAATAAATAAAAATTAAAATATCAGTAGCACATTTTATCAAACACAAAAGAAGCATGATTTTAAAATAAATAAAATGAAATAAAAATAACATATCCCATTGCCATAAGGAGGGCATCTGGGACCCTGATAAACTTCATCTCCAGATAAAGGAGCATGTTGCCAATTTTTTATGATAACCCCGTGCTCAAAATAGTCCCTATTGGCATCCGGGAGATTGACTACTAAGGCCCTATTCAAAAATCTAGTTTTTAAATAAAAGGTGTTATCACCAACTGCCCATCTATAACAAAACATAATTTCTGGAATTCCTATGCGAGTTCCATGGATTTGATTTAACCTATGAACCCCATTAACTATTCTCCATGTATTGGGGGCTATTCTTACAGGAACAACGTCAAAGTATTGACAAAATTCCAGACATAAGGGATTGGGTGGAAAAGAAAATCCACACTCAGCAATAAAGAGACTGGGGAACCAATGTCCCTCAGCCAAACGGAAATAATCAGAATGCTCAGAAAGCTCTTCCAGAACAACCCAGGAGGGAATAGAAAAATCAAAACGAAACTTATCAAGGCATTCAATAGGGTAAACCATGATGAATAAAAGAAATGAAGAAGAAGGAAGAAAATCTTACAGAAAAAGAGTGGATCTGATGACAACGGACGATGGAAGAGATGAATACACAGGAGAGAAAGAGACTCGAAAATACAAATTTGAAAAGGTAGAAGACGATGGGAGTGTCTGTGAAGTTTAAATACCTTGCCTTGGGAAATGGTAAAGTAATGATTACAAAAAGAAACAATTACGCTACCGGCGGCTAGAGGAACAAAAAGGGCGCGGCAATCGAAGCGAGAAGAAACGATTACGCTACCGGCGGCTAAAAGGACAAAAAGTACGCAGAGATCGAGGCGGTTGTGAAAATTCAAAAAAGCCTGATTCAACGAATTTGGAAAGAGAAATAAATACAAGGGAAACACTCCTAAAAATCAGGAGGACTATTTAAAGCTATCATATTCCGAGAAAGAATGTTCCACACTCCTCAAATTTTGAACTATGAAACATTGGGGGCTTCTGTTGATACCATATTTAGTCTGCTGACATGGATCAATAAAGTGAAGATACGTGGCAGTCTACGTGGCAACAACAAACACTTTCGAGGAACTCATACGCTCCGAGGAACCATACTACAACGAGGAACACTGTTTCCCCGAGGAACTCATACGCTCCGAGGAACGAGAACTCTCCGAGGAACTCTTGAGCACCGAGAAGCTTAGGTGGTCCGAGCAACTCAGGCGATCCGAGCTGCACCTCGAACAAAGCATTAATATAAGGATAACCAACATTTTGACTGTTCATTAAATGCTTATCATTGAGACGCATACGCTTAAGGAGCATTGAATGTATCATCCTTTCATATGTACATCATTTAATGTATTACCCTTTCACATTACAGACCCAGGGCTATAAATACATTGTATAATCCTCATTGTAAAGGGACCGAAATTTCTAGAGACAACTTGTAATCGAGAATTCCCATACAATCAGTAATACCATAACAGTGGACGTAAGCCATTCTTATAAGGCTGAACCACGTTAAAAATTATTTGTCTCATTTATTTATCTGTGATTGAATAATTAGATATGATCTAATTTTTTCCATCAACATGAACAAAAAGGTCTTTTGCACCAAGATTAGGTACCCGAGAAGTGGTAACCTTTTGTTTAGTCTTGTCGTTGTTGGTTCTAGTCGGAATGTTGGAAGTATTCGCTAACGGTAAAGACATCTGTTGGAACTCTTATATAAAACTATGAAAAGTGGTGACTATAAACTTAACATGCTCTCTAAGACTAGTAAGATCACTAGTGTGGTGTGACAAAGCATGTGTACATCTAATCCAATTCAAAGTATAGTAATAATCCCTAAGGTGTCCTTTTCTCTTGTAATAAGTACAAAATAACACGATCTTAGGCCGACCTTAGTTTGCTTTTCTTAGCTGAACTCTTTTTAGGGGTTTGCTTAATGGATATATGGATTCCTATAAATTTAAGAATCAGTTCTGGTGAAATATGTGAGGTGGAAGCATCATCAAAACCTAATCCCGCCTTTCACCAAACCCTAAAGCGGGGCCAAGAAGCATCTTTCCCATCTTTCTATATATGTCCTCAATATTTACCTTGATCTCCAGGGATCTCTCAAGATCATGAGTGAGTTGGGATACAAGGTCTTAAGGTTTATTTTGAGCCTCCACGAATGCAAGGAGGTCACTCATACGACTAGACACTTGTTTGGTCAAGTCTCCTTTCTATTTCTCAAACCTACTTTCTCTCTCTCCGCAAAATCTCTCTATCTACCCAAACTTTTTTTCTCTCTCTATCTCACTCAAAGTCATGCTAATGGAGGACTCTCTCTCGTCTCTGTTAAATCTTTCTCTAATGTGATGATCCTAAGAGCTAACCCTTTGTTTTGCTTTTTTGTTTTAAAGGACTTAGCATATAAATTGTCGTACGTGCATTGTTGGTCACATTCTTTCTCACTTATATTATCATCACACTCACTAACATCGTTTTCACTGTCGAGGTGCCCTTATGAAGTAGCTTCCTCATCGTCGCGAGGTGCCCTAGACTTACTCACATGATTGGTTGTGAATGCGGTGAAATTATATTCATGTGGTGATTCAACTTCTGAATCGAGAAACTCGACCTCATTGTCATCACTAAGGGTGGCATTTAAAGTAGCTTTGACTTTTCCTTAATGATTTAATCTAGTTGCACACTCAAAGGCTTTATGATCTCTCCCATCACGCTCGTAACACCTCTCTTCCTCTCTCTTAGGGGTTCCCTTTTTTTTTGTCGAATTTATTTCCAAATTTATTTTTCTCAAAACTTTTTTTATCTTTAAACTTGCCATTATTTTTTAGCTTGAGAAGCTTCTTGAAATTTTTGGCAAATAGGGCAAAATTGTCTAACTCAAAATCATATTCAGAATCTACCGTTTCTTCCTCTCTCCTTTTAAACGACTCTTCTCTCCTTTCAGATGACTCCTCACCTATTCTGGCCTGGGCTTTAAGTTTTATCCCTTTATCTTTAGGTTTAATTATTTTTAGGAACATATTAATTTCATAAGTCTGGAGGTCTCCTACAAGTTCTTGTAACTTAAGAGAGTCTAATATTCCTAATGAATTCAATATAGCGACTTTAGGGATGAAACGCTTAGGGAGTGAACTTAAAATCCTTTTAACTACTCTAGTGTTAGGGATTTTTTCACCGAGATTAAAGGTAGTATTGACAATATCTGATAAAACTGCAGAAAACTCATCAAAAAATTTAGATTCAAGCATGGTAAAATTTTGCAGTTTAGATGCCATAACGACATTTGTGCCCTCGTGTGTCAATGATAGGATATCTCATGCCTATTTAGATGTAGTACACGTCATGATACATCGAAACTCGTCGGGTGAAACGGCTCCAAAAATTGCACTAAGTCCACGTGAATTATATGTGCTTTATTTAAATTCATCCTTAGTCTAGTTAGACACAGGTTTAAGATTCGTCACATTATCTATGGTGACAGTGGTAGGAGTCCTCCCTCTTCCACAAATTAGCCAGACACCTTTGTCTATAGCCTTTAGAGTAGATTTCATGCGGGCTTTCCAATATGCATAGTTTGTCCTATAAAAAACTGGCATCCGATTATATAAGTTTTCCATTGAACTTAAGCTTTTTCAAAAATCAAATTTCCTTTTAAAAAAATTGATATCCAGAAATATTTTGCGAAAACATTACACGGTATAATTATGTAATTGGCTCTGATACCAATTTGAGAGTGTGCTTCCGTTTAATGTCTAAACTTATTTAATTAAATTTTAATTTTATCTATAGTTTTAATCAAACCCTAAACGTGCATCTAATGTGATTGAAAGTGATGAAATCTAACTAGCATGGAAACCAAACAATCATAAACACATATTCAAGAAAAATCCCCGAAAGGGGAAAAAACATTTATTTCACTATATATTGTAAACCTTGACTTACATATACATAGAGAAATACACTGTGTTCGACCTATAAATACCTGTAGGCATTGGTTTGTTGTCTTCAGCAAGAGATCCCTCGAGAGCTCCAGTACTCATCAAGTGTTCCCTCAATAACTCGAGGAAAAAACAGTTAAGACAGCCTTTCTTCTCCACAAGATTTACTCCAAGAATGGTTAATATGAGTAAATGAGTTTAATAATGATTCACATATATGATTTGGGATGTTTGGGTGAATCAAAATAGGTTTTAACCTAACTGGATGAAGTCTAAAATCACATATGTTCTGCATAAAATAAAGTTGTAAAAGACATGCCAAAAACCTAATTTAGAGTAGGTATTTATAGAAGAAAAAAAAATCAAAGGCGACGCAATGTCGTTTCTATGACATGTAATATGTCGTTTGAACGACATTACTTGTCGTTAGATCCCTCAAGTAATGACCATAGAAACGATGTATTAAAAACCAAAACAGTATGTGGTCGTTTGATGCATTGAAGAAAGAAGGTATCTTACGACCTAAGAAATGACATGAGATGCCATTTGATAAATTCATTTGAGCGACATATGAATGTCGTTTGAACGACACTGTTATGTCCTTTGAACAACTTAAATAAAAATATTTATTTTTAAATAGCGAACCTTGTTTTTATAAAATAAGAATATTTATAAAAACCATTCAAAAATCTCCCAAATATGTATATGAATATTATTAACTCCAATTAAACATTATACTTTTAACGAAGTAGATATAGTGGAGACTGGTTGAAGATGCACAATGCACGTTGAAGATGATGGGAGCGTGTTGATGATGCGCGATCCTAAATATTCGGATGATGGACATCAATGTTGAACGTGTGAAGACGTGCCAAATGTATCGGTATGCGACATATTAATGATGATCTAGGATAACTCAGAAATTTCTAGATTCTAGACGGACATTTATAAAATCATATCCTTACATTCATAGATAACTACTCATGAGTGCACGAGAGAGCGGTACTTTCTTGCATTATATATAAACTTTTCAAGTTGATAAGAGATTAGAGTGCATCGAGGTTTTTTTTACACCTTGGTGGGTTTTTTTTCTCTCTATAAAATCAGACTTATGGATTGTTTGAATGTTGTTTATGTTGTATCCTTCACATATAGCACACAATATACTTCGATCTCACATAGATTTAACTTAGTCCATATAATTTAAATTAGGACTATTGAACTTAGTGAATTGACCTAGATTTCCTAATTGCAACTTTTAGTTGCTGATCGATGCCAAATACGATATCAGCTAGTTAATTCATGTTCTAGGATTGCTAAAAATAAAAGAAAAATTAAAATTGGCAAAAATTGTTCATAATTTGTTTAAACTATTCACCCCTCTAGGTTTATTAGTGTATAACACTTGTATTGAACATTCACATCCTTAATTGGTATCAGAGAACTTGCTCTCTTTCGCATTCACATGCTAAAAGTTTGATCTTGCATTGTGGTGTATTTCTAAAATAAATCTTCTCGTTCTTTCAAAAAAATCAAAGGCTATTGTAGTTGATTTTAAAGAAGTTGATTTTATCAAATCATTGAGTCAAGAGAATGAAGAATTAATGTCTCAACTTCTCATAATGAAAAAGTTGAATGTTAAATTGGCAAGGAAAATAAAACTCTTTGAATAAAAAAAAGAATCTTTTGAAAGTGAGTTTGAAAAGCTTAGTCAAATAACTAATCAAACGATGAAGTTGACTTAAAATGAGAAGGGTGAGATATTTGATTTGACTTGTGCTATAAAAGAAGATACCAATGCCCTGAGTGTACAAAAGTCAAATTTAATAAAATTGAATAGCTCAAAAATTTCTAATTTACAAAAACTCAAAGTTACTGAACAAGAGAAAAATTATTTAACTCTTGAACTAGAAAATATGAAGAAAGAGCTTCTTGTTTTTACAGTTTCTAAAAGTGAAATTGAGAAGAGATATAAATATTTGAAAAATGAATTTGACTTGTATAAATGTTGAGAAATCAAGTCATCTTCTTTTTAAGTTGATATTTAAAGTGAATGTTTATCTTCATCACACGTATAGAAGAACACCGATTCTTTAGTCTTGAAGAAAAATGAGAAGAAATAAAAATTGAAAGAGATTGTTCAAAAGAAAAAGAAAGATGATCAAAACGTTTCAAAGGATCATTCAAAACATTCTCTTGCACATTTTATCACAAGGAATTTCATCTTGAATATTTTTACTACAAATTGAAAAAGATTAATTAGAAACACGGTATTAATTCCACGAGCTTAAAAATAGAAGATAATTTTTTCCCCGAATATGTCTTTAATATAAAGAACTTTGTTAAATGTTATGATGATAAAGCAAGACCTTTGTTATATGTTCCTCCACATTTGTGTGATAAGAGAGTTGAGATGAGAGCTCGTAGAGCTAAAAACAATATGAAAATGAATGTACCTTTTTGCACTCATTGCAAGTTGAGAAATCCAAAGTTCATGAACAATAGGAAAAAAATGTTTCATAAGGATCCTATTAGTGAACCAAGGGGTGGAAATGGTTAATTGATGAAGAGAGATGACTTTCTATTAAAAGGTGGGAGTGAGGTTAAGAGGAATTTTTCTAGACCTAGATCATTTGCTCAAATTCCAAGGAATAGGAGTAAGAATACCTTGACGAATGTGAGGTGGATGCCAAGGAATGTGAGTGGAATGCCTCAGAATACTCCTAAAAAGTAAGTAAAATTTAAGGTCCCTAAAAAGAAATTTTCATAAGGGGAAGTTGTTTTCATTCCTCTCAATGATCTGGAATATTTAAGACCCATCACTATCTAAAAAATAATTTTCTTAGTATTCTTAGGGTCTTGTTATTATATGTCCAGGTCCCCTCCTAGGTACTCCTTGATTTTTTAGGGTAAACCTTTTGTGGGTAAGTGCTTGAAAACTCACATTTGGACCGTTTTTCATGTTCAATTGGGAATTTATGCATTTGTGCATTTACATGCATTTTTATATATGCTTTGTTCCTTACATGACAAGCTGTAATTATTGTATCATTAGTTTGTAAAAAATAATTCCAAAAATATTTTTCATTTTATTTCTTTTTATGATTATGGAATTAAGTCCTTTGATTCATAATATTTGATGAATAAACTTAAGTTGAATGATGATTAAAGTATGGATTTTTAACCTTTCGATTAGAAATGATAATATCAATGATATGTTAAAATTCTCTTGATAAATTATGATAGTCAAATTTGTTAAAATATTTTGTGTTTATTTCATACTACTCTCGCACTTTCGTATCACTTAATTCATATGACTATAGTTAAGTTCTTTTGATCACAGTGCTTTACTTGATCACGATAAAATCTCAAGACCTCTTATTGATTTTGAAATGTTTCTATATTTCGTGTGTGAGTTTGAGTGTTTATTCATACTTGTTGGAGCTCAAAATGGAACTTTTTATATGCATTGATAAGGGTTACCATTAAAGTGATTACAAGTGATTTGAATTTGAGTATCATTGGGTAGGTTTCATACTCATCGTCCAATGCTACCTTTTTTTGCGAGTTCTATGCGAACATGATTATGACCTCTACATCCCTTATTATTATGACTTTGGATTCATATTATGTTACATTTGTATGTTGCTCATACTCATGATAATTACCATTGGGTATCCTCCTACAGCATTAGTTATTTCACATGATTATCTAAATTTTTCTTTGCTAGTTTTTCTTATTCATTGTGATTATTTCTATTTTACCATTCTATACTCATTATATATGTCTTTCTACTTCTCTTTAACTTGTTCATGTCAAAAGGGGGAGAAACGTCTAAGATACGAGGGTGCCCTCCCTTATTTCTTGCCTTAGGTTGAGAAACATTCTTTTATGGGAGAGAAACATTGATTTAGAGGTGATTTTTCATATAAGGGAGTATTTTCTTGTTCATATTATATGATCTTATCACTTTTCATATGCTTTTATGCTTTATATAATCTATATATCTTATTATTTTTGGTGGATCCACAAAGTATGAGGAGTTAGTCTTTATGCATGCTATTACCCGCGTGATCTTGTATCTTTATTTTATGTATTTCAGGTATAGTCATGTTTGATGCGACTCATTCCTAGATTTTATACTTGATTTGTAATTTTTTTGCCGGTCTTTGGACTCCTTTTGCATTACTTACCACTAATCTCATTATATGGCTAATATGACGTGGGTTTGGTGGGAGTAATCAAGATATTTTTAGGTTTTGGGTGTTTTCAGCGGAATATCCAAATAGAAAGATTAAAAATGTAACCATTTGTAATTTTGTATAATTTGGATAAGTTTCGTGTCAAAGGATTGACTCGTGAGTCATTTAAGCTATATAATCTTGATACGTGGCGATACGTTTCAGTAGAGATTGAGGCTAATTCATTTATACTTCATGAACACCTGAGATTTCACTACACCAAAATACATAAAATGTCACAGTAAAAATCATAACAACTAAACACGCTTTTGTTATCAAGGTTAATGATCATGACACGACCGTGATAACGGATCGTCATGGTCTTGTCACAGTCATTGACCTTGATAAGTAATTTGTCACGGTCTTATCATGGTTAATGACTATGACAACGTTAGATTATTGTCACGATCATTGACTGTGACACAACTGTGACAACGTAAAAAAAAATAGTAACAGCCTATCCAACCTGCTCCTTTCTCATCTCCCTCTCTCTTTACTTCACCGTCTCTCCCTCTCTCTACTCCCTCTCTCTCTCTCTCTCTCTCTCTCTCACCACCATAGACCACCACCACCACCACCACACCCCGCCTTAGTCCACTCCACCCCATCCTTGCACCACCACCATCCTTGCGCTACCACAGCCAATTCTCATAAAAAAGGGTCACAACCACCACTTCAGAGGTACTTTTTATTTTTAATTATTTGTCCCTTTTTTGTCATGAATTGGTTTCGTTATTGACATATTTATTTGAATATTGATATATATTAATTTGTAAAATTATTTTTTATCTAATAAAATTATTTTGTGAAATTATTTTGATTTGAATAATATTAATTTGTGTAATTTTTTTTATTTTGATAATTAAAATGTCTATTTATTCATAACTCCCTTATGGTCGACCTATTTGGGATAAATATCACAAAGTGTGACTGATTGTTTAATTAAATTTTGTGACAAACACTAGCTGGCAATTTATGTGAATAAATTTTTAACCGTGCTATCGATGCGGACAAAAACTAGCTAACATATACTTAGTCATGCATGAATTTTTGTATTGATCCATATTGTTGGGTAATATACAATAAATTGCAAACCTAAAATTCCCAAACCTCTCTAAGGCAAATTCTGCACAGCCCATCAAAACAAACCCCACACAAGCAAATTACTAATAGCCCTCCACGTGTAAGGCTAAGAAAAAACCCTTAACACACACACACACACACACACACACACACACACACACACACACACACTCCTGATAAAACACGCGCTACTTATCTCAAAACACTAAAACCACAAACAAAACATTATTTGGTAATCAAGGATACAGATTAGGTTTTAAAGTATATCAAAATGTAGAATGTTCTACACAACATAAATGATTAATTATCACTTAGGGATTTGAATATTTTTGGATCCGTGCTTTTAACTGTTGCTATTGTTTTTTTGTTGCGATTTCAGGCAAATTCTCAAGTTGTATTTGTGGGTTTTGATGCATTTGTGCGATTTCAGGCGATCTCAAGCAACCGCCACCACTGCCGATTTCAATCTCTTAGTTTTTCAACTTGTTCAAGGTATCTATACATACATATGTCTCTCTCTCTCTCTCTCTCTCTCTCTCTCTCTCTCTCTATATATATATATATATATATATATATATATATATATATATATATATATATATATAATGTAAGGAAAAATTAAGTGCATGCATTTGTAAATAATTAGTGAGTAATAATAAAGATAGAATGGTTTATCCTTGTGTAACTGAAAAATATTTTAAATGAAATATAGATGTATCATATACATGTATCTCAAAAGATTTTTTTTTTAATCTTAATTGATGTTAAATAAATGAAATGTAGATGTATTACATGCTGAAACTTTATTGAATCTGTTGCAGAAATTATGTTGATCATGTTTAATATGTTGAAAACATGAAAATAATTTACATGCTGAAAAATGGTGGCCTAGGATTATAAGTTTAAATGTTAAAACTCTGTTGAATATTTTGGTAAAAGATTTTTGTCTTCATTCAAGTATAGTTATATGGACAATGTTTCGCATTATTATTTGAATTATTGTTGACTAGTGAATTTGAATATTTAGATGGCTATTGAGTTGGTGGCCCTGGGCATTTCTAACATTTAGGGTTGTGATTCTACCGAATAGTGACATGTGATGTGAAAATATAAATAAGACATAAATGAAACATATTTACCATGAAAATATAAATAAGACAAAAACAAAACATACTATAAATTTAAAAGCTTCCTATTAAACAATTAAACATAAATCAAACATAACTATGGATAAATCATCACTATAGAGTTTATTTGGTAATTGGCAGTAATGTTGGAAACATGCATTGTTTGGCGATTCAAATTTATAATAAATTAGATTTTACCCATATGATATAATAATACGGTGGGAAACAATCATACACTCAAAAAGTATATATGGTTATAACTCTTGTGTGTTTAATATTATTCATTTAAAAAGTATATACTTTTTTAGCGTAAGATTGTTTCCCACCGTATTATTGTATCACGCCGGTAAAATCTAATTCATTGTAAATTGAATCATCAAACAATGCATGTTTCGACATTATCGCCAATTATCATATAAAGTCTATAATGTTAAATTATACATAGTTATAAACCTCTTCAGTTACAGATAGTGCGCATAAATACTAGTCTTCTAGTTCTTATGCGTGCACATTCAATAACCCTTACACCCATCCGAGAGTCATTACCCAAGTAATGATATCTCTCGAATTGTCCTGTTTGGACAGTTTGGGACAACATAGTTTTTGTATAATAATATTTTTAATGTCTTACACTTGTTACTTTGGGGTTGTTCTGTTGTTGTCTCTTAATGTTCTCTAAGTACATACTAGATGATGCGGTGTTAAGTGTTATTCCAATATATAAATTGAAATAGCACGAGTACATGCAAATCTATGTCGTGTACTTGGAGAACTATTGGGATATGCTGCTGAATTTTTCTCAAATTGAAACAATGTGTATGAGCTACTAAGTGTATTACAGAAATATGCCGTCTTGAATGGGATAGGACCACTCACCCTTTAGATGAGATGGAGGAAATAGGATTAATAATGCATATTGTGTTAATAATAAAATTAATTTATATTATTTTTATAATATAGCATCAAAATATGAAATGTCAATCTTGAGGTAAAACATTTACTGGAAACTAAATTTTCACACGTTTGTTTATACTGATCCATGAATATATGCTTCTTACCCATAATAGGTGATTGTTTGTAGTAGATGTGATAGGATATCCTCTATACAAAGAATGGATGGTGAGACAAAATGACTAGAGGATGTGTTTTGTAGAGGTGATAATAAATTTATGAAATATGTAAAGTGATGTCGTACTGATGAAGTGTTCCCGTGTCCGTGTGCCAAGTGTAGGAATGGTAAGGTGTTTGAGTGGAAAATAATTTAACTACATTTGTTAAGATGGGGTATGCAAGATACTTATCGATTTTTATATTTTCACGAGGAATAACATGTTCCTATTCTACCAGAGAAACATTCACAATAATCAACAAGTTGGATAGATGTACAAGGGTAGGAGGACAATTTAGATCATAATATGTTAGAGGATTTGTTAATGATGCGTATGAAGTTCATGAAGCGGGAGAAAATGAGGTCAGTGAAGATGTATAAGGTTCAGGTGCTCATGAAGATATCGGGATAAACCTTGATGATGATTATCAAAGTTAAAAACTTAAGGTGTTACAACTGTTGTACCCTGGCTATGGCAATGATCAAACAACTTTACATGCCATAGTTGGTTTGAATAGTTTGAACACTAAATACGGTTTGTTTGGAAATAGCATGACAGGAATTTTGAATTGGGCGAAGGGCTTGCTACCCAAGAAGAATACGCTTATAGATAGCTATCCTATTATAAAGAGTAGTTTGAAAGGTATGGAAATGAAGTATAAATGAATTCATACTTATGTGTATGACTACATACTATACCAAAAGGAGTATGAAAATATCGATCGGTGTCCAGTATGCGATGAACCCAGATATGTACAATCTATTGGCAAGGGAGGCACCAGATAAAAAGTGCCTCAAAAAGTATTAAATATTTTCCCGTTAGGCCTAGATTGAAGCAATTTTTCATAGTATCGCAAATAGCGGAGGCAATGACTTGGCATGCTAGGCTAGAAGTAGGGGATAATCTCATGAGTCATCCTATTGATTATACAACTTGAAAGAGGATGAATTATGAGTATCTTGATTTTTCTCGAGAACAACGCAACATTTGTTTGGCAATATCAACCGATGGTTTCAATCCATTTGGAAATCTAAGTACCAGTCAGAGTGTATGGCCAGTGATCCTAGCATCACTCAGCCTCCCTCCTTCACATTGTATGAGACCTTAATTTTCGATGTTGTCTTTGTTGATACCTGGGTCAAAGGCACAAAGTGACGACATCGATGTCTAGTTGACTCATTTGATAAAATAATTAAATGAGTTTTATGAATAGGGTGGGCAAGAATTTGAATCTTTTAAAAAAGTAAAGTTTACACTAAAAGCTAGGTTGATGTGGACAATTGATGATTTTCTAGCTTATGGGACATTAACCAGTTGTGTAGTACATGGTTATTTGGGATGTCCTATTTGTGAAGAAAAGGTTGAATTTTTACATCTCATCTCTAGCAAAAAACATATATTCCATTGCCATGGGATGTTTTTACCCACTGCTTATAGTTTTAGAATTGAGAAATGTTTTAATTTTTTATCGGGCGGGGTTGAACATAGGCTACCTCTGAGAAAACACTCATGTTCAAGAATTGAAAGTAAATATATTAATTGTGGCCTTAATATGCTAGGTAATAATCCTAAATTGAAGAATGTCCAGCATAAAAAAACCCCAACTGGGAATGAAACTGAGACAAGAAAAGGCATGGTCTAGGAGGTTAATTTTATTTGACTTACCTTATTAGAAGAGTAACCCGGTGCACCATGTATTAGATGTGATGCATGAGGATAAGAACATCACTGAACATATTGTGGGCACATGTCTTGGGGGGATTAATTCGAAGGATGGAGAAAATGTACGAAAAAACCTTAAATCATTTAAACTTAAGCCATAACTATGGGTGAAAGAAGATAGTAGGGTAAGGACAATAATTCCCCCTATTGCGTTTACTTTGACGAGTGAGGAAAGAAAGGTTCTTTTAGACACAATATATAATTTGAAGGTTCTATCTAATTTTTCATCCGACTTGCAAAGGGTTGTGAATTATGCTACCCATGATTTATGATATGGATTTATATTCTTATAATGTCGTAAACTTGTATTCTTCTAGTGC
The DNA here is from genome assembly GCA_949130495.1 of Sambucus nigra. NCBI lineage: Eukaryota > Viridiplantae > Streptophyta > Magnoliopsida > Dipsacales > Adoxaceae > Sambucus > Sambucus nigra. The sequence continues at coordinate 134,573,453 of OX422213.1, read as the reverse complement.
TTTAATTCATTTTGATTTTAATCACTTTAATGTTTTTATTCATTTGGATTTGATCATTTTCTCATATATTATTCTACTAATAACAATAATTTTTGTAAGAAATATCTACATCAGGGAACCAGGGAAGTGGGGTCAAGGAAGGCTTATCTAGCACTAGGCCCCCAAAATGGGGAAAATTGGGGACCGTAGGGGAGAATAGGATGACCCTACTAGTCAAGGCCCTGGAGTTGCTGAAGATTATTATTGGCCTCAGGTACACGAATTGGAAGAAGCTTCCCTACTAGCTCAAGATGCCCATCTGGGGGCATTACAGGTACTTGATCACTTTCGTATTGTTTTGTATTTATATTTATATTTTATAATTTAAATGCAACTAACTCACTTTCCATTTTCTTTGTATATTTTTGACAGGAACAATTCGTATTTCCCCCACATTTACGTGACTCCACGTTGGAACAATTAAGAAATAAGTATAAAACGTGGAAGAAAAACATGCGCGTACAGTACTTTGGCCAGGATCGAGAGTCTATTTTATGACTTAGGTACACGATACCCTTGAAGGAGCCAATCTTATTGGATAGTTGACAACAGTTTATCAATAATGAGGTCTCGGACAGGCAATTGTCTTCGTCAATCAAGGAAGGAAAATTGAGCCAAGAAGGTCAACGTGCACTACTTTGGACGTATGTCTTGTGACGAGGTGGAGCACAGGATGGTAAGTTTTTTAATGTTATTTCATTTTATTTTTATTTTATTTTATTTAGTGATAATTGTACAATAATTTACTAATTTTGTATTATTTTATTTCTGGAGATGGGGGGTGGCCCTTAGGGGTAAGCCATATAGGCTCGATGCCTATGTGGCAATTCGAACGAACAAGGGGAAGGATGCGGAGGTCAATCCTAATGTGTCCACCACTATTGTAAATTAAAATATTAATTACGTTATAAAAATAAAAATTTCTAATCACATATTTTATTATTAATTTAGCTAATCGTGTATCTTTTTGTTATTTCAGGAAAAGCTTGAGGAAGTGCACAACTCCCAAAGTGATGATGACAAGGCATCTCTCACTACGGACGCACTCAACTAAGTGTTCGGGAGAGATAACAAGGACCATACTTAGGGGGTGATCTATCGGGTGGGGAATTCGAATCTCATAGGGATTGCATCGAGCAATGCTCGGCTGGCTCGTAAGGTGGACGAGTTATCGAGGAACCATGGCGAGAAGTTAGAAAACTTGGAGCAAATGATGCATAAAATGTTCGAGTATATCAAGTGTTATTTTAAAGTCCAAGATGGGTCCAGCTCGGGGAATGGCAAGAAAAAAGTGGTGGATAAGGGGACCACTGCTGCGTCTTTTTTACCCTCACCCTCATCGATACCCCCCGGCCCCCTCATCTACATATGACATATTCTCCACCCCTACTCATATTCCTGACCTAAGGCCGATTTCAACTATTGGTTGACCTATTGTGTATAAAATAGACATAAGGGGTGGCAATATAATAACTAGGTGGTTGAGGGATGACCCAGATACGTGCCCTGGTACTATGGTGCATAACTGTTCGTTGTAATCGCACAAGGCACAGGTCCGCATCATGGATATGTACGTGGAAAAAGAGAATGAACCCATATGGTTAAACGAGAAGTGCGGTGTTAATACTATTGAGGGTTGTTTCAATTCCTATATAGTATGACCTACCTTCCCCCTTCAAAGTGATGACGAATATACAATTAATTGTAATAATTTGATTACTATTTGTTAATTATGATTATGAACAACAACTTTGAGTATTCAATATTAAATGCTATTTATTATTTATTGTTTGATATAATGATTAAATGAATGTTGGATGGCTTTAGATCTTATGAATGAATGAATGTTGGCTGATATATATATTTGTTGTAACAGGTTAAAATAGGCAGTGGTCATACTGCCTAACATTTTTTTTAAATGTCGCCCAGTATTGTCACAGACTTTGACCGTGATATGTCCATGATAAGTTAATAATTGTCACGAGCGTGTCATGATAAAAATTCCTGACAAGTTTTCTTTGTCATGGACTTGTCATGGTCTTTGAGCGTGATACGTTCGTGATAAGGAAAAACGTGTCATGAACTTGGACCAGGACACGTCCGTGACAAAAAATTGTCACCCCCAAACGTGTCATAGTTTTTAACCGTGACAAGTTCTCCTTGTCAAGGTTTTTGATCGTGACTATTCGCCAGTTTTGGTGTGGCGTTTGAATATATACAAGGCTTCTTTACTTCGTAACACTTTTGTTACTAAATTGAAGACATATCCTTTTATGGTTGAACGTTATTGGCTATTCAACATACAAGTTTTTGTTAAAATGTTTTTTATGGGAGGAACTTGTGGTTTTGAATATTGAGATGTGTTGTGTATACCTCTGGGAGATGACCAAAATTTCCAAAAGTTTTTTTTTAAAGATTTTTTCAAATCTACTTTAAATCATTCGCACGGTCCCATTTTGGACTGTGTACAAGTCCATGCACCATTTTAGGTGGTTTGAACACTGCCTAAAATCGTGAACGTGACGATTTTTTGCCTCCTTGCACATGACATCACGTTTTATGTATGTCATTTTGACACTACATAAATTGTGCGCATAATGCCATTTTTTACCGTTCACACAATAGAGCTGGATTTTTAAAAATCCATATAAAAAGATTTTATTCCCTTATTTTTCAAAATTTTGAAATCCTCATTACTCATCTACATCTCAGATAGTATTTTTGAACTTGAGAGCTTTTGTTTTGTCTCTCTATTTTCAAATTCATTTGTTCCCTACAAATTGAGTGAATAACGTAGATATATATTTAATGTATGGATTGAGAGGAAATTAAGAGTGATCTGATTGAGATCCACATAGACAAAGTTAATATCATACCATTTTACATTTAAATTGGTGATCAACTTTCCTACATATAAATATGGATGCGTTTATTCTATTATAAACATGGAGGAGTGATGTGACTCTAAGGAGGACAATGTACTTCCTCATTCATCTTGATAGAGAAAACTTTTTGCGTATTTTTTGTCATTGCTTGAAAGTCCTCAAATCAAAACCTTTCATACCTACAAAAATATAATAAAAATAGAGTCTAGCGGTAAGTAAGGGAATCAATCCAAATCTAAGGGTGGAACATACGAGAGAGGCTTGCAATTCATTTGTTTATTATTCTATTTTTTTATTTTCTATTTTTTTTACCTTTTTCAATATTAAAACAATGTTTGAGATTAAGGTGAAATAAGACTACTGAATAAAAGATATAAATAAATAACTAAAAAGAATAAGTGAAGATTCTAATTAAATCTAACTAAATAAAAATGTAAAAATATGAGATGGGTGAGAAAATAAAGGTGAGAGCTAACAATGGATGGGATTACACCAATTATTTTAGTTGATCTATTTAATTATTCATTCAAATTAAATGTCCCAAGTTAGTATCAAAATTATAAATCTAATTTTAATAATAACTTTTAAGAAAATTAATTTTAACACTCCTACAACTCTCAAAAAGTAGATCCCACATCATTTAACAAATCACTCGCTAGGATCGATCGATTAAACTAGAGTAAATCATAGAAAATAAATTTAGAGTTGAAATTCAAAAAATAATACCACACTTGAGAAACCCCTATCTCTAATTCGAATCTAAATGGGTATTATATCTCAAGTTTTGATTTTCTGTCGAAAATCATTTACCCTCTCTCGAGGCGTAAATAGAAAGTAAGAGTGTAGAGTTAATTATTAAAGAGAAATTTAATGTAAATAGACTAATTAAAATGGATTACATCAAATAATAGAATCATCCCACCCCTTTAAAGGGAATTTAGCGTAACATTATATTAAACATGATGAACAAATAATCAAAGGAATATAAAATAAAAGATTGGAGAAAGAGAACAAATCTTCAAGAAGACTCCTTAAAATTGGCAATTTGAACTCTATCTTCTTAAATACAATTCAATCACTCACAATTAAATCTCACCAAATCTCTAAAAAAATAAAAATAAAAATATAACTATTTACAAAATATTTTTCTCCCTAATTTATTTTCTACTCTAAACTATCTCTCTTCTTCTCCAAATCTATTCTAGATCATCTCCAAATGAGCTTTTGAGTCTTCATTTATAGTAAAACACATGGATATAAGGATAAATTGGGTAGAGATAATAGTGAGTATGGGTTGAGCACATGTGCATGGCAAAGGTGTGAGGTAATGGTGAGAGGATCATGGGTGAGGATAATATATGATTTGATTATGTGGGTAATTTGGGTATTGAGGTGAAATCAGTTACTTGGGGGTAAAATGGGTATTGGGGTTAAGTGCATTTAAAAGACATGTGATTCTATATCACTTTGGTCTTGGCTTTTAGTTTTTGCAGGTGTGGGAAATCGATTTGGAAGAATGGTCTCAAATGGAAAATGGGTCTCAAATGGAAATGGGTAGGAGGGTATGGCAGCGGGTTCCGGAGTTGGTGTTCGGATGGAGTAAACCGGGTATGGACGTCACCGGGTTAGTGGGTAAAGGAGAGGTGATGGGTTTTGGGTTGGTTCCGGCAAGACAGGACGGGTCGGGCCAAAAGAACGGGTTAAAGGTGCATCTGGGTTCGTGGGAACTACATAGGAGTAGGATGAGATGGGGGGGCGGACATATTTCAGGTTCGAACTAGAGGAAATGGGTTTCAGTTTCGAGTTGCGTCTGCTGAGCGATGATAGGTTCGCTAGAATGATGATGGATATGGCGGGTCAAGGGGTTGGGATCATGGGTCGACGGTTTTGGACGAGGTGGGGTTTTCGTGGTGGTATCCGGTTTGGTAAGGTCAGCTCGGGTTATGGAATTTTGGTGGGTCTTGTAATGGGTATTGGTTATGGTGTTTGTGGATAAGTGAGGTGAGATTGGTTGTGGTGTTAATGGAGGAAATAGGAGAGAGAATGTGTTGTTGGGGAAGAAGATGAGGGTGAGTGTAATTGGGTGTGTATGGAAGTTTTTGTGAGGATGAGGGGTTAGTTTAGGTGTGTGTGAGTATATGGGATAAGGTGTGAGTGGGTTGGTTGGGTGTATATGAGTGTAGGATAGTGTGGTGTGTGTGTGTTTAATTTGTGACCCTAAAAATAAAAATAAAATTAAGACACAACTGAACGGATAAAAATAAAAATCTAATTAAAATGATAACCTAAAAAAGAAAAAAAACTAAAGAAATATAAAATAAAAAATGAAATTCCTCGTATAAAAATAAAAAACTCAAAATAAAATAATACTAATAAACCTATCTTAATAAGAAATAACAAAACTAAACTAATACTAAAAACTAAAAATCAAATAAAAATAAAAAATTAAATAAACTAAAATGCACACCTATAAAAATAATAAAAACACACATGACACACAAAAAAATAAAATACAAAAATAAAACCTAAAAATATATACATGACTCAAAACACAATATAACACAAAAAAAATTAATACAAACGACACAAATAAAAATCTAGAAAAAATAAAAGAAAATAAAAGAAATGAAATAAAAGGGGACAAACCAAACGCACATGGGGCTCAGGTGATGGTTTTGCGACAGGATAAAGAGGTTCTAGGCTTAAGGTACGGGGATAGGTTACGGGATAGGGGAATTAGCTCCATAAATCGCACATTTGCCTTCAAATAAGTGTCGAATTTTCGCAAACGTCAATCAAGCCTGCACAATAAACATTTACGCATATAAGACCCATTTTGTCAACAATTAGCAATTAAAATACGTCTATTCAGGGTATAAAATATACACTTTTGGGTGCTTATCACACCACCCCCAAATAGAGCGTTACTAGTCCTCGAGCAATAAGATAGAGAGAAAGAAAAAGATAAGAAATCAAAAGTGTACCTTTTTCGCGGGCACTTGCGATTGCACCTAACATGTGCAACAAGCCTTTAAACCTATAGGTTGCCCTACAGGACGAGTTTTTTCTCGTGAGGGTTCGCAAGGAATATAGCCACAAAATTCTTTATTTTCAATAGCAGTCAATCTCTTATTAGACGTAGAATAATCGCACAATCCATCGTGAGAAATATTTTGGAAAATACAAGCTCGAAGTGCATAAAAAGTTTACTTATGTGAATACTCAAGGCACATCCTTCCTAGAACCCAAGAAACCCTTAATCCCTATATTGCCTTTTTGGAATCAAAGCTTTAACTCCAAAATTTCACGGATATATCTCTCTCAAACGAACTCACGAGATTTGGATAAGTGTATCGCTCTTGTTTGTGAGGAGGTGAGTAAATGTAAGCAAGTTCAAACGTCTCACACACACATAATAAAGAGCGAACACTTAGAAAGAAAAATGATCTTATGAAAGAATGTTAATCACTATAGCGAGAACGTCGAGTTATTCACCCCATTGACTTTCATTTGCCCGAATACCTAGGGGAGAATATGGATGTTTATGGGTGAGGGGGAAATGAAATGGGAAGGATATGATTAGATGAGATGAGGTAGGTATGATAGTATGAGTGATGTATGGAAGATGATGGATATGTGAGAAGAGTGTTCTATACATGAAGAACAAATGTCTTTATTACATAAGAAATAAATACAAACTCTCTTTTTTTCAATTTTTCTTTCTTTACTTTTCTTTCTTTTTTCTCTTTTTATTTTCTTTTTCTTTTTTTCCTTTTTTTTTCTTTTATACTCTCAACATTGAAGACATTTTACATTTGGGAAAGCACTCTTTTTCTCAAAATGATGGATGATATGGAGATGATATGTGATGGTGTGGGAAAATATTTTGGAATATGGAAGAGCATGGGAATGTAGTGGAAGAAGTGAAGGGTAATTGGTTAGTGTATGGATGAAAATGTAGTCATCGGGGCAAATTTTAAGACACGTGTTTCTTACAACTCGAAAGAGATGTCGTTCTCAGTGATCAAGCCAAAATTTGAAAAATAATGAGATCATACAACGATTAAGTGCGGACCTAAAAGAAGTTGAATCAACTTGTGACTTGAAGATTGCGTAAAACACTCTAAAAAGGATGAAAGACACAAATCTCACAAGCTAAAGTCTCTACTAGTGATCCTTAAGGGTTTCTTGGGAATTGTCGTACTCTTCAACTCTAAATTATAGTGACATGACAAGTGCACAAATTTTTATTGAGTCTAGAAATTCATAGTACAAAATGCCTTAATATGTATTACATAAGCTATTTATAAAAAAAATCCTCTAGCTTGATTCCTGGACTTAAAAGATGGATGATAGAAAAGTCACATCAATTAGTGAGATGAAAGAAGCTGCACGAAAGTTTTAAAAAATCAGGTTCAAAAATCAAAAATTTTCAAAAGAGGTACAATTTTGATAAATTTCCCACCCCCAAATCAAAAGGAACATCGTCCTCGGTGTTAAGTAAAATGATTTTTAAAATTGAGAGCATAAGGTAGGAAAGAGATTACTAGAATCAACCGCTAATGAAGTGGACCAATGAAGCCAAGAATAAACCTGAAGAAGTGATATAATTAAAAAGTGGTACAAGTCTATAAACATGGAAAACATAAGATGATGTGAAACACCACCACCAAACAGGATGAGACTCATACAAGAACAACGGGCTACCTCTCGGTAGCGCTAAGTTTAGTGTCTTTAGCCAGACCGATGGGATCTTACTCTAAAGATAGGATCTAGGAAAGCACGGGGCGACAAAAAAATTGGGTGATTATAATCACCCCCAAATAAGACTGAAGCGTCAGTCTTGTTGGATGAAGGCTAAAGGGGTCAATGCACTTGTATGGAAAAGTGCATCACACGATGTAAAGCATTGGTGGACCAAGGGTGGGTGGGTATTAGGGTAAGGGTGACGGTGAATAAGCACCGGTCACGGGCCTTATTGCGACGGAAGGTGAGGGCAATGAGGGCCCTATAAGAAGGGTGTTCGAGTTGGTGAGGAAGGCGAAAAGGTGGGAAAAGTGGAATGGAGTGGGGCTCATTGAAAGCACACGACCGCTCTATAAATGGACGATGATAATGGTCGTGCTGTGACACGCCAGGGAGTTGTCGATGGGAAAAATCAGCACCACAAGAGATTGGCAGGCATATAGTAACAAGATCGGTGTCACGGAAATAGAGAGTATCACCACATATACTCTCGTGAATGGTGGAAGATGATTTTAGGTTAAGATCGAAATATATGTTTGGGAACATGCATGGTACAAGATCTAGATCCAAACTAGGTAATTGGGTGGAAGGGACAATGAGTGGGTCGGGTGGGATAAAGGGTGGAGAAAAGGGTGGGATAAATGGTTGATTGGGTGGGATAAATGGTGGAGGAAGATGATCCAACTCAAGAGTAGGTGACACACGCTCCTCATGAGGCGCGGAGTGATCCTTAAGGGAAATTATAGGAGGAGGTGTGGGTTTTAAAGATGGAGTGGTCAACTTCTCCATGAGAATATCACCCAGTAATATGGTGGGTGGTTCAAACGAGTCACCAAGATCGGAGATAGAGGAATCAACATCAATATTCGGCTCAAGGGGGGCCAAATATGATGGGGTAAGATCCATATCAAGAGAGGTGGGAACCATATATGATGCTATCTCAGGACATTGGTGAGCACTCGTAGCTGGAGCTAACCTAAAAGATACGAGCATGTCAGAGACATATGCGATTGGGGCATAAGATAAAAGCTCGGGCGTATTTTTGGATATAACGGGAGTGGGAATGTGAACCTCAATGGTAGGTTCATTAGGATATGATGGGTTTTGATTAGTTTCATTAATGAAAGGTAAGTCAACACAATTGTCAACTTGAGGCTCGGACCATGGAATGGTCTCAACGTCGAGATTCTCGGGGTGGTAGGGTTGGTCACACTCAAAGCCAGTGGCACAAGACGACGCATCATCACTCCATGTGGGGGCCACAATGGGTTGACTTGGGAGGAAAATCGACTCTCGCTCACACTCAATTTCATTTAATCGTTGTTCAAGCCTTTGGAGGGATTCATTTTGAAGTTGAGTGGCTTGATCTTGCTCAAGTATGAACTTTTACAATAGGCTTTCGAGACCGGAGGTGGATGATGGCGGTGTAGTGATGGGTGGTGGTGGTTGAGGTGGACACAACTCACTAGGATGCGGAGAATACTCATATGAAGTGTGGGAAACGGGGTCAAGTGTGTCATACACGAGAGAAGTATTTATGTGAGAGACAAATGGTTGATAATCATAGGGTGCATAGTGAGGGAACTGATCGGGATAGGGTGCACTTGATTTCCATGACAATTGTTGGAATGTGTGAGGATCACCAACATCGGGGTGGAATTCGTATTGCGTGGGAGGGTGATCAGGCCTCCACGAATAGCTAGGGTACTCACACAACTCGGGATTTGATATATCATGATAATAGGCCGAGGTGGGTTCCAGAACAGTGTCATATGGATACGCATGGTCCATGGTGGGTTCGTAGGGATATGAAACGTAAGGGCACTCATAGGACATGTGATCGGCATAAGAACAATGTGTGCACAACAAAGTATGCGACACGTCGACACTTGACACAAAGGGTGATGTAATAAGAGGTGCGTGCATAGATGGTGCAATAATATCAACGGTACTCGTGAGAGAGCTGAGACCACTAAGTATATCATAAAGAGATGGCTCGAGATCACTCTCACACGTGTCGCGTGACAATGGAAAATGACCAAAGTAGTCCCGTAAGGGACGTTCTTAGGCCACGTGGAGAGAAATATCTTTTTTTGGGATTTTTTAAATTTTTTCAAAAGGAAAGAAAATATTTTTTAATTTTTTTGAAAATGAAAGAAAATATTTTTGGATTTTTTAAAAAATAAAGGAAGAAAATGTTTTTGGATTTTTTTGAAAAATATAGGAAGAAAATATTTTTGGATTTTTTGGAAGAAAAGAGTGAGAAAAATAGTTGGACTCTTTGAATTTTGAACTCACTCACTAAAACCGACTACCAAAAAATTGAATTGGACACACACAAGTCAAAGAGACTTCCTAACTATCACATAGCCAATTTTTATCTTTAAATTTAGTGAAAGGGTAGTCAAATTTTAATTAAGTCCGCGGGCGATGAAAATCACAGAATTATTTGAGTGATCGCCTTTGCAAAAATATTCTCCTAGTGGGCTACCTAGTTGATTGATTTTAAATTTAATGATGGCTAGGGTAGCACACAAATGGTAAGCGAGTGAGTCAGTTGATGAAATCCCTTCTCATGAATGACTGGGTGTAGGTCTTAATAATTTAATTCATCACACCATTCGAAAATAAATGCGAGAAAAAATCACACTAGAGAACGTAATCACACATAAAAATTGACTCTCTGACATGAGAGGTGCGAGGGTTTAGAAATGTACCTCTCACGATTTTTACACCGTGGGGTGCTAAAAAATTTGAGTCGACCGGGGGGAGATTACGCCTATCTCAGTCGGCCCCGGGAGTCCTACCAACCCAAGGTAGAGAGGCTTCTTTTCCTCGCCTTGGACGCCCTCTCTTTACCTTGTTCGGTTTCCCTATATATCGCTTATCTTTGATTATTACAACTATAAATGAAAAATAAATGGTGTCTCTAAGCACTGCAATACAAGCCAAATAATAATGTCCAAATACAAGCCTTCTAAAAAATGAAAAATGGTACGAAAGAAAATAAAAATAAACGGAACACAAATGAATCACAATACAAATCCTCTCCAATGCTTCAAGCTCCAAAGATTGGCAACGACGCCATTTGATAGAGAACGCTTTTCGGTAATTTGTCGTTGTTGAAAGTCCTCTAATCAAAACCTTTCATACCTACAAAATATAATAAAACTAGAGTGTAGCGGTAAGTAAGGGAATCAATCCATATCTAATGGTGTAACATACAAGAGAGGCACGCAATTCATTTGTTTATTATTCTCTTTTTCGATTTTTGCATTTTCTATTTTATTTTTTACCTTTTTCAATATTAAAACAATGTTTGAGATTAAGTTGAAATAAGTCTACTAAATCAAAGATGTAAAAAACTAACTAAAAAGAATAAGTGAAGATACTAATTAAATGTAACTAAATAAAAATATGAGATGGGTGAGAAAATAAAGGTGAAAGCTAACAAGGGATGGGATTACACCAATTATTTCAGTTGATCTATTTAATTAATTCATTCAAATTAAATGTTCCAAGTTAGTATCAAAATTATAAATCTACTTTTAATAATAACAATTTAGAAAAATAATTTTAACACTCCTATTACTCTCAAAAAGTAGATCCAATATCATTTAACAAATCAACCGCTAGGATCGATCGATTAAACTAGTGTAAATCATAGACAATAAATTTAGAGTTGAAATTCAAGGAATAATATCACACTTGAGAAACTCCTATCTCTAGTTCGAATCTAAAATGGGTATTATATCTCAAATTTTGATTTTCTCTGGAAAATCATTTACCCTCTCTCGAGGCGTAAATAGAAAGTAAGAGTGTAAAGTTAATTATCAAAGAAAAATTTAATGTTTTGAAAGGGGATTTAGCCTAATATTATATTAAACACGATGAACAAATAATCAAAGGCATATAAAATAAAAGATTATAGAAAGAGAACAAATCTTTAACAAGTCTCCTTGAAATTGGAAATTTGAACTCGATCTTCTACAATACAATTCAATCACTCACAATTAAATCTCACCAAATCTTCAAAAAATACAAATAAAATTATTTACAAAATGCTTTTCTCCTTAGTTTATTTTCTACTCTAAACTATCTCTCTTCTTCTCCAAGTCTATTCTAGATCATCTCCAAATGAGCTTTTGGGTTTTCATTTATAGTGAGGCACATGGAGCTAAGGGTAAATTGGGTAGAGATAATAGTGAGCATGGTTTGAGCACATGTGCATGGCAAAGGTGTGAGGTAATGGTGAGAGGAGCATGGGTGAGGTTTATATCTGATTTGGTTATAAGGGTAATTTGGGTATTGGGGTAAAAGGAGTTAGTTGGGGGTAAAATTGGTGTTGATACCAAATTTAGTATGCTGACATGGACCAATCACTTGAAGACATTTGTCAACCTACATGGAAAACACAAATACTTTAACCGAGCAACTTAAGCGTACCGAGCAACTTAAGCGGTCCGAGCAACTTAGGGTGCAGAGCATTCAGATCAAGAAAGTCAAAAGATAACTACGCATTAAATACACATTATTATCGTACAGACGTATATGTCTACTAGATAACATCGTATTATCCTTTCATATGTACAACCTCAAGGCTATAAATACATTGTAACCTCCTCATAAGAAGGGGACTTTGGATCTCTTGGTAAACCTATTATCGAGATTCCAAGAAAACAGTCAGCAATATAAAAACAGTGGATGGAGGACATTTTCAAAAGGTTGAACCACTTTAAAAATCCTTTGTTTTGTTTACTCATTTTTATCTGTGATTGATTAATTAGATATCATCTAGTTTTTTACATCAACATATTGGCGCCGTCTGTGTGAATGACTATACTTAGCGTTTTTCACTAAAATAATTCATCATCTATGGCTGAGAATCCGGAGTCCAGTAATCGAAACACTGGGGCCCCTCCAAACCCTTTGACTCCCCCAAATTTTCAAGATCTGGCTGGTATAATGGCTAATTTTTCCCAAGGGCAAACGACCATGCAAGAAACTATGCGTCAACTTATACAAACTGTTCAAGGTGGAGTGCCAGCCCAATCAGGACAACAAAGTGTTCAGAGAAATACCCATTTTCCATCTTCAAGATCTAGACGAACGTTATTCCTGAAGGTCTCTCAATCTAGACGTATCAACTCATATCGTACTGAGAGATCTAGTGATCCTTCATATCAACTTGGTCAGACCTCATCAGTACGAGCTACATACTCTCAACGAAACATCACTTTAATGCCAGAAAGGACTAACGATCTAGAAAGGTTGAGTAGGGTCTCCCCTTTTGGTCGATTGGGCCTTAGGAGGAATAGAAGTACTCTTAGTATTGTGTCGAGGAACTCTTAACGACCATCCGACCTAAGGGAAGGCTCTGCCCAATCACGTCCAACAGCCCGTAATGAAAGATCCCAAGAGGTAAACTCGACGCGATCAGTTGCTCGAACAAATAGGCCCGAGGTGGGAAACGATGCATGGAAATGCTCTATTCAAAGATTGGAGGACAGATTAGGGGAAATGGCTAAGGCCAAGAATCCTCTACAAAGAACTTTTATCCAAGGGACATCATTCGTACAGGCAATTGTGGATTTTCCCACACAATCCAAATTCAAAGCTCCCATGGTGATGCCTAAACATGATGGAAAAACTGACCCTATCCTTCATATAGAACAATACCAAGCTGCTGCTAATATCTATGCTATTCCAGATGAGATGAGATGTAGGGCATTTTCAGGAACTCTCACCGGGTCAGCCCAGATATGGTACAACATCCTTCCTCGAGGGAAGATTGTGACCTTCTTTCAACTGGCAAAGCTCTTTATAGGGAATTTCTATTTTGGAGCGAAACCAGTCAAATGAGTAGAACACTTGCTGAGTGTTAGACATAAGCCAGAACAAAGTACCAGGGACTACATTACTCGTTTTAATAACGAGATGCTTAAGGTAATTGATTATGAGGAGAAAACAACAATTACTGCTTTGATAAGTGGATTGTTGCCAGACAAGTTATACTATACGTTGGCCAAAGATCCGCCTAGGACTATGGCAGAACTAATGGCAAAGGCAGCTAAAATCATGAATACTGAGGAAGCCATGGATGCAAAGAAGAATACAGACACTAAGGAGATCAAGGTTGAGGCTGGTAAAACTGAGAAGAAGGATCAGAAGAACAATGGTGGCAACAGGCAGTCGAAAGGTAAGCAAGCACTGAAGAAGATAAGGAAGTATGTAAATTATACTCCCTTGAAGGTAGACATAAATCACATTCTGGAGGAGATCAAGAATAGCGAGGAGTTGGCCTGGCTAGGAAAAATAAAGGCAGATCCTGATAAAAGGGATAAGTCCAAATATTGCGAATTCCACAAAGACCATGGCCACACGACCAAACGTTGCATAGCTCTCCAAAATGAAATTGAAGCACTCATCAGGCAAGGAAAATTGGCTAAGTATGTTGATCGCCAAAATGGTGGAAAGACCAGCGACTGATGAAGGCAAAGGTATAAGTCTCCTCGAGCAAAAGAAGACAAGAAGAGAGACGACGAAGATGATTCAAAAGATGAACCCGACCTCCCCAAAAGACCAAGACATCCAGAGCGTGAGGTATTTTCAATCCATTTTGGATTATTTATATGTGATGTTATTGCAGGTGGAGATGCAGGAGATGGAGATCTGACTATGGAGAGGAAAGCTTACCTCAATGAGGCCCAAGCTTTCTCTTACATACAACGCATAAACTTGGCTGAAGATGATCTCCCAAGGAAGGTGAATAGGGATAAACTTATCATCGGCTTTTCTAAAAATGACCTGGCAGGTGTACTATATCCTCATGATGACCCATTGGTAATCAAGATGAGAATGAAGGAAGTGATGATTTCACGGGTACTAGTGGATAATGGTAGCTCGACAGATATCATGTTCTACTCATGCTTTGACAGTTTGAATCTAAAGTTAGCCCAGTTGGAGCCCTGTCATAGGCCCCTCCTCGGTTTTACTGGCGAAAAGGTTTTTCCACTTGGGACGATCAAGTTAGATATGCTTATTGGTACATGGCCTGCTTGTCGAACAAAAAGATTACACTTTTTTGTAATGGATAAAAATGTCCAATCAGCTTACAATATCATCATGGGAAGGGTAGGTCTAAAGAAGTTTGAAGCAGTACCATCCACTGTACATCAATGTTTAAAATTCCCAACCAACTTTGGAGTGGGAATGGTGAAAGGCGACCATAAGGTAGCTCGGGAGTGCTACTATTCATCTGTCGAACAGGAGGAACGAGAAGAATCTAGGAAGAAGACTACTACCTATTAAGTGGATGAAATAGAAGATGCAGAGATTGAAACATTAGACCCTAGAGACGAGTCTCAGCTCGTGAAGGGCCAGGTCATGGAAGCTACCGAAAATATCATTCTCGACGATGAACACCCAGAACGAACAACCCAAATTGGTGCGTCATTGGATGAATCGATAAAAAAGGAACTGATAGCATTTCTAAGGCGCAGAAAATAGACTTTCTCATGGAGTCATGAGGATATGCCAGGGATATACCTGAATTTCCTGTGCCACGAGCTCAACGTGAACAAGGAGGTCAAGCCAGTGAAGTAGCGAAGAAGGGTGTTCATCCCTGAAAAGAACCAAGCTATACAGGAAGAAGTAGAGAAGCCATAAAAAGCCTTTTTTATTAAGGACATCAAATATCCTTATTGGCTAGCAAATGTGGTGATGGTGAAAAAGAAAAATAATAAGTGGATGATGTGTGTGGACTTCACTGATCTTAATAAGGCATGCCTAAAGGATCATTTTCCTTTTCCCCGAATCGATCAACTGGTGGATGCTACCTCGGGGCATGAATTGTTGAGTTTCATGGATGCTTATTCTGGTTACAACCAGATTAAAATGAAGCCCGAGGACAGGGAAAGTACCTCTTTTATCACCCCAAGGGGAACTAATTGCTATAATGTTATGACTTTCGGACTTAAAAATGCATGTGCAACATATCAGCGGCTGATGAATAAGGTATGTGCCGAGAAAATCAGTCATAACATGGAGGTTTATGTTAATAATATGCCGACGAAGAGCAAGAAAGTTGTTGATCATCTAGATGACCTAGGTCAGACCTTTGATCAACTAGAGAAATATCAAATGAAGTTGAATCCCATCAAATGCATATTTGGGGTACGAGAAGGTATGTTTCTCGGATATATTATTAACCAACGAGGTATTGAGGTGAACCCTGAGAAGATCAAGGCCCTATTGGAACTACGATCTCCAACTATGAAGAAGGAGGTGCAAAGTCTCACAGGGTGAGTTGCAGCACTTAACAGATTTGTGTCACGAGCAACAGACAGATGCCTCCCATTCTTTAAAACACTCCGAAAAACTTTTGAGTGGAATGATGAATGCGAGAAGGCCTTTCAAGAGTTGAAAAAATAAATGGGAACACCTCCATTGTTATCTAGACCAGTGATGGGAGAAAAACTATACTTGTATCTGGCAGTTTCAGAGAATGCAGTTAGCTCGGCGTTGATAAGAGTGGAAGATGGAGAGCAGAAACCACTCTACTACAATAGCAAGGAATTCCGAGGAGCAAATATCAGATATCCAAGGTTGGAGAAGTTGGCACTAGCACTGATCGAAGTAAGCAGAAGGATGAGACCATACTTCCAAGCCCATACTATAGTGGTGTATACCGATACGCCCTTATGACAAGCTCTGCACAAACCTGAGAAATCGGGAAGATTGATGTACTGGGCAGTAGAACTTGGTGAATATGACATAGTTTATGAGCCTAGGTCGTCACTTAAGGGGCAGGCAGTAGAGGATTTTATCGCAGAGTTTACTCGTTCTGATACCTCCAAAGAGCGGGAGTTTAATACAGACCAACACGTGGATGTTATGGGATCATCAAATTTAACCCCCGACCAACTTCCATTCATAGACGATCAAGAAAAGATAATCAACGAGTAGCGATAAGTGCCAGGGGAGGACAAAAGGAAGCATAAAATATTCCACTAAGGAACTCTGTCTGATCAAGAGTTTGATAATGAAGTACCTCTATGGAATCTGTATGTGGATGGCTCTTCGTGCACTACAGGTAGTGGAGAAGGAATTGTTTTAAACAATCCTGATGAGATTGATATAGAATATGCTCTACGATTTAAGTTTAAATCCTCCAATAACGAAGTTGAATATGAAGCTGTGATCGTGGGGATAAGTTTAGCCAAAAATATGAAGGCAGAGCAGGTCGTGGTGTTCAGTAATTCATAGTTAATCGTAAATCAAATTCTCGAATTGTATGCAGCGAAGGGAGAACTAATGGTCAAGTATCATGCAAAAGCTATAGAGGTTATCTCGACTTTTACTGCAGTTCAATTTATCAGAATACGGAGATTGGAGAATGTACGAGCCGACGCCCTAGCTCGGCTAACATCAGCAACACGCACCGAGCTACAAAGAACAATCCCAATAGAAATCCTGGCTGGTCGAAGCATAAATGAAGATTTAATGATGAATTTCATAACCCTCTATTTGGGACCATCTTATATGGACCCCATCAGGGCCTATATTGAAGAGGGGGCTTTGCCAATTGATAAACTCGCAGCCAAGAAACTGAAGTTTAAAGTTACTCATTATGTATTGACCAGTAGCATTTTATATAGAAGAAGAGTTATAGCAGCACTCCAGAGATGTGTCCATCCCTCTGAAGTTAAGGACTTGATCGAAGAGGTTCACGAAGGGTCCTGTGGAGCTCATGTAGCAGGTCAGACGCTTTTACAGAGGATAACGACACAGGGGTATTATTGGCCAACGATGAGAGTTGATTGCACAGCTTATGCTAAGAAGTGCGATAAATGCCAACGTTTCTCTTCCATCCGAAGAACTCCCCAGGCATTGTTAATACCCATTATAACCCCTTGGCCATTCGCCATGTGGGGGATAGACTTGGTCGGGCCACTTCCAACGACCAAAGAAAGATTCAAATACCTCGTGGTTGTTGTGGATTATTTTACCAAATGGGTGGAAGCTGAGCCTCTCATTGATATGACATATGACAAAGTCTATCAGTTTATTTGCAGATATGGTCTCCCACACGCATTCATTACTGACCATGGAACCCAGTTTGACAATGAGGAATTCGCTGCATATTGTCATCAATCCAATGTACAGAAAATCCACTCCGCGCCAGGTCATCCCTAGAGCAATGGGCAAACTGAAGTGATGAATAGAACACTACTGCACGGTTTGAAAAAATGGCTGGATGACGCAAAGAAAAATTGGATCAACGAGCTGCACTCTGTGTTGTGGGCTTATCGCGCTACACCATGAACAGCAACTGGGGAATCTCCATACATGTTGACATTTGGGTGTGAGGTTATCATACCTGCTGAATTGGGTCTACCCACACATAGGGTGCTTAACTTCAATTCTCCTGTAAGTGACTTGATGAGACGTTTAGACTTGAATATGCTTGAATAAGTTGGGGAAGAAGCAGGAATCAGGAATGAAGCATATCAACAACGAACGACTTTGTTCTACAATAAAAGTGTGAAGAAGTGTGATTTAAAAAAAGGGGATTATGTACTGAAGAAAGTGATCCAAAAGCATAACAAACTGGAGGCCAATTGGCATGGACCTTATAGAGTAACTGAAGTTGTTCGTCCTGGGACATAAAGAATCGAAACTTTGGAAGGAGAAAAATTCAAGAACGCATGGAATGCAGAGCATCTGCTCAAGTATTATCAGTAATTGAAATCCATATGTAACACATTTATTTCAATATGAATAAAATAATGTTTCGCCCATGTTCCTTCTTTAGTTGAATTTTTTCGGAATATTAGTGCTACACACTGCACAACCACAAATTCAGAACAGTAACCACATTACCACCAATTCCGATTAGTCCACAATTCAATTACCACCAACTCCGGTTGGTCGAGAACTCAATTACCACCAACTTCGTTTGGTTAGGAACTCAATTACCACCAACTCTGGTTGGTTGGCAATTCATTTAACACCAACTCCGGTTGGTTGGCAATTCATTCCCTACCAACTCCGGTTAGTCGGGAAATCAAATACCACCAACTTCGATTGGTCGACAACACAATTACCACCAACTCCGGTTGGTCAGAAACTCATTACCATCAACTTCGATTGGTCGGTAACTCAATACCACCAACTCCGGTTGGTCGACAATGCAATTACCACCAACTCCGGTTGGTCGGTAACTCATAACCACCAACTCCGGTTGGTTGGTACTAAACTAGGCATGAAGATGGATGACCTCCCGGGGCATCCACTGTCTAGGCAACAAGGTAATCCATACTAGATTACTACAACTAAGCAGGAACATGGGATGAAAATCATTCCATTGCTTAGGCACAAAGAGTGACAAGTCACTATAATCAGACAACATGTGGGATAAGTTCCAAAAACAAAACATCCTTCTACAGATATATATATATATATATATATATTCACCAACGAATAAACGGGGACATTCTACAAATTATTTCGAAGAAAATGAAATGGTCAAAGACTAAAAAAAATTTCTTCATTAAAACCAAGTAGATTACATATGATATGAAGTCTAATTCATTATATAAAAATATCCTATTCTATGGGTTTCTTTCCCTCTGATTTTGAAACAGGTTCTACCCCAGCTGGAGGATCATTTAATGCATAAGTGGAATTTATAAAGTTTATATCTCGCAACATTCTGACTTTCATTACGGATGGTCGATCAAGCAAGTGCTCTGGACGAGATATCTCAAAGTTTGAATGAAGACTATAATCACCAAGATACTTGGAGATTAAAATTCGAGGAATAGCATGTGCTGGAATCCAATTAAGGTCAAGTTTGAAGGGAGGTACAAGTAAATCAAGAACTCCAGGTTCGTAATAATGCCACAGAAAATGACCTTGCTCCAGCTTCAGGACACATAAGGCATTCAACCACCCCGGCTTGTATCCTTCGTTGTTTGACTGCTGCAAACGAGCATCAAGGTGATACAGATCTTCATTATACCCAGCCATCCAAAGTTCCCTGGGCTACTTGTGAAATTGATAAGCCAATCTCTCATGTTTCTCATGGAGCTTCTTCACCAGAATTTCTTTACTTTCCAGAGCAGAACTCTGGGTGGAGAGTTGGTCGGTGAAATTCAGAATCTTCTTGGAATGTCTGCCAAGGCTTGGTTCTTCACTATCAACTGAATGACCTAATTTTTTAAAGCCATTTGAGTTCTCGTTTCTTCAATAGTAACCCGACCAGCCCTTTCTCATCCACGAGAAGGAGATCTTGCTCTGCCACGAACAGGTGTGGACGATCCTGTTCGTTTCAAAGTTTCTAACTCATCCCTTAAGTTAGCATTTTCTACTTCTAAAAATGAAAAACCATCTTCATTTATTGGGACTAAGGCTCCCGAAGAAGAAGAAGCAGCAGATTTGAGTTATTTTATTTCCTCCTACAAAGCGATGTTCTCCTGCTCCAACAGCTTGGCGATATATCTATGTTCTTCATTTTCAAGATTTAACACACTCTCCATTTTCTCATGAGCAGAAATGAACTTGTCATATCCCTTGTCAGCACTCAATTGATGGTACTTTTTCTCATAGCCTTGATGTAAATGTGTAGTGGATTCTTTGTACTGCTGTTGAAGATCCTCGATCGTTCCTTGAAGATCTTCAATCATTTCGTAGTAGGCCACATTGTTGGCCACATCATGATCAAGTAGGCACTTCAGGTACTGATAAGCATCAATGGCTCGCTCAGAAGCATCTGGTCCGATAATATCAATGATTTGAGCCTCAGTAAAATCTGCATGAACAACTTTGAAATAGCCATTACATTTCTTCATCAACTCTGTATCATGAGCTGATAAGAGTTCCATCCTGGCGATAAATTAGCAAATAGAAAATAATAAACAAAATCAACAATGATGCAGACTGAGCAAATAAGAGAGAAATTCAAAACGAACAACAGAAGTTCAAATTTATTCATCATGATAAAGGAAAACATAGTTCAAGGTTACATTAAAAAAAACAACAAAACAAAAGACCCGAACAACTTTAAACCTTCTCCTTATTTCCTATGACTTCTTCGGACGGTTTGGATGAAGGGGTTAGATGCTTGGAGAGCAATGGCAGTTGCTCGGCAGATTTGCTAGTTGGTTGGACTTTCTCGGAAGGTTGAACAATAGGGACCTGCCCTCCTGTCATCATAGAAGATTCATTTGAAGCAGCTTCATCTTCTTCTTCTTCTTCTCCAGGAGAGGGAGGAGGGACATGATTATTCTCCAGGAACAACTCAGAATTTTCAGCAACCTTTAATTTCTTCAAGTATGCTACCCATCCATGCCTAAAATATTTAACACTGGCGTACTCCATTTGCGAAGACATAACAACCAGCCCCTTATTCCAACCTTTGTCCCAACCAGCACTGAATGATTTTTTAACTGCATCTTTCCTTTTTGCTCTCTCCGAGGAGGTACTTTCGCTAAGGAGCTCTTCGGCAGACTTCAGCTTTTCTTCTACCACTATCTTATGTTGCTCAACATCTTGAAGCTTGGAAACATTTTCCTCAACAGACTTAAGCTTAACTTCAAGCTCAGTATTATGTTATTCGGTTTTCTTCAATTTCTTCTCCAACTCTTTGGAGGCAGTCACGACTTGATCTCTATTTACTTCAACAGATTTGAATTGCTTCTCCCAAGCCTCTTCGTCTTCCTCATACTTCTGATGAGATTCCCTCAAAGATTGAGTTAGTCCAGCAAAATCTTCTTCTACCTCACCCGAGGAGCTGGAAGCCCTGATGGCTTCATCCTTCTTCAAAATACTATTGAAGTAAGTCACAAGCTGAAAAAGGAAGATTTTTGAGTCAATATATGAATATAGTATTACAAAATAAAGGAGTCAGGCTAACGATACTTACTGAAGTAATGTGTTGAGTCGCCAATGTATTAGTCTCTTACGAGAAAAGGTGTTTTCAACACCTTGGGATTCTGGAACAGTCCAAGATTTTATCAAGCCCATAGCAGAGCTCGGAGCAACAAGAGCTGGAACATTACCTTCAACATTTGAAGGTTGAGAGATAGGTTCAACAGGTCTCTCAGAAGAACTTCTTTTTAATCTCCTCAGAGGAGCAGGAGCATTTTTGATTAAAGGTGTTATCTCTATAGGTGAGATGACAACAGTCTTACTCGGAGTCACAAGGGGCTTCTTGCTAACCTCCTTAGCAGCAGTGTAAGGGGGTACATCTATATTCTTTGCCCCCTCCTCTGGGACATCTTGTTTTTTTTGCCTCCTCAGTGGCAAAAGCATACTTGTCAAAAAATGCAGGAGCTTTACTCTTCTTCATTAGATCAGTAATAGGAATACTCAAGTCAGAATAAGAACCTTCCACACTGGTTTCAGAGGTTGGTACCTGATCAAGATCAACCACCACATGATGAGAATGAGCAATGAAAGATGAAGTGTAGCTTCTGTATTGCAACAAATAAGAAGCAGATCTAACGTGCTCCCCAGCAACAGATTGATGCAAGCCCCAGATAAGTTTTAAATGCTTTATATTAACCTCGGTTTCTTTTGAAGGTTTCCTTTTACTATCAACTGTAACAAACAAAATCAAATGTCAGTGAGGCATTTCATCAAATACAAAGAAAATAAGATTTCAAAAATAAAAACAACCTATCCCATTGCCATAAGGTGGACACCTGGGACCTTGGTATACATCATCTCCATTTAATGGAGAGTGTTGCCAATTTTTCATCACAACCCCATGATCAAAATAGTCCCTATTGGCATCGGGAAGATTGACAACTAAAGCTCTATTCGAAAACCTAGTTTTTAAATAGAATGTGGTATCACTGGTAACCCATCTATAGCAATACATAATTTCTAGAATCCCCAAACGAGTTCCATGAAGTTGATTCAACCTATGTACGCCATTAACTACCCTCCATGTATTTAGAGCTAATCTTGCAGGTACAATATTGAAATATTGGCAAAACTACAAACACAGGGGATTTGGCGGGAAAGAAAATCCACATTCAGCTACAAAAAGACTTGGGAACTAGTGTCCCTTAGCCAAAGAAAATAAATGAGAAGGATAAGAAAGTTCTTCCAAGATAAACCACTAAGGGATTGAAAACTCAAACCAAAATTTGTTTAACGATTCAACAAGATAAACCATGGTGAATAAAGTAAATAAAGAAGAGGGAAGAAAATCTTACAGAAGAAGGAGAGATCAGTTGACAATGAACGATGGAAAGAATGAAGGCACAAGATAGAGAGAAAATGAAGAGTTCAGAGATACAGATTTGAAAAGTGAAAGATGATAGGATTTCTGTCACACTTAAATACTTTACCTCGGGAATAGAGAAAAATAATGATTACAAGGGAAGACGTTTGCGTTTCCGGCGGATAAAAGAAGAAAGATGCACAAATATCGAAATGATTGTGAAAATTCAAAATATTTATGAAGATTGATATTATGCTCTCAAAAAGGAATTATATATAATGAAAATTTTCCTAAAAATCCATGAAGACTAGTAATCCAAGCAGTTTTCAAGCAAAATGTTCCACACTCTCCTTTAACCTCAACTGTGAAACATTGGGGGCTTCTGTTGATACCAAATTTAGTCTGCTGATATGGACCAATCACTTAAAGACACTTGTCAACCTACATGGAAAACACAAATACTTTAACCGAGCAACTTAAGCGGTCCGAGCAACTTAGGGTGCAGAGCATCCAGATCAAGAAAGTCAAAAGACAACTACGCATTACTATCATACAGACGTATATGTCTACTAGATAATAACACATTATCCTTTCATATGTACAGCCTCAAGGATATAAATACATTGTAACCACCTCATAAGAAGGGGACTTTGGATCTCTTGGTAAACCTATTATCGAGAATCCAAGCAAACAGTCAGCAATACAAAAATAGTGGACGTAGGCCATTTTCATAAGGTTGAACCACTTTAAAAATCCTTTGTTTTGTTTACTCATTTTTATCTGTGATTGATTAATTAGATATCATCTAGTTTTTTACATCAACAATGGGTATTGGGGTTAAGTGGAATTTAAAAGACATGTGGTATTATTTGACTTTGGGCTTGACCTTTGGTTTATGCAGGTGTGGGAAATCGATGTGGAAGAATGGGTGAGAAATGAATAATGGGTCTTGAATGGAAATGGGTTGGAGGGTATGGCAGCGGGTTCTAGAGTTGGTGTTTGGATGGGGTAAACCGGGTATGGATGTCGTCGGGTTAATGGGTATAGGAGAGGTGACGGGTTTTGGGTTAGTTCCAACGAGACAGGAGAGGTCGGGTCAGAAGAATGGGATAAAGGTGTATCCGGGTTCTTGGGAACCGCGTCGGAGCAGGATGAGATGGGGGGGCTGGCCGAATTTCGGGTTCGAACTAGAGGAAATGGGTTTAGGTTTCGAGTCGTGGCTGCTGAGAGACGACGGGTTCACTGGAATGATGATGGAGATGGAGGGCCAAGGGGCTGGGATCGTGGGCCGACGGTTTTGGACGAGGTGGGGTTTTCGTGGTGGTATCCGGGTTGGTAAGGTCGGCTCAGGTTATGGAATTTTGGTCGTTCTGGTAATGGGCATTGGTTATGGTGGTTGTGGATGAGTGGGGTGAGGTTGATTATGGTGTTAATGGAGGAAATTGGAGAGAGAAGGTGTTGTTGGGGAAGAAGATGAGGGTGAGTGTAATTGGGTGTGTATGTGTGTGTGGAAGTTATTGTGAGGGTGGGGGTTTAGTTTAGGTGTGTGTGAGTATATGGGATAAGGTGTGCGTGGGTTAGTTGGTTGTATATGAGTGTAGGATAGTCATGTGTGTGTGTTTTTAATTTATGACCCTAAAAATTAAAATAAAATTAAGACACAACTGAAAGCATGAAAATAAAAATCTAATTAAAATGCTAATCTTAAAAAAAAAAACTAAAGAAGTATAAAATCAAAAATAAAAAACTCAAAATAAAATAATACTAATAAACCTATCTTAATAAGAAATAACAAAACTAAACTAATACTAAAAAATAAAAATTAAATAAACTAAAATGCACACCTATAAAAATATAAAAATAATAAAAGCACACGTGACACGCAAAAAAAATAAAATATAAAAATAAAACTTGAAAATATATACATGACTCAAAACACAGTATAACAAAAAAATTAATACAAACGACACGAATAAAAATCTAGAAAAAATAAAATAAATAAAAGGGGACAAACCAAACACACACGGGGCTCCGATGATGGTTTTGGGAGAGGATAGAGAGGGTCTGGGCTTAAGGTACAGGGATAGGTTACGGGACAAGGGAATTAGCTTCATAAATCGCACATTTTCTTTGAAATAAGCGTCAAACTTCCGCAAACGTCGATCAAGCCTACACATTAAATATATACGCATATAAGACCCATTTTGTCGAGAATTAGCAATTAAAATATGTCTATTCGGGGTATAAAATATACACTTTTGGGTGCTTATCACATCTTATGGAGCTTAGGATGGATCTATTATCATCAATAGGGGAACGTTCGATGTTCATAGATAACTTCTTGTGAGTGAACAAGAGAGTGGTACTTTATTGAATTGTATAAAACCTTTTCAAATTGAATAAGAGATTAGAGTGCGTAGAGGTTTTTATCCGTTGGTGGGGGATTTTTCTCATAAAATCTAACTTATTGATTATTTCAATATTATGTATGTTGTATTTTTCACCTAGATCACACACTACACTTAGATCTCACATAGATTTAGAATAATCCATAAAATTTGAAGTACGATTATTGAATCTAGTGAATTGACCTAAATTTTCTAATTAATGCATTGATTTGTTGATACATTCCAAATATCATGTCAACTAGTTTATTCATATGCTAGGATTGTTAAAGTTAAAAGAAAAAATATAATTGGCAAAAATTAAGCATAATTGTGTTTAAACCTATTCACCCCATTTAAGTTTATTAGATTAGAACACTTGTATTGAACATACGTCATCTATCAATGAAGAAACTAGTATAGCTAAAAGCCAATAAAGAAGTCAAGGACCAATAACAAGAAAAAGGAACAACTACCAGAAGGGAACATATGAGGTCCCTCAAATCTTAGTGTGAAAAGGTGTTAGGATGCAAAGATGAGGATAATTGTCGAATAACCAAGGTTGAAGAATAAGTAAATAAAGAGATATGTACATCTTGGGGTAGGTTTTATGGGAGGTAAAAATGCCTTTTTGCTATCACTAGTGATTGAACGAGTAATCATGTATATTTTGTAACTCATTTAATGTATTATTTTGCTCCTTTTGGAGCGGGCCATTTTGTTGAAACGAAATTAAATGAATTTTGAGTTTTCATTATACCACCTCTATGCCCATACTTTGTATTTAAAGTGTTTGAGTTGGTGACTATGCTTTTATCGTAATTTTCTTTACTTTCCATTTTACTTTGGGAATGTGTTTTTTGGATTGCATAACTCGTATATAAAGATAATTTGATTCCAATGGGCTATTTAAAAAAGATAAAACATTCTAATAACATGTATTTACTACATCTTGAGCATATGATAACATGAATGACTTATTCAAGAATATAAATGTTATTAACTTTATCCATTACCATTTTTAGTTTAAAGTATCTTTGCTAAATTATGTTTAACACACTTGTGGTTGTAAACATTCGATCAATAGTTCTTTTTATTACCTTGGCAAAGAACGAATTTTGCACCTAGGATAGATTTACATGTGCATAACATAAGGAAGAAACAATATATTTTTCATAATGGAAACTTAAAGCTTTACTTGTATGACATTTCATAATTAAATCATTACATGTATGTGACTTAAGTATGGTATTACTTTATTTAGTTATTTTTTATATGTGATAGAATCTTTATTTTCCTACTCCTCTAACCACGAATGCCCTTCCTAGTCTAGCTTAAACTTGAAAGCAAACATGCTCCTTAGGTGGTGAGTTTCTCAAAAGACCAGACCACCCACTTGGAACTCCCTTAGTTTAACTAAGTTCTCGTAGGCTCGTGAGATTTTTTGAGTGAATATATTGAAATTATTCCTCACTTTATCCCTATGTTCGTCAAGTGTTTCTAGCTACACGTACTTGGAATCTGGTAGTAAATCATAGTTTCTAACTCTACCGGCAAGACAAAATTTATTCCATATTTAATCAAGAACGGAGTAAATTTGATAGGATTCCTTTTTGAAGTTCTATAAGCCCATGTAACCATTAGTAACTTATCATCCATATACCTAGTATATCCTTCAACATCTTTGTGAGAATAATAATCAAAGTTTTATTGGTGCCTTCCGCTTGTCCATTCCTTTTTGGGTAAGAAAGGGTAAATTTGTTATGAATAATTTTATATTTTTTATTAACAAACCCATTTCTTTGCACACAAACTATTTTCCATTATTCGTGAGAATGACTTTGTGAATGTCAAACCTACCAATAATATATTCTTAAATAAACTGGTCCAATACTTGGGTAGTTATCCTTCTCAATGGAATTCCCTCTACCCATTTGGTGTATAACTCTATGTCATCTAAGGTAAAAGCTTTCCATTAAGAAACTAATGTTAGCTTTCCTACTATTTTGAAAACCCATGTATGGAAAGGGTAAGGAGTGGCCAAGTTTTGACGACTTACTAGTGGCACATGTACTATTTTTTCATGTACTTTCCATGATCTACATTGTTTCACAAAATTTATGGAATCAATTTCCATTGTGGGCCAGTAATATTCTAGTGTCATCAACTGGTCATACAATTTGGCTCCACCCACATGTGATAGTTCGCGAGCTTTCTTTAGGACTGCCCAATCTTCCTTGAGTACACATTATAGAGACTTCTCATTATAACCCCTTTTGTGCATCTCCTCATTTACCAAGTAGAATTGAGCAATGTGTTTTTCAAGTAAATTTCATCTTCCCTTTCAATGGTCTATCCTCTATTATTTAAATAGGCTATATACGATTTTATCCAATCATCAAATACTTCCACAAATTTTGCATTTATAGACTAATCAATTTAGGTTTGGCATTTCAAACAACTTTGTCATAATTTAGCATATATTTTGCTCATGTTATGCTAATAGTAACCTCCTCGATGCAAACGCCTACATATAGGACATCAGTATTCCCACAATGAGCGTCATGTATTTATCGCAATTTTTCTTGAATGACCTCTGAGGTTTTTGAAGTATAGAGTATCATGCAACATGAAGAAATTTACCATATCTGATGACTTCATTGGTCTTTCTCTTATTTTTAACTGCTCGACAATTAGGTTTCTCCAATATTTGGGTTCCATGATAGGAAATATATACTTAACTGTGGTAGGGATTGTTCTCTTATGGATAGTAAATATGGCGACAGGTTGTAACACCCTGTAATTTTAATAATTTTTATGTTGGGATTTGTTGGGATTAATTAATATATAATTGAGAAATTAATTCGGATTAAAAATACATATTTATTAGTGAGTCAAGGGTTAATATTTATTTATATTGAACACTACTTAGTGAATGAGTAATAAATTGATAAGAAAATATTATGATTGTCCTGAGTGAGAAATATGACAGCTACGGTAAATTTAGTCGGGATGCGTGTGTCAATCGTGTCGGGACTTAATTTTGGGGAATAAAAGGTAATTTCATTTTAGATAATTCAAATGGTCATTTAGAGTGCGCCAATGTCCAAAAGGGTCGAAATAGTCAAAAAAGTGTACTTGGGGAATCAGTTTGGGTCTCGAGGTATTTTGGTCTTTTTTAATTTTGGGGAAAAAGGGCCTATGAAAATTGGATAGTTATATCTGCAGTCATGTAAGGTAAGTCAGGGTAAAAATAGTAATAAACACAAAGTGGATAAAGGAGGATGAAGGAGAAGGGTTTTCAGGGAGACTCTAAAGCTTTTCCCATCATTCTTGCACCACCACCACCACCACTGTTGAGTAGATCGAAAGGATATGTATGCCACCCAACCATTATTTTGTGGAAATTCCAACCTACATATAGAGGAAAGTATTTATCTTGATGATTTATGAGTATATATACCATCCATGTTAGAGTAAGATGATTATCTTATTAATTTCATGAATTTTGGATTTAATTTGGAAGATATAAATCATGTTCTTGGGTAGGAATTGTGATAGACTTGATACCTTACGAATATGGGAAGAATTTGACGAGTTAGTGTAACAAATTCATGAAGAAATCTGAATTGATGTTGAAGTTCTTGAACAAAAATGATAAACTAGGATTTTTAAGAATTAATCTTGAATTAAATCAATTTTAAGGTGTTTTTTAAGGATTTAATGATTCTATTATGTTAAAAATCATGTATACCTGTTACTATTATGTTTGAGACCTTTGGTTGGGAGTTTGGGACCGTGTAATGGTGATTCGAGGACTAAAATTATTGATTGCCGTAACTGTTAGAATGGACAAGACAAGATCTGTTACAGGCGAATCGATTCAGACCAAGGCTGAATCGATTTGGTTTCCCAGATTTTGACTTTTTTTCTCCTTTTTGTTTAGAATTCATGGGAAACGGTTGGGTTTACTTTTGGAAGGAATTTTTAAATGTAATTAGAGATGCTTGAATTACCAGTGGGCTAATGTTGGGATTTAGACTTAGTCACAAGAGGGGAAATTAGGGCCAAAGTTAATTAGGTTTAATTGGGTAGTAAAACCTAATTCGGAGAATGATATTATGTCATGGGAAATCAAGGGAATGTATGACCTAGAATAGTAGGGTGCGGGTGAGGTATTTATTGAATTGACTTAAGGGACAATTTTTAATCCTTCGAATTAGGAAAACTTTAGGGTTAGACGATGAGAAATATTATGGTAAAGAAATGATGGATATAATAATCGAGAATTATCATACTATGAACGAGAAATCTATTATAGGCTAAAGGAATACCTATACTGAATATATATATATATATATATATATATATATATATATATATAGAGAGAGAGAGAGAGAGAGAGAGGGTGAATACCTATTGTTTGATTTATTATGTGTAAATATACCTAGGCTACCTGCTATCACATGAGGTTTTTACGTTGTGGACAATCTTATCCTGATGAGGCCATTGGGGAGTTTGACTTGTACCCCAAAACATAGAACCTAGGTACGTGCTATCTGAGTGTATGATAGTTTCGACGATCAATTGGGCACGTTTGGTGTGTGCGTGACTTGGAACTATGTTCACTTCCAATATGTGTGATTTGATTTATGATTTGAGGATGATATCCTAACAAATGTCCTTAATTAGTACGTGATGTACCAGGACTTGATAGCAGAGTATGCCCACATCACAAGCCTCCACTTAGGGATGTTGTATATATATTATAAGGGTGATGTAATTACATATAGGTGTGATTGATTCTATTACGAGTGTAATAGTAGATAAGATAGATAATGATGTTCAAATTACTCTAATTATGTGAGAACTGAATCATTAATTGTTGACTCTTAATAAACAAAAGGGACATGTAGTTTAATATCATATTGTATAGGTAGTACGGGTGGTCACATTATATTACTAATTGGGAAGAGATTCAAGTCAAACTATTTAGGCGAGGTAGCATAACTAGGTGATTTAGAAGAGTGCGTTAGGCGTGCAATATAGTTGAGAGGTGATGATATCAAATGAGAGCACACGGAGCTAACATGTATATAATATGTACTCTTTACTTCATCTTAAATACTTGCTAAAATATTTTCAAACTGTTTTACTTTGTCTCTGACCCGTTTCAAATTCATTTTTGTAAAAACCTTTTAGATGCCTAGCCACATGGATGCTAAACTTAGGAGTTCCTTCACTTGATGTGCAGTAGCTGCTGTGAAAATTGCAGGCCCTTGGTATTATATGCCTCAATATCTTTCACTTCCTGTCTCGCCTTTTATTTATACATGGATTTATTTGACCGCAAGGTTAAATTCTAGTCATATGCAAAGAAGTCATACTCCCCTCCACGGTGCTTCAATCAGTCCTAATATTAATGCCTCGTACTCAATTTCATTATTTGAGCATTTGAAATCTAATTTGCAAGACAATGTGATTTTCTCCCTAGTGTTCAAAAGGATAATTTCTGCTCCCCAATCCCTTGATTTGAAGAACCATCAAATTTTGTTTTCCATCACTTCATTTCTTCATAGATACAGTCTTGAAAATCATGTCTTGACAATTGCTCGTTAGGAGGTTCAAATAACCAGCTAAGGATGTTGTCTAGTAAATCATCCAAAACTTGATTTTTGATGGCCTTTGGGGAACGGAACTTTAAATCATATTCAAACAAGATAAGAACCATTTAGTCGCTTGCACAATCAATATGGTCCTGACCAACAAATACTTGATAGGATCGTACTTAGTAATAATGTGTAATGTAAACACGAGCATGTGGTGCCTTAGTTTTTAGACCACAAAGACTAGATGCAAATAATTCCTTTCTACACCCTTTTACATGTGTTTAGCCATAAATACTACTATAGGTAAATAATATATTGGTTATTGACTTATTTTTCTTGTGAAGAGCATGATGATGTCCCTACCTCAATTGGGATCATGGTTGAAGGAGATGTCATTAATCCTATCAAATTCTTTTTATTTTGTATCTCCCTAACACCATTTCACTTTCTCCTTTATCAGTTAATCAAAGGGAAGAGTAACTTCTACCACAACGGGTACATAAGAAACTTTGCCTAAGAAATTTTTAATATTTCTTTGTATCTTTGGGGGTGGCATCATTAGAATGGCTTTCTTCTTCTTTGCATCCATTTGGATACATTTTCCATTTACAACAAAATAAAAAACTTACCAACTGTGAACTCTAAGAAAAACTTATGTAAGGACATTTTTGTCCTTTATCAATTTGTTATGTCGTATGCCGTTACACCGTTGAATAAATTTAAGATTCATATCATCATTAAGGGATCCGAATATTAAAGAAGAGGAGGAATCAAAATTCTGACAAGCCGGACCGGTCCGCCCAGAGAAAAAGAACCGATCCGACCCGGATCGATTCGATCCTCTACCGGACCGATCCGCTTGCTGAAGATCCAGTAGACCCTGGACTGGTAGCGAACCAAATAAGGGCCTTGAGAAAACGAACCGGTTCGGCCCCCCCAGACCGGTCCGCATCAGAGGCAGACCGGTCCGCTTGGGATATACTCAGCCAGATTGTGCAGAGATTTTTTAGGCCAAGTTATTCCTTTATAAACCAACTACGGTAAGTGGTTTGGCAAGACTTCTACACACGATTTTCAAAGTTCATAAACTCAAAGTCTTCACCTTTGTGAGTTACCAAAACTCATGTTTTAATTCACACAAATTTTCAAATCATTTTTGAATCGTTGTGAAACCCTAGAACACAAACACTGTTTTGGTCATACCTTTGTGGAGAAGACCGTTCTTCTTCTTCATTGCTGCCCTCCTGGAAAGGGAAACTTCCAGCCGCCGACTACAGATCCGACACCTGCGGGTAATTCTGTGTCACTGTATTTTTCATTGTATTATGAAATTGTATGTCACAATATTATAATGAAAATAAATGGTTTTGCCCCTTTGGGGGATTTTTTCCTCACATGTGTGTGTTTGAATATCCCTTGCATGATTTCATGTTATTTCAATCACACTTTGTTGCTTGTTTAGGGTTTATTTGGGTTGAACTGAGTTGGATTATTTAATTTCTTATTTGAACGCAAGAGCACACTCTTTTAAATTGGTATCAGAGCAGGTTACGCTAATCTATCGCGTATTTCTAAGTTTTCGCAAAAATTTTCGAAGATATCAATTTTCTGAAAGATTGATTTTTGAAAAAGAGCGTGTTCAATGGAGAAATCATATAATAAAATGCCAGTTTTTGACGGGACTAACTATGTATATTAGAAATCCCGCATGAGATCTTCTTTAAAGGCCATAGATGAACGTGTTTGGATTCTAGTTGAAAGAGGGTGGACACCTCCCTCCGTCACTGTTGAAAATGTGACCAGTTTAAAACCTGTCACTTCTTGGACAAAAGAAGAATTTAAATGGTCATCTTTTAACTCCAAGGGTTTAAGTGCTATTTCTGGATCCATCATTCCTGATGAGTTCCGACGCATCATGATGTGAACCACGTCAAAAAAGGCATGAGATGTTTTGCATCTTACCCATGAAGGAACTAATGCTGTGAAAGAATCTAAATTGCAAAATCTAACAACTCAATTTGAGACCATCACCATGATTGAAACTGAATGTTTTGATGATTTTTATGCTAGGCTATTTGATATTGTTAATACTAACTTTAATCTTGATGAACATATACCTAATGGTAGAGTTGTGAAAAAGATTCTTCGATCTTTGCCTAAGCGTTTTATCCCTAAAGTCAATGTGCTAAATTCTATGGGTAATTTAAATACGCTAAAATTGGAAGAACTTGTAGGAGAATTGCAAACTTATGAAATTGATATGTTCCCTAAATCTGTCAAGTCTAAAGATAAGGGAATTGCACTTAATGCCCAAGAGAGAAAAAGTGAGGGAACGACAAGAAAGAGAGTATAGTCATCTAGAAAGAAAGAGAGTGAAACTTCTGATTCTGAGTGTGATTTTGACTTAGATGATTTGGCTTTATTTGCTAAAAACTTTAAGAAAATTCTCAAATTTAAGAAAAGTGGAAATTTTAAAGATAAGAAGAATTTTCAGAAAAATAAGTTTGAAAAGAAAAATGAGAAAGATGCTAAAAACCCTCCTAAGAAAGACAGCGAGAGATGCTATGAGTGCGACGGTAGGGGACATAGAGCGTTTGAGTGTGCTACTCGTCTGAATAGAGAAAAGGGCAAGGTTGTCCTTAATGCTACCCTTAGTGACGATAGTGAGGTCGAGTCGGTGGACTCGAGAGATGAGTCACCGCATGAGTGTAACTTCACCGCATTCATGGCTAGTCATGTGAGTACTCCTAGTAAACCTCACGACGATGAGGATGCTACTTCACAGGGATACCTCGACAGTGAGAGCAATGCAAGTGAGGGGGAGGATGGCGCAAGTGAGAGCGAGAGTAACCTTCAACGCGCCTACGCCGAGTTATATAATGAGTCATTTAAAACTAAAAAGCGTAACAAAGCGTTAGTTCTTAGGATCATGCGTTAGAAGAAGAGTTAGATGAGACGAGAGAGAGAGAGTCCTCCACTTGCACCACCATGAGAGAAAGAGAGTCTGCCTGTGTTAAGAAAGAAAATTTGTTTAAAGAGAGAGAGAGAGTCATTTTGAGAAAGAGAAAGGGGAATTGACGAAACAAGTGGCTAGTCTTACGAGTGAGCTCCATTCCTCCCTGGAGACTCGGAAGAAACTTGATGCCTTTGTTGCCTAGCAGGGGAAGTCAAGGTACAAATAGAGGACAGATCTGGGAAGATGGGAAAGATTCTCCTCGGTCCCGCTTTAGGTTTTGGTGATAGGCAGGGAATAGGTTTTGATGGCGCCTCCACGTCCCAAATTGCACCTGGACCAATTCCCGAGTTTACTACGACTCCATATGGCCATCGTCAAAAACCAAGAAGGAGAGCTCGACCAAGAAAAGCAAACCAAGGTCCTTCTAAGACTAGGCTCTTTTGTACTCATTGCAGAAGAAATGGACACCTCAGGGATTTTTGCTATAGTTTGGGTCGGACTCGACATATTACTGCTCCACCACATCATACTGATGATTTTGCCAGTCTGAGAGAGTATGTTGAGTTTTTAGCTGCCACTTCACAGAGTCTGATGGAGGAATTTCGACGGATGTCCTTACCATAAATGAATGCTTCTCGCATTCTGGCTAAAACCAACAACAATAAGGGTAAACATAAAGTTACCTATACTTGGGTACCTAAGATAGAGAAAACAGCCCTTATTGTCCATATCTCTCTCAAAGCACATAATACCTCTCAGTGGTATTTTGATAGTGGATGCTCCAGACACATGACAGGTGATGTCTCACTTTTTACTCACATTGAGGATTATGAGGATGGTAGAGTCACCTTTGGAGATGGGAGTAAGTCTAGCATTGTAGGACGAGGTACGATAGAGCTACCAGGATTTCCTAAACTAGAGAATGTCTTGTATGTCAAAGGTTTGAAAGTAAACCTTCTCAGCATCAGCCAGCTGTGCGACGATGACTTTGCTGTAAAGTTTGATCGGGAAGCTTGTAAGGTTTATAATCAAGTCGGTAAACTTTTAGTGCAAGGGGTGAGGACAGAGGATAACTACTATGGGACTGAGCCCACACCCACACTTGTCTGCAACAGCGCCACGGTCACTCCAATGGATCCGTGGCACCAACGTCTAGGTCACGTAAACGTTAGAGATTTGAACCATTTAGCTAAAAAGAACCTAGTTCGTGGCTTTCCATCACTTGGAAAGCCAACTTCCACGGTTTGTTGACCCTGTCAATTGGGAAAGCAAATCCGTAGTCCTCATAGGAAGTTTCATTCCATTACTACCTCCCATGTTCTTGAGTTGATTCATATGGATCTTATGGGTCCTACTCGTACGGAGAGTCTGGATGGTAAGAGATACATTCTCGTAATGGTGGACGATTTCTCTAGATATTCTATTGTAGGTTTTTGAGAGAGAAATCCGATGCTGTAGAGTTTTTAACGACCAAGTGTCGTATCCTGCAAAACCAACACGGTGTCACTATTAATAGGATGCGTAGTGATAATGGCACTGAATTCACATAAGCAAAGGTAGATCTTTACTGTGATAGTCTCGGGATCAAACATGAGTTTTCTGCTGTGAGAACTCCTCAGTAAAATGGGATTGTTGAGAGAAAGAATAGAATGATCCAGGAAATGACTAGGTCTATGCTTCCAGGTCGTAAGGTTTCGAGGAGATTTTGGGCAGAGGCAGTGTCTACTGCATGCCACACCGTGAATAGGGTTTACCTGCGTCCACACACTCTTAAGATGCCTTATGAATTGTGGACTGGCAAGAAACCTAACCTTGCATATTTCCTTATTTTTGGGAGTAAATGCTACATCCTACGGGATAGAGAGCAATTAAGAAAGTTTGACTCCCGGAGCGACGAGGGAATATTGCTAGGATATTCATCGAATAGTAGAGCGTACCGGGTTTTTAACCTAAAGAGATCTAAGGTTATGGAATCAATAAACGTCACCGTGCAAGATGACGAACCTTCAACGACTATTGATCCTAACCTACAGTGTGAGGATGAGGACTTCTCTGGGAGTGACTTACTTGTCCCTCACCCACACTCTATGGACCCTTCTCCCGTGTTAGGGGACACACCGGCTTGGGTTCGTAAGAGTCATGATCCTTCTTCCATGGTTGGCGATCCCACTCTAGGGGTCAAGACTCGTGCTCAGCTAGAGAACGTTGTTAGCCATCTTTACTACACGTCCAAAGTCGAGCCCAAGAATTACAAAGAAGCACTCATGGATGAACATTGGATATCTGCTATGCAAGATGAGTTGCTTCAGTTTTAAAAGAATAATGTCTGGGAACTTGTCCCCCGACCCAGTGATACTAATGTGATAGGTACCAGGTCAATTTTTAAGAATAAAATGGATGAAAATGGTACCATAATAAGAAATAAGGCTAGGTTGGTCGCTCAAGGATACACAGAGATTGAGGGTGTAGACTTTGGGGAGACATTTTCTCCTGTTGCGAGGCTCGAGTCCGTCCACTTACTACTCACCATCGCATGTCATCTGCGCTTCAAGTTATATCATATGGATGTCAAGAGTGCCTTTCTGAATGGCATTCTACAGGAGGAGGTTTATGTGGAACAACCAAAAGGGTTTGAAGACCCTAAGCACCCGGATCACGTCTTCTATCTGAGGAAAGCCTTGTATGGTTTGAAGCAAGCACCCCGTGCTTGGTATGAGAGGCTTGTTTCCTATCTCTTAGCCCGTGGTTTCAAGAGAGGGGGAGTTGATATGACGTTGTTCGTCAGGAGAGATGACGGTGCTATTTTAGTTGCCCAGGTCTATGTGGACGGCATAGTCTTTGGATCCACATGCTCCCAGCATGCTCACCACTTTGAGGAGGAGATGAAATGTGAGTTTGAGATGAGCATGGTAGGTGAGCTCACTTTCTTCCTTGGTCTCCAGGTTCGTCAGCTAGAGGATGGGATGTTCATCTCCCAATCCAAGTATGCTAGAGACCTTGTGAAGAAATTTGATTTAGACTCCGCTAAGCATGAACGTACACCTATGAGTACTTCTATGAATCTTAGTAAGGACACTTCAGGCAAGGACATAGAGCAAACCTTATATCGGAGTATGATAGATAGTCTTCTCTACTTGACTGCCAGTCGTCCTGATATAGTGTTGGAGTCTATGCGGGATATCACGCGTCTCCGAAAGAGTCACACTTACTCGCTCTAAAACGTATTATCAAATACGTGAGTGGGACTCTCTCATACGGTATTTGGTATTCCTTTTATACCGATGACCGTTTGTTCGCCTTTTCGAATGCCGATTGGGCCGGGTATGCAGATAGTTGTAGGAGCACTTCTGGTGGGTGTTTCTATTTTGGTTCTGCTCTTGTCTCTTGGTTGAGCAAGAAGAGAAACTCCACCTCTTTGTCCACTGCGGAGGCTGAGTACATCGCCACCAAAAGTGTTGCACACATCTCTTGTGGATGAAGCAAATGTTGGAGGATTATGGGATTTCACAGGACACCATGATCATTTCCTGTGATAACACAAGCGTGATACAAATATCCCACAATCCCGTCCAACATTCGGGCACAAAGCACATCAGGTTACGCGAGTACTTCATACGTCAGTTAGTTGAGGAGAAGGTCGTAACCCTGAGTTTCGTCCCCACCGACCATCAGTTAGCCGATATCTTCACGAAACCTTTAGATTCCCTTAGATTTGAGAGTCTTAGGAAGTCTTTGGGGATTTGCACAATTGACTGAGGGGTTGGTCCATGTCTAGCATAGGATGCATTGTCATATCATCTGATTCCTATTGCTAGATTGTATCATTAGTTTGTTTTACTTTTGTTTATTTTGTATTTCGTTAAAAGAAAAAATTCCAAAAAGATTTTCCTTTTTAGAAATTTTTTGAAAAGCCCAAAAAGATTTTCCTTGTTAGAAATTTTTTGGAAAATCCAATTTTTTTTTGCACCTTTTATGGATGAGCATTTAAGATAGTCGAGTCACAATTTTATTCCATTTTATCCGTGTGACTTCTTCATAGAGAATTGAGACGCTACATCATTTCATCCATGTGCTTTACATTGTTTGGAGTCTTTGAGATGTGATTAGTGATATCTTCCTACATGTTTGACTCCTATATCCTTTATTGCACACATGCACGACTATATTTGATTATTGCACGTGTCTATCTCATATTGGCTTGAGTGTTTCCATCTCAATCCTGTCTATACAACGTTCAATATGCGATAAAACTTGAAAAGTTTGGATTGCATGTGAAAACCATTATGGTGAGAATGTGTGTTTAAATTGATAATGGGGAGGGGTTGCGAAAGGTAATAATCTATCCTTTGCGCAAAAGCCACCATTAAAAAGGAACTAAAAATGGAGGAATTTTATTATCCGAGGTCCAAAGAGGTTAAAAGATCCCCCCGAAAAAAATTAAAGGCAATAAAAAGAAATTCATGCCAAACATGGACCATTTAGGTTTCACTATCAATTCTCCAAAGTTTGGAATTTAGCATACCTCTATTCAAAATATATATCTGAGGGAGTTTGGTTGGAGAATGTTTTAACGGGTTTGCACTTCCTTGAAAGTCCTAAAAAGGGTAAAATCGTTTTGGACGTTATTGGTGTGGAAATCATTTTGAGCTTTGATTTGTTTATTTAATTAAGTCAATGTCTTATATTGCCATTCTTTTACACCAAAGGAAGCATTTGAGTTCATTCTTTAGGAATATCCAATATTCATCGTGCACATATGTCATGTTTGTATGCATTGATTTTTCTATCGAGTTTGATCACTCCCCTTCATTAACGCTATCACCGACTTGGTTGTTTTGTGTTCATTCATGGTGTGATTTAATCCTTGTGACACCCCGCACTTGCTTGGTTGATTTATTCCTCTCATTTGTCTATTTGAAGACATCATAAAAAAGGGGGAGAATGAATTATCTTATTATGGGGGAGAATGAATTATCTTATTTGAAATTTTGAAATTTTGAGTTTTCTCATAAATTGGTGAATTATCTTATTTGATATTTTTAAATTTTGAGTTTTCTCATATATTGGTATATATGTTTATCTCATTTCAAACTCGATACGTCACTTGGTATTTTCTTTATCTCATGTGTGTAGGTCTCGGAATATCCAATATTCTATAGGAAGCATTTGAGTTCATTCGTTAGGAATATCCAATATTCATCGTGCACATATATCATATTTGTATGCATTAATTTTCCTATTGAGTTTGATCACTCCCCTTCATTAACACTATTACCGACTTGGTTGTTTTTTGTTCATTCATGGTGTGATTTAATCCTTGTGACACCCCGCACTTGCTTGGTTGATTTATTCGTCTCATTTGTCTATTTGGGGACATCATAAAAAAGGAGGAAAATGAATTATCTTATTATGGGGGAGGATGAATTATCTTATTTGAAATTTTGAAATTTTGAGTTTTCTCATAAATTGGTGAAATATCTTATTTGAAATTTTGAGTTTTCTCATAAATTGGTATATATGTTTATCTCATTTCAAACTTGATACGTCACTTGGTATTTTCCTTATCTCATGTGTGTAGGTCTCGGAATATCCAATATTCGATAGGAAGCATTTGAGTTCATTCGTTAGGAATATCCAATATTCATCGTGCACATATGTCATGTTTGTATGCATTGATTTTCCTATCGAGTTTGATCACTCCCCTTCATTAACGCTATCACCGACTTGGTTATTTTGTGTTCATTCATGGTGTGATTTAATCCTTGTGACACCCCGCACTTGCTTGGTTGATTTATTTCTCTCATTTGTCTATTTGGGGACATCATAAAAAAGGGGGAGAATGAATTATCTTATTATGGGGGAGAATGAATTATCTTATTTGAAAATTTGAAATTTTGAGTTTTCTCATAAATTGGTGAATTGTCTTATTTGAAATTTTGAAATTTTGAGTTTTCTCATAAATTGGTATATATGTTTATCCCATTTCAAACTCGATACGCCACTTGGTATTTTCTTTATCTCATGTGTGTAGGTCTCGGAATTGCAAACCCTGATGAGAAAAGCGTTGAGATTCCTGAAGATTCGAAGAGCAAATGATGAAGTCTTATTCAATTGTATCGTTCCAGTTTTGGGTTCATGGAAGGGTAGATTTGTATAGGCACTTTGCAATTTGATATTTCGGATGTTTATTTTTATGTATGTACCGGCATAGACATAGGGGGAGATTTGTAAGGACATTTTTATCCTTTATCAATTTGTTATGTCGTACGCCGTTACACCGTTGAAGAAATTCAAGATTCATATCATCATCAACGGATCCGAATATTAAAGAAGAGGAGGAATCAAAATTCTGATAGGCCGGACCGGTCTGTCCAGAGAAAAAGAACCAATTCGACCCCGGATCGATCCGCTTGCTGAAGATCCAGTAAACCCCGGACTGGTAGCGAACCGAATAAGGGCCTTGAGAAAACGAACCGCCACCCCCCAGACCGGTCCGCATCAGAGGCAGACCGGTCTGCCTGGGATATACTCAGAGATTTTTTAGGCCAACTTATTCCTTTATAAACCCACTACGGGAAGTTGTTTGGCAAGACTTCTACACACGATTTTCAGAGTTCATAAACTCAAAGTCTTAACCTTTGTGAGTTACCAAAACTCATGTCTTAATTCACACAAATTTTCAAATCATTTGTGAATCGTTGTGAAACCCTAGAACACAAACACTGTTTTGGTCATACCTTTGTGGAGAAGACCGTTCTTCTTCTTCATTGCTACCATCTTGGAAAGGGAAACTTCCAACCGCCGACTACAGATCCGACACCTATGGGTAATTCTGTGTCACTGTATTTTTCATTGTAATCCGAAATTGTATGTTACAATATTATAATGAAAATAAATGTTTTTGCCCCTTTGGGGGATTTTTTCCTCACATGTGTGTGTTTGAATATCCCTTGCATGATTTCATATTATTTCAATCACACTTTGTTGCTTCTTTAGGGTTTATTTGGGTTGAACTGAGTTGGATTATTTAATTTCTTATTTCAACGCAAGCGCACACTCTTTCAACTTACTAAATGTGACCTCTAAGAAAAATCACAGTTGGTAATAAGCAATATAACCATCAATAAAAGTACACATTTTGTTCCCAAAAGTTACATCTACCAGGATCTTTATATTTGGCAGAAGGAACTCGTATTTTGGACATGCTCTGAAATATAATCAAATTATTTAAGTCTTATCTTTCTTTGGTACATGCATAATACTCAAGAGCCACATTGGATGTTAAATAGGTTTAATGAAACCTTCCATGACCAATTTCTCCACCTTTACTTTTATCTTCAAGCCTAACTCATTCTTTCAAGTTCGAGTTGCCTATCTCACTGGCAAAGCATTAGTTAATATGCTTAAGTTATAAAAATTTACCCCGGTGTCGATTCCTGGCATATCTATATACTTCCATGAGAATACATCGATCAACTATTTTAACAAACTCACAATTTCTTCTTTTAGATTTGAATCAAGGTCTTTAGATATGAAAATGGGTCTTTTGTCTCCACTGTCTTCTACCAAATTTAATTTTTCCAGCTCTTGTAGCTACTCTTTCAGTCCATCTTGTATGAACTTTAGAGCATCTTTAGTTTCTTTGACGTGTTTCTCTATATGGGAATCATCAATCAGAAAACATTTTTGATTCGGGTCATGATTCTTATTCCAAAATGTTTCCCAATCACATCATTACAATTGGTAGACCACTTTTCCACTTGGAAAAACCACTTTCTTTCATGTACAAGCCAGAGTATCCATCTCTTCCACTTTCCATTTACCTTTGTTTTCTCATTTTCTTGTCATCACTCTTTGTCTAAGCCTATCATGAATTGAATTCCTAATCTTCTCTCCTACACCAGTTGTTCGTGTTCCTTATCTTTTAACATACTTGATTTTATTTCGTTATCTAATTTAGTGTAGAACGA
This sequence comes from Sambucus nigra, assembly GCA_949130495.1. NCBI lineage: Eukaryota > Viridiplantae > Streptophyta > Magnoliopsida > Dipsacales > Adoxaceae > Sambucus > Sambucus nigra. The sequence continues at coordinate 134,531,629 of OX422213.1, read as the reverse complement.
CGTGTCAGCCATATGAGTTTCCTTTACAAAAAAGGCATTTGATTACTTTAGTAATTACCTTGGTTCCTCATATGTTGTCCTTTGTTCACTGATTGAATGCAGAGGTAACAATTCCATGAGTGTGCATCCACACCCTTCTGATCAACAACTGGTATCACGTTTCAAAAGTAATGACATGTAATTTGTTGTGGGAAGTAAATTTCCAAATTTTATTCCCACAATCACATATCCAATTGTTTCATTTAGACACCCCATTGTGCTCAATAAAGGTAGAAATACCTATCATGGCCTCCCAGATGCCCAAATGGAATTAAAAACTCAAGGATACCCCCCTACGGGCGTAAAAGACTAAGAAGCCCACAATTGAATCACCTAAATAAGTCCAGCTGACCCAGAATAATCCTAAAGGTGTCCTTTGACCCCTACAGTTGGCCTATAAAATGGGCCCCTCACCAAACATTTTAGGAGCAATTAACTCCACCCTTAAATGCCAGTTCTTTGTCCAGAAATTGTTTATTCTCTAAAAAAAGCCCTAAAACTCCATTTTCCTTCAAAAATCATTATGAGCCTAGATCTAGAGTTCTGACCCAAAGCCTTATTTTTTATCTTCTCATCTAAACACAAAAGAAAACAAAACACTTCTTTTTCTCTTTCTTACATTCTTTTTCTTTAAAGATACTTTATCTTGAAAGTAACCTTAAAACTCACCCCCAAAAGGTTGATTCCAAATCGGAACACTTCCAAAATGAAATGGAGTACGTGTAACTTTTTCAGGTATGCCATCTCTCACCCTTTTATATTGAAGAGTTGATATCAAAAGGGTGGTGTTGTGCTACAACACCACCCCAAGTCATTCTTTTATGTATATCTTTGTTCTTTAGACTTGACTTTTCTTTAAAAGTCATGTTCGAACTAAGTTGACTTTAATTTTTCCAGCGGTGGATATGTAGGCATAATAGAGAAGCCCGATCACTAAAACTTAAGTCAGATCTTGTACATATTCATCAACCTTCACCTTTATTCTTATAAAATGTTTAAAAACTAAATAAAAATCTTTTAAACCATGAGATACTCTCATATAGGGTAGATGATCACTAAATCCAGGGATTTTATCTACTATTTTGTTCTTAATGTTGTAGTTTCATCATTTTTTCATCATAATTAATTTTATGCATGAATCTTCCTTATTCAAGTTCTTCCATGAACAAAAATCATTCATACATTTAGATTTGGTTTTCTTTAACTTAAAAAAAAATACTTTGACAGATTAAAGAAATATCTCTCTCATCAAGCCTTTATAAGAGGTAAAATCCTTCTCATTTCTTCATAAACTACGTGAACTTTTAATTTCTCCTTACGAGTATATAGGTTCACTCAGACTGTCGTTCGATTGAGGAAGTTCAACTTTCTATATATCTATCCTTTGGCTATACTATTTACACACACATCGACATCGCACTGCATACTATATTTACATATTAACTATTTTCCCTTTATTGTTTCTTTTTACACCATAACATGATAAAATACATGCTTTATATCTACATTTGAGACCGAAAGGGCAGAGCGGGTGCGTAAGACCTTCCTAATTTGTTACCCAGTCCCTATACCTCTGACTCTCTAGTTAACACATAGATCACTTTCCATCACTAGGTTTTTAGGGAGGCCTACCCCTTCTTTTGTATGTTTTGTGTAAAATATATTGTCGACTCCATTTTCATTTATCCCATTTTCCCCAAAGAGAGCTTACCCGACCGAGGCGGTGACCATGCATGGCTAATTGAGAATGGGAAAAAGTAAAGACTCTCATAGTGGCGACTCTTCTAGGGATAATTTTTAAGAGGACTTAACTCAATTTAATGTAGATATGTATTTATTTTAACAATTTATTCTTATACATTCATGTAAATTATGTAATTGTTATTTATTCTTATTCTTTTTAAATACCTGACTAGGTAGCAAAACACTGGTATTGCATGCTCTTATAAGGATAAGGTTATGCCCTAGGCATCCCTTGAACCTTTTTATGACATGTATGACAAGGTACATAATAATAACAAGTGAAATGTTTGGTGAAAAATAAAAGACCTTCCAAAAGACGCACATTACCTCACCACATAACATTTGTATATCACTATATACCCACATTAACCTAGAAAACACAGATACACAGATACATGGATTGGTTTTAACCAACGCGGGTCCCTAGTAATAATTTCCACTCTTCCTGGCCTCATACCCTCTGGGGTATATAGATTGGTATGTTCTCAGTGAACATCCCTCACATACCTCGAGTATATCGAGTCATCTCTCCCACATGCTATCCCTATGAGGTATATCAAGAGGCTCGATTAACATATATTATGTTATATTAAAGCGAACCTCTCACACGTACCCCCAAGGTATATCTTGAGGGGTTATAGCCAAAGAAGGGAGCCTTTAGCCTCACGAAAAGCCTTTCATAACCCCACGCACTTGAATTTAAAGACACAACCAAATAAATAAGCCACGAGATTTGCCAAATGGTGTCATCTCCCTAAAGGGATTCGTATTTCCTAATAAAGTTTCCTAAAAATAGAATGGGAATCCATGATTCAAAAAATACCTCACTTTTCATTACTCCAAAGCAGGGTTGCGAGCTAAGTGAGGAGTACCATAGGAAATGGATCATCACCCGAGCTTACCCAAAACAAAAAACTTATTTCTTTGAAATCATGCTTGTTCCTCTTAGTATAGCACTCATGCAAAAGTCCTAATTCCATAATTTCATGAAAACTTGCAATCACCGTCTTGGAAAAGGGATAAAAATTTCATCTCCTAAACTATGATACCTCATAGTCTCAACAACATGCAAAATGAAAAAGGAATGTCATTAGCTGACATCTTTGTTAGCTTAGTATCTCTGAGGAGTGAAATCAAAACCATGGGTCAGAACAAGCCTCTCTCTGAAATCGATTGGAAAATATCGAAGGACAGGGAGAAAATTCGAACCCTACCAATATTGTAGCCCCACCACCAAAGATATAAGCTACCAATAACCCTCCTACCATAGTTATCGAAATTAGAGTTGTGGACAATGCAGTTGAGGCTCCAACGGATCTTAAATGCCTCATGGTGGATATCCCAATACTCAAGTAAAAGTTTTGATAGCACCGACATGCCGATGATCTCGCAGACATCTAATGCATATTCTTTTTACCCTAATGCTAGGTTGTTTGATAAATTCGAGATGCCAGATATTGAGAATTTCATAGGAATGGGCCCACCGACAGTCAATCTCAAATTACACATTTAAGCCATGCAATCCCTAGGGGCTACTGAGGAGATTGTGTCGCAAATATTTGGGAAAACCTTATCAGAATGAGGGCTCAAATGATTCATGTCCATTGGTTATGGAAGGTCTACAAGATGGAGTGATATATGTCAAATATTCATAAAGCAATTCATGTACAATAACGAGCTGGAAGTTACTTGTTAGGATCTATATATGACAAAGTAAGAGATCAATGAACACCTAGGCACTTTCATTCCTCATTGGAGAAATAAAGACACCCAGATGGTGAATCGACTCTCACAAGAAGAGCAAGTGTCTATTATGAAGATAAATGTGATTCAACCTTACTAAGACCAAATAAAAATGCAATACTTACCCCCACTTCAAAGCCTTGATGGATGTGGGAGATCAATGAAAGGATGATCTCATGAACTGACTTCCTAAAAGTGAGAATTACAACAAAAGGAATGTTCCTTCATACGCAAACAAGTGGACTGACAAACCAAGAATCACTGCTTTCAACACTATCCAAGTACCAACACTTACCCCTACGCCTTAGAATTTTGAAAGATTTTATAAGACATTCCATCCCCTCTATATTCCTATAAGTACAATCTATCAAGCCTTTAAGAAGAAGGGCCTTATAAAACCTTGGGATCCCAGACCAATATATGATCCCTTAACAAAAGGCTTTAGGAATGACCTCTACTAAGTATCATCAAATGACATGACACAATCTGAAAGGGTGTCGAGCTGTGACGTTTGCCATCAAATATTTTATCGACTAGGGAAAGATTACTACACTAACTAAACCAAAGACTAAAGTTAACAGGAACCCTTTATCCAACTATGGCTCGAGGGTAAAAATCCTTTACTGTAGAAGACGAATCCAATGATCCATTTATTTTAATCAAACCTCTCAACGTAACCGAAGATGTGAGCCTCAGAAGTCTTGTAAAAACACATCTAGATAACATGGTTTCAACACAAACCCACATGGTTATAATGGTTTAAACACTAGGGGACCCCTAGAGAAAAGCTTGTATCAGCTAATATAACTTATGTTTTGAGAGAATTTAGATAGACTTCTATCATAGACGATGCACTTATATGAAAACCTATATGACAATTGGGAAGTGATGTACATCGAGGTGCAGCAAACGGTAGGATGCATAAGAGGACCAGAAGATAGATAAGTTATCCCCACCGATTGAGGTGAAGAATTCGAAATAAAAGACAGTCTAAACTCCTCAGAATGGTTATCCCTAAATGATTCAACAACCGTGTTATCAACCAAAGAATACTTGAAATTCTATTTCGATAATCCAATTGTCTCCCCTCTTAGGAAATATGAGGACTAAGTTTTCACTCTGAACTTCGATGAAATAATATTCAAGTTCCTCACCCCATATTAGGAGTCTGTGGAAGTCTACCACATCACTCGGTCCAAAAGATTTTATAAAGACCGTGTACTGAACCCCATTTCTTTTATGGAAAAGTGCAAAAGTAAAGGAAATAAAGTATTCGGGGAAGACCTATTAGGGGAAATCAAAGAGAAACGGGTTCTAAATCATACAAAAAGGACACACATTACATCTCTAAAGGAGGACTTATGATGCCTTCCCAAATCCATGGGGATTTTACTCTCAAGAAATTTTCTCAGAAAATGGTACCTATCTCCTCCAGCCTAGAAGAACTTATGGAAATAGTCAACAACTGAACTTCTTGAAGAGCATATTATTTTCCACCACCAAGTTGCCAAGACATGACTATATCACAACATAGTTGTAAACATCACTGTAATATTAAGGGACAAAGGATTCTCATGGTACTCGTCAATAACATATCAACTCTGAATGTCTACCGCTTAAGGAATGTTCGGGTATTAAACATGAGAATCTAACACCTACCACTTAGGCTGTGAGAGCCTATGATAACATCCGAAGAGAAGTGATGGGATCTATTAATCTCAATCTTATAATCGGCCCACTCACCAACATCACCGAGTTTCAAATGATTGATACACTTGGTTATTTTAATCTCCTTATGGGAAGATCATAGCTCTAAAATATTAAGGATGTCGTTTCATCATTGCATCGGAAACTAAAGTTCTTATGTGGAGAAAACTTGATCACTGTATTTGGAGATTCTAACCTACTTGAAGGAGAGGGATCCAACACCACATTATTTAAAATCTAGCACAAAAGCGAGGACATTTGTATCAACGATTTTAAGATAGATCCACTAGTGCAAACCATCTCAGCTAAAATGAAGGAAAAGACTTTTCCACCATATTTTAAATTTAGGTGCTACGACGTTACCCGTATGATGACAAAATGAGATTCCTATATGAATGGGACTCGGGAGAAATCAACAAGGGATCAATGTTCCCATTATAATACCTTAGCAGTTTAGCACTCAGGGACTGGGATATAAGTTGAAGAACGATGATCTTGATTCCAAAGAACTAAAGGTCAAGAGGTCAGAGTTCAAGAAACTAAGGGATGCCCATATAATCGATCACTCTAGCCTCAATGGAAATTTTCTTAAGGAAAGAGAAGACTTTTTTTTTATAAGGGTTCCTAAAATAATGGGTAGAATCCATCTTAGGAAACAAATATCAGCATGGGAAATATTTATAGAGGATCACCCCATGTTGATGAAGGAAGAGTTGCACAAGATAACAAACTTGATCAGGAAGATGGACAAACCCTCTACAGGTTGGGACCATCTTGAGGATTTTAAAAAATACTAAAATGTTCTAAGAGGGGATGGAAGAGGAGAATAATTAGACCTTCTTCCACCTACTAATGACCGAGAATCCATTTGAAGATGAGATTATTTACATGCTTTAAGAAGAACCTCCGACTATTATATATAACCTTATTTTTTAGAAGAATGGCATTGTGATAAACTATTTTGATGTAATAAATTATGTCAACCCCTTTATTGATGAAATAAATTTAACTTTAAGTATCCTTTTATGCAAAACATTGATGTTGTTATATCTGCTACTCAAAGTAATGAACTCTACATAATGAGGAATTAGAATACCACCTAAAAGAGCTTAACAATAAACAAATCAATCGTGTACAACTTGTTGACAAAATGATAATGATTATCTTAGTCTCCTTAAATGAGATAAAATAAATTAAAATAAGATCTCCTTTAAACGATCTAAAATGGTACAAAATCATCCAATTGCTCAAACAATACATTGATATCTTTTAAGGTCTTACATTAACATTCCGAGAATTGATCTAAAAATAGTTGTCCATTATATACCCACGTATTTAGATGCCAAACTAGTCAAGCAAAAGCTTAGAAAACTCAAGCCAAAATAGTCCCTCAAGGTCAAAGAAGAGGTCGTGAAGCAACTCAGTGTAGGTTTCTTAAGGGTGCTTGAATACCCCATGTGTCTAGATAATATCGTACAAGTCTCGAAGATAGGAGGGAAGGTAAAGATGTCCATTGATTGAATAAATTTAGCCCAAAAGAAGATTATCTCCTGTCAAATATTGATATGATCATCGACAACACTACAGACTATGCCTTGAAGTTCTTCCTTAATAACTTCATCGATTTTAATTAAATTAAGATGCACCCCAAAGACCAAGAGAAAATAACTTTCACTTCCCCCTAGGTACCTTTTGTTACACAGTGTTACCATTTGGACTCAAAAATAACGATGCAACTTACCAATAAGGGGAAACTACCTTGACACATAACATGATCCAAAAAGAAATTGAAGTAGGATGACCTAATCGTCAAGTCTAAGACATGAGAATGGCATGTTCCAGTACTAAGAAAGTTTTTTGAAAGGTTGAGGATGTATCAGATGTGCCTAAACCCAAAAATTATGTTTTTGAAGTCACTAAAGGGATCGAAGTAAACTCGACCCAAGTCAAAAATATCTTGGATATTCCATATTTGTGTACTAAAATGGAAGTTCGGGGTATCTTGGGAAGGCTATAATATATTAGTTGGTTCATCTCTCAAATGACCTCCATTTGTGAGCCAATCTTAAGATGCTTCATAAAGACTCTACTAGTATCTAGAATATTGCCTACCAAGAGACCTTCGACAGTATCAAGTAGTATCTAACTAACCCTCATGCATTGGACTAACCTTGACCTGAGCATCCTCTTCTCCTCTATCTTACGATTATCAACACTGTAGTAGGAGACATATTGGATCAGTACGCTGTGGAATCCTGAAAAGAACAGGCCCTATATTATGCTAGTCGGAAGCCCAACACTTGTGAAAAGAGGTACATGACCCTAGAGAAATCTTGCTTGTCTTCGGTATGGGTAACAATAAAACTGGGTCACTACATGATCACTTTTGAAATCAATTTGATCTCCTGCATGGATCCATTGAACAACTTGCTCGAAAAACTTGCATTAATAAAGAGAATGGCCAAATCGCTATTCCTTCTTACTGAATTTAACATCAATACATAAAAGGATGTCAAGGCTCAGGCCAATGTAGATTATTTGGATGAATCATCCTCTAATGAGCAAGATGATATCATTATCCATCTCCCAGATGAAGACACTCTGGTAACCGTAGTATAAGATGAGTATATATGGCAACTATACTTTGACATCAATATATATATATATATATATATATATATATATATATATATATGTATATATGATACCAGCCTACGACCGTTAAGATTAACTTACATCGCACCAACAATATTATAAGTACAAATATTGTATTCTAGGAATAAAAATAGCTCATAGATGAGGAATTTATAAATTTAATGTTTATGGGGACTTATCCCCCATTATCTGCCAAATCCTAAGATATTAAAAAAATTAGAGAAGAAATGATTTTTTCCTATTATGAATACCTGGAGGAAATCACTTTTTTATTCGATCATGTTCAATTCTTCTATCTCCAAAGATCTCAGAATATCTTCACTGATACTTTGGCTAATCTATCCTCCATCATGGAAATCCCAGAATATATGGATAAGGTGAAAGAAAATGTATGCATGACTAAAGCAATAGACGCGAGACCCTAATACTAAGTCATAAATGGTCTTCTCCAGAAGGGAAAATATCCTTACGAATCTAATAAGAAAGATAAAATGTCACTCTAACAATGGGCATCTCAATTCATCATATGTGTCAGACATCTGTATAGAAGACATTTTGATGGCACCCACTTGGGATGCCTTAATAAGAGTGAAGCATACAAGGTAATGGGAGAAATCCATGGAGGAGAATTTGGTCCTTACATGAATGGAAACATGGTATCCAAGAACATTATTCGCTAAGGGTATTACTGGATAACTCTTCAACATGATTGCAGAAAGTATGTCCAAAGTAGTCCGAAGTGCCAACGATTCGTGAACCTATAACATTTAGCTCAAAAGGAACTGTGCAACATGACATTGCCATAGCCCTTTTAAACTTGGGTAATTGATATTATCAGTAAAGTAACATCAAAAGAATCCAATAGTCATGAGTTTATATTGGTACCTATAGATTACTTCACTAAATGGGTTGAAGCAGAATCGTATGTCGTACTCAACGCAAAGAAAATGGCCCAATTTATACGAAAGAACATCATCTGCTGAACATCAATGGAAAGAATATTGGCACGACCCTTTTCAACCATGGGAATTGATATCATTAACAAAGAAAATGGCCATCCAACAATGGTATACATTTTGAGGTAGAAGTCACATAACTTGTTGAAGAATACAAGATTTAGAGACACAAGTCATCCCCATACCATCCTCAAACCAATGGCGTCATGGAATCAACAAACAAGAGCATGAAAGTAATATTGAGTAAACTGGTCGAAGGATTGCTAAAACTGGGCTGATCGTGTTGTATATGCATTATGGGAACATTGTACTACTGTCAAGACACCTACTATACCCACACCATTATTTCTCATTTATGGGATGGAGGCCATGCTACCAATCTAGATGGAAATCCACTATTTAATGGTATTATTAGAAATTAAATCTCTAAGGCAGATTGGATAAAAAGTAGATACGAGGAGCTAGCATTGTTAAACGAACGTTGATTGCTAGCACGATATTATATGCAAGGATACTACAGGAAAATCTACAGGGCGTTCAAAATGAAAGTAAAAAACATAGGACTCAAATAAGGAGACTTAGTACTGAAAGAAGTCATTAAACCCATATAAGATCGTCGAGGAAAGTTTCATCCTAACTGGATAAGTACATATATGGTAAAGAAGATCCTATTAGGAGGCATGACTCTCCTAGTCGATCTTGACGGAACAGAATTAGATAAATTGGCTAATCAAGGTTGTCTCAAGAAATACTACCTATGAAAGGGAAAGACTTGAAATAATCAATAAGAACTACATATGATCTGATCCTCCATATATAAAAGAAATTCATTGAGCTTATCACTAAGTGAATTCTATTACATAATAGAGGTACGTAGGCAACCCTTAGGGGTTCGGTCAACTAAATCTCACCCCTAAGGGGGATGATGTATTTATATTTACATTTTTATCTCATCTTTTAGTTTTCGAAAGAAATCGGTATAGAGTCATTAGGATGACAAAGAAAGGTCTGAAACCCATAGGGGACTTGTCTTTTCAGTAAAAAGTAAATATTTTCATTACAAAACACACATTTATCATCATCATAAAACAACATATTATATAAAGATACTTAGTTATCCAAGGATTAAGAATTTTCCACCTCTTCATTCAAGGTTCTCTTTTCCTAGGAACCACTACTTGTCTCCATATCATCAAAAGACTCCTTATCTTGTAGAACGGAAATCTCGTGAAATTCCTCGGATCTAGGAAGAGTCAATCCAAAGAACCAACGGAGACCAATCTCCCTCACAATTATAACATCCCTAACCTTCTACCATAGCCATAAAAGGCAATCCTCAGATAAGACCATTGATATACCGAATGTACCAGGCGGGACAGGGAGGAATAATGGAATAATATTTCTCCAAAGGTCTTACTAAATATTGACATAAATTCTTAATTGGATGCAGCCGACCTAGAGGAGGAGGGATCTCCTACCTTATCTCGTATTGATGCATCACCCGTTGTGAGAAATTAAAGGAGGTAAACCACAAAGTAAATAAGAGGACAGAGGGTAACAGTACCATGGATAGACAAGGTGCCACAGTTGGTCTCCAAGGGAAATACTAATTAAGGTAAGAACGAACAAATTTAAATATCTACTAGACCCATTATCCTTTAGGTCAATCAGATACAACGATGATCAATCCTTCTCTGAATAAAGGCTTAGTGTGCTAGAGAGGCTAAGAAGAGGATATACTTTTGATCATTTAGGCCTGCGTCATGAGAGGTCAGCAGTCGATAGATCATAGAGAACACATCCCACATTAGGAAGAATAAACTCGATCAATCACCAATGGATCACAATGCTTAGCCAAATTCAAAACAAGTATGAAAAAATTGACCTAAGACGAGCAGACTTCCTAGGAAGAGAGCTCATATGAAATTCGAGGCTGAATAGTCAAATTTATCAGGAGGGTCATCCTTGGAAGGGATCCACTTAATTACTAGAGGACTATTTGGGAGAGACGGTCAGATCCAAGAACCCCCTCCAAAGGGACTTTGTGAAGGTATCCCTCTTTGTTTTAGCAAAAGTCTGTTATTTGATGCCATTAAAGTTCAAATCATCTATCATTACACCGAGATATGATGGAAAATCTTATCCCATTCTACATGTAGAGTAGTGATAGGCCACTGCTTATATTTAATATATCCCAAATGAAATTCATTGTCGAGCATTCTTTAGTATCACTAGTCCATCTCAAATATGGTATAATAGCTTTCCACGAGGGTAGATCTCCAGTTTTTAATAATTGGCCCATCTCTTTGTCAGCAATATCTATTTCAGGGCTAAGCCTTGCAAGAGAGTTGCCCATTTTCACAACGTGTGGCAAAAGTCCAATGATAACACGCGTGATTTCATTACTTGTATCAATAACAAGAATCTTGAGGTAGTAGATTATAACGAGTAAATCGTTATAATTGCACAATTGAGCGTGTTACATTCGAGGAAGATATTTTGGACATTGGTTAAGGAGACACCCAAAATAATGACAGAACTCCGGGCTAAGGCCATAAATATCTTGAATGTGCTAAGGAGGATACATCGGCTAAAGAATCGGATTGCCCAAAAGATTCTTCAAGCAAGGGAAATAAAAATAAGGATCATAAAGATAAAAAAGTTGAGAAGCTAAAAAAGTATGACGAATACACCCCCTTGACCGTTGGCATTAACCACATACTTGAGGATATTAAAGGAATTAAGGACCTCATGCGGCCTGGAAAGCTCAAAGAACCTGCCAACTGGCATGGCAATAGGATATACTGTGAGTTCACAAGGATCACGACCACAACACATATAATTTCTTCACTCCCAAAAATGAAATTGAGGGTTTAATAAGAAGAGGTAATCTATCCAGGTATGTGGATAACAATAGTCGACTAGATCTCGATGAGCACAAGGGCAGAAGACGATTAGAATCCCCTTGATGAAAATCAAATGAGAAGAAAAAGGTATGAGATAAAGACTTGGATGACGACCCGGATCTTCTAATGAAGCCAAAGGAACTAGTCCATGAGGTCAAGACATTCTCCTTCAGTTTCCATTTCATCACTGGTGGAGATGTTGAAGGGGAATACGAGTTGGATAAAAGAAAGGCTTACCTGAACAAGGTGAAGGCATGTGCTCATATCAGGTAGATTAACCTGATAGGTAATGTGGACACTCGCCCAAGAAAGGTAAGCAAAGATTTCCTTATCATTGTATTTCACAAGGATGATTTGTCTGGAGTCTTATACCCTCATGATGATACTCTAGTTATGTGAAAGAAAAGTGGCTATATGCCTCATTGATAATGTCATCTCTGCAAATGTTATGTTCTACAATTGTTTCATAAAACTTAAGCTCTGAGATAGCAAACTAACACCTTAAAATTTCCCTGATAAGTTTCTCGGGTGAGAAGGTGTACCCCTTGGGAAATATTGAGTTAGAGTTCATAATAGGTACTTGGCTTATGTGTTAAACAGAAATGGTGCATGTAACACCCCACGTACTTCTGGTGTCGGCCGCCACTAAAACTATGCCCGACATCACTAAATTAAATACCATTCTTAGCATGTGACAGATATGAGATATATATATTTTTCATTCCACAAGATAATAATTAAATTGATCCCAATAAATAATAACCATCCATGCAATAAATATCCTTCACCATGCCAACTCCAAAAACAATTCAACTCTACAATTTATTTAAAACTTCAAATGAAATAATCCAATAAAGTAACTGACTGAAACCATAAACAACTTTGGAACTGAATGACCCAATAGAATCCATAACGAAGTCTCATAATGTAAAGTGACTGAATAAAAGTAAACCTATACTAATAAAGAGAATAAATAAAATGGAACTCCAACTACACCTCCAAATTGATCTCCAATAACTCGTATGCAGCTACTCTAGCACATAACCTAAAATGTTAGTTAACGTAATGGGTCAGAGCCCACCACATGGATAATAGTTACTCCTCTCAAATAGGGTCCTTGAACCCAAACAATAGAACTATACACAATAAACACGATAGTAGAATATTTAAAATTAAACGAGATGTATTAAATGACGAGTAAAAATAAATTATCATCTAACTACTTCTAAGCCACCCCTGAGGTCTAAGTCCAATTATGTACATTTAACAAAAGTTAATTATTTAATTTAATTCCATTAACTCGATGATTGTTTTTATTCATCATTAATATCAGTTGCGGGACTCCCACTTAAAGTCTTACATCATTTGGTTGCGGTACTCTCTCTAGTTCGACACCACATCCATTCCCCTCACTATGGCCAGTCAGCTCGACTGACTATCAGCTCTGCACACACTCGTGAGGTTCCACGCACGACACATCACTATAGCCCGTCAGTCCGTTTAACTTTCAGCCCGCACATACTCGTGACTCCACACACACACACACACGTCGCTATAGTTAGTCGACCCGTTTAACTATCATCCCTGCATATACTTGTGCCACAAATATATTTTAATACCCATTTATTATCTTAGGCATTAATTCTCAATTTATAAAGTTTTTCTCATTTACCTCAAATTAGCTCCACCCTTTTTATCAAAATAAAATCCCTGAAACACCCTTAGTGCCATACCCAAAGGTCTCTGAAACACCAATATCTCCTAGCCTATCATGTAAGAAAAGAAAAAAAACTAACCAGCACCACTTAGCCTCACCCCTAGGTTCGCTAATCCAAGGAACAATGGAAAAATCAGCCCCACCCCGAAATATTTATCCGTAAATCGTCACAAGTATCTAGTCCCATACCTCGAAAGAGATAACTACCCAAAGGTCTACTAACTAGTCCCATACCTATAAAGCAACACAAATAAAGTTGAGTGCCCTATATAACCCATAACCACGTCGTTCCCACGTTGTCGAACATAATAAAGAAAATAAGTGGCATAAGGATATATTTCCATTCATCACACTAATTTTACCAATTTAATCCACCCACCATTAATTAATCAATTAATGTCCGTTAATTCATAATATTAATTAAACCACACTTTCTCATGAAATTATTCAATTTATAATCACATGCATGAATAGAATTTATACAACAAGAATTTTCTACTATGCGGCATCCACAAAATTTCCATTATTTAACACCATACGAATTATTAAATGACATTCCTCCATAAGATTCTACTTGTGAACATCTTAACGTCTACGACACCCAAAACTCTACCCTAACATGTAAGGTTTTTGAGTCTTCATTCATATTGGAAAATTTTATAAAAATAGTCCCAAATTATCTTTCACTTTCCCTAATTAATATTTCTAGTTTGTTTTACGAAAACACATATATTTAGTGTGTAGGCCATAATTACTACGCATAATACTAAGGGAAAGTAATAGAGGTAACCATGACTAAGATTTGTTTGAAGAAATATGATTATGAAGATGTGTTCCTTGCGAAAACATCATAAAGTTTCGTTCTTGGATCAACTTGAGAAACCCCGATTTGAAACTTCAAAACTTAGGTTGAAACTTGATTTTAAATGGGGATAGGGTCTCGTAGATGGAAGAAGATGAGATTAGAGGAGGCTACTAATTTTTTAGAAGGCTACAATGTGTTCTAAAAGTCCTAAACCCATCACTTTATGTTTAAAGAATTTGAGTCCTAATTAAACACAAACACTCAAAAATTTATTATGGATGATTGGACCATCGAAATTGGCTGAAATTTTAATATGTTGCACCTGACTGGGAGACGAAACTATGAATAATTCAGCTCGATCGGATGGTCTAATTTTTATATTTATATTTATATATCCTCCTTAGGTCAGACCCTCCCCCGATTTTTATAGAAAAAGTTATAGTTTCCAAAATATAATCCCAATTTAAATAGAACTTAAAACCATATTTCTATATATAAAAACCAACATTTTTACATACCAAAATTAAATAGATTCCCAAAATTTTATTTTTTTTGAATTTTGAATAAATTGAATTTATTACCAATTTAAAACCTATGGGGTGTTAGAGTGCGTGTCTTTGTCCTGGACAAAAATGTTCTTTCGGCATACAACATCATCCTAGGTAGAGTGGGATTAAAGAAATTTGAAGCAGTGCCTTCCATGGTTCAGCAGTGCTTGAAGTTCCTAACCCACTACCGAGTGGGTCTAGTGAAGGGTAACTAGGTAGAGGCCCGCGAGTGTTACTACACTTCGACCAACCAAGAAGAAAAGAAAAGGATGACCCCCACTTACCAGATTGAAATAATAGATCCAAGGGACGAAGATAAATTATTTAAGGGATAGGTGGTTGAAGAGATCGAAATTGTTATACTTGATGACGAACACCTAGAGAATATTATCTAGATCGGTTCATCCCTAGACCTAGAGCTGAAGAAAAAATTAGTCGACTTTCTCTGACAAAGTAAGAGTGTGTTTGCCTGGACTCATGAAGGCATGCCCGAAATGGACCCGAAATTTATATGTCATAAATAAGCATGGTGGAAGGAGAAAAACCAATAAAATAGAAAATGTGAGTTTTCAATGCTGACAAGAACATGGGAGTTCAAGAAGAGATCCAATGTGGTAATGGTGTGAAAAAAGAACAACATGTGGCAGATGTGTATGGACTTCACTGACTGGAACAAGTCTTATCCCAAGGATCACTATCCTCTTCCATGAATCAACCAACAGGTTGATGCCACTTTGGGTCATGAGTTTCTCAGTTTCATGGACGCATATTTCAAATATAATCAGATCAAAATGAAGCCGGTAGATAGAGAGAAAACGTCCTTCATTACCAACAGAGGCATCTACAGCTACAATATCATGCCTTTCGATCTAAAAAATTGGATCAACTTACCGAAGGCTGGTAAACAAGGTGTTTGAAGATCAGATTGAGAAGAATACGGAAGTATATGTCGATGACATGCTCACCAAGAATAAAACAACAGTTGATCATATAAAAGACTTATAACAAACCTTGGATTAGTTAGAAAAGTATTAAATGAAGCTTAATACTACTGAGTGCGTGTTTAGAGTGAAAGAAGGAATGTTCTGAAGCTTCATTGTCAATCAAAAAGGGATTAAGCCAATCCCAAGATGAACTAGGACATGACTAACATGTAGTCCCCGATAATAAAGAAGGAGGTGCAAAGATTGACAAGATACATCACTGCACTCAATAAGTTCATCTCTAAAGATACTGATAAATGCCTTTTATTCCTTTAAGTCTTGATAAAAAACTCTTGAATGGAACGATGAGTGTGAAACTACGTTCTTAGAGTGAAAGGGATATCCTCTCTTATCAATACCAATCTTTGGGGAGAAACTCTACCTCTACTTAGCCGTATCAGAATCTGCGATTAGTTTAGCTCTGGTGAGACAACCAAGTCATACTGAGGAGAAGAGATTCGGTATCCCAAGTTAGAGAAATTAGCCCTTGTGGTAATCGAAGCTTCAAGAAGAATAAACACATACTTTCAGGCCCACATTATTGTTATCTGCACAAATCTACCTTTATAAAAGGGCCTTCTTAAGCCTTAAAAGTTAGGTAGTTTGATGGCTTAGGTGGTAGAGCTTAGGGAATATGACATCCAGTACGAGCCCAGATTATCTATCAAAGGAGAAGTTGTTGAAGACTTTATTGCTGAATTAACTTACCAAGAGAAATCCTCCAAGAAGACTCCTTTGGAAGAGAGATCAACACTCATAGCAAAGAAAAATTCTACTTAAGAGATCTCAACCATAGATGAAACCGAGTTGACTTCTTCGAAAGAGAGCTCACCTATTAAGAGAAATAAGAAGACCCTTCCAAGAGAAAGATCAACCCTGTCGATGTCAAGATGAAATATAGATTTTCTATAATCATCAACCAGACAAGAATATTTTATTCATGAACAGGCGTAGGTAATGAAATTATTCAAACATGGAGAGATAACCATATGTGAATTTGAGCAAGACATCCTTATGTGGAAACTATTTGTGGATGTCTCATCTTGCACCACAAGCAGCAGAGTAGGCCTTATCATCACCACAGCAGATGAGATAAACATGGAATACGCACTTTGATTCCAATTTTACGCCTCTAATAATAAACCCTAGTACGAAGTGCTCAAAGTAGGCTTTAGTTGGCCTCGTCATTGGGTGCCGAGCATATTTGAGCACATAGTGACTTTCAATTAGTGGTTAATCAACTATTTAAAGTATATAAAGCCCTAAAGGAATTCATGATCAAGTACTTGGCTAAAATAAAATAGTGGCAGATAAAATTTCCAAGGGTTATGATGTTGAGAATACCTAGAACAAAAAATGCACGAGCAGATACACTGGCACATTTAGCACCAGCTACCTTCGTAGAATTATGTAGAACATTCCCAATGGAGATACTTACACATCACAGCACTGATGAATAAGTGATCAACATCATGGAAGCAAACCCCATCCCATAATGAATGGACCTAATACGGGATTACATTAAAACGACACCTATGCAATCCTACCCAAAATAAGTAAGGACGCTTCGCTACAAGGCAACCAACTACAAGCTAGAACCAATAGTCTTATATAGAAGAGGATACATTATTTCATTGTTATGATGCATTCATCCAACTGAAGTGAATAATCTAATCAAGAAAGTACTGAAGGGTTCTGCGAAGCACACTTGGTGGGGAGATCACTAGTAAAGTGTGTGGCTACACAAGGTTATTATTGGCCTACTATGAAAGCGGACTGCACATAATATGCCAAAAAATATGACAAATTGCCTGAAGTATTCCAAGACCCATCAGAATCTAGAAGCCTATCTCATGCCTATCACATCCCCTTGGACTTTTGCAATATGGGGAATAGATCTGGCCAACCCTTTACCTAAGATGAGAGGAAGGTTAAAATATTAAGTAGTTACAATGGATTACTTCACCGAGTGGGTAGAGGCAAATCCCCTCGTAGAGATGCCGTGCAAAAGAGTCTTCTAATTCATCTAAAAGAACATCAATTACCATTATGGTATGACCTATATGCCTTTATTACAGCACAAGGTACCCAACTCTATAACCAAGATTTTGAGGACTACTGCATCCGCTCTAAGATTCAAAAGCTGCATTCTACTCCAGAACATACCTAGTGTAATGGGAAAACCAAGGTTTATAATAAAACCTTACTTCATGGAATTAAGAAAAGATTGGATGACACAAAAGGCACTTGGATCAATGAGTTGTAGACTGTCCTATGGGCTTTTAGGACGACACCCAGAACATCCACAAACAAAACTCCCTACATGCTAGCCTTTGGCATAGAAGCAGTAGTCCCAAAAAGATTGACCTTCCTAGACACCGAGCCCTGAATTTCATCTCATTGCGAGGTACCTTAATCTCGTGAAAAAGGTAAGGGAAAAATGCCGCATTGAGGGTAGTTGCTTACAAGTAAAAAATAGTCTAATTCTACAATCGTAGGGTGAGGTCGAGCAGCTTAAAAGAGGGTGAATATATATTGAAGAAGGTTTTCCTAAAAGGAAACAAGCAGGAACCCAACTGAAATGGCCCATACTGCATCTGTGGTGTTGTTAGGCCTGGAAACTACTGAATCAAAACTTTGGAAAATGAGGAATTCAAGAATCTGCGGAATGCTGAGAGTTTGACAAAATATTATTAATAATGTAATGACAGAAGTTTTATCTCTTTTTACTAGTAATGCATGATGTATTTCCCATTTGCTATGAATAGAATTTCCAGTTCTTCCATCGTTCTGGTTGTTTTTATTTTTACGAGCATGGGATGTGTACATATCAATATTTTTACCACCAAACACTAAACCTCTTGTACAATCTCGTTGTAAGAAATATTGTGAATAAGAGGTACTAACATGATCCTTATGTATGACTTCGTTAACCAAACAAGTCAAGAACAAGAGGTAGAACTTCCTGTATGACTTCATTGAAAAAAATAAGTCATGAATAAGACGTCAAGCTTCATGTACAATTTCTCTTAAAACGGGTCGCAAACAATTAGCACACCCACCAAAGTAAAGGGATTATATGATTCATAGAAGATAAAGATCCAACATAATCCAATGCAAGAACAATCCTTTGCAAACTTTAGTCAATCAAGGCAATCAGTTTTGACACATAATCTGCATCTATGCTGTTAGTAAGTTGGCCAAAACACTAATAGAACCCAGGTCAGGAAAACTCAGGTTCATCCACAAATAGATTACAAAGGCAAACCAGGCCGACAACTGACCATGCGATCAAAGTACATGTAGGAGGGTAGTGTGACTAGGGTTTGGTAAGATGCTGAATTGGGTGAGGTGTGACCCACTTTAATAAACTCTGCCTTCAAGGTTCTTAAGAACTTTTGGAGAAGCTTTTGGTAAGACCTTCTCCTTTTAGTAAAATGGAACTCAATATGGAACTCACTCCCTGCAAGAAGATGAACTTCATAACAAGAATAGTATTTTTCTCAAGAGAAGCTCCTAAGAGTGATGGTAGTTAGTGAGGAGTGAAAAAAATAAGACACTTAGCACTTGAAAGAGAGCATGGAGAGAATACTAGGAGGTTCTAGTGTGATTTTGACAAAGTAACAGTATGATTTGAGTTATGGTTTTTTCTTGACCTTACTCAGGGGTTCTATTTATACTTGGGCACTAAAGCTGAGTTAGAACTTTTGGGTGCTAAAATTGAGAGGGTTGGTAAGGGACAAGGTCTAAAATATACCATTTGTCCCTACATGTGTGTAGCCTCCTATCCCCTTTGATAGGTACCACTTGGTGTGAGCGAAAGTTAAAATGAAAATATGTCTCCTAATGTAGACAAAATATCTGATTTGGTAAATATCTTTTAAAATGGTAACTTTTGGTAAAAACTTTGTAAACTTAAGATGGGAGACCTTGAGGACCACCTCCTCTAAAATCATTTCTCTTGAGGGGGGTCTTGAGGACCCCATTCTCTAAACATCATTTTTATAAAGAAAGTTCATTTCTGGTGAGAAACCTCTTGGTTTCTCATTTCAGTTATGACTGGATGTGAACTCTGTGAGGGCAATGAGTAAACCCTATGGTCTTTCTACTAGTATTCTCTCAATCCTAAAATTCTAAGTAGTTGAGCTTGCTCAACAAACCTTGTTCATCAGCCGTCAAGCCAAAACTCTCAAGAGATCCCAAATGGCCTATTTGAGCCCTACCTAGTCAACTAGGCTACCTATACAAGAAATTAAATATTAGTACTTTTATTCTTTAAAAGAATAACTTTTCTTGATGAGGGGTTACTCATGGTATCTCCTCCCTCAACCTGACCTGTTTTGTTCTTTGGGTCACTATTTTACACCCTCTTACTGTAGAATAAAGGCTTTTTGAACATTTGCTAGGGAAGTCTTTTATTGTGGGCTTCCATACTGGATTTTACATTTTTAGCTAGTCATGGAAGTTGAGGGGAGGGACTGGAGGGTCCCTCCCCCAAAATGCTAGAAGTTGAGGGGGAGGGCCCTGAGGGTCCCTCACCCAAAATGCTGGAAGTTGAGGGAGAGGGCCTTGAGGATCCCTCGCCTGAAATGATGGAAGTTGACGGGGAGGTACTTGAGGGTTCCTCACCCAAAATTTTATGGAGGTGAGGTGGAGGGCCTTGAGGGTCCTTCGCCCAAAATGCTGGAAGTTAAGGGGGAGGGCCTTGAAGGTCCCTCGCCTAAAAAAATTTGGAGGTTGAGGGGGAGGGCCTTTAGGGTCCCTCGCACCAAAAATTGTGGAGGTGGAGGGAGAGGTCCTTGTGGGTACCTCACCCCAGAATTTCTAGAAGTTACGGGGGGAGGGCCTTGAGGGTCCCTCGTCCCAAAATATAGTGTAAAATCTTGAAACACCCTTCTATATTAGCCCTCCGTGCATAGTCTTTTGCTTTAGGAAGACCAAAGGACTTTGTACGCCATAAAATTGGTTTTCAATTTTTTAAGGGACCTTAGGGTTCCTCATCATTACTCGTAGGGTCATTAAATGCAATGTCCCTTCATTCTAGGTTTTGGGGTCTCGAGAAGCCAAGCGTCCGTATGGGAACTATCATCTCATTATTTGGGAAAAAAATCTACTAACCTTTTGGTATTCTTGTACATTTTTCCATTTTCATATATAAGTTATTTTTTGAATAAAAAGCTTTCGCTTTTACCATCTTCTCAAAACATCCACAGAGAGCTGAGTTTTCTAGTGAGAGAAAAAAAAAGCTCCATATTCTCTCAAGTTTTTTTTCAAATCATCACCAATGTCTTCGTCGTTGCCAAGTGTTTCCTTTGATGTTGCTACCACCGTTATTCCTATTATGATAAGCTCTCTTTCTGTCACCATGTCTACGGTGGTAGACCCTGGCACCACCATCATAGCCACCACCCAAAGCTATTTCGTCACCCCAATGCTTATAAATTCATTTTCAGTTGTTGACGTCACCATGAGTTCCTTGCAACTAGGGGTTCTTTCTTCTTAAGGGTTAGTTTTAAAACCAAGCTCAGTTGTGGTTTCCTTTGGGGGTGATATGGATTGTTTTTCTAAAACTACTCTAGGTTCCTCGTTGTTATCTATAACTGGTGAGGGTTCCTCTCTTGGGGTTCTTATTAGTGGGGGTTTATTGTCTCAAGCCCTTTCTTTGTTGGGTTTCTAGTTGGATCACATAACTACTAGTGGTTACATATCGGCTGGTGGGATTATTATTGGGGGTTCCTCACTTGGAGCCATCATGGTTCAAGGTTCCTCACCATTTATGACTTCTGCCACTATTGGGGGTTCCTTGCCAAAGACTCAAAACATTAAGGGTTCCTCACTTGAGATTCCCGTTGGGGGTTCCTCAGTTAGAACCAGTGATGTTGGGGGTTCCTCGCCAGCTATGACTTCTGCCACTACTAGTGGTTCCTCGCTTGTTACTTCCATCACAATGGGTTACTCGTTTGAACCAGTAGCTATTGGTAGTTCCTCGACCACTTCATCCACTTCTGAAGCTTGGGAAGACTACATGTGCACTCGTTAGGGAAAGGATTTTGGCCAATATCATCGTGCACCATATTTTGGGCCAAGTGATAATTGCATGGCTTCTCTTGCCTAATTTGAGGAGAAGTTTGTTGACAATATTATAGAGCGACCCCATGTGGGGTTAAGTGAGTCTAATGATTCTCCCATTATCCTTCCCGACTCCATTCTCAGAGTTAGAATTGATCGTGGTGACTTCCCTTATTCTAATATTGAAATCAAGGCTGGGGGGGGGGGGGGGGGGGGCAAGGAGTGAGTTACATGGGTTGATTATATTCTTACTGTTCCTTTTTATAAGGCTTAATGTGATTGACAGTTTGAAGTCTTGTACTATGGCCAAATATAAATCTACCATCAACCTTTTAATGTCTCGGTGGAGTAGGGAGTCTCACACTTTTGTAACTGGCTGGGGTGAGTTTATCGTTACTATAGAGGATGTTTGTGAGTTGTACGACCTACCTTTCTTCAAGGACCATTTTTTACCGATGGCAATGAGGAACCCCTTGAGCAGGATATGGTGGAAGAGTTACAGGCAGTGCTTACTAAGTGTTCAAAATATGTGGCCATAAATGTAACTAGTCTTACCAAACACTCTTTCACCAAATGGCTGAGGTACTAGTTTAGAGATTTTGATCAACCATCGAAAGGAAAAATTTCCAGAAGATCTCTCAGAAGTCATGATGGTCCCAAGCTTCACTCCTCCTCACACTTAGTTTCTTTATTGGTCACTTTTCGAAGTAAGTTCTTATTCCTAGGTAAACTAGAAGACTCCCCTCGTGATCTTCTTTTTCAAATTAGATGTGAGTCTATCGCGAGGGAGATCGGTACCCCTTGCTTACTTAAACCTTGGGTCTCTTTATTCTTGGTTGGATCGTGCCCATAGATATGTTGAGAGATCTTATGGACGCTATGATGCCGCCAACTTTGCCAATTCCCTTCTCCTGTTGGCTTTCCTATTTGAGCATTTCCTCCATTTCATCCCGAATGCAAGTGCCTGCCATAGAAATGTTGCTCATCTTATGAGGTGGCATAAAAATTCCCCCAAGAAGCCCTTGGAGTCTTAATGATGATATTGACAAGTTCTATTTTTGACCTTACCACATATGCCCCGGTGGAATTTTTAGCTGGCTTCCCTTCCCAAGTGACGGTGGCACTTTTTATTTCCCTTCTAGTGCTGATTCTATTTCTTCTTAACCACATATCAAGGTGGTGGCAATGCAATTACGAGGCTTTCAACCTTATTTGATGGATTTAGTCAAGGTGTTGAATTTTATCACTCAGAGAGTGAGAAGATAATTTAATTACAACCAGGGTGTTCACGCCCCTTCCTACCCCTTGAGTGGTGACCTTTCAGAGTTATATTTGAAGGCATGTAGCAAAACTTTACTTTTTAGGGAATGATTCATAGGGTACACCACTTGGGGGGACTATATGTGCCCCCCCATGATTACCTACCTTCATTCACTTCTTCTTGGTTCTTATTTTGGTAGCAACAGGTTTTCCTCATTCAGAACTATGTGGATGGGCCTCCCCATGAGACCATTATCACTAAGTACGTCAAGGCCAAATTCTTAATCAAACGAACCAAGAGAGAAGTTTTGCACCTTAGTAGCACACCCAAGACGCATCTTGTGCAAGTTACTCCCATCCTAGTGAAGCCACTCCTCGATGAGTCTTCCCTCCTGAGGTAACCTGAGCCATATCCTACTAAGTCTAAGGGGAAATCCAAAGATAAAGGCAAGGCAAAGGCTCTTGTGATGGGTAAGAGAAAGCATCCAGATGAGGATATGTCTAACTTCATTACTGCTCCCTCTCTACCCCCTTCTTCTGGGAGGACTAGAGTTGCGAAGAACAAGAAGGGGATCGATGATGTTATTGATGCTCCCCTCGCACTGGACTAGGGGTCCGATATCGATGATATTGGGGTAGAGGAGACCTATAGGACTGTCCGGGATCTAGGTTATGAGGCTCTAGTCTTATCTTCCCAGGAGACACGAATTATGTCTATTCCAATTATCGAAGGTACTAAACCTAAATATTCTTTACTTAGCTAAACTGACTCTTACGGAGTTTCACCTATTCATTCCCCCTCCCCCTCATTGGAAGAGGAACTAGTTGATTATGGAAGCATACCTTCATACGATGATCATAGTTCTTCTTTGAATGATATAGATGGCCTGCATTTCTGTGGTAAAAGCACCACTAACACTTATGCTTTGTTATCAGTTTTGAGGGAGTCTCTCAGTGATAATGAGACACCACATTCTCCGTCAGGGACTAGATCTGCTTACAGGCCCTTTCCATATGGTCAGGCTGTGCGTCGTGCTACTATAAGTCTTTATTTACTTGGGATTTTTATGCATATAATTTTTTGTAATGTTCATCATTGAATTGTTTACAAATTTTCTTATTGCAATGCTTGAGCAGAGTGCTTTTGTTGAGACGAGTGACCCCTCGCCTCCTCCACTTCCTCGTGTCCCTTTCTAGCGAGGGAGAAATTATATGCTTATTTCCTCCAGAGGCCTTTATAGAGAGGTTTGTTATTTCCTCCCACCATAGAGGGATTCTATGCTTCGATGGTCTCCATTTACACTTATCTTACTAAGTGTCATAATTTTTATTTTCTTACAACTTTCATTCGTGCATCCTACTAGCACTAGGGTTGCTTATGTGACCCCTTCTTTTATTAAGGTATTTCTCTGGTTTCCTTTAAATGGCTAATCTCACTATTCTTTTTTTTAATCTCTTTTCCCTTGTGTTTTTTATTTGTTTATGATTTTAGAGGATTGTGTCCTCTGACCCCACTGCCTCATCTTCTCATGCTTCAACAGTGGGCAGTTCTACAGCCGAGCCCCTGGCATTCTCATCTTCAGAGTTATTCTTGTTATCTTGGTTCCATTATTTTTTTATTACTATGCCTTTGACGGTTATACCATATGTCAATTTTCATTACCCAGGGCCTTGTATCTCTTAGCGTCCCCTTCATAGGAGAAACTCTATCTTTTCATGGGACCACTATTTATGGGTTGTCCCCCTCTGGAGGATTCCTATCCCCCCGAGTCTACATCTCTGTGGATGGTAGGCCTTTGGTCCAGCATATCCCTCATGGGTCGGTGTTTAGTGTGGCTTCAACTATTGAGCCTATTTTACAGGTTTCTTCATCTATTCATGTACTAGTAGAATTTTCCATAGTTGTGATGATAAAAAGTTTCTAACACTTTCATGATAAATAGGTTACCACGACGGACCCTGCTGTGCCAATGGTCTTCTTCCACTCTTCTTCTTTAGATGGGAACCAGGTATTCTATCCACCTTCTGCTTGTTGTCTTCTAGCTAACTTGTATTGAGGAGTTATTATTTTTTTTATTCCAGCTGGCATATGATACCACTTTATCCATGCCTTCTGCTACTATTCCTTCAGTAACCTATGCTGCAGATGGGTCGCCTTTCCCTGCTGTTTCTAGCGAGGGTCGTGCCATAGTGGCTCTCCCGATAACTATTTTTGTTATGAATCTCTGTATTTTTCTATATGTGTGTTCTCATGAGTTAAGCGAGTTACTAACCCTTTCTGCTTTCTCTTCATTTACATGCTAGTTTTGTAGAGGATTTTTTTATCTGTCATGACCCTAGCAAGTGTCGCAGCGGTAGCCCATCCAGCGCCACTCGCGAAACCCTCCTCAACTACTGCAGAGGTAATTATTCATGTATCATATATCCCTTGTATGAGAGTAGTCATTTCTGTACCATTATTTTAACTGGTATAACCCTATTTTCCAAATCTTGTTACCAGGTAGCATAACCGAGGCTCATTTGTCTGCGGGACCTGTTACTAGTCCTACCCCCATTGCTGCGGGGCTTTTGTCTAACACTTCAAACGAAGCTGTTTAAGTAAACACTTGGTTTGCTTATTTATATATATAGAGAGAGACACACACACACACACACTTATACTTTGAAAATGTTGGCTAACACTTACATGTTTCTCTGTTCTCAGGTTAATGCTACAATCATTCGGGTGACTGCGAAATGTATGGGGGAGGATGGATGCGGGAGAGGTATTATATTGTCATACCTTTCCCTCTTTTCCACTTCCTAGTTTCATTCTTTCTTTTACTATGAAAGTATGCTTACCTCCACCCTTGTTTTATTGTTTCCAGGCTAGCGAGGCAGTTGCTCCGGTAACTGTGGAGCATGTTAGAGACATGGCTGTGACCGAGGTATTATACTGTCATACCATTCCCTCTTTTTTATTACTCCTCGTTCTTCTTACTTTTAATGTGCAACTACTTTCACCTTCACCCATTGTTTCATTGTTTCTAGGTTAGTGAGGAAACTGCTCCGGCAACCGTGGAGCATCTTGGACAGGTGGCTACGTGAGAGGTATTATATTGTCATACCTTTCTCGCTTTTATATTTCTCCTTTTTTCCCCTTTTTCTTTCACTGTGCAAGTACTCTCTCCTTCACCCTTGTTTCATTATTTCTAGGTTAGTGAGGTTGCTGCTCTGGTAACTGTGGAGCAGGCAGAGAGTGTTGTGTTGCACACTCCTCAGGTATTTAACTGTCATACCCAAGTTACTATTGCTCATTGCTAACTTGTGAGTTGTGTTGATATTTTAATTTCTATTTCTTAGGCTTATCCTAGGATCCCTCATTCGAATGACTCCCTTCATACAGGTGGCAGCATACTCACCCCCTTGAGATTTGGGGCAAGCTCTGTATCATAGCCATTTTTAGAGTCTGGATGAAGTTATACCTATCTTCTTTACCCTTGAACTCATCATGGACACTTGTTCTCAAGATCTTATTGGTGAGTCTACCGAGGTAACTGATGAGGGGGATCAGAATTCTGAGGCCACTCCTACAGTCGGTGATATTGATTCTGGTGGGGAGTCTTCTTTCCTCCCCTCCAAGATAGAGTTGTATCATTAATATGGTGATACTGAGGTAGAGGCTCCTATAGCTTTTATGAGAAGACTGTGGCTTGAGGAGCGACCAAGACGCTTCAGGACACATGAGTGCCAAATCCTAGATTTAATTTTAGAGCATCATCTCGAGACATTCATATCTCAGAGTGTACTTTATATTGATTGCCTCATGGTGTTCAACCTGAAGGCTCTTGCTAGCTATATTCCTGACTTCTTAGCTACTTCACTTTACTATTTTTGGATTCTCTCCATAACTTACAGTAGTTCTACCATTTTCAGCTAGATTGTCTTGATGCTGAAGTCCGTCATTTTCTGAGTATTCCTTTATGAAAGATGGTGAGGCATCACACATCCAGACAGTCTAGGATCAACCAACGATATGTGATTTGAGCAAACATCATTGCAAAAAAAAATTAGTTATGTGTGTGTTCAACTGTTTCAATCAAGTTTTAAATTAATTTTAAAAAATGAGTGGACTTTATTTAATAACTAATACACGTTCGGGTGGTTAGGTTTTTACACTAGGGTGGAACCTACTCCGGATTTAGGGGACACTCCTGCTTGGATTTGCAAGAGTCATGACCCTTTTGTCATTCTAGAAGATCCCACGTTTGGGGTTAAGACTCGCGCTCAGCTAGAGAACCTTGTTAGTTATCTGTGATACACGTCCAAAGTCGAGCCTCAAAATGTTAAATAAGCGCTCAAAGATGAACACTAGATATATTCTATAAATAATAAGTTGCTTCAGTTTAGAAAGAATGATGTCTGGGAACTTGTCCCCCACCCTAGTGAGAAGAATGCGATTGGTACTAAGTGGATCTTTAAGAATAAGATGATTGAGAATGGTACCATTATACGTGTAAGGGGAAATTTTCAATTGAGTCTATTTGTAGTGTTGGCTTAATTTCAGAAAAAACTAATTAAGTCATAGGATAGTATTTTTTTATATCCTTTCAAACCTATGACAATTAAGTAAAGACGTAGTGACCAAGTCTAAAGTGAATATATCATCAGTGCTAGTTTTCATGCCAAGTTTATACGTCATCAACATTTGGATTCCAAGGTCTCTAAAGGTATGAATGCATTTAATATATATAGAGACTTGGATATTTTTTATGGGTGTCTTTTTATAAAAGTTTTTTCATAACTACTTTATAGTTTTCTCACAAAATCATTTTCATTCTTTATATAAAAGTTTTTAGTCTTAAAAGTATTTTTGGATTTTCTGAAAAGTCGTTCCAACAAAACTAGGATCCCGTTCAAACGAGATGCACAGGTCATTCAAACGAGATATCAAACGAGCATCTAATAAAATTGGTTTTTGATTTTCTAAAATATTGTTAGAACGACATCGTTCGAACGAGTTTATCTAATGAGATTTGTGCCAATTTCTTTTCTTAAATCTCGTTCCAACCAAGTGTAACACCGTGTAGTTTTTTGGAATATGGAAATTAATTAAATTGGTGATTTATGAATTTATCTAATTTGGAGAAATTATTTAATTCGGTGATTTCGATTTAATTAATTCAATTTAAGTTTAATTTCACGCGTGCCGTATTTTTTGGTGGAAATAAGATGATTATATAAAGTGACTCGGACGGTGATTTTGAGGTTACAGTTAGTTCCTAAAGAGTCAAAATAGTCGAAATGCTATACTCGGTTGTTTAGTTTGGGTCCCGGGACGATTTTAGACCAAATCGGCACCCTTTTAGGGCATTTTGATCATTTGAGAACTTAGGGTACTCCAAAAATTGTAGGTTTATATCTACCCATTAAAGAGAGGGTCTAGGGTTAGCACAATACTTATGGGAGAGAAGCCATAGGAGATGAGGAGGAGGGGGAGGAGAGAACCAATTTTCCTACACCATTTTTTGCCCCGAAAGCAATGGAATCGAGATCGGACCGAAGGGAGAACAACCATAGGATCATCCAAACAAAATTCAGATCTGCTATAGAGAGGAAAATGTTTTTGTATAAAATTTTCATTGGAAATCATCCATATATACTAGAATACGGTGTATAATGTTGATTGAAAGTTTGGTAAAGAATTATGAGGTTTTGATTAGTGAAAACTTGGAAAAATGCAACTGCGTAGAAGAACTGGGATTCTGCAGATTTTTGAATCGATTCGGCACTCTAGCAGAGTCGTTTAGCTAGCGAATCGATTCAGATCAAGGTCGAATCGATTCGGTTTAAGGCCGAATCAATTCGATTTGGCTAGATTTGTGAAATTCCCTCATTAAGACCTTAAAATGTGATTTATTAATTGGGAACCTTTTGAGACATCCTTAGAATATAACGAAAGATAAATTGGATGACAGTAGGCCATCGTATATTTGAGACTTAGTCACATATGAGAGAGTTTTAGGCTAAGGTTAGATGGGCTTAATGGTTAACGTAATAATTTGAGAGAATGAGAAGGGATCATGGAGAAGACAAGGGAAATTATTATGTGGACTAGTAGGATATTTGTTAATTTAACTACTGAATTAACTTATGGGGTAACTAGGGGCCCTTCGGGTAGAGACTAATACTCAAATATATATAATTGAGAAGTATAAATGTGAATAAAATTGTACAGTGAGTATTCAAGAGATAAATACTACGTACGGGTGATTATTATTTGAGAGAGTATACCTATACGGGTTATAATAGATTAAGTGTATATCTATATGAATTTGTTATAGGTTGTGTGTGTGCCTATATTGAATATATATATATGGTTAGGTTGTGTCTATGCCTATTATGTGCTTTTGTGTATGTTAACATACCTACGCTACTTGCTATCACAGAGGTCCTGCACAGTGGGAGATCCTACCTTGACGATTCCAGTGAGGTCTGGATTTGTGATAGTACTGATAGTGGATAACTATGTAAGAGAAATAATGATGCCGACAAGTCGTTTGGGTATGTTAGGTATGCGTGCAGCCCCAAAGACTTAGTACAATAATCAAACAAATCCGTGCAAGTGTGCATTAAAGAAACTTATGAGTCAAACATGTAGGTAGTAACAACTAATCACATCTCAATGACTCCAAACATTATAAAGCACAAAATGAAATGATGATGCATATGAAAACACTATCAAATCGTCATAGGATATGGAATGAAATTGTGACTCGGTCATCCTATGTCCATTCATATTCGGTGTAAAACTAACTACAAAAATATTTTTGACTTTTCAAAAATTTTATAAAAATAAAATCTTTTTGTCATTTTCAAAAAATTTAAAAAATAAAAACTAATACAAAAAGTACACAAGTCATAACATTAGCAAGAATATAACACGAAGCACAACTAGTGTATGACAAACATGCGAACATAATCATGTATATGATATAGCAAGAGAAGAATCAAGTGCAATCAACCGAGAATTAACTAGTCTAACATCTAGTGCCTCTAAAAGTGATTTCCTAACTCAAATAGGTGTGCAAGGACGCATGGGGGTTTTGGAAACCAAGGGAACACTAGACTTCAACCTCCTAGGACTTCTTTAAAGATCGAAACAAATACGCCTAAGGTGACATTTCCTACCACAATGTGAACATGTGTAAACGGGTGGTACGACACCTACGGGTTGACCTTTTCTAACGTCCTTGGGATTTGTTGACCCCTAGAACAAATAATGGTCTTGGCTTTAACACTCGAAACATGAGAACACGATGAGCCACTACCATTGCTACCAACATTACTCGAGTCAGTTAAATCATTTTTTATCTCTAAAAATTTTTACTCAAGCAAAGAATTAGACGCTTCCAATTTTTGGGACTCCTTCTATAAATTTTCAATAACTCTTAGAAGGTTATCACATTCGTTCTTAAAATACACACACTTATCACTAAGAGTCTCCTCACGTGCCACAAACTCACTGAGTAAAATATTTTTGTCCACTTTGACACAAACACAAATCGTTGAATTTTTAAAGTCCTCCAATCTTTTTCTAAAGATAGGACTCTATCATCACTCTACTTTTTAGAAAATTTTAACGCATTAAAGTCATGGTCCAAATAAACAAATTTCTCATGATAAAAATTTCTTTGATCTTGAACCGTTTGCATCCATAGCGGATTTAAAATGACAATTTTTTTTCCAAAAAATCAATTATTTTGGCAAACGTCAAATTCAAACTATTTAAATCATCAAAATTCTAACTCGTGTCATCAGGAGGGGGCATCCGATTACATAAGTGATCCATCGAAAAAATTATGATTTTTCACAAAAACAGATTTTTCAAAAAAAATCAATATCACACAATTTTGCGAAAAATAGGAATACTCGATAAATTTGAGTGACCTTCTCTGATACCAATTTGAAAAAATATGATGCGTCGTGTGCGATATAGATTTAAATAAATTCACAAATTTCAACACAAACTTATTTAATTAGAGTCAATTTTTAAGTCAAATTAAATCAACCCCTAAATATACAACTACATGTGTGCGTGAGTCAAACCATCAAAAACATAAATATTCTAACTCACCGATTTCAGAAAAATTCTCGAAAGGCAAAACCTTTTATTTCACTATGAACTAAATTGCAAGTTACAATCACAATGAAATCTGCAATAAGTTTACCTCAGAAAAACTATATAAATAAGTAATCTAGCGTTAGCAACGGATTCAACACAGCGAACCCACACGAACCGCAGTCCAATCTTCAGCAAAGGAACACCCTCAAGTAATCCTCAATGACATGCAGTTAATCAGCCCAGTACCATAAATGGCACCTAAATCAGCAGCATAAAATTCCAACAAAAATACATCTTGGGTTCCACAAAACACAATTCACACAAAGTAATTGGGATTGTGAATTGAAAACACACTTTGAACCCTTAAATTGGAGAATAAAACTTTTCGCCTAATGCAGTTATCAAAACCAAGATAAACTCTCTTTGTAAAAATCTTCTCAACGCCCAAAACAATGACTGATAGCCTTTATATAACAATGATTGAGGCGGTGGCATGTCAGTTTAAAAAGCAGCGTCGCTCGAACGACTGTTGATCTCATTCGAATGAGATGACATGTTGTTAGAATGACATGGATCTCGTTTGAATGATCCAAATGATAATATCGAGGTTCGCCACCACACTTAGAAAAAATCTGAACCTAAAAAACAAACCTCCTTTCAATCCTTCTATACGAAACATTTTTTTTAACAAAACAAAATTTTTTTATATAAAAATTATTTTTGAAAAAACTAGCTTTATAAAAAAACATTTATATAACTTTCAAAAACTAATTTTTATAATTAGAAAAATATTTTAACATTTATATAAAAAATATCCCAACACTTTTACCATGAAATGCAAATGAAACTTAAACATATTTTTACCAAAATCATCTCGTCGGTGTTTGAATGTTGAAGACCACTTGAAATTCGGATCCGTCTTTTGTAGATGTAAACTTCCTCAATTCTTGACGATTTGTAGCGGTATACAACATACTTAATTGTGATGGACATTTATAAAATTATGTC
This sequence comes from Sambucus nigra, assembly GCA_949130495.1. NCBI lineage: Eukaryota > Viridiplantae > Streptophyta > Magnoliopsida > Dipsacales > Adoxaceae > Sambucus > Sambucus nigra. The sequence continues at coordinate 134,499,386 of OX422213.1, read as the reverse complement.
CTTACACTCCGGAAGAGGTTGTGTATATATATATATATATATAGAAGTTTAATCTTACTTAAGTGTGATAGTAAGATAACTATATAGTGTACCCCTAAACAATGTTTATTCTACTTATGTGTGATAGTAGTGAGACCAGATAGTGTATATCTAAAACAATGCTTAATCTACGTAAGTGTAAATGGTAGAAAAGATAGATCGAACGAATCTAAAGATAGTAGCTATGATAACTTCACATGAGGATAATAACAATAACATGGGATAAATGTTAAATATTAGTTGTTCGGTGGCGTACTGTATGGGCGGTACGGGTAAGGTAAAGGGAAGTTCAACTAAGGACTTAATGAAAATTTAGGGTATACTGTAGCATAATGTATAGGCAGTACGGATGAGTTAGATTGGTTAGTATTAAGTTAGTTTAGGTAGCATGACTAGGTGGGCTTAGTAGCAAACGTTAGGTACGCACTATATATGAGAGGTGAGACACTCAAGGGAGTGTTCGCAACCTAACATGTGTATCTAATAACTGTTCATTTAAATTGAAATTTAAATGCTTGCTACATATTTTCAAGAGAACTTTGGGCTTTGACCTGTACTTGCAAAATGTTTTCAAAAAAAATTTGGTGTCCAGACACAGGGACGCCAAGCAGGATGATCTGTTCTAGGGATGCATAGCTACGGCACTTGTGGATGCTTGCAGGATTTGGACTTAGTTTCTTCAGTTACTTCATTCCTAGTGTAAGGTGCATTATGTATTTTGTTCGGTCGTGTTGCCCTCAGTTACTTCATTTATGTCAGTCAGACTTTGTATTAAGATTTTTATTTATGTTGGACTTTTATTTGGATTTGGAAACTGATGGTTTATTTGGTATTATTATATTTTAACTATTTATATGGAGATTGTTTACATTATTTATTATTGCATGGAATGTTGATTGAAGTATTTATTTCTACACGTTCTTGTTGTTTAATAAAAAGATAAAATTTGGCACCGACTTTTTGAATACTAGGTGGTTAGTAAAATATTTAAAAAATATTTTAGACAGTGATGCTAAGAATAAACCAAATGGAATCCTGCTTTAATTTAATAAAGGTCTGATCACCCGGTATTTAATTAGGCGTGGTATCATAGATGGTATTAGAGCATCAGGTTCTAGTGTCCATATGATCTGTACGACTTTTCTACGTTTCAGCATAACGTTCTTTGACGTGATGACTTATGATAGGATTGTTGTATTCCTTTACATACGCGCATTTATGTTCCTCTTCTATTATAGATGTATGAACTGTAAACTCATACAACTCGTTTTTAAATTTTGGATGCCATTAAAGATAGGATGTCAGGCTAGAGCATCAATGAGGGATGAGGTAAGGGAGGCTCAGCAGGAGCAGGAGGTACCTAAGACACATCCACCACCGGGAATGGTGACAACCATACAGGTGTCCAAGATCGTGGCACAGGAAGTTAAAGAGGCGATGGTCATAATGGCACGATATTTTTTATAGAATTGGACACAAACCGTTAGTAGCACCCGTCGATTAGGCCCACTCGGGGCCGTATGATTGGCAGAGGGTAGGTGAAGCTTTTCAGAAGGGTTACCCACTAGAGTTTCACAATAACTTGGATGAAGTAGTGTCCAGTCAATGGAATAAGGACATGCACTGCCACATGTGCATCATTGAGTGAAGTGACACGTAGAAATAGTTCTTAGCGATGTTCAAGTCGGTGGGCACAACCTGGCAGTGGTGGGAGTCTGTGACCACAACAGAGGGGAGAGATGTGATGAGTATTAGAAAGTAATGGGTGCAGTTTGACAGCAAATTCTTTTCGTCCACTAGTGAGACAAAAATGAGGTGACAGTTTCTCAATGTGTCTCAGGGAGAGAGGAACATGGCAGAATACGAAGAAGAATTCACTCGGTTAGCAAATTTTATGATAGATGAGGTAAACACTGAAGAGAAGAGGATGTGTAAGTTTATTGGTGGACTTGCCTGGAAGATCCTACAACACTTGTTGGATAATCCGACATTCAAGATATACGCTGAGATGGTTAATGCAACATTAATTCATTACCAAGATCAGCATCGGTACATAAAGAATAAAAAAAAAGCGAATGAGTCCTGTGAGACTAGAATGTATAATATTAGCTGTACCGGTGAGGCACAACAACAGGAGCGATATTTCCATCAGGTTAATCCGGATAAGATATTTATATACAAAGGGTATCAAATCGAGGATGATGGGTTTAGGAAGGGTCAGCAGGGCCCTTAACAGCCACAACAGTATTTCGTTCCTTAGGACCTCTAAGGGCAAAGGAATGATGTAGGAGGCCAATAAGGAACAAGGATAGGATTAGTGGTAGGGAGGATTTTCTGATAATGTTTCTTTCATGGAGAGATAGTTCATAGGAATAGATATTTCCCTAAGAGAGGCAGAAGGCAACCACAGGATGAGCCACTACAACAGTTCATGGGTTAGTTCGGACACAAGGATTTCAACCAGGAACCCATTGACCAGCCGAAACAGGTAGAATATGTAGGTAAATTGTCTTTAAAATTCCATTGAGTATGGGGTAAATTTATATTAAAGTTAAAGCATCACAAACTAAGATTTTGATCACTAGAATTCGCAGTGAGTGGCATTTAGTGGGGGCGTTGGTCGTAATAGCCTTATTATGTATGTATATAATTACTTACCGTGGGGGTAACAGGGCTTTTGGTGTCACCTATGAGTGAGAGGGTGTGTACACTAAAGTAATGGTTGTATTACATGTTAGTTTACTACTTACGGGAATTATGAGAATAGAGTAAACTACTTGCTGAGTTTTGACTGGTTAGCAAAAGTTTTAACGATAGTAAACGGGTATAGTTGGATTTTATATTTATTATTACAGGATATGATTTAATTTTTTAGGTTTTCCTTGAAAGAGGGTCTAGCCCATATATATGTGTATATATGTTATAGTGTGTTGCATAATAGACTTATAAGAATTTTCTTGTGTGGTTATATTTGATCCCGATGAGTAGGGACGTCTAATAATGTGATTCAGGGTAGACTGGCTTATGATCGAGCGGAGAGATATAGGTCGTGATTTATTCATGCTAAGAAACTAGTGACAGTAAGAGCGTCATGATTTATGTTGTCTTTTGTAGCATGAGAGTGGACAAGTATATGTTTATGTCAGGAGGCGGGAATTTGGGGGTACGTGCTATGGACTGAGGGACTAATGGATCTCAACGATCGACAATGTTAGGTAGTATTGTATCATAGGGGTTTCCTTATTTGTATTTCGCTCTGCGAGACGTCCCACACATGAAACTTAGCGCAACGTTGGAAGTGGTGAGATGTTTGGTCATTAGGACATGGGTTTAGTACCTTAGTGATGATTCGGTTATATAGTTATATCTGAGGGATAATAGTTATGTTAAAATTTGAGGCTCGTGGAGTCATGTAACATTTGTGCAGATATGCATGGGTATTAGGTGTATAGGTGCCCTGGGTAGTTAAATTATTTTAATATTATCCTCAATTAGGACAGATAGAAAATACAAAGTGATTGTAGAATCGATGACTTAGGTAGCGTAAGAATTCTAGAGTACGAATCTTATTCGAATTTCGAGGATAGAACTTTATGTAAGGAGGGAAGTATATAACACCCCGTATTTTTGGAGAGTATGGAAACTAATTAAATTGGTGATTTAGGAATTTATCTAATTTGGAGAAATTATTTAATTCAATGATTTAGATTTAATTAATTCAGTTTAAGTTTAATTCCATGCGTGCCATATTTTGAGGTGGAAATAAGATGATTATATAAAGTGACTTGGATGGTGATTTTTAGGGCACGATTGGTTCCTAAAGGGTCGAAATTGTCGGAATAGTATACCCGGGTGTATAATGTGGGTCCCGGGGCGATTTTAGTCCAAACCAGCACCGTTTCAGGGCATTTCGATCATTTGAGAAATTAGGGTTAGAGGAACTCCAAAAATTATAGGTTTATATCTGCCCATTAGAGAAAGGGGCTAGGGTTAACACAAAGCTTAAGGGAGAGAGGCCATAGGAGAGGAGGAGCAAGAGAGAACCAATATTCCTACACCATTTTTTTCCCAAACGCAATGTAATCAAGATCGGGGTGAAGGGAGAACAGCTATAGCATCATCCAAATGAAATTCAGATCTTCTATAGAGAGGCAAGTGTTTAAATTGCATTTATTTTAAGCATGTTATAATGCCCATGTAGAGTAGGGTTTGATTTACATGTTTTTAGAAGTTTTAATATGAATTTGGGTAGGTATAATCCATGAATTGAAGTAGGGATGCATGTAGAGATATTCATTTATGTTGGTAACACGAAATCAGAGGGGTTGGGATGATTTATATGATTAAAATTTGAGTTCTTGGTTAAAGAGATGAAGAACATGAGAAAACTAGGGTTTTGTGTTATTTGAAGAAAAATTCGATTCTTGGATTGAACCATTAATGTTTTTGTGTAAACATTTCATTGGAAATCATCCATATATACTACAATAAGGTGTAGTAATGTTGGTTTAAAGTTTGGTACATAATCATGAGGTTTTGATTGGTGAGAACTTAAAAAGGCGCAACTGCGTAGAACAACTGGGATTCTGCAGATTTTTGAATCCATTCGACAGCGAATCGATTCGGAGTAAGGCCGAATCGATTCAGTTTAGCCAAATTTGTGAAATTTACCCTTTAAGGCCTTAAAATGTGATTTATTAATTGGGAACCTTTTGAGACATCCTTAAAATATAATGGGAGATAGATTGGATGACAGTAGGCCTTAGTAGGTTTAAGACTTAGTCACATATGTGAGAGTTTAAGGCTAAGGTTATATGGGCTTAATGATTAACGTAATAATTCGAGAGAATGAAAAGGGATCGTGAAGAGGATAAGGGAAATTATTATGTAGACCGGTTGGACATTTGTGAACTTAGCTACTAAATTAACTGAAGGGGTAACTAGGGGCCCTTCGGTTAGAGAATAATACTCGGATAAATATAATTGAGAAGTATAAATGTGAATAAAATTGTACGTTGAGTATTCGAGAGATAAATACTACGTACGGGTGATTATTATATGTGAGATTATACCTATACACGTTATAATAGATTGACTGTATATCTATATGAATTTATTATAGGTCTTGTGCGTGCCAATATTGAATATATATATGGTTAGGCTATGTGTATGCCTATTATGTGCTTTTGTGTATGTTAACGTACTTACGCTACTTGCTATCACGGAGGTCTTGCGCAGTGGGCGATCCAACCTTGACGATTCCAGTGAGGTCTGGATTTGTGCCCCAGAGCATAGTATTGATAGTGGATAACTATGTGAGAGAAATAGTGATGCCAGCAAGTCGTTTGGGAATGTTAGGTATGTGCGCAGTCCCAAAGACTTAGTTCTATGTTCACCTCAAATATGCATGATTTGATTGATGGTTCGAGGAGATATTCTGAACTGATAGTCCATGATTAGGTACGAGAGGTAGTTAGAGTGATAACAGAGTACGCAAGTATGCATCGCTATGACCAGTTCGGGAGATGTTGTATTATATATATATATATATATATATGTGTGTGTGTGTGTGTGTGTGTGTGTGTGTGTGCTCATGGATGTTTAATCTTACTTATGTGTGATAGTAAGGAGACTAGATAGTGTACCCCTAAACAATGTTTAATCTACTTATATGTGATAGTAGTGAAACTTGATAGTGTATATCTAAACAATGCTTAGTATACTTCAGTGTAAATGGTAGAAAAGATAGATCGTACGAATCTAAAGATAGTATCTATGAGAATTTCACATGAGGATAATAACAATAACATAGGAGAAATGTCAATTATTAGTTGTTTGGTAGCGTCCTGTATGGGCGGTACGGGTAAGGTAAAGGTAAACTTAACTAAGGACTTAATGAAAATTTAGGGTATATTGTAGAATATTGTATGGGCGGTACGGGTGATCTAGATTGAGTCCTAGTTAGTTTGGGTAGCATGACTAGGTGGGCTTAATAACAATCGTTAGGTGCACACTATTGATGAGAGGCGAGGAACTCAAAGGGTGTTCGCAACCTAACATGTGTATCTAACAACTGTTCATTTAAATTACAATTTAAATGCTTGCTAAATATTTTTAAAAGGACTTTGGGCTCTGACCCGTACTTGCAAAACTTTTTCCAAAAACTTTTCGGTGTCCAGCCACAGGGACACCAAGTAGTTTGATTTTTTCCAGGGATGCATAGCTGCATCACTTGTGGATGCTTACAGGATTTGGACTTAGTCACTTCAGTTACTTCAATCCTAGTGTAGGATGTAGTTCAGTATTTCATTCGGGATTGTTTCCCTCAGTTACTTCATTTATGTCAGTCAGACTATGTATTCAGATTTTTATTTATATTGAACTTTTATTTGGATTTGGGAACCGATGGTTTATTCGGTATTATTTTATTTCAGCTATTTATATGGTGGTTGTTTAAATTATTTATTATTGCATGGAATGTTTATTGAAGTATTTATTTTCGAGCGTTCTTGTTGTTTAATTAAAAGATAAATTTTGGCACCGACTTTTTGAATACTAGGTGATTAGTAAAATATTTAAAAGTTATTTTCCACTATGATGCTAAGAATAAACCAAATGGGAATACTATTTTAATTTAATAATGTCCTGATCACCCGATATTTAATTACGTGGGGTGTCACACCAAGTCATTCGAATGACATTCAAAAGTCGTTCAAACGACCTGGCGATTTTGCACAATATCACCAGTTTTTAATTTTAACTGCCCATTTCTCCTACTAACCTTTTACGACTTTTAATATATGTGGGAACAATCTTTTTCAGGATAACTTTTGAGACTTTTTCATACTTTTCAATTGCTTTAGAGAGCAAAATCTTTTCACTAAAAAGTCCCATTTGTGTTCTTGATTTTTATGGTTTAATTCTCATCAAAACACAAAGTTTACACCCATAGTTTAGTATGATCCAAGTTTCTTAATATATTATGTGTTGAGATCATCAAGTTGGCACTTTGTTTTTTCCTTAATTCGAAAAGAGAATGTTTACTATGGAGTATTTCATTCATTGGTCCGTGGTGTTCATACTAAGGAGAGAATTTCATATGTTTGACGGTTGCTTCGCCCCATCGGTGGATTCCAAGATGACGGTGGATTTCGGAGTTATCAACTAGGCGGAGGTTGAAGCAAAAAGAAGTGTCAAGGATTGAGAGGAAGTCGAGTGGAGGAATTAAATCTTTTATCTTGTGTTTGTAAAACCATACCTAGTGGATTTGTGGCTGGGTCGTCCGAGGTTTTTCCCATTGTGGGTTTTCCTCGTACATCATAGCGTTGTGTGTCTGTTTCTATTTTTATCTTGCAAAAATCACATAAATGCATGTGTTGTATTAAAAAGATAAAAATTGGTTTATTCACAACAATAGTGTAATTTTGGTGCTAATTATGTTTGGGTAATTTTAGTTTTATTCAAGTCAATAAATTTAATTGGAAAATATTCATGCTTAGTTTGTTTGGCATATGAAGAACTTGAATTGAGTTTATTTAATTTTTTTTTGAAATAAAACTAAATATTTGTCTAGTTAAGTTTAATTTCAATTTTGTGAAAATTAAAATTTGGGAACATTAATTGTTAAATTTGGAAGAAATTTTAAGTTTGGTATATTGTGTGAACCATCTCGTAGTTTGAATACTAAAATTGGGCTATCAAAGCATATACTCTAAGAAATCACATTCTCACATTCGTATCGGAGCGGGTTACATTAAAATATTGTGTGATCCTCATTTTTAATGATTTGTTTTGTGAATATGGAAAATATATCATTTTTGAAATTTTTTATTTTTGATGGTTGCCGCAGGCTAGCACATGACTCCTCACTTATTATATCTTATGAGTAATTGCTTGCACGTTTATATACATTAGCCGTGTTTTATGATATATTCTTGTTAGTTATATGTTTGTTTGTCATATTCTAATCTATGCTTCATTATATAAATTTTGCTAAAATTATGACATGTTTTATCTTTTGTATTTATCTTTATCATTTATTGAGTGTTATTGAAAAATATAAAAAGATTTTGTTTATCTTTTACGTTGTCCTTTTGTTAGTTTAAAATTTTTGAAAAACTCAAAAATATTTTTTTTGTGTATTTTGGTTTTACACGTTTTTTTTGGCATATACTTGTGTTTGAATCATTTATCATCCCCCGCTTCCATGTGGCTAGAAATTCTGGTTATGAATTTCAATACTTAAAGCGTTATTTATCACGCTTGCATGGAGTAGTTTGATTTTGACTTGCTTAATGGATTCTCTTTTTATATGCCTCACACACACATGCATGATCTCTTTTGAACTTTAACTTTACATGTATATTTAAGCTAAGTGAGATGTTCTCCTATCAATTTAATCATCTACATGTTGCTATGACTATAGAGGATTTGTGCATGTAAGAATCGTTGCCCGAATTTTAAAAAAATGAAAAAATATTTATCCGGTGTTGTTGTTTATCAATGGAATCGGGCTGTGAAAGACAATTACTTTGCATGAATAGCCACCATTAAAATTTGACCTTAAAAATGTGGCATTGTTAAAATTAGCGAAGGCCAAAGTAGTTGAGTTTGATATGAACATTCAAAAGAATAGAAAATAGTATTATTATCGAGGATGTTTGGATGGATATATCAACGGGTTTGTACAATGACAATGTATCCTAGTTATGCTTAATTTTGTCATGACTCTATTGGTTTGTAGAATCATCAAAATTTTAGTCTTGTCTGCATTGTGCTTGTTTGTTCCTTGAGTTCACCTTATCTTGTCACATGAGGCTTTATTTAAGTTTGATAAAGTTTTGCAATCAAATAAGAACTCCGTGAACATGTTTAAGTGATTGGGTCATAATTCTTTAGTATCTAGTTCACACCCCTTCACTTTCGTTTACCACATATTATTTAGACACATTTATGCCATATAAGTGTGGAAATCTTAATGTATTTTGTGTCGTGTGTGGTGTTTATACCTATGTATATGTTCGTGTGCATTATGGGTATATTTTGTGTGTATATATATATGGTATTTCTTTTGTTTTTGACTCTTTACCTTGCCATCTAGTTCATGTATGATTCATGATGAAATAGATATTCATCTTGTTGTGATTGATATCCCATGCTTATATTAGTTTATTCTATTTGGTATTGTATCATAGCTGGTATTTATTAATCTTTGTGTTGGATTAGTTGCTTCTCATGCCATGTGCGTTATTATTCTTGTCACTTTATTAACCATTACATAATAGATTTGTTTTTCCATTCTTCATATCCCTTGTTTCACTTAGGGGGAGTATTTGATTTAATTAGGGAAAGATGGGTTAATATATGCATTTTAATCTTTGTATATTCCTGAATAAAAATGGGGAGAAATTATATCTAAACCTTTTAATTTGGGAGATCTATCTTAGGGGGAGTCGTCGCTTTCTTAATTAAGTCATGTTAGACAGAGGGGGGATCTTATTTATGCTCTTTATATTGATATATTCCCTATGCGTTTAATGGTGTGTTTAAGTGTGCAAGCTTTCATCCTTAGTGGAAAACAGACTTTTATAGTGGCAAAGCACGTCATCCCATGAGTCTAGTCAATCGTCTGTAACTTTTTATTTTGGGAGGGTTTGTGTCTTTTTAAAAGAGCTTGACGGCCCATAGGATTTTTATTTTGGGTTTTGTCTCAGAATAGTCAAAGGGGGAGATTTATAAATGCAAATTTCCAATCGAGTCTATTTATGGTGTTGGCTTAATTTTAGACAAAACTAATTGAGTCATAAGATAGTAGTTCGTTATATCCTTTCAAACCTATGACAATTGAGTTGAAGACATAGTAACCAAGTCTAAAGTGAAGATATCAGCAGTGTCAGTTTTTATTCCAAGTTTATACGTCATCAACATTTGCATTCCAAGGTCTCTAAAGGTATGAATGCATTTAATATATATAGAGACTTGGATTTTTTTATGGGTGTATTTTTACAAAAGTTTTGTCATAACGACTTTATATTTTTCTCAGAAAATAATTTTCAATCTTTACAAAAAAGTTTTTGGACTAAAAAATCATTTTTGGATTTTTTGAAAATTCATTCAAATAAAACTGGGATCTCGTTCGAATGAGATGCCTAGGTCGTTCGAATGAGATGCTGAACCAGCATCTAACGAAATTAGTTTTAAATTTTCTAAAATTTCGTTAGAAGTACCGTTAGAACGACATCGTTAGAACGAGTTTATCTAACGAGATTTATGCCTATTTCTTTTCTGAAATCTCATTCGAACCAAGTCGTTCGAATGACATTCAAAGGTCCTTTGAACGACCTGGTGGTTTCTGCACAATTTTTGTCAGTTTTTAATTTTAACCGCCCATTTCCTCTTTGGGTACCTGAAATTTTGAACTATGGGCCTGGACGAGTAGCCCAGTCCTAGCGGCCCAAAGTCCAGGCCCCTCACCTTTTATAATTAATCCAGTCTCCCCCCACGATCCCATGAAGTGAAATTATGGGAGAAATGGAAAACGCGGAGGAACCCATCATCCCCACTCATCTGCATACACATGTATATATTAAACCCTAGGTCCGGGGCAAAAGGACAAGTTGTATTCTTTGTAATCACTCTCCAGAGTATATAGAAATAACATCGACTGCACCACCGTGGACGTAGGAACATTTTGGCTGAACCACATACATCATTTATTGTGTGATTGACATCTTCTATTCCTTGTTCTCTTCTTGATAATCTTTCTCTCATATTTATTTGTGTTGCATAACAATTGCTTCTACAATTGGCGCCGTCTGTGGGAAGCGTTCATCTTTCCCTGAGAAGAGCTCACATCAAGAAAGGAGTTTAAGATGTCTGGTCATAGCACCAATGCCTCCCAAGCAGGAGATATTCAAGAGCCACCTGCTCCTCGTAGGATTAGGTCTGAAGTCCGGCATTCAGATCAGAGAGCTCACCTGGAAAGACCAGCCTCAGAAGAAAGTCAGGGACCAGCGAGGTCCACGCAGATATCCAGGTTGATTGATGCGTACGAGGCAAGGCTCCACGAGCAGAGAGAGTATTCTCACAGGTACGAGGCTGAGAATGCTCGTTTGAAAAGAAGACTGGAAAGACTAGAAAGGGAGCTTCGTCTTGATAACCGGAGACGCCCACATCGTACTCCTAGCCCTCAGGCGAGCAAGTCTCGTAGATGAGGAAGGAGCCCTAGGCGAGGATCTCAAAGAGACGAAGGAGGCAAGTCAGACGATGACCTCTGCGAACAGCTTCGAAGAGCTCGCCGCCAACAGAGCCTTGCTCGCAGCGACGAGCTCATACGAAACATGGTCCGCAGGGAGATGGACCAGCATCCCGCTCACCACGGGACAAGATCAACTAGAGAACTCGCGAGGCGAGCTCTCAAAACCCAGATGAAGTCACCTTTCACGAAAGAAATCGAAGAGGAGGAAGCTCCTAAGAAATTTGCCATTCCAAGGTTCAAGGTTTACGACGGAAAGACTGACCCCATCGATCACGTCAGGCAATACCGACAGGCAATGACCCTCTGGATTCATCGTGATGCCCTGATGTGCCGTATTTTCTCCTTAAGCCTTCATGATGTAGCACAGAAGTGGTTCGAAAGGCTCCCCCACCGATCGATTAAGAATTTCAAATCCCTAGTCGGACTCTTTACGGCCCGATTCATTACCAGTAGCTCCCATCCCAAAAGGATGGATGCTCTACTGACAATGAAGAAAACGCCTCAGGAAACCCTCCGCGAATACGCGAAGAGGTACTGGGAGTTATTCAATGAGATCGAAGAATGCGCGGAGGAGGTGGCAGTGGCCTCTTTCAAAATTGGGCTCCCTAATTCTTCCCTCCTCTACCAATCCCTGACAAATAAGGAAGCTATGACCATTGACGACCTTATGGCCCGAATCGAGAAATACGCAAAGGTGGAAGATGTCACCCGCTCTAATACAGGAGAAAACGGTCGAACTAAGCTTACTACCAAGGTAGGTGAGAAAGCTGAGAACCAGAGGAAAGGAGGAAAGAACGGGGGCAAAAATGGCTTCAAAAACGGAGGGAACCAGGACGCACCAAAAGCATTCCAGGCGGTCAACACCGTCTTCAAAGAACCAATTTACAAGGTTCTCGCGAAGATCAAGGATGAGCCATTCATCAAGTGGCCCAGGAAGATGGGGGAGATCCCTCGAAGAGAAATAATGCGTTGAGGTGCGCTTTTCACAAAGAGGGAGGGCACAAGACCGAGCACTGCAAAGCTCTTAAGTCTCACCTCGAAGAGTTGGCCCAGTCCGGGCATTTGAACAACTTTGTGGAGAAAAAGGCAGAGAAAGTGACTGCCAACAGAGAGATGAGACCCGATAATGTGCTGGAGGATGATGTTGGACACGAGTTCACCGTAATTCACGGAGTATCTGACGTCAAACAGATACAAGGGAACTCAACTCGGATGGAACTGAAAAAACTTAGAGCGGTAATGCAGGCCTTCCAAATCGATCCAGCAAAATCACAGTAGGGAAAACATCGACGAGCATAGGAAGTCAACTATAACAAGCATACTGTTTTCACGGATGAAGATTTGATGGGAGTAAGGACCCCACATCATGATGCTCTGGTCATTACCCTCAGGATATCCAACTTTGACATCGACAAGCTGCTCGTCGATCAAGGAAGCTCATCCGAAGTAATGTACCTCGACCTGTTCAGAAAATTAAAGTTGAGCGTCTCCGACCTAAAGGAAGCTACTGTTCCTTTGGTCGGCTTCGCCGGGAAAATGACCATGCCTCTAGGCAAGATAGTGCTGCTAGTTCGTGCTGGGAACGTCTCCAAAATGATTGAGTTTTTGGTAGTTGACATCGAATCGCCGTACCAGGCCATCCTCGGCAGAGGATGGCTTCATGTAATGAAGGCGGTCTCCTCGACCTACCATCAGAAGCTCAAGTATGTAACCGAGCGAGGAGTAATGGAGATCCACGGTGACCAAGCAATGGCAAGGAAGTGCTTCATAGCAGCCATCCGACCAAAGCCAGAAAAGAAGGTCGGTCAACCCAGCGAGAAAGTTGAAGAGGGTGTGATACCTTCTAAATAGCAACTAAAGTATGGAAGACCAGGAGTAGAGGAGACCAGGCTCCTCCCCTCCGAGCGTGTCATCGAGGACCTGGTAGAAGTTATAGCCGAAGTTGGTAACAGTAGCAGAGTATTCCTGATTGGATCATCCCTTACCAATCGAGAACAGAAGGAGTTGACGACCTTGCTGAGACACAACGTAGATGTCTTTGCATGGGAACCATACGAGCTGCCTGGTATTGATCCTGGTATGGCCTGTCATCAGCTGCACGTCGACCCCACATTCAAGCCAGTCGCGCAGAAAGCACGAAGAGCTGCACCTGAGAAGTAAAAAACGGTCGAGAAGGAGGTCAAAAAACTGCTGGATGCAGGATCCATACGGGAAGTACAATTTCCCAAGTGGTTGTCCAACCCAGTAGTGGTTCCGAAGAATAACGGGAAGTGGAGAGTTTGCATCACCTCAATAGAGTGTGCCCAAAGGATAGTTTCCCCCTCACAAAGATAGACCAACTAGTAGATGCCACTGCAGCTCACGAGCGAATGAGTTTCCTGAACGCATACTCAGGGTATCACCAGATCCCCTTGTATGCCCCAGACCAAGACAAAACGGCGTTCATCACGACGGTTGGGTTATATTGCTACAAAGTCATGCCATTTGGGCTCAAGAATGCAAGGGCAACCTACCAGCGGCTGGTCACAAAAATGTTCAAGGATCAAATGGGAGATACAATGGAGGTCTACATTGATGATATGCTTGTTAAGAGAAAGAAGAAGGAAAATCACCTCTCAGACCTGTCAAAGACCTTCGAAATCCTCAGGAAATACCGAATGAAGCTTAATGCGAGCAAGTGTTCCTTCGGTGTCCAGTCAGGAAAATTTCTTGGATACTTAGTCAGCAAGAGAGGCATAGAAGCTAATCCGGACCAGATCGATGCAAGCAACAGGGTACAACCACCTCGAACAGTCCGGGACGTGCAGAAGCTCACTGGAATGCTCGCTGCCTTGAATCGCTTCATCTCCAAATCCTTCGAGAAGTGCCAGCCTTTTTTCCGACTTCTAAAAGGGAATAAACCAATAGAATGGAGCCCGGACTACTCGCGAGCATTGGACGGGCTCAAGACTTACTTAAGCTCTCCACCGCTGCTTGTAATACCACAACTAATGGATTCTTTATACCTATACCTCTCGGTATCCAGTCACACTGCCAGCTCGGCGTTAATATGCGAGGTCGAAGGAATCCAACACCCCGTTTACTACGCAAGCAAGACCTTATTAGACGTCAAGAAAAAGTACCTGCCATTAGAGAAGCTCGCCTTTGCACTAGTGATAGCCTCGAGGAAACTGAAGCATTATTTTGAAGCCCATACTATCATCGTCCTTACTTCGCACCCTCTTAAAGCAATCCTGAGGAAAGAGGATTTGTCGGGCAGATTATCTAAGTGGTCAGTCGAGCTCGGCCGGTTCGACATCCAATTTCAACCAAGGACCGCTATCAAGGGTCAGATCCTCGCTGATTTCATAGCCGAATTCACTGGCGAAGAACTCCCCAACCAACCTCAACTAACAAAGCAAGAGGAAAACCCAGCAACAGTGGAAACTATTCATTGATGGAGCCTCCAACTCAAAGGGGGCAGGCGTAGGCATCGTCCTCATCACCCAAGAAAACACCATCCTTGAGCAAGGGATCAGGCTTGGATTTGTAGCCTCCAACAATGAAGCAGAGTATGAAGCTCTAATAGCCGGTCTCCAAAAGGCGCAAATTCTGGGAGCAAAACGTTTACAGGTGTTCGGCGATTCTCAACTAGTCTCCAATCAGATAAGTGGAGATTACAACGCGAAGGATGAAAGGATGGCAGCATACCTCGCCCTGGTGAGGAAACTAATGACGAGCTTTGAGGAGATCAACATCCAGCAGTTTCCCAAAGGGCAAAACAGTCATGCCGACGCCCTAGCAGCCCTAAGCTCGGCAGTTGATTCTAGTCTTAAAAGTCTCATTCCCATCGATTTCCTCATTCTTCCAAGCATTAACCACAACAGCAAGCTGCCAAATGTGGAAGAAATACTCCAGGTGGGATCAGCCCCCAGCTGGATGGACCCCTTAAGAGACTATTTAAAGGAGGGCACGCTCCCCGAGAATAAGAAAATCGCCCACCAGATAAGAGTCAAAGCTGCTCGCTTTCACTTATCCACAGGTGGCGACT
Organism: Sambucus nigra; assembly: GCA_949130495.1. Lineage (NCBI taxonomy): Eukaryota > Viridiplantae > Streptophyta > Magnoliopsida > Dipsacales > Adoxaceae > Sambucus > Sambucus nigra. Next base: position 134,484,060 of record OX422213.1, on the reverse strand, counting down.
TGTACAAGAAATCCTTCTCCGATCCCTACCTTAGATGTGTCCACCCAGGCGATGTCGAGCAGGTGATGCGCGAGCTACATGAAGGAATCTGTGGAAGTCATGTCGGAGGAAGGTCTCTAGCCTTTCGAGCAATGAAGGAAGGCTATTGGTGGCCATATATGCAAAAGGACTCCGCAGTATATGTACGCAAATGCCCCAAATGCCAGCTTCACGCTCCAATGATCCACCAACCAGCCAGCGACCTAAAATCCCTGACCAGCCCGTGGCCCTTCTCCCAATGGGGGATGGACATCGTAGGACCACTACCCACTGCTGCCGGCAATCGCAAATACCTGTTGGTTGCAACTGACTACTTCACCAAATGGATCGAGGCAGAACCATTGGCAAACATCCGAGACGCTGACATGATAAGATTCATATAGAGGAATATAATCACTCGATTCGAAATCCCCATAACCATCATCACTGATAATGGGATACAATTCGAGAGAGGCCCCTTTCAGAACTTCTGTAATGAGCACGGGATCAGGCACAACTTTAGTTCGGTGGCCTACCCACAGAGCAATGGGCAAGCAGAAGCTTCCAACAAAACTGTGATTGATGGACTGAAGAAGCGACTGGAGCAAGCCAAGGGGGCATGGGCATACCGAACAACACCTCGGCGAGCAACAGGAGAAACCCCATTTTGTCTAACATATGGCATGGAAGCAGTCATTCCACTAGAAGCGGGCTTGCCTACAATGAGGTCCGACCTTGTCGACCAAGGCCAGAATGATGGGGCGTTGCTCGCTGAACTCGACCTCGCCGACGAGCGTAGAGAACTAGCCCTGGTGAAGCTTTTGAACTATCAGCAACAGCTCGCAAGGCATTACCACCAAAGGGTTAACCCAAGAAGATTCCAAGTTGGAGACTATGTTCTAAGGAAGGTCCTGGGCAGCACAGTAAGGTCATCAGACGGCAAGCTAGGCCCAAACTGGGAAGGACCATTTAAAGTAACTAGGGACGACCTGCAAGGTGCATATCATTTGGAAACAATGGAGGGCAGAGAGATACCACGAGCATGGAATGCAGCCAATCTCAAGAAATTCTATTTTTAGATTCTCAAGGAATTCTATTGTTGAATCTTTTTCTTGTATTTGTTATGTGAAAGGAACAGTTCATTCCCCTTATTACTAATGAAATCAGTAGCTGCATTTTATCACACATCTTTTTCCAAATCACAGGCACGATGGTCGATATAGCAGGGGGATACCCCTCCTCAGGTCATCATCATGAAACACGAGAGACCTCTTAGCATTGCCCCTGGCAATATATAAAGCCCTACAGAGGATTCTTAGGCAAATCAACCAAATTTCATACTGGCCACCAAACCTACTTTGGTTGAGTAAAATCCTGACCGGATGAAGACATCCAATACTAGGTGTGTCCTCGCTAATTGCCCTACTTAGGCCTAAGGGAGTGTGACGACACAACCTAAAAGGTAAAATGGGGCACAATGGTATTTTGGTATTATACAGGACTGGGGTGACACTTGCATGGCAAAACAAAAAGAATTATGAAGCAGCAAGAATATAAAAAGATTGGATGAACACGTTTAGTCGGCAAGGCTGCCCAAAACACAAACTTTTCATTAATCTCTTATATTTACAACAGTGATAATACATGTTTAGTCGGCGAAGCTCGCCCAAAGAATTTACATTATCAAAAAAAAGGCAAAAGAATAACAAATTGTTATATTTACAACAACGATAATACACGTTTAGTCGGCGAAGCTCGCCCAAGGCATTTACATTATCAAAAGAAAAATGACTTGCAAAAAATTCAAGAAGGTGGAAGCCTCCGAACGAGATAGTCTGCCACTCTAGCTCTTCTTCCATCATCAGGAGCAGGGACCAGCTCTTCCACAACCTCATCTGCATCCGACTCTAACAGTTGCTGAGGAATGGCATCAATAGGGATGCATCTATCATCCCTCCTGAATGGATTGGGCATCAGAGTAGAGGAGGACATCTCGTGATGATACCACAAAATTGAGTTCCTCGGGACCTGGAGTTCTTTCAAGGCACTCAACCACCCTCTGATAAAAGAAAGTTCTTCAAACTCGGATAATCTTGTGGGAGCATCTAACCATCCTTGGTCATAACCGTCAGCCCATGCTTGTCGAGGACCCTTCTTGAATAAATGTCGCAATCGAGTAACGTCCCTTTGGAGCCCAGCAGCAGTTACATATGCTCGACGGACATCATCACGGAGCTCTTCCATCTCCTTATCCCGCTGTTCTTCTGCCTCCCTGTTCCTTCCCCTGGTGCTCCTACCAGCTCGCGGAAGGGGAGGGCGAGTGGAACCTCGCGGCATAGGAGGAGTATGTCCAGCTCGCGAAGACGAGGAGCCTTGCAGAATCGTTGAAGCAGTGCTCGGCGTATGCTCTCTAAGTTGTAGGACTTCCCTCCTCAGATTTTCATTCTCCTACTGCAGGAATTCCCCAACTTGATTTATCTCGGTGGCCTCCGGCAATCTCGCTCTCAGAACATTGACTTCCTCTTGTACAGAAGCACCAATGTCACCCATCTCCTGGAGCCTGTCCTTCAGCTTGGCCACCAGCTCGGACTGATCCTTATATTTTTGGTTCCATAACTTAACAAACTTGCAAAGCCTAACAAAGGCCTGGCGAACCTGAGGACTGGCATTAGGACCAAGGGTCCTTCCCAATTGAGATATGGCAGGAATATAGTCTTCTACATCAGTCAACTACAAGACATAAAAGTGCAAAGAGAAATCAATCAATACATTGGAAAAAGAAGCCTATTTATTTCATTATTGAAGGTCAAATTACATCGAGCAAGAAACAGAAAATTACAAAAAAAAGTATAAAAGAAATCCTAAAGAGGGATTAACTAGCAACCTCATGCTTCCCAGGGGTGGCTGGATGCTTCCCCTTATCATCATCATCAGAGGCATCCCCCTCTACAGAGATACCCTCGTTCGCCTGGGCAGGACCAGCATCGGCAGGAGTTGTTTGAGAAGTAAGATCAACACCCTCGATGGCTGGAGCAGGGGCTTTTTCGTCCACGGTTGGCCTTGGACCCGGGTCGTGCTCGTCGAACAGCGGAGACTCAGTATTAACACCAGCAGCTAGGAGGGCCTTGTTCCATCCCTTCTTGAAGTTCAAACGGCTGATATAGCCTATTTGAACTTCGGCGTCTTCATTAGCCGCAGCCCATCCAGAGTTGTATGAATCCTCCTTGATGGTGGCTACCATGGACTCCTTCTCCTTCAGTTTCTCGGTAAGGGCCTTGTTCTCCTCCACCACACCCAGCTTGCTCGAGCAGACTAGGTCATAGGCATGCCTCAGCTCGCTCAGCTCCTTGACCGCCGCATCCCTCTCTCGGTTAGAATTGATAAGTGCCAGATCAGAGGAAGCTCGGGCGGCATCAGCAGCCTTCAGGTCAGCCTCCAGTCGAGAGACCCTGACTTCCAGAGCAGACTTCTGCTGCTCCAGCTCGCCATTCATCCTCACCAACTCATCACAAGAGCGGTAGGGCACAGCAAAGTCCGTCACAAACTGCCAAAAATAAGGAAGGAATCAAGAAGAAAACATTAAAAATTGTTAAGGAATTGAAAAGGGAAAGAACCTTACCAAGGCCAGTCTCTGGCTAGCTTGGAGAGCTAACTGATTAGACCCCAGTGCCCTCTGGCGATCTGTAGGAAGAACTGCCCTCTCAAGCAGTGCAGGAGCTAGCTGAGGGGAAGTGGCCACCAAGGCCCCCTCGGGCAAAGCTGACACCGGGACCAAGGCTTGCCCAGCCTTCGTCCTCGACTCCATCTTCCTCCTCTCTTCCTCTCTCTCCCTCTCCATCCTTTTCCTCTCCTCCACCTTCTTCTTTTCCTCCACCTTTTTCCTCTCCTCCTCTTTCTTTCTCTCCCTCTCTCTCACCTGCTCCTCTTCTCTCCTCTTCCTCTCTTGCTCCTGAGTGGAAGACCGAGAACCAGTAGCCACGGCCCCAAAAGAAGACTTCTATTTCTTCGACCTTTGTTCAAGAAGCACATGGTCCTCATCATCATCGTCTCTAATCAGGTTCTTCCTTGGAGGCATATCTTCGCCTGAACTGCTGGTAGTGATCGACGAGTCTTGAGCTTCGAAATCCTCTCCAGAAGAACTACTACTGTCAGAACTTCCTACACCACTCACAGCACCTGTAGGCTCACCCTCAGAGCTGCTCTCCTCCTCGTCCAACTGGATAGGCTCAGCTGTAACCTCTCCAAAGGAATCAAACTCTGGACCACTGTCCATAGGTTGTGCTATGAAGCTGGAGCCTGTGTTCTTGTACTCGAGCAAAAAGGCAGCAGATCTGGGATGCTCGCCGTCACCCAGAGGCTCCCTAATATTCCAAGATTTCACCAACTCCGAGATACGAACCTCGCTGAGAGCAGGCTCCAAATTCTTTATCCTCGCTGCAAAAGAAAAAGCAAAGAGAGATTAGAAAAATCACAAGTCAGCAAAGGTCGAAATAACAGTGCAACGTCTACCTATATATTCTTCCCCGAAAAAAGGAACAGTGAACCTCTCAGACCTCGACCCATCAAACTGGGCAGGGAGCTGCCAATTCCTGACAAGGAAACCCTCTTGCCAGTAGTCCTTATGGGAATCAGGTAGGTTTACTACCAATACCCTATCAGGACTCCTAGCTTTAAGATATAAGACACCTGAGCTAGTTCGAGAGAAGGAATAACAGAAACAGATCTCGGCAAGTCCTAACCTAGTACCATACAACTGGTTTATTTTATGGACGCCATTTACTATCTTCCACACATTGGGCGAGTACTGTGCGGGAACAATACTGAAATAACCAAAAAAATGCAGAAAAAGATCATTAGGGGGAAAAGTAAGTCCCCCTAGGAAAGCAACAAGACATGGATCCAGTGGGCATTCTCTATATCCCTAACGTTCCTAGGATGGGAGGCACAACATTCAATATCTACCCACTCAGGAATAGTGTAGAACTTCCTGAACTCAGAGATTGACCTATTTCCAATCTTCGCCATTGAAAAACTCAAAGAAACTCTACAAACCAAAGAGAAAGTGCAGAGAAAGGTCACGAGAAACTTACAAAACAGAAGATCGGTTCGAGTGATGAAGAAGCACGAGCTGAAGACGACTAAGAAGCAATGGGAATGGGGATTCAGAGAAGAAGGTACGAGGCACTAAAGTTCTCAGAAGAAGGAAGAGTACTGGAAAGGCTGAAACGATGAATGGAAAAGTGGATATCCCAACAAGCCTTCAATTCTAATCATAGCGCACAGATAGCGAAGCGGGTGCCGCCAAAGCAACTGCACAGTTTTCGAAGAATCACAAATCAGCCATGATGGCTGCTCATTTAAATCTATTGGACCCATAAACATGGCCCAACAAATTTAGGGGCAATTGTGGGTACCCGAAATTTAGAACTATGGGCCTGGACGAGTAGCCCAGTCCTGGCGGCCCAAAGTCCAGGCCCCTCACCTTTTATAATTAATCCAGTCTCCCCCCACGATCCCATGAAGGGAAATTATGGGAGAAATGGAAAACGTGGAGGAACCCATCACCCCCACTCATCTGCATACACATGTATATATTAAACCCTAGGTCCGGGGTAAAAGGACAAGTTGTATTCTCTGTAATCACTCTCCGGAGTATATAGAAATAACATCGACTGCACCACCGTGGACGTAGGCACATTTTGGCTGAACCACGTACATCATTTGTTGTGTGATTGGCATCTTTTATTCCTTGTTCTCTTCTTGATAATCTTTCTCTCATATTTATTTGTGTTGCATAACAATTGCTTCTACATCCTCCATTAACCTTTTACCACTTTTAATATGTGCGGGAATGATCTTTTTCAGGAGACTTTTTCATACTTTTCAAGTGATTTAGAAAGAAAAATCTTTTTACCAAAAAGTCCCATTTTTGTTCTTGATTTTTATGGTTTAATTCTCATCAAAACACAAATTTTACACCCGTACAAGTTTCTTAATATATTATGTGTTGAGATTATCAAGTTAGCATTGATTTTTTTTTTCTCATCCCCAAAAGAGAAAGTTTCCTATGAAGGAGTTCGTTCATTGGTTCGTGGTGTGCATACGTAGGAGAGACTTTCGTATGCTTGACGGTTTATTCGCCCCATCGATGGATTATGAGATGATGGTGGATTCCGGAGTTATCAATTAGGCGGCGGTGGAAGCAAGAAAAAGCGTCAAGGCATGAGAGGAAGTCGAGTCAAGGAAGTAAGTCTTTTGTCTTGTTTTTGTAAAACCATACCTAGTGGATTTGTGGTTAGGCCATCCGAGGCTTTTTTTGTTGTGGGTTTTCCTCGTACATCACGATATTGTGTGTTTGTTTCTATTTTTATCTTGCTAAAATCACATAGATGCATGTGTAAGATTAAAAAGATAAAAATTAGTTTATTCACAACAATGGGGTAATTTTGGTGCTAATAATGTTTGGGTAATTTTACTTTAAGTTAATAAATTTAATTGGAAAATATTCATGCTTACTTTGTTTGGCATATGAAGAACTTGAATTGAGTTTATTTAATTTTTGTTTGAAAGAAAACTAAATATTTGTTTAGTTGAGTTTAATTTTAATTTTGCAAAAATTAAAATTTGGGAACCTTAATTGTTAAATTTGGAAGAAATTTTAAGTTTTGTATATTGTGTGAACTATCTCGTATTTTAAATATTAAAATTGGGGTATCAAATCATATACTCTAAGAAATCACATTCTCAATACGTAATAAGGCTAGGTTGGTCTCTTAGGGCTACATACAGATTGAGGGTGTAGACTTTGAGGAGACATTTGCTCCTGTTTCGAGGTTCGAGTCCATCGGCTTACTACTCGCCATGTCTTGTCATCTAAACTTTAAGTTACATCAGATGGATGTCAAGAGTGACTTTATGAATGGGATTCTATATGAGGAGGTTTACTTGGAAAATCGAAAGGGTTTGAAGACCTTAAACACACTCAACACGTCTATTATCTGAGAAAATCCACGTATGGTTTGAAGCAATCACCCCGTGCTTGGTGTTGATGTAAAAAATTAGAGTATATCTAATTATTTAATCACAGATAAAATAAAATGAGACAAAGAAATTTTAAAGTGGTTCAGCCTTATAAGAATGGCCTACGCCCACTGTTTCTATTATTGCTGACTGTTTGGGAATTCTTGATTACAAGTTTCGTCAAGAAATTCTCCGGTCCCCTTCCAATGAGGATGATACAATGTATTTATAGCCCTCAGGCTGTAAATGTGAAAGGGTAATACATAAATGTCCGTTAGGCGTGTACATCTGTATGATAATAATAAGTATTTAATGCGCAGTTAATCTGTTGGTTATCCTGCTATTAATGCTCTGTTCGAGGTGCAGCTCGGATCGCCTAAGTAGCTCGATACTCATAAGTTGCTCGGTGTATTAAAGTTCCTCGGAGAACTCTTGTTGGTCGGAGCGTCTGAGTTGATCGGGGAAGCAGAGTTCCTCATTGCAGTATGGTTCCTCGGAGAGCATCTATTGCTCAGAGTATCTGAGTGGGTCAAGGTGTTGTTCGGAAGTGTTTGTTATTGCCACGCAGATTGCCACGTGTCTTCACTCAATTGATCCATGTCAGCAGACTAAATTTGGTATCAACAGAAGCCCCCAATGTTTCATAGTTTAAAATTTGAGGAGTGTGGAACATTCTTTCTCGAAATATGGCGATTTTAAATAGTCATCCTGAAATTTAGGAGTATTTTCCTTTGTATTTATTTCTCCTTCCAAATTCGTAGAATCGGACTTTTTGAATTTTTATGACCGCTTCGATTCCTATGCCCTTTTTGTCTTTTTAGCCGCTGCTAACGTAATCGTCTCTTTTTATAATCATTATCTTTACCCATTCCCAAGACAGGGTATTTAAGCGTTGCAGAAAATCCCCTCGTCTTCTACTTTTCAAATTTGTCTCTTTGAGTTTTCCATTGTCTCTCTTTCCTGTGCGTTCATCCCTTTCATCATTCGTTGTCAACAGACTCGTCCTTTTTCCTGTAAGATCTTCTTCTTTCTCTTTGATTTCCTTTACTCATCATGGTTTACCCTGTAGAGTCGCTTGATAAATTTCGTTCTGATTTCTCTATTCCTTCATGGGTTATTTTGGAGGAACTTTCTGATCCTTCAAATTATTTTCGTTTGGCTGAGGGACATTGGTTCCCCAGTCTCTTTGTTGCTGAATGTGGCTTTTCTTTTCCCCCAAACCCTTTATGTCTGGAATTCTGTCAATATTTTGACGTGGTTCCTGCAAGAATAGCCCCCAATACGTGGAGAATAGTTAACGGAGTTCATAGATTAAATCAAATTCATGGAACTCGTATAGGAATTACAGAAATTATGTTTTGTTATAGATGGGATGTTGGTGATAATACTTTTTATTTAAAAACTAGGTTTTTAAATAGGGCTTTAGTGGTTAATCTCCCAGATGCCAATAGGGACTACTTCGAGCACGGGGTTGTTATGAAAAACTGGCAACACCCTCCATTGACTGGAAATGATGTGTACCAGGGTCCTAGATGTCCTCCCTATGGAAATGGGATAGGTTGTTTTTATTTTATTTTTTGAAATTATGCTTCCTTTGTGTTTGATAAAATGTGTCACTGATATTTTAATTTTCATTTATTTGCAGTTGACAGCAAAAGAAAGTCTCCAAAAGAGACATAAGTTATTTAAAACATCTAAAACTTATCTGGAGTTTTCATCAGACTGTTGCTGACGAGCATATCAGGTCAGCTTTATATTTGTTGCAGTATAAGAGTTACACCTCATCTTTTACTACTCGTCCGGTAATAAGTGAGGTAGAACCAGTACCCGCTTCTGTAATTTCTTCACCTGAGTCTCATATCCCTCTAAGTGAAAGAATGAAGAAAAGAAGAGCTCCTGCCATCTTTGAAAAATCTACCTTTGTTGCTGGAGAGGCAAAGAGAAGTAAACATGATGTTCCAGCATAGGGGACAAAGAAGATTGATGCACCCCTTGCAGCTACTACTGCGAAGGTTGCCGAGAAGCCCCCAGTGGCTCCGAGCAAGGCCGTTGTTCCAAGCGAGGTGATTATTATCTCTCTGACTAAGACCACATCATTAGTCAAGACCATTCCTGTTCCCCCGAGGAAGCTGAAGAAGAGCTCCTCGGTCAATTTGGCTGAATCCATCTCTCAGCCCCCGATTACTGGAAGTGGTGTTCCCACTTTTGTTGCCCCGAGCTCTGCCATGAGCTCGGTGAAGTCTTGGATCATTACCGAAATCCAAGGTATAGAAGAAAATCATTCTCGGGACATGGTTACCTCATTAGCTGCTCGTCATATAGCTTCTGTAAGTATCATTGTCCTCAACTTTTATTTTTTCCCTTGTTACATCTGTGTATTGACTTGATATCATTTTCTTTTCTCAGTTGGTGACCTGTTTTAATACCATTTTAAAGAAAGATGAAGCTATTAAAACTTCAAGCTCCTCGTCTGGTGTAGAGGAAGCTTTGGTGGGCCTGACGCAGTCTTTGAAAGATTCTCATCAGAAGTATGATGATGATAAGGCTGTTTAGGAGGAGAAACTTCATTCCACCGAGCAGGAGAGAAACCAAGCTGTTGAAGTCTCCAAAGTTTTGGAGAAGAACATAAAAATCTTGGAAGAGAAGAACAAAGAGCTCGATGAGAAGCTAAAAAATGCTGGGGAGCTCGAAAGTAAGCTCAAAAATGCTGAAGAAGAATTGGGCCGACTTCGTGAAGTAGGTCATCAAAAGGAAGAAATAGAGAATAAGCTGAAGGCTACCGAGGATCTTCTTTCCGAGAAGCTTTCCTTGGAGAAAACTAAAAGTAAGTTGGCTATAAAAAAGTCTTTCAGCACTGGATGGGATAAGGGGTGGAATAAAGGTCTGGCTGCCCTGATGTCGCAGGTGGAATATGGTAGCCACAAATACTTTAGGGATGGCTGGGTCGCTGCTCTGCAAGAGATGAAGGTCGATGAAAATTCTGACCTGTTTCAGTGACACATCTCGGGTCCCCCTCCAACTCCTGAAGAAGAAGAAGAAGAAGAGGACGAAGCCGCCTCTGAGGAATCCTCTATGGTGACGGGAGATCAAATTCCTCATTCCCCAGCTATCCATTCCAACAGCGAGCAACTTCAACCGTCCATTGTTTCAAACGAGCAACTTCCAGCACTCCCCGAGCAACTATCTGTTCCATCCGAGCAACCTACCTCCTCGTCCCAGCCTCCCTAGAAAGTTTTGGGAGACAAGGAAAAGGTGTAGAGTTGTTCGGATTTTTCTCTCTGTTTATTTTTTCTTTATCAAATGTAACTCTGAATTTTGTACTTCTCATTTATGATGTAATAAAATTTGAAGTTTCGCCTATTCATACTGTTGTTTCTCTTCTTCATGCTCTGTTTGAACTCTTATTGATTCTTGCTTTTTCTTCCTTTACTAGTTTATGGCCAGGATGGAGTTATTGTCTGCTCATGATACAAAATTATTGAGGCAATGCAATGAGTACTTCAAAGCTGGTCATACAGATATGAGTGCAGCACAAATCGTTGACATACTCGGTCAAGGTGCTTCAGAGCAAGCAATTTTAGCCTACCAGTATTTAAAGTGCCTGCTTGACCGTGCAGTGGCTAATAATGTAGCATATTATGAAATGATTGAAGATCTCCAAGGGACTCTTGAAGATCTTCAACAATAATATAAGGAATCTACAGCCCTTTTGCACGAAGGATATGAGAATAAGTATCAGCAACTCAGTGCTAATAAGGAATATGATAAACTGTTTGCTGCTTACGATGTGAGGGAGAGAACTTTGAAGGGTGAGGTCGAAGAGCACAGACAGATAGCTGAGTTGTTAGAGAGGGAAAATAATAACCTGCAAAGAGAGGTGTCTCAGTTGAAGTCTGCAGCTTCCACCTCAAACGCTTTGGTCCCTGTGAACGACGAGGGATTCTCTTTCTTGGAGATCGAAAATGCCAATCTAAGGGATGAATTAGAAACCTTGAGGAGAGTTGGCCCTTCTACATCTACTCGTGGACGAGCAAGAGCTGCTCGGGGATGAGCAAGAGCTCCTCGGATTACTGTCGAGGAACAGAGAACTCAATCTGCTCTGGAGAACCAGGCCTTCCAACTGATGGAAAAGAACCAGGCATTGGCTGAGATGTCTAAGAAGATCAGGAATCTGGACGAGCATCTTTCTGCACAGAAGTCTGCTTTGGAGAATAAAGAACTCGTTATAAAAAGTCTTCACGAGCAGTTGGAAAGGTTGACTTATCAGTTCCACAAGCAGCCCAAAGAATTTTGGATAGCTGGCTACAATGAGGCTCTTTACCATTTGGATGATTGGATCCAAAATGCGAATAATGAAGGTTACAAACAAGGGTGGTTGAATGCCCTGGGTGTGCTGCAACTGAAACAAGGTCACTACTTGTGGGATAATCATAATCCTGGGTTGCTCGACATGAGCTGGATCCCTGCTCGGGCAATCCCTTAGTGTTTGATTTCCAAATACCTTGGCGATTATAGTCTCCATTCTAATGCTGAAATATCTCACCCCGAGCACCTACTTGATCGACCATCTGTGATGAACATCATAATGCTTAAAGATCTTAATTTCATAAACTCCCCTTATGCTTTAAACGATCCTCCTGCTGGCGAGGAACCTATTTCAAAAGCAGAGGGAAAGAAACCAATAGAATAGGAATGTTGATGTAATAATTCATTTGTATTTCATTCTCAATGTATTCTGTTTTTGGATTTAATGAAAGAATTTTATTTTTGTTCGCAATCTTGATTGCCATTGCCTTGTGGTTGTAAAACACTTTATATATGTATATCTGTTAAAAAGATAACAACATTGTGTTATTTGTCGATCAACTTAGAGTTGATTAAAACTTATTGTCGACTAGTTTGGATTTGTGGTAATCATTTGACAACTAACCAAACTTAATGATGTTTTGTTTCTCGACCAACTTGGTAGTAATTTAAAAAGTCACGAGTATAAAAAATTTTGCTCGATCACTTTCTCGTACTCATAAAATGTTTCCGACCAACCAAGGTCGGTAAATTTTCCTTCTCGACCAACTACAGTTAGTGGGTCTCTATTCCCGACCAACCATAGTTAGTGGATTTTTTCTTACCTACCAACTTTGACACTTTTTGGAATAGTTTTGCTTCCTAACCAACCTTAGTTGGCATTTTTAGGAATAGTTTTTCTTCCTAACCAACCTTAGTTGGCATTTTTAGGAATAGTTTTGCTTCCTAACCAACCTTAGCTGGCATTTTTAGGAATAGTTTTTCTTCCTAACCAACCTTAGTTGGCATTTTTAGGAATAGTTTTTCTTCCTAACCAACCTTAGTTGGCATTTTTAGGAATAGTTTTGCTTCCTAACCAACCTTAGTTGGCATTTTTAAGAATAGTTTTTCTTCCTAACCGACCTTAGTTGGCATTTTTAGGAATAGTTTTACTTCCTAACCAACCTTAGTTGGCATTTTTAGGAATAGTTTAACTTCCTAACCAACCTTAGTTGGCATTTTTAGGAATAGTCTTACTTCCTAACCAACCTTAGTTGGCATTTTTAGGAATAGTTTTACTTCCTAACCAACCTTAGTTGTCATTTTTAGGAATAGTTTTGAGTAGTCTGAGTGTTGCTGAGTAGTGTGTAGCACTAGTATTCCGCAAAAAAATTTCCAACAAAAGGAGAGAACTGGGCAGAACAGTGTCACTTTATTCATACTGACGAAAATATATTACATGAGAGCTTACATCACTGATAATACTTGCCCAAGTGTTCTGTATTCCATGCATTCTTAAACTCCTGCCCTTCTAAAGTTGCTATTCTATAGGTTCCTGGTTGAACAACTTCTGTAACTCGGTTAGGTCCATGCCAGTTTGCTTCCAATTTGTTGTGCTTTTGAATCACTTTCTTTAGCACATAGTCTCCTTCTTTCAGGTCGCACTTCTTTACTCTCTTGTTGTAGAACAAAGTTGTTCGCTGTTGGTAAGCAGCATTTCTGATGGCTTCTTCTTCTCTAACTTCCTCGAGCATGTCTAAATCCAATCTTCTCATTAAGTCGCTGACAGAGGAATTGAAATTCAGTACTCTGTGTGTCGGGAGACCCAACTCGGCAGGTATAACGACTTCGCTTCCAAATGCTAGGATATATGGAGATTCCCCTGTTGCTGCTCGGGGAGTAGTTAGGTAAGCCCATAGTACTGATTGTAGCTCGTTGATCCAATTTACTTTCGCGTCATTCAGTCTTTTCTTCACGCCATTCAGTAGCGTTCTGTTTGTTACTTCAGTTTGTCCATTGCTTTGGGGATGGCCTGGTGCCGAGTGGATCTTCAAGATATTTGACTGATGATAATAGGCAGCGAACTCCTCGTTGTCAAATTGTGTTCCATGGTCGGTAATGAATGCATGGGGAAGACCATATCTACAGATGATATTTTTCCAAATAAATTGATGCACCTTCTCGTACGTCATGTCGACAAGAGTCTCAACTTCTACCCACTTAGTAAAATAATCCACTGCTATGACGAGATATTTAAATCTTCCTCTGGTCGTTGGAAATGGTCTGACCAAGTCAATTCCCCACATAGCAAATGGCCAAGGGGAAGTAATGGGTGTCAACAACGCTTGGGGAGTTCTTCGGATAGTGGAGAAGCGTTGACATTTATCACATTTCTTGGCATAGGCAATACAATCAGCCCTCACCGTTGGCCAGTAGTATCCTTGCATCATAACCCTTTGCAAAAGCGTCCGACCTGCTACATAGGCTCCACAGGACCCTTCATGGATCTCTTCAATCAAGTCTTTCACCTCGGTTGGATGCACACATCTTTGCAAACCTTCTATAATTCCTTGTTTGTACAGAATACCATTATTTAATACATAACGAGCAGCTTTAAACTTCAGTTTTTTGGCTGCAAGTTTGTCAGTTGGTAATTCCCCCTCCGTAATATATGCCCTGATGGAATCCATCCAAGATGGTCCTAAATTAAGGGTAATAAAATTCATCGTCAAATCTTCATCTATACTCCGACCAGCTAAAACTTGAATTGGGATTATTCTTCGTAGCTCGGTATGAGTAGCTGATGCTAATCGAGCTAAGGCGTCGGCCCTCGCATTCTTCATTCTTGGTATTCTGACCAGCTGAATAGCAACAAATTTTGATACCAACTCCCTTGCCTTTGCATGATACCTGATCATTAATTCTCCTTTGGTTGCATATACTCCCATCATTTGATTTATGATCAATTGTGAGTCACTGAAGATAATAACCTGCTCTGCCCCCATGGTTTTTGCCAAACTAAGACCTGCAATCATGGCTTCATATTCAGACTCATTATTCGAAGCTTTGAATTGGAAGCGTAGGGCATATTCCATGTCGACCTCATCTGGACTATTAAGAACAATCCCTTCCCCACAGCCTGTTATTCAAGATGAGCCATCCACATATAAATTCCATATAGGTAACTCGTCTTCAAATTTCTGATCTGACAGAGTTCCTCAGTGGAAAATTTGTTGCTTCCTTTCACCCTCTCCTAATATTTCTTATTGTTCCTTGATCATCACTTCTTACCCTTTTACCAACCTAACTTGGTCTGGGCTTGAGTTTGATGATTCTGTAACATCCACAGGTTGATCGGTGAGCAGCTTTTGCTCCTCGGTGGTATCAGGATAGGTGAACTCTGCTATAAAATCTGCTACTGCTTTCCCTTTAAGCGATGATCTGGGTTCATAAATTATGTCACATTCACCGATCTCTATTGCCCAATACATCAATCTTCCTGATTTTTCTGGTTTATGAAGAGCTTGCCTCAATGGCATATCGGTATATACGACTATAGTATGAGCCTAGAAGTATGGCTTCATTCTTCTACTTGCCTCGATCAATGCTAGTGCCAATTTTTCCAGCTTTGGATATCTAATCTCTGCTCCTCGGAAGGCTTTGCTAATGTAATAAATCATTTTTTGCTCTCCATTCTCCGTTCTTATTAATGCCGAGCTAACTGCATTCTCTGACACTGCCAGATACAAGTACAATTTTTCTCCCATCACTGGCCTGGACAATAGTGGAGGTGCTCCCAGATATTTCTTCAAATCTTAAAAAGCCTTCTCACATTCATCATTCCACTCAAAAGTCTTTCGGAGCATTTTGAAGAATGGGAGACATCTATCAGTTTCTCGCGATACAAATCTGTTAAGTGATGTTACTCGTCCTGTAAGACTTTGCACTTCTTTCTTCGTCGTTGGAGATCGCAGCTCTAACAGAGCTTTGATCTTTTTAGGGTTTGCTTCAATGCCTCGTTGATTGACAATGTACCCGAGAAACATTCCTTCTCGTACTCCAAATATGCACTTCGTCGAGTTCAGCTTCATTTGATATTTATCTAGTTGATCAAAGGTTTGGCCTAAGTCAACTAGATGATCAACAGCTTTCTTGCTCTTTGTCATCATATCATCAACATAGACTTCCATATTGCAACTAATTTGTTCTGCAAACACCTTGTTCATCAACCTCTGATATGTTGCACCTGCATTTTTCAAACAAAAAGGCATAACATTATAACAGTAAGTTCCCCTAGGGGTAATGAAAGAAGTACTCTCCCTGTCTTCAAGTTTCATCTTAATCTGGTTGTATCCAGAATAAGCATCCATGAAGCTCAACAGCTTGTGTCCCGAGGAAGCATCTACTAATTGATCAATTCGGGGCAAGGGAAAGTGGTCCTTTGGGCATGCTTTGTTGAGGTCGGTGAAATCTACACACATCCTCCATTTGTTGTTCTTTTTCTTTACCATCAGCACATTTGCTAACCAGTCTGGATATTTAACATCTTCAATAAAGCAAGCTTTCTGGAGCTTCTCGACCTCTTCCTGTATAGCTTGATTCTTCTCGGGACTAAATACTCTTCTTCTCTGCTTTACTGGCTTGATCTCCTTATTCACGTTGAGTTCGTGACATAAGAAATTTGGGTTTATTCCGGGCATATCCTCATGACTCCATGCAAAATTTTTCTTTCTGCTCCTTAGGAAAGTTATTAATTTCTGTTTTAGTGAGGTCTCCAACGATGAACATATTTGAGTTGTTCGTTCAGGGTGCTCGTCGTCCAGAATGATGTTTGCAGTAGCTTCCACCACCTGGCCTTTCACGAGTTGGGACTCATCTCTAGGATCCAATGTTTCAATTTTGGACCTTCCTCCACTTGATAGGTAGTAGTCTTTTTCCTTGATTCCTCCAGTTCCTCTTGCTCGAAACCCGAGCTACTTTTTTATCACCCTTTACAACTCCAACTCCAAAATTTGTTGGAAATTTTAGGCATTGATGTACCGTAGATGGCACCGCCTCGAACTTCTTCAATCCTACCCTTCCCATGATGATATTGTAAGCTGATTGAACATTTTTATCCATCACGAAGAAGCGTATTCTTTATGTTCGATAAGCAGGCCATGTACCAATGAATATATCCAATTTGATCGTACCAAGTGGAAAAACTTTCTCGCTAGCAAAATCGAGGAGGGGTCTATGATAAGGCTCCAATTGAGATAGCTTTAGATTAAAACTGTCGAAGTACGAGTAGAACATGATGTCTGACGAGCTACCATTGTCTACCAATACTCTTGAAATCATTACTTCCTTCATCCTCATTTTGATCACCAATGGGTCATCATGAGGATATAGAACACCTGCGAGGTCGTTCTTTGAGAAACCAATGACCAATTTCTATTTGTTTACCTTTCTCGGGCGATCCTCCTCAGTTAGATTTATTCGTTGAATGTATGAGAAAGCTTGAGCCTCACAGAGGTAAACTTTTTTCTCTGCAGTAAGGTCCCCTCCTCATGCATCTCCACCTGTAATAACATCACAATCAAATGACCCAAAGCGTATTGAAAATACCTCACGTTCTGGCTACCTTGGTCTCTTGGGAAGATCGTGGTCGTCTTTTGTATCAACTTCATGGTCTCTTTTCTTGTTCTCCTCTGCTCGACGAGGAGATCTAGACCTCTCTCTTGTTCGGTCGTTGTTTCTTCTTTCATTTCTACGATCAACATACTTTGCCAATTTTCCCCGTCTAATAAGTGTTTCAATCTCATTCTGAAGAGCTATGCAATTTTTGGTCATATGGCCATGATCTTTGTGAAAATCATAATATTTTGCCTTATTCCTCCTGTCAGGGTCTGCCTTCATTTTCTCTGGCCAGTTTAATTCCTCGTTGTTCTTGATTTCTTCTAGAACATGGTTGATGTATATCTTCAAAGGAGTGTAATTATCAAATTTCTTCAATACCTCCCATGACGACCTTGTTTTTGATTATTTGTCACCACCATTGTTCTTATGCTCTTTCTTCTTAACTTTATCACCTTCCACCTTGGTTTCTTTGGCATCCATATTCTTCTTCGCAGCCATAGCCCCCTCGGTATTCATGATCTTAGCTGCTTTTACCATCAGTTCTGACATGGTTCTGGGTGGATCTTTGGCTAAAGTGTAGTACAACTTGTTGGGCAGCAGCCCACTCATCAAGGCAGTAATCGTTGTATTTTCTTCATAATCAATGACTTCGAGTTTCTCGTTATTAAAACGAGTTATATAATCTTTGGTACTCTCACCAGCTTTCTGTCTAACACTTAACAAATGCGCTACTCGCTTAACTGGCTTTTCCCCAAAACAAAAATTTCCAATGAATAACTCGGCCAGTTGAATGAAAGTTGAGATCTTACCCCAAGGAAGATTATTGTACCATATTTGAGCAGATCCGGTAAGAGTTCCTGAGAATGCTCTGCATCTCATCTCATCTGGAACAGCATAGATGTCGGTTGCATCTTGGTATTATTCTACATGAAGAACAGGGTCGGTATTTCCATCATATTTGGGAGTCACAACAGGTGCTTTGAATTTTGACGGTGTGGGAAAATTCATAATGGCCTGGTCAAAGGGTGTCCCTTGAACAAAAGTTCATTGTAAGGGGTTCTTGGCCTTAGCTATTTCCCCTAGTCTGTCTTCCAGCCTTTGAATAAAGCCTTTCCACGCATCATTTCCTTCCTCGGGGCTGTTGGTTCGAGCAACTGATCGCGTTGAGGTGGCTTCCTGTGATTTATCTTGATGAGCAGCTGGTCGTGACTGGGCAGATCCTTCCCTTAAATCTAATGATCGTCGAAAGCTCCTCGACGCATCCTTAGGAGGACTTTTGTTCCTCCTAGGACCTAATCGATCAAAAGGAGATACCCTGCTTAACCTTTCTAGCGCACTAGTCCTTTCTGGAGAGAGAGTGATACGTTGTTCAATATCTGTGGCTCGTGCTGATGAAGTTCGTCCAGGTTGATAAGAAAAATCTTTAGACTCCTCAGTACGATATCAATCGGTACGCCTAGTACGTGAAGAAAGTAAACGGGTATTTCTTTGAACACTTCGATGTCCTGAATGGGTCGGTACTCCGCCATGAAGGGTTTGTATGAGTTGTCGCATAGTTTCTTGCATGGCTGTCTGGACATGTGCCAGATTTGTCATTATTCCATCCAGATCTGGAATGTTTGGCGGAGCAGATGGATTTGGAGGGCTTCCATCATTTCGATTGCTGGGTTCTGGATTATCAGCCATTTGTAATGAATTATTTTTTATGAAAAACGATATTACCAGTCGTTTCCCACAGACGGCGCCAATCTATTGATGTAAAAAATTAGATTATATCTAATTATTTAATCACAGATAAAATAAAATGAGACAAAGAAATTTTAAAGTGGTTCAGCCTTATAAAAATGGCCTACGTCCACTGTTTCAATTATTGCTGACTGTTTGGGAATTCTTGATTACAAGTTTCGTCAAGAAATTCCCCGGTCCCCTTCCAATGAGGATGATATAATGTATTTATAGCCCTCAGGCTGTAAATATGAAAGGGTAACACATAGCTATCCGTTAGGCGTGTACATCTGTATGATAATAATAAGCATTTAATGCGCAGTTAATCTGTTGGTTATCCTGCTATTAATGCTATGTTCGAGGTGCAGCTCGGACCACCTAAGTAGCTCGGTACTCATAAGTTGCTCGGTGTATTAAAGTTTCTTGGAGAACTCTTGTTGGTCGGAGTGTCTGAGTTGATCGGGGAAGCAGAGTTCCTCGTTACAGTATGGTTCCTCGGAGAGCATCTATTGCTCGGAGTATCTGAGTGGGTCAAGGTGTTATTCGGAAGTGTTTGTTATTGCCACGCAAATTGCCACGTGTCTTCACTCAATTGAGCCATGTCAACAGACTAAATTTGGTATCAACACTTGGTACGAGAGGCTTACTTATTATTTCTTAGCCCATGGCTTGAAGAGAGGGGGAGTAGATAAGATGTTGTTTTTTAGAAGAGGAGAAGGTGTTATTTTGGTTGCCCAGGTCTATGTGGACGACATAGTCTCTGTATCCACATGCTCCTTCCATGCTCACTGATAAGCACCCAAAAATGTCTATTTTACACCCCAAATAGATGCATTAAGTTGCTCATATTTAATATAAAGGGCCTTATGTCGTATTTGTCTTTATTGCGGGTCAATATGCAGTCCCGACATCAAATTGTGCTAAATCAACATAATTGTGACAAAGTAGCAGTCAAAAGCGTTCAATGAAGGAAATCAAAGCCGTCGTGAAGTTATAAGCCTCAGTCAAACTCTACCCAACTCCGATTTTACCCCCGTCCTTGTATCCGATTGATAAACCTAAAACCCAAAACTCAATTCTTCTCTCGCCTGCCAACTAAATCAAGATTATAGGAACCTATAGTCCAAGAGAAAAACCCACGTAGGAACCTCCAAATTATCTTTGACTTGGCAACTTTCAAATTCCAAATTATCTTATCAAATGGCATCGTTGCCGCTTTCTTGACGAGGAAACAAAGTTGAAGACTTATAATTTTTTTTAGTTGTGCTCCTTAGACTGGTTGTATAGGAATATTGAGGCCGTGTATTTATTTGGGTACATTTTGACACCGATCTATTTGTAATAATTATTCATAAAAAACAAAAAGGGAAACGGGGCAAAATAGAGAGAGAGCCCTTGGAGTGGATTTATAAGCTTATCTATTTTGGGTCCTTAGGACTCCCGGGGATGACTAAAGTTAGAGGAACTTCCCCCCAGTCGACTTAATATGTATAAAAGTCGTGAGAGGTACATTTCTTTATCACTCACGAATCTCCTGCAAGCAAGTTCATTTTTTGTGTGATTAATTGCTCCTGTGTGCTTTTAATTTTTTCATCGCACTTAATTTGAATGGTTTGATGAATTAATCTACCTAAGACCTAAACCCGGTTATTGCAACGAGTTGGGATTTCATCACCCACTCACTCACTTTTTCCTATTTGCTTGTTACCTGTTCCATCACTTAATTAAAATCAATCAACTAGCAAGACAATTAGGATAGGTATTCATTAGCACCCTTTTGGAAAGAGACACTCGAAGGATGCTCTAGTGAATCCTTTCCACCCCTGCCAATCTTCTATCGACTTTCTTAATACTATTGTCTAGGGAAACTTGGTTTCAAGTGAAGTCGCCCAGTAAAACGGGTTTGTGCTTTCCCCAGCGTGGTACCTAACGGTCAATCGTTGTAGTAGCTAGTGTGGTGAGCCTTAACTAGTAAGCCTCTAATTTTCTCGAGAAGAAAGTAGGATCAAAATTTTTTCAAAGGCGAGATACAGATCCATGTTTTTCTCGCTCCCGAATTAATTAAAAACTTGACTACCCAATCACTTAATTGAAGATAATAACTGTCTACGTGTTCATTAGGATTTTTTCTTTGCTCGTACATGTCTAATTCAATTTTTTTGGTAGTCGATTTTATGCTCCGCCCTTTTGAGTTTCAAAAAGAGTCCATTTTATCCCTTTTTTCAAAAAATCTCACAAAAATTATTTTCCTTTTTTTTTAATATTTTCCAAAAAAATCACAAAAAATATTTTCTTTCTTTATTCAAAATGCCAAAAAGATTTTTCTTTTCTTATATTCAAAATTCACAAAAAGATTTAATTTTCTTTTCACAAATATTTAAAAATTCAAAAATATTACTCTCTTCATGGCCGAAGAACGCCCTTTACGAGAGTACTTTGTCCATTTCCCTTACTTAAGAAGCATGTTTGACATTAAGCCTGAGTCGAACCTCCATATATTACTTCGTAGCTTTAACTATATCACACCCATAATTGATACTCTTGTGACGTCCATGCACACATCTCATTTTCCACCCCGTACGGTGATGAGTGTCAACCCATCCAATTCTTCATCAAGCACCCACTACTTTCATGTCAATCACTTGTCCCATGCATGTCCTTATCTTCCATATCCATCTGACCCATCCATGGCCCAAGTGTATCCGTATGACACTATTTCAAAACCACCATCAACGCAAGACATATACAATTTCCAGGGGTATGTGCATCCACATTATTCGTGGAGGCTTGATCATCCTTCCATGCACTATGAATCCTAACCCCATGTTATGGATCTTTTTGATTTTCTCCAGTTCTCTTCGTACCCTAGTGCACCCCATCCCTATTAGTCTGCATACTATGTTCCCCATGTTTCTCAACCTTTTGTCTCTCACAGAAACACTTCTCTTGTGTATGATGAACTTGTCCCTATTCCTCCCACTTCCTATGAGTATTCTCCACATCCTAGTGTCCATAGCGAGTTGTGTCCACCTCAATCACCACTGCCACTCGTCGATAATTCACCACCACCTTGATCATCCGCTCTCAAAAGCATTTTGCAAAAGTTTATACTCGAACAAGCGCACACTTTTCAATCTCAAAATGATTCCCTTCAATGGCTTGAACAACGATTACATGAATTTGAGTGTGCGAACGAGTTGGATTTCACCCCAAGTCAACCCATTATCGCACCGACGTGGAACAATGATGAGTCATCTTATGCCACTGATTTTGAGTGTGACCAACCTTATCATCTCGATAATCTTGAAGTTGAGACCACCTAGTGGTGTGGGCCCCAAGTTGACAATTGTGTTGACTTATCTAATGATTGTGCGACTGATCAAAACTCACCTTGTTCTAAATAACCCATCATTGAGGTTCACATTTCCCTTCCCGACGAATCCAAAAATATTCTCGAGTCTACACCTATTGAGCCCACTATGTGTGTTCCTGAGGAACCACTTCCTTATAGGTTATCTCCGGATACGAGTGGTCACCCTTTTCTTGAGATATAATCCGATATGGTTCTTACCTCTCCGAATATGATTCATGTCCCACCATGCTTCGCTCACTTTCAGTCATATATAAATGTTAATTCTTGTCTCTCGGGTTTGGATAACTCATTAGATTTTCTAACCACCATGGACGGTGATACCTTGGTGGATACTTTAACCACACCATCTTTAGATACCATGCTCCTTTGTGCGTATTCCTTCACTCCTACCGAGAAGTGTGTGTCCCCTACTCTTGAGTTGGATCATCTTACTCAACCCTTTGTCCCACTTGACCCACCCATTTTCCCTCCTCACCCACCACCTGGTTTGGACCTTTCTATTGCACGCCACATGTTTTCATCTATGCATTTAGATCCTCACATGAACCCCCCTCCACCCTAGAGATCCACATGCCCTTTCATGCATTTTTCATTCACCCAACCATCCATGAGAATATTTCTGCTACTCTACCCTTATGTGACACAGAGCTTGTCCCTCCCTACCCTCCATTATCATGTTGTGGTGATTTTTGTTTTCGCCAACTCATTGTTGTGTCACGGCATGACCATTATCATCGTCCATTTATAGAACTGTCATTCGCTTTCTCTGAGGCCCACCCTATCACTATTGCTAAACCATTTTGCCTCCCCGTCAAATTAGAGCACCATGCCTATAGGGATATTGTTTCCCGCACCTTTAGGCTCAATAAGGCTCGTGATCGATGCCTATTCACTGTCACCCTTACCAATCTTCTCCCCACCCACCATTGGTCCACATATGCTTTGCATCCCGTAAAGCATTTTGCCATACAAGTGCGTTGAGCTTCTCTCTTTTATCCAATAAGACTGACTGTTCAGTCTTATTTGGAGGTGATTATCATCACCCCCTCCATTTCTGCCACCCCATTCTTTCATAGTTCTTATCTTTAGGGTGAGAATAGTTCAGCGTGGCTGAAGACGTTAAACTTAGCATTACCGGACGACAGCCCATTGTATCTTATTTATGAGTATGAGTCTTATCCTATTTGGGGGTGGTGTTTTATCCTCCCTAAATAATTTTATAATGCTTTATAGACTTGTACATATTTTTGTGTCGCATCTAATCTTCAGGTTCCATCTCTGCTCTATCATGAGGTACATTTTCATTAGCGGTTGATTATGGTAATCACTTTCCTACATTGTGCTTTGGATTTTAATATATAGTTTTAAACATAGAGGACGATGTTCTCTTTTGTTTGGGCGTGCGAATTTTATCAAAATTGTACCGCTTTTGAAAAAAATTCAGAAACAAATCATTTTAAATTATTTTTATGCAGTTTAAAACAATTTTTTATGACATGAATTATCTATCATCCCTCTTTTAGAAGTCTCGGAATACCCATGTTCAGCCCTAAAATTACGCCATTTATCATAAAACTAAATAATACCTCTTAAGGCGTACTTGCACTATGAATTCCTAAACTCGGCAATTTGCACTATCATGATTTATAATCAAAAGTTGAAGAGTAACAATATTCTCAAGAGATCCTTAAAAGATCACTAGTTGAGACTTAAAACCCACGAGATTTGAGCCATTCACCTTTTTTAGGGTTTTTATGTATCTTCTAGTCATAAGTTGACTCAACTGCCTTTAGGTACTATACTTAGTCGTTGCATGATCTCATTATTTTTTAATTTTAGCATAACCACTGAGAATGACATAACTTTGGAGTTGTAAAAAACATGTGTCTTTTAGTTTGTCTCGAGCACCGAACCATTTTTACCATACACTCATCTTTTTCCCTATCACATTATCATTCACCCATTATTTGTCCATATTTACCTTTTCCATTATATATACCATCCATATATCATTTCCCATCACAACCATCGTTTTTGAGAAAAAGAGTGTTTAAAATTGTCTTCATTTTTGTTATGAAAAGAAAAATGCATCCCAATAAAAAAGATAAAAACAAACAAAAAAAAAGTAAAAAAAGAAAAGAAAAAGAAGAAAAAAATAGAAAAGAAGAAAAAAAACATACCATCATAATTTTATAAAATGAAGATATTAGTTATCCAACGTGTGTTCCTCATTCCTTTACATAAACCCCATTTTCACCCTTGTGTAATACCCCGTATTTTTAATGATTTTAAGTATGGGATTAATTGAATTAAATATGGGATATTTATTTTTAAGTATCGGATAAATTGAATTCAATATGGGATATTTATTTATAATTATTCTGGATTTGAATAAATATTTACTAGCGTGACTAGAGTTAGTATTTATTGAATTATGTTGAATATTACTTAGTGAGTATAATATTATGTGATTATGAATTTATTGAAATTTTCGTGAGTGAATAATATGATAGTTATGGTGATTAAGTCGGGACGCGCGTGTGAGTCGTTTCGGGACGCAATTTAATGAAATAAAAATTAAATTATTTTAAGTCATCCATACGGTCATTTCGAGTGCTCCAAAGTGCCGAAAAGGGTTGAAATAGTCAGAAAACTATATTCGGGCATATGTATAGGGTCTCGGGTCATTTTTGGGTCGACGGGACAAATGAAAAGTCAATTTATGACCTTTGAAATTCCAACCTATGAAGAGATACGGGAATTGCCACTTTAAAACCAACTCTTTGGCTAATTAAATAGGAAATTAAAAAATTTAAGTCAGAGGAAACCATAGGAGAGAAAGTGTGAGAGCTTTTACATGAAAATGTGCAAGAGTTTCTCAAGGAGGTGAAGAGTCTTAGAGGAGGAGAAACCACCTGGAGCGACTTTTTTTCACCACCAACATGTAGATCGGAAGGCGAGGAATGTGATTATACCTATCTTCACCAAAGGATCAGACATGCTACATTAAGGCAAGTATTGTTCTTGCTTAAATTCAATTAGATAAAATATCCATGGTAGGAGAATATGATTTAAGAATAAATTTTATGCATGTAGATGACATTTTTGTGGATTAAAATAATATTCTGGGTAGGTTTCATGTTTAGGATGGGACCACTTATATTACAAGATGAAATTATATGTAGAGAAAATTAGATTTTTAATCATGTTCTTAAAGAAAAAACATAAACTAGGGTTCTTGAGAATTTAATTGGAAACTAGTTGATTTGTTGATGAATCTTGATGATTTAAGGTTTCTTGTACGTTAAAAATAATCATTATGAGTTAGTATAACGTTAGGTGTATTGGGTTGGAAGTTTGGAACACTATAATGGAGGATTTGGTGTTGAAAATTGATGAAACTCGTAGGCTTAAATTTCTAGAAAATCGCAGACCAATATCTGAGTGATCGATCGATCGACTCATGAATATCGATCGATCAACTGGATCGATCGATCGACCATTTCCTTCGATCGATCGATTCCTCTTGAATTTGTAACTTATTTTCCTTTTACATTTTGATCTAATCCCAACTTGCAAGAATCTTTAGTGATGATCAATTAATCATAATGGGACTTAGGGAAGGTTAGTAGGGTTGTAGTTAAGGCCCTAAAAGTGTGGCTATGTAAGGGATTGATCGGTAGATATACGAGGATTCACCGAGTGAGAGACGGTTGGAAATTATATAACCTAGGATTTAAATCGGATACATGATAACTTAAGGTTAGTACCAGTAGTAAGGAGACATTATAATTACTGAAGTAACCTAAGAAATATATGGGAGACTTAACAACCATTTGGGATAGGGAAAGGTAATTGAATGTATACGACGAGAGTTATTGCATAAATTCAATAATACGTAGGATATTCGGGAGATAAATATACTACGTATGATACTTATAATATGGGATGTGAGTATACCTATACTGAATTTGTAAATACTTAGGTTGTGTGATTACCTAGTAAATGGATTATTATGTGTATGACGTACCTACCATACTTTCTATCATAAGAGGTTATAGGAAGAGGATAATCTTATCTTGTGTGCCTTCGGGGGGGATTTAGATTTTGTACCTCAAGAACATAGGACTGTGAAGACTTATTTATGAGTTGGTACGTCAGTTGACTATGGGAGCGTATGTATGTGCATGATCCATAGGTATGTGAACTATGTTCACCTTTAATATGTTTGAATTATATTGATACGGTTCCTAAGTGACTCGATACTAGTAATCCTTACGTACGTGATGTACCGGGATTTGATAGCAGAGTATGCATGCACCGCAGCTCAGCCTAGGGGTGTTGTATTTGTATATATGTACTTAGAGTGATATAAATATATACTTGTGATTGTTCAACTATGTTGCTTGGTATATGAGTTATAATGCGGCCTATTATATAATGTAAACACGTGGGAATTCAAAATGAGTATTAAGTTACTTGAAATTGATTAATAAATATTGGAAACGATAATCCATGGTATTTGGGTAATACGTGTGGCACTAAAAAGTAATCCATATAGACAAAGATTTGGTACTGACAAGATAGATGGGTAGTGTAACTAGGATAGATCATAAGTATGTGTTAGGCGTGCATAATAGTAGAGAGGTGAGAATCTTAAGCGAGGGTACGAGACTAACATGTATATCATTATCTGGTATTTATGCAATTAAATACTTACTGTTTTTAAAAATTCTTTCAACTCGGGATCTGACCCGTTTTCTTCCAAATCTGTTTTGTTTTTATAAAAACCTTTTAGGTGCCCAGCCACAAGCACACCAAGCATCGGAGTTCCATTCAGTTGACGTGATGTAGCTGTTGTGGAAGTTACAGGACCTTGGTACTAGATGCTTCCATATCTATCATTGATTCTTTCAGGGTCACTCATATCAGTTAAGGCATGTCCCCACTCCTATGCAGAGATAGCGTCTTCAGTTATATATTTATTGTTTAGACTTTGAGATTTATTTATTTCAGACTATTGTATTAGGATCTTATTCTGGAAGTGTTTACTCCAGATTCAACTTATTTCACTATGTTAGTTTTATTCCTATGAGATTGTTTGTTGAATATTGAATGTTTAGTATTCAATTATTTGGTTGTTGTTAATTCAAAAGATAAAATTTGATATCTCACTTTTTAAATATTAGGTGATTAGTAATTAATAAAAAGTTTTTGACAGTGATGCTAATACTGAACCAGACTGGATATTCTGTCTTAAATAATAGAAGGCTGATCAACCGGTATTTAATTAGGCAGGGTGTCACACCTTGGTAATGTGTTTGAATAAACGATAAGTCTATATGGTGAATAACTCGACATTCTCAACGGAGTGGTTAGTATTCCTTAATGAGATCAATTTTCTTTCTTGTATCCATCAATTCTTATAAGTGTGTAAGACGTTTGACCTTGTTTACATTTACTTACCTCCTAACACCCTATAGAGATATACTTACCCAATTCTTAGAGAGTTCGATTTAGAGAAATATATCTAGTGAGAAAATAATTCTAGGAATTACTCTAATGATACTTAAGATTATTTCACACCAACACATTATGAGTTTTAGGAAGTATTACGCTTTTGGTATTGAGTAATTTTATGCCTCACTTTGATAATTGAACATGTTACTCCTTGATGCCCTTTTGGTTGGTTGTATAGCTTGTCATTGTCAAAATAAGTAACTTCCTTTCAATAAAAAATTTGAATTTTATGGGCACATTCACTGCAAACCCTCATGAGACAACACTCGTACTGTAGGAAAACCTAGAAGTTTAACGGTTTATTGCATATGCTAAGTGTAATCGCAAGTGCCTGCGAAAGTGGTATACTTTTGGTCACTTATCTCCATTTCTCTCTATTTTTTCTCAGGGACTAGCAATGTTTTGTTTGGGAGTGGTGTGATAAGCACCCAAAAATGTCTATTTTATACCCCAAATAAATTTATTGTAGTTGCTTATTTTTAATAAAAATGGCCTTATGTCGTATTTGCCTATATTGCATGTAAATATGCAGTCGCGACATCAAATTGTGCTAAATCAACATAATTGTGACAAAGTAGCGGTCAAAAGCATTCAATGAAGGAAATCAAAGCGGCCGTGAAGTTCGAAGCGTCATTCAAACTCAACCTAACTCTTATTTTATCCCAGTCCTTGTACCCGATTAACAGACCCAAAACTCAAAACTCAATTCTTCTCGCACTCATGACTTTGAGTAGGAGATGAAGAGTGAGTTCGATATTAGCATGGTAGATGATATCACATTCTTCCTTGATCTTCACATTTGCCAGTTAGAGGATGGGATGTTCATCTCCCAATCCAAGTATGCAGGAGACCTTATGAAGAAATTTAGTTTAGACTTCACTAAGCACGCACGTACTCCAATGAGTACCTCAACTAAGCTTAGCAAGGACACTTCAGGCAAGGACGTAGATCAAACTTTGCATCGAAATATGATAGGTAGTATTATATTCTTAACTTCCTGTCATTCTGACATCGCCTTTAGTGTTGGAGTATGTGCAAAGAGTCTCACTTACTCACTTTTAAACGTATTATCAAATACGTGAGTAGGACTCTCTCATATGATATTTGGTATTCCTTTGATACCGACGACCATTTATCTGTCTACTCGAATACCGATTAGGCTAGGGATGTAGATGTATGTTGGAGCACTTCTGCTGGCTGTTTTTATTTTGATTCTTCTCTTGTTTCTTGGTTTAGCAAGAAGTTAAACTCCATTTCTTTATCCACTGCGGAGGCTGAGTACATAGCCGCTTGGAGTTATTACATGCAACTCTTGTGGATGAATCAGATGTTGAAGGATTATGGGATTTCATAGGACACCATGACTATTTCATGTGATAACACAAGCGCAATACACATATCCCGTAATCTAGTCCAGCATTCATGCACAAAGCACATTATGATAGGCAAACACTTTATCCGAGAGTTAGTAGAAGAGAAATTCATGTCCTTGATTTTTGTGTCCCCCGACCTTCAGTTAGTCGATATTTTCACGAAGCCCTTAGATTTGAGAGTCTTAATAATTCTTTAGGAATCTGGACAATTGACTAAGGGGTGGTTACTATGTCTAGTATAGGATACATTTTTCATGCACATATCATATGGTTCCTACTGCTAGACTGTATCATTTGTACCATTTTTTGTATTATTTTTTACTTCATATTTTTGAAAAACCAAAAATATTTTTGTTTTTAATTTTTTTTTTAAATTATACAAAAAAGATTTTCTATTTTTTTTATAAAATTGAAAATCCAAAAAGACTTTATTTTGATAAATTTTTGGAAAAAACACAAAAAAGATTTTTATTTCTTTTTACATCTTATATGGATAGACATTTAGGATGGCCAAAGTCATAACATCATTTTCATATTCCACGTGACTTTTTGATAGTGATTTAAGGCGCTATATCATTTCATCCTTGTGCTTTATAGTGTATTGGAGTCATTGAGACACGATTAGTGATATATTTCTACATGTTTGGCTCCTTATCTCCTTTAATGCACATATACACGAATTTATTTGATTTTTTTACTTGTCCATCACATGTTGGTTTAAGTGTTTTCATCTCAATTCTGCCTATAAAACGAACCAAATGCGATAAAACGAGGATAATAAAAGTAGTGCATGTAAGAATCGTTGCCTATAAGGAATTTGTTAGGAATAAAAACTTTGAGTGACCACAAGAAAAGGCTGCGAGAGAATAATAATCTCGTCGTGAAAGCCACTATTTGAAAAGAGCCCTCGAAAAAAATTAAGGCATTAAAAGAGCAAATTTCCAAAAATGGGCCAATAGGAAATCTCAAAAAGAGATATTAGTACCTCATTAGATAAACAAAAAAACATTATTATATATATGAGGGAGTTAATCAACGGGTTTGCACGTCCTTGAAAATCTTGAAAAAGCGTTAAATGGTTTTGGGCGTTATTGGTGTGAAAATCACTCTAGACTTTGATTTTTCGATTATATTGAGTCAATTTCATATAAATTCACCTTTTTACACCTAAGGACGATTTTGAGTTCATTCATTAGGAGTATCCTAAATTCATCGTGCACATATGTTAAAAATATTTGTGTTGACTTTCCTATCGAATTTGTTCATACCCCTACTCTTATGCTATCTTCTACTTGATTATCTTAGCGATCTTTCATTGTGTGATTCTATATTGTATATTTTTGTAAGAAAAATTTTGAAAAATTGTAAAAGAGAAGTTTAGTACGCTGTGACATTCTTCGCAGTATTTGTTATGTTTCTTCTCATTGTCTATTTGGGAACATCATAAAAAGGGGGAGAAAGAATTATGGGGGAGTAGTTTTTTTTGTGTTTGTTTGATTTCTCGCTTATAGTTAGTTTATATTGACATTTATGCTCATCATTATCTTTCAGACTTTTGTGCATCACGGATATTTGTTTCTCGTCACATGTGTGTAGGTACAAATTGAGGATCATTTTTTGGGCACACCCTGATGGTTACAAAGAAACGTTGGAGAATTGAAGCTTTGAAGATGTTGAAGATTTTGAAGACATGTACTTTAGTATTTCCATTTATGGGTTTAGGGGGATATTAGATTGTAATTTCTAGTATTTTTGGGATGCATAATTAAGTTTTCTGAGTTGTCCTAGATTATCATTAATATATCGTACACTAATACATTTGGCACGTCTTCACACGTTCAACCTTGAAGTCCATCATCCAAATCTTTAGCATCACACTTCCATCATCTTCAACGTGCGTCGTGCATCTTTAACTGGTCTCCACATCTCCACGTCGTTAAAGGTATAATGTTTAATTGGAGTTAATAATATTCACGTACATATTTGGGAGATTTCTAAATGGTTTTTATAACTTTTCTTATTCTAGAAAAACAAGGTTGGCTATTTAAAAAATAAATATTCGTGTTTAAGTCGTTCAAACGACATGACAGTGTCATTCAAACAACATTCATATGTCGTTCAAATGACCTAATCAAATGACATCTCATGTATTTTTTTAGTACGCGAGATACCTCGTTTCTTCAATGCATCAAACGACCACATACTTTTTTGGTTTTTAATACATCGTTTCAATGGTCGTTACTTGAGGGATCTAATGAAATGTAATGTCGTTCAAACGACATACTAGATGTCGTCTGAACGACATTGTGTCGTCTTTGATTTTTTTGCTTCTATAAATACCTGGTCTAAATTGGGTTTTTGGCAAGTCTTTTACAACTTCGTTTTCTACAGAACTATTGTGATTTTAGACTTCATCCTTTTAGTTTAAAACCTATTTTGATTCACCCAAACATCCTAAATCATATATGTGAATCATTATTAAACCCATTTACTCATATTACCCATTCTTGGAGTAAATCTTCTGGAGAATAAAGGTTGTCACCATTGCTATTTTTTGGAGTTCTTGAGGGAAATCTTGCTGACTATTGGAGGTCTTGAGGGATCTCTTACTAAAGAGAACAAACCGAGGTGTGTAGGTATTTGTATGTCATACACATTGTATTTCTCTATGGATATGTAAATAGAGGTTTACAATATATAGTGAAATAAATTATTTTGCCCCTTTGTGGAATTTTTCCTAAAGCTGTGTTTGTGATTGTTTGTTTTGCATGCTAGTTAGATTTTATCGCTTTCAATCACATTAGATGCATATTTAGGGTTTGATTAAAACTGGAGATAAAATTAAAATTTAATTAATTAAGTTTAGACATTGAACAGAAGCGCACTCTCAATGAACATTAAACATTCTCCCATTAACAAAGTGATCCATCCTAAGCTCCATAAGATGAATGAGGAAGTACATTCTCCTCCTTAGAGTCACATCATGCCTCGATATCTCTAATAAAATAAGACACCTCCCTTTTTAGATATAGGAGTTCAAATCATCAATTAAAACGTAAAATGGTATGAAAGAAACTTTGGCATTGGGATCCAAATCAAATCACTCTCAATCCATAGGTCAAGTATGTATCTAGGTCCTTCAATCAATTTGGAGGAAACGGGTTAATTTGAAAATATAGAGACAAAACAAAAGTTGTTAACCTCGAAAATACTCGTTGAGATGTAGATGAGTAATGAGGATTTCAAATTTTAGAAAAAGGAGTGAACAAAACCTTTTTATAGGGATTTTTGAAAATCTATCTCCGCAGTGTGCACGATTTTATACATTGTCAAAAATACATACATAAAACATTATGCGATGCGCACAGGGGAAAAAGCGCCATGCGTATAATTTTAGTAAGCGAACAAACTGAGCCTGAAATGGTGCATGGACGTGCGCACTAGTCCAAAATGGGATCATGCGAACGGTTTGAAGCAAATTTGAAATAAAATTAAAAAAAATTGTGAAAAATTTGGTATTTTCTCAAAGGTATACACAACAAATATAAATATACAAAAACACTTGTTCCGCCCACAAAAACACAATTTAACAAAAATGTGTATGTGTGTGCATAGACTATGACGTTCAATCATAAAAGGATATGTTTTTAATTTAGTAATGGAAGTCTTGTGAAATATATAACCCTTGTACATGTTCAAATTTCAGATGTTCATGAAGTATAAATGAACTAGCATCACTCTCTACTCAAATGTCTCACCACGTATAAAGCTTATATAGCTTGAATGACTTACGACTCAATACTTTGACACAAAATTTAAACAACTTATATAAAATTACGAATGGTTACATTTTCAATGCATGAATAAGATTTCGATTAGAAACGTCCAACCAATACTCTTTAAATTGGTAGAAGTTGACCAAGGCCTTAATGCCAATAAATAAGTGATACACATGTGTAAAAGTCAACACCCTAAGAGAACCAAAAGTAAAAACCCAACTTATTTTCTTAGGCCTTAATAATTGTGATGGTTAGGTCAGCCACATAGTTAACTAATCCACCGGTAAAGTTGTAAGATGATTATTGATACCAAAAATTATCCATATACATGGACCACTCAGATACTGACACGTGTTATACAGTGGGAGATTAATCCTAGTCATTAAGGATGGAACACCGACCAACTCCAAGAATGCCGACCAACGTGACAGGCAAACACCAACAGTGTATATATTATTGATTGTATAGATGTAAATGTCTATGATATAAAGACATTCCATCTTTTGATATTCCATCTTTTATACACCCCCTAAGGACTATAAATACATTGTAAACCCTACATACAGGGACACACGAAAATAGAGGTAATTGAATAATCCCAAGTCAATACACAACAGTGGATGTAGGCTCTTTCCTTAAGTCGAGCCACTTTAAAAATCTCTTGTCTCTTATTTCTATTTATCTGTTATTAATTAATTTGCCTCATCTAGTTTTTGCATCAACAGATTGGTGTCGTCTGTAGGAACAATATTTCTAATCGATCTCACTCAATCCAACACCTAAATGGATGAAATTCCTGAATCAAGTCTCAGGAAAGAAGGTATTCTGCCTACTCCTCTATCTGCAAATGATTTAACTAGTATTCTGGCCAGTCTTGCAAGAGGCCAAGAGGCCATGCAACCCTCCAAGCCATATTACCTGCTCTATCTGCTCAAGGAAATATTCCCCCACCCCCACCCCTACCAATAGTTAGTCAGCATAGCCATTCGATATCAGCAAGAGATGTCTCCTATCATCCAAGGTCAGCTTCATTACTCAGGACATCAGAATATTTCCATGTGCAGTCTTATTCTCCAGAAAAGCCAAGCGCCTTCAAAATATTAAGTCGAGCATATTCGTTTGATTGTTTAGGACCTAGGGGGAACATAAATATTCCATGGCAATATCTGGTAATACTATACGACCATTTGATCAAAGAGAAAGCACGACTCACTCTAGATCACATGTCCGACGAACTGTTACTCGGACCGAGCAACGATTTTAAGAAGAAATCTCAATAACTACTAAATTTACAACGAATAAATCTAGTGTTGCCAATGATGCATTGAAAGGCTCTACACAGAGATTGGAAGATAGATTGGGAGAAATGCTTAAAATAAAAACCCACTACAAAGAATTTTTGTGAAAGGGTCTCCATTTGTGTAAGCAATTGTGGATTTCCCTACTCCGGCAAAGTTCAAGGCTCCAATAGTAATGCCAAAGTATGATGAAAAAACTGATCCAGTCCTACCCATAGAATAATATCAGGCAGCTACTGATATTTATGTCGTCCCGACGAAATGAGGTGCAATATTTTCTAGAACCATTACCGGATCTGCCCAAATCTGGTACAATGGTCTTCCTCGGGGGAAATTTTTTAATTTTAACCAACTGGCCGAGCTATTCATTAAAAACTTTTTCTTTGGAGAAAAATCTATGAAAAGGGTGGCACACTTACTTAATGTGAGACAGAAAGAAGGAGAGAACACCAGATATTACATCAATCGTTTTAATAACGAGAAACTAGAAGTAGTAGATTATGAGGAGAAGACTACAATAACTTCCCTCATGAGTGGATTGCTCCCTAAAAAACTATATTACACTTTTGCATAAGATCCTCCAAAGGTAATGGCATAATTTATGGCCAAAGCAACATAGATCATGAACACTGAGGAAGCAGTGGCAGCCTAGCGTAGCTTGGGCAAAAAAGTTAATGGAAAAAATGATAACAAAAGATCATAAAGAACCTAGAGAACACGGGGAATCAAGACAGACAAGGGTTTTAGAGCGACTCAAGAAGTACATTGACTGCACTATGCTAACTATGGGAATTCACCATGTTTTGAAGGAAGTCAAGCACAATAAAGATGTGCGCTGGCCTGATTAGCCGAGAAGTTCCCCAACCAAGGGAGACAAAACTAAGTACTGGGAATTTCACAGGGATCATGATCACACAACGGAACGTTGCATAGCTATTCAAAATGGGATTAAAACTCTTATCCTAAGAGGAAAACTGAATCAGTACGTCGATCAACAAAAAAACACAGAAGGTCTACACTAGTCAAAATCTCCTTGCAAGCCCAGAGAAGAGAAGAAAATAACTCATGAAGATGATCGGGATGATGATGTCGATCCCCCTAAAAAAAGGCAACTAGAGCGTAAGGTATTTTGTATCAATTTTGGTTGCTTTGATTTCCAAATGATTACAGGTGGAGACGCAAGAGGAGGAGATCATACAGCAAAGCGAAAAGCTTACCTCCATGAGGCACAAGCTTGCTCGTATATACATAGGATTAACCTTGCAGAGGAGGATCGACCAAGGAAGGTTAAAAAAGACAAACTAGTAATTGGTTTCTTTAAAAATTACCTTTCAGGAGTACTTAACCAAATAATGTGGCAGTCTGGATATTTCCAAACACAAGAAGTACAACGATTATACTTTTAGACTGCCACATTTGATATCTTTCCTGTATAAAAATGACCTTAACCAAACAATGAGTAAGGAGTATCAAGCACAAGATGTTGCTGAAGCACCAACCTCCAAACAATGAGTAAGGTTGGTTAAGACGAACAATACTTGTAAAGAATACGCAATGATAGCAACATAATATATTTAAAACCTTGCTCTGAGAAACAGGTAAGAGAATAGACTATTTGTCCATCTTTAAATGTTCTCAAGGCAAAAGTGAAAAGTCAAATCATGCGAGTAAGTATGACTTAACTACATGCATAAATGGCATTTGAACACGCATACTCTAAATAAATACGAAGAATGCCTGAGGTGATTCCAAAAGGCACTGAGGGAGCACTAGAAGCAATATATATATATATATATATATATATATATATATATATATATATATATGAGGGTGAGTGCCTACCTCCTAGACTTGGGGCCTATTATATATAGGAAACCTAGTTGTGGATTAACAAATTAACTTATGACAATGTCAAGACAAAATATACAAGTTCTAGAAAACACACAAAAGTTAACAAGATAAATCACTTAGGCCCTATTTGATAGAAAACTTGGAATAGAGGTGGAATGGAAAGTTTTGCCCTGACAAATTTTGACCTGGGAAATAAAAATTTGTGTTATTTGATAGCTTAAATTTGTATGTTGGCAAATTCTGTAATTTCCATGCTTTTGTGTTTGATAGACATAATTTGCCTACTACAACAATATTCATACTTTTGGTGTCTGATAGCCAATATTTGTCATGGAAATAGAGAGTTTTGTCAATACATAAATTGATTTATTTTGTTAATTTCACACTTTTTTGTTGTCCTGTTTATTTTAATAATTATCATTATTTTTTTCTTCATTTTTAGGATTATCAGGTGGCAAATGAGTTAGATAAAAGTATTGAAGTTGGAATAACGTACTTTATTAGGGATGAGAGCACATTGATTTGGACATAAAGTTAGAAAGTTGAATGGCCCGTTGATAATGTTGTTGAAAGTTATTTTGTAACGAGATTTAAAAAAAATAATAATAAAAGTCAAATTTAGAACTCAGAATTAAACATTACAATTGACATAATAAGCACATAATAAACACATAGAAAAGAAAGTTGCATATTAATTACTTTGTAGTTTCCTTTGCAACCACGAATCACAACATAATGCATTCCGATCACCCATCAACATGTTTAGTAGATGTTATACAAACTCCATGGAGGAATCGTCCATTTTGTAGTCCGGCAGTTTCGGATCCGATGCATAAATTGGATCGCCGAGTTCAGTATATATCAAATGTTTACAATGCCAGTGCGTTAATCTTTTTTTCATCTGTTCAATTTCTCATTGTAGTAGACAAATACATCTATCACTGTCTTTAGTTGGATCTTGGCAATAATATGCAGATTTTGCTTGTGGCACCGGTAAACCATGCCAATTACAGTAGCATTCTTAATCGTAGAGTATATGATATAACCTAGGCCATTTCAAATGATCATCGCTAGGTATATTTTCTTTAGTTGGAGGTAACCATTTCATCACATGGCCAACATTACCTAAAGAATGTAATGTGCATATAGGCTTGTTTTCAAAAACCCTTTTTCTACCCAAACTAACTCCCTCTATGGGGATCTTCATAGATTCCTGGGCTAGTCAAAATGGGTACAACATCCTCAATATGACCAACATCAAATGATGTTGATGATTTATATTTAGGCTTGACTTTCATGGGATATTTGTTCCTGCATATCATGTTTAGGCTGAAGTAATCCAGTACCCTTTACTGGGATTAAAATTGTCGGTCTCTTTATGGTTTTCCATTTGATACTGTGTGATATGAAATAAATTACCGTCTGCTTTATACTAGTATTAGACTTGCGATGTTGAATCACATGTGTCTCTGCAATATGTGTTTGAAAGTAATGGGACTGAATTAATAATGACTTTGATTGTTCAAGCACATGGATCTATTTATCATACTTGCGCTGTTGAATCACATGCGTCACATGAGCATTTCTTTATTTGATACTGTAAAAGTAGAAGACCTGATTGGTTTAATGAAGGCATATTTAAAATATCCACCAGATTCAACCTAAAATTAGAAAACAAAAAAAACATCATAACAAAATGTTATCATTACTCGTAGTAAAAAGTATCATTGGGGGTCGCATCATATTCCTGCCACATCAAATTAGCCATTGTATTTCTTTTCTCGGTCTATGTAACATCAGTTGTGAATGTTATATGCTCATTCTTAGGTATTTCTGGAACATTTAGGGGCGGAGGGGTAATGTCATCCTCAACACTTTCCTCGTCCCCCAACCATTCATCCTCAACATCAACAATTCTTAAGAAATTGTGAAGGGCACAACAAGCTACAATAATCTTCACTTGAATTTTAATCTCGTGGAAAGGTTGATGCCTTAAATACGCAAACCTTTTCTTCAATAACCCAATCGGCCTCTCAATTACATTACGTAGAGAACAATGCCTAAAATTAAATAACTCCTTACTATTCTCAAGTCTTTGTCCTTACACATCCCTTCGATGATAATGTGTTTTCGAAATGGGGAGAGGTACCAATGGGAATCCATCATCAGCGAGGTAGAATTTACCTACGCATAATTTAAATAAAGTGTGTTACTATACCAATTCATATTTTACTAATTCGAAGTAAGCAACCTAATTGAAAGTTACTTATGTTTAAACATACCTAATGGAACGGTCAATTTATACCCATGTCATTGAATCGCACTACGAAGGATGCGACCATCATGCGATGATCCCTCCCAACCAGCGAGGACAAAGGAAAAGCTCATATCACACATACATGCGACCAAAATATTTTGAGAAATTGCCGCTTTCCTATTGCGATACCTCACTTGTTCGGTGATAGGAACCAAAAAAGATATATGAGTATCGTCAATTGCACCAACAACATCCTAAATGGGTTGAAATCAATTTAATAATGGGAAAGTCATACGTAAAGGAATAAAAGTAATTATTGAAACTATCTTAACCTCGAAGTAATGATACTAAGGTAGGTCTTTGTCATTGTCTTAAGGGGAATTCATTGGCCTTGCATTAGTAATTAAGTCATTGAAGAAGTCAACGAATGCTCGTAAAACTCTATGGAAGTAGTAATAAATGGTTTGGCCAGATCTAAAGAAAGTCAATGACTTGGAAACATATCGCTCATCATATCCAACGGTGTTGAGGAACATTGCGACTTCTTACTGAACCTTAACTGAACGATTGTAAGTTAGTCCATGCGTGTGTAACGTAATACAAAGTTTTTCAAATGACCCTATTTTCATCCGAAATTGTGCGTGGCATACCCGGTCATTCATTTTAAATATTCGATATAATGTTATTTCGCGATCAGCGTCCCAATTTCTATGGGGAGCCTTACCTAAGAGATGGTCGTGACTCCTCATATATTGGAACAACGCAATTGCTCGCATGACTAAGGTCCAGAACAACCCTCATTGTTGTTGCATGTGCTTTGAGCCAATGGTCGACATTTCGTTAGTGAACTCCTAGTTCAACAAAAATAATTTAAACTTTTATGCCCCAGTTTGTAAACATCATTTTATTTCTTACCAAACCATATTTTTATATGAAAATTGGTAAATGCTCTTATTAATCCAACAATAAAGAACATGATTTAAAACATTTAAAACATAGGAGGAAATAAATTTATACCTAATGAGAAGCTTTTCGAGAAATTCGAATCCGAGCACACCTGTTATTCGCACAACATGATAAAACATACTACATTATATTACTGGCCATAAATGGAATAAAATGGAAATATAATGTTATTGTGCCAATATAATCAATACTCCTCCTTTTATATTCATATTGTGACAATATAATGTGACCATTTCACCAAAAGCAAGTACACATACATTTCTCCTTTTATTTAGAAAATTAATACATGTTATTTATAACACAAACATTTATTTTTAAATGTTTGTTACTCCTTTTATCCAGTACACATAAAATGTTTATTACTCATTTCACCATTTCATTATAATGTGCTTATTTCACCATTTCACTATCACCATTTCATTATAAAATAACTACTCATTCCATTATAATGTGCCCATTTCACCATTACCATTAAAATGGTGGGAGAAGCATAAAACATTTTCATACAATTTATTTATAACCGAAACTTTAAAACTATAAAGTTTTTATTTTAAACAGATCCATATAATATAAAACACATCCATAAAACATATCCATAATATTATAATTATAAAAACTTTATTTCAAACACAGACATTAATATAGATTATAATGAAATGAAAAAAAGGAAAAATAAAAAATGGAAACAACATCAAAAATTATTTGTTGATGAAATGGAACCTACATAGCAAAAAATCATGTGGAGAGCAAACAACAGCTTGCAAAAGCTGCATACCTCCAAAGCAAACAAAATGGTGGGAGAAGCAAACAAAACAAATAACAAGAAAAATCTCAGCACGTAACAAAAATGATGGTAGAAAAAGGGTGAGATGTTTACCTTCAAAGTAGATGCGTGAGTTGAATGTTTGTTTGAGACTGGCATAAATGGAGGTAGAATGAACTCACTGACTTAAATAGAGGTTCAAATTTCTACACCTACTCCCGTCAAATCACCTCGATTGAAGCTACAACCCAGAAAATTGTATTTCGAGAATATCCAAAATCAGAGGTCACGTGAGGGGTTTTGTGGAATTGATTTCCAGGGTAAAATCGACATATCAAACGAGACAAAAGATGGAAATTTGGTGGAATTTGGACATTTTCCATGGCAAAAGTCCCCTATCAAATAGGTGTTTATATTGTTTGGCCGAGTAATTTGCCCATATCGTAAAAGCCTAGTAGTATGACTAGTAGACCTAAAAAAAGGGACCATTACCTCATTATGATGGCTAGGAGAGATCTATCCAAGGTCAATGATGACTTCCTTGTGAGATGGCATAAAAAATGAGGTATTGGACTAGTGGCCATTAACATTTGCAAGAGATTCAATATCATTTAAAGAGGAACTATGGTAATCATAGGAAGTTCTACTTCCATAATAAACAAGTTCCTATTCAAATGAACATATTGACGATGGGAATTTTCATCCACTTTGATTTGTGCTTTAGAAATAATTCGAGGGACAATATAAGTACCTTCCACAAAGGGAGACATAGTAGACATGGAAGTTGGTAAAGAAACCTCTGGTTCAAGCATTTCATAACCTTGCTCAATAACAGTTTGGAAAGTCTCATATACATTAACAATATATGTGTTAAAACTCTAATTAACTAACAAAACAACCTCACCAGCTTTAGTAACCCTCATTTTCTTCTTGTAAGCTCAAGTTTTGATAGGAGATGGAAACAAAGAAGGACTAGCATCTGATGCAACTCAAAATTTGGAAATGTCCAAGTCTAGGTGCTTCCTCTTAGTTTTCCCCTTTTATTTCTTTAATTATAGGTCATGGCATTTTGAAGAGTATGTTTCTTCACAAAGGGGTCTAATAAAAAAGGTGTTTTAGACTCCAAGTCAAGCCTCATCGCTCTTGGTATGCCAAGTCTCATTTTTCATACGTTTGTTGAGAAATTTTTTAGTTGTCAGTATGGTTTATTGAAGGTTTCTCGAGGCAGAGTAGGTATGAAACTTTTGATACCCTTTATCTGACATTTCCAAAGAGCAAACAAAGTTACGCGCATTGTAAGAAGGAAATAGTGCTACATGATAGAAAAACTAATTAACTTTAAGAACATATGGAAAACACCCTTGGGTATGAAATTCACATAAATGCGGGAATAGAGTTGTTCGGATTTACAAGAGGTAGTGAAATTGTTCAAGAAAGAACATAAATCATAGTCGTGTTTCCTCATCAGATAATACTAAATACATTGATCCTACTCAGTCAAAGAAGGCAAGAATAAGGTAAAATTATTTCTATGGTGGCAATAAAGGGGTTTCCCAAAACTCCTTCGAGCTAGAGTGGAGGGACATACATTTGTTAAGAAACACGGAAGAAGTAATGAGAAAATATACCCCATTTACTCTTCACATGAAGGCAAAACTAGAACTCCTTGAAATCATCCGAAATATGGCTCAAAGGGTTATTTAGAGCATTCTCATGTCACCAAGAAATTTGACCAGTATGACCAACTAACTAGCAAGGCTCAGAGGCCTAATTTGTAAATCACTTAGACAAGAATCCTATCAAAATAAAGGTGTTCAAATATCAAAATGGTCATGTGACCTCTCCATGTCAATATGAGTAGGGTTAATTCAAGTGTACAAAGTATGTAAAGATAGAGCAATAAAGGGAATACGTCTCCGTCTTTATAAACAAGTGTCTAGGTGAATGAGCAATTCGCGAGAAGAATCGCATGGTCTGCCAAGAATTGGAAATCCATATAAGAATGTAAGAAAGAAAGAAGCCAAGTGACTTGAAATCTCTAAGACTGGACCATCAAGCTTCTTCGTGGTACTCTTGCGAGTTTCCTCATTGTATAATGGTTCAAAGTATATGAAAAAGTATCTTTGCCACTTGAAAAATGTGTGTGTGCTCGCACTAGTATGAGTAAGCCCAATATGGTGGGCACAAGCAAACATAGTTGCTTCCAGTTCCACGCATAATTTCTTTTATCCGTCATCCTCATACCCATCAATGAAAATACGGGTTCTTAAAATTAGCAGAGTAATCAACTCATATATTAATATCCCGTATTTTTATTTGTTATTTATTTATTAATTTTAATTTGTAAAATAAATAAATAAATTATAGTAATGATTACTTGTGTAAAATGGTAATAATAAACTCATACTTTATGTTACATTTAAATTTAAATGTCGAGTGATTTTATATTGGCATGTTATAAATTAATTAATTAGTGGTGTTAATTATACGATAATTAATTATGTTCGATTACTCGTAAAATAATTAATTTGTGTATTTTATTTTACATTGTGAAACTTTATCATATGGACTGGACTCTAGAGTGTTATGGAGGACTAGTGATGTATTTTTTGTTCTTTAGATTTGGCTCTTAGGGTAGGTATACCTTGGGCTAAGTTTAAGGTCTGCCTAGGTAACATTTTTGGCTCACGTGGAGGTCCAAAATTTGTCCTTTTACAAGCATGTGGAATAATGGGTATAAAAGTGATGTTAACCCTCGTTAATTATTTGCATTAAACATACAAGATAAATATTATAAGTAAGAGGCTTTTGGGAGAGATTAGGAGGGCTTTTAGGAAGATCTAAGAGATCACAAGAGAGGAAATCATACACCTTCATAATCAGGCAAAAAATCCCTTGCTTTATCATAATATAATATGTAGCTTGTTTATGTCTAATTTCCATTTAATTTATTTGGTATTAAAAGCATGTTAGGGTGATAATTTTCTATCTAATCATGTTTTATATTGGACCAATACGAATTAGAGTTGTAACTTGTTGTTGGGTATTAAATCAGATTTTTAGTTAGAGTTGTGATAAAACTCGTGTTAATATGTGTATAAATATAATTGTTGTTGTCAGAACCCCCTATAGGAATGGTCTTTATATGATGATTATGTCTTTGCTATAAATGAGACGTAATTAATGGTGGAACTAAATTTGTTAAT
This sequence comes from Sambucus nigra, assembly GCA_949130495.1. Taxonomy (NCBI): domain Eukaryota; kingdom Viridiplantae; phylum Streptophyta; class Magnoliopsida; order Dipsacales; family Adoxaceae; genus Sambucus; species Sambucus nigra. The sequence goes on along the minus strand of OX422213.1, from coordinate 134,441,008 downwards.
AAACCCTTGATTTAGTTGTGTCAAAAGTTAATATTTTTATGGATCATTTTTTTATGGAGTGTGGATTTTATGTTGTGAGGAATTAAATTAAGAATCCGTAGGATTAATTAGAAGGCTATTTGGGCTTAAATTGAAGGATTTATGAACTTTAATTGAAAATTTTGAATTGATCTGAAAATCGTCAGATTTATAGAAGCCCCTAGATCCACTATATCGGTTGGTTTAGGCTGCTATGGCGTGTGGAAAAAGGGTCAGCAGGGTTGGCCTTCATTTATATTTTTTTAGTCCTTTCATTCTATTAGTCAATTATGTGATCATACCTTGGTTCTAGATTAGTTAGCCATTATATATATATATATATGTGTGTGTGTGTGTGTGTGTGTGTGTGTGTGTGTGTGTGGATGTAAACATGTCGTATTTGGATCGTATGGAATCTATCAGTCAGGGTGAAACTTTAAATGGATTTGGGACCATGTATTTGATCATGCGTTCAATTGGTCACCATCTCATGACATGGAGATGTGGATGACTTGATCCAACAAACAGTTTGGTATGTGATCCAACAAACAGTTTGGTATGTGACCACCCGATGGAGTGACTGTGGGGTGATCCATCAATCTTTTGTGTGTGCGTGTGTTATATCCGTTAGGTAATGGACTCCTATGGGTATACCAATAGAGGTACGATAAGGTTCCCAAAGGTTGAAGCCTTCATGGGGTTTATGATACTTATAATTATATTGTATAGTTCAGTGATGGACATGTTATTTAAAGACTTTTTTTGTGGTTGAAACCTTTATAAATAAGTTGCATAATTAATAGTGCATCGATATAGTAGGATATTTATTGCAACTTTCGAGATCTGACCCAAATATTATCAAAATATTTTCCAGGTGTTCATAGGCAGGAGAAACAGGGTTGAGCATTTAGACTTGTCACTCCCAGTATCCATTCATTTTTATTCCTATATTAGGTCGTTATCTTCTGGGATTTGTAAGGACCATGTTGGTTCTAATCTATGTATTTCAGTTCAAATTATTCATAGGATTTGAGACGATGTTTATTTACTTTTTTATGGATGTGGTGACATTTCATTATTTCAGTATTTACATTTTATTTAATCGCATGTTGTGGAAAGTTTAATTTAATTACAGTATTTTATTATTATTGTCTTAATGATGAGAATGATATAAATTTTTTTAATGCGCCTTATCTTTGACATTGAAGCTTGGTCACTCGATTTATGGTAAATAGGGGGTGTTATATAGTGGTCATGCTTAAACCATGTTGTTCAATAATTTCTCTATATACTCCTACAGACATCACATAATCAACCCAAAGATCCCATTCCTCAGGGGCTCCATCACAAACATCAAAGTTAACATTGGATAAAGGAAAGTCACCCATATCTATCCTCGACCTCAAAATTCTATTTAGGATAATAAGAGGAGCTTTGAGTGGGTCGAATGGCTCTAGAAAATCAGTAGCGGGTTTCTCATTCACTAAGGTTGCTGACTTAGCCACAAGTTCCTTAAGGAAGTTCAAAACATTATCACCTTTTCCAAAGAAATGATCACAAAGGTAAATTAAAAATCCATTTAAAAACATTGATCAATATATCGTTGTTGATTTTTACTTACAACAACAGCCTTATTGCTCTTAGTATGGTGGTCATATTGTCCAATACCCACCTATTAATGGTGGTAACGATATATACCATCACAGTGGCGTTAGATTTTAAAGAAACGGTAGAAGTCCCAAAGAAAAGAGGAAGTTTAATAGGCATAGTACAAATGAACACAACGGTAACAATGGTGGAAGATTGTGGAATGGAAGAGATTTAAAAAAACATTATAATAGACTTAACTTGAATGGATAATATTTTCCTTACTAGAAAATGCTTAAGCCCAAGAACTCTGGATACTTTCTCTCTCTAAGATAAAAGACACAATGTAAAATATCAAAGGTTGAAGGAGATTGGTATTTGTAGGGAAGAGAATGAAGAATGTAGCCATCATTTTAAAAAGATTAATATTAGAGAGTGACATCTTCCCTTCCCAAAGTGACACATGGTGTCCCACAACAAAAATAAATGTGTTAAGAAAGATAATCAAGATAGAGCATTTAATGGTTCATAGGAGTAATGATGATAAAATAGTAGTTCAAAATATTTTAGACTATTTCATACATAACTCTCTTTAACAAAGACAAGCAAATTATGTGCAAGGCGGATAATGTAAAGGCATACATAAGTAACCGTTTTATTTATAAACTAATCAATTTTGTTTCATTTATGACAGGCTAGAATAGAAAGCTACCTTGGTTGAGCAAGAAGGGCTCGGGTGACCAGATTTCACCAAGTCGGTCTTATGGAATATTTTGAGAGTTTTGGCTTAAAGACTAATCAGTAAGAATTATTGTGGAACCATTTCAATAACTTAATAAAGGGAGGGTATTAGTGCAAGAGACCACATGGGTCACTCGCACAAACACACATAGACAATAACCGTTTAGATAACCCGTATAAAGAAATAAATAACTAACAAGAGACCATAGGGTGGACTCGTATGAACATAGTGCACTCACACAACTTACAAGTAGTGGGTGATAAATGTAGTCACTGGCCTACTTCTTCAGGTTACTAGCTAACAAAGATACCATTTTTGTTATTATTACACTAGGTGTCCCGCCATTCAAAACTAAGATTGGTATGATTATAATAGGAAAATATGGGGGACAAAGTGTCCTTATGCATTTATTTCATCAAATACAGTTTAAGGCATTTTAAGTGCGAGTGCGGACACATAAGCCTTAGCATTTGCCTATAAATAGGACATCACTTGAACATTAGAAGGGGGTTCGAATAACAAAGAGTTGTTACGATGCACAAGCCTCATTACATAATAATAGGAATACTATATCCCTGCTTCTCTTTTAGATTTATTGAAGTGCTTACTTATCCATCCTCTGTCAAAGAATCATAACTCCTTAAGATCATAATTGGAATTTATTGATATTAGGCTTCATTTATATTCAAATCATTATATTTATTTGCCAATAATGATTGTTATTCCCGTGTTGGAAAAAGACTCAAGTTATTATATTACAAAGTTTGTTTCACTTATTCCAAGCAGTTATTTATTATCACATTATAAAAGTCTTTTATAGGCACGGGTCATTCCTCTTCATTAATCATTATTTACAGAGTCCAGTGTCACTACCCTATTATAGTAATAATAACAAACACAATTAAATGTATAAACCAATAGATTCAATAATAAGAACACTAAGATATATGTGGTTCACCAATTTAGCTCCATCCACTGAGAGAGACAATCCCAATATATTTGAAGAAATTACAAGTTGAACATATAACAAACCAAGGTATTTCACATGCCATATATGCCCCTACCAACATCCTAAAAATCTAGTGTGAACCAACTCTCCCCTAAGTGTATCCAAGATTTAAGTTAATAAACCTCCAAATATCATGATCTTAATTGTTTCTAAAGTATTTCAAACATATCCAATCTAGTATATCACCCTCCCCACGTAACCCGGTGAGTACAAACATATAACACCTATCGTAGATGAAACCACTCACACTCACCGCTTTGTTTCACCTTTGAGTAGGAATAAGATCTAACATATCTCATACTTTTCTTAAGAATCCAAAGTTAGGGTTTAATACCCCCAAATTATCATTTTATATGTGGAATACAATCGTAAAAAAAAATCCTTAAAATACCCTAACTAAGAACCCACTTTTGAAGATCTGGGAACGATGGGTAACCGAATGAACTTTAATAAGGCTTTGAATACACCTTCTAACGGTTCATGCGGTGCGTGAATCTTCCTTACAATTCACATTTACTTGTTGTTTCCCTCTAAAGCCCTAATTTAAAAAGCACCGGACGCTTTCGAGCTCATTTTGGCTCTAGTCAACTCTTGGTAATCGAATGAACTTTCATAGGACTCTGAATACCCTTTCTAACGGTCAATACCCTACGTGAATCTACCTTATGATTCGTATTTACTTTCCTTTTCCCTCCAAAACCCTAATCTAGATATCTTCAAACACTTTCAATCTCTTTTTGACTCTGGTCAACTCTCAGAACCAAGGATATCAGAATGAAGTTTCATAGGGATCTAAATACCCTATCTAACGGTCCATACCGTACACGAATCATCCTTACGGTTCGCATTTATTTGACGTTTACCCTCTAAAGCCCTAAGCTAGAGGACATTACTCGCTCTCAAGTTACATTTGGCATTAGTCAACTCTTGAACTCGAGATTTTTCCATTAAACTTTTGAAAAGATCTAAATTATCTTTCCAATGGTCCTAGTTGTGCATGATTCGGACTTAAGATTTTCATTTTTGCCCATTTTCTAGAATAAAATCCGTTTTGGACTACCTATAGCAACCCCTAGAGACATGGGGTTACTTCACTTGACCCCCAAGCTAGGGGGTATGTCGATAAGTAGGCCTAGATTGATGCCAACAGTAAAGCCTCAAGCCCTAAAGTTTCCTATTTAAGTGTAATACCCCGTATTTTTATGCTATATTAATTTGGGGATTTATTAAATTTAATGTGAATTAATTATTTAATATAAATCCGGAAATTAATTATGTTATAATTATTAACGTGATGAGAGTTAGTAATTATGGGAAATTTATTAAATATTACTAATGAGCAAAGTAATATATAATATTGGTTATATTAAATGTCACGAGTGAATAGAATGACAATTTTGAAAATTTGAGTCGGGACGCGCCCGTGTCGCGTCGAGACTAAATATTGATTAATAAAAGTGAATATATTATAAGTCACTCATATGGTCATTTCGAGTGCGTCAAAGTGTCTGAAAGGGTCGAGATAGTCAGAAAAGTATACCCGGGGGTTTAGTTTGGGTCTCGGGGTGTTTTTAGGCCTATTTAACACCCCGAGAGGGCATTTTGGACATTTTACATTTTTGGGTAATTAAACCCACGAAATTTCAAGGGTTATATCAGATGTCTAAGGTTGCCTTCTATGGTTAAAACAACTCAAAACTTTAGAACGGCCATAGGAGAGGGAATGAGGAAGCTTTCCAAGCAATCCAAGACCAAAAAGTCACCCGATTGCACCGCCACCACCACCAACGCATAGATCGCGCGGCGGAGAACACAACCACACCAAAATCGTCCGCGAATCAGAAGTCTGAAAATCCCAGGCAAGTGTTTATCTTTCTTATTTTCGTTAATGCATCACTCATGTTAGTCTAGGGATGATTAGGATGAGTTTAATGGAAGAAAACCCAAGTTGGAGATAGGAAATCGCATGTAGTTATGATTTGAATGATAATCTGGACACCCCTTCACATGTAGAGGATTAAACCACGAATTTATGATGTTTTATAAGAAGAAAATTCTGGAAAAGATTGATTAGAACCATGTTAAAGAAATTCTAGGGTTCTTGAGATTTTTATGAAGTTTTTGCCTATAAATCCATGGTTATTGATATAAAATTACATGATTTACGTTGAAGATGAATAATATGGGTGTATACTGATTTTAGTACGAATTTTACGAAGTTTGGGTGAGAAAAATATGGATTTGGATGAGGTTGTGTGATAGAACCCGTAACTGGTGCAGAAATTGCCATACCTGCTTGATCGATCGATCGAGCCAAGAGCTTCGATCGATCGAATGTTCGATCGATCGAGCCCCAGACCTCGATCGATCGACCCCTTCTGGCAGACTCATATTTCCCCTTTATAAATTAGTTGAATTCAATTTAATGAGAAATAATCCTTGGACGCCCTTATTAAAATGACTTGGGAGATAAAGAAGACCAGTAGGACTTATAAATAATTATGAGACCTTTAATGTAAGACGAGAGTTGTGTTTTTGGGATATTTACATATACGGGACGATGAAATTATGTATTAAGGGGATAGACGCATAGGATAGTTACGTTGGAAATTATATGAGTACCTATTGAATTCTACACTTGGGAGGATAGAGTCCATGAGTGTTACGTAATAAGATGGAATGACCCCTCAAATTAAAAGTAAGACATGAACGGTTATACGTGAGAACTAAATAATGAGAAATAAGGACAAATGTCATAATTATGGGATTAGAGATGTACCTAACTTGATATGGTAATAGTAGTATAGTTATATGACTGTGTTTATGCCTATACTATCTATGTGTGAAAATCGTGTCCGCGCTACTTGCTATCCCTGAGGTTACCGCGCTGGGACAGTCTTATCTCGATGGGACCTTTATGGGGGATATTGACTCGTACCCTAGAAGATAGAAATCCTTGGTACAGGCTATCGAGTCAATTATTCAGACTGTCCTAAGAGACGTGGGGGCATGTGCTATCCTCTTAGAGACTTGGAATCTATGCTTCGCCTCAATATTGTTTGTGTATGTGTTAATACAGTTCGAGAGTGATTCCGAACTTATATTTCCCTTAGTACGAGTGATACGGGGATTGGATAGCAGAGTATGCACGCACCATAATTTTTATGTGGGGTGCTATTAGAATATATATATATTATACGAGTATTTAATATATATATGAAATTATGAAATTTGGAACTGCCTACTGTGATGTGGTAAGTAAGACATGTATGATGACTCAAATTGGAAATACTTATTTTGAAAAAGTTTAATATATCACTGGGAAACTTTGTTAATAAATAAAGTTAGAATGAGAGCTTTGTTATTAAATGAAATCTTCCTTTTAAACAACTATATTGTTCAGTTTTAAATCTTACGAGTAACCTAAGATAAGTTAAACCATTGGGAAGTTTAGTGCGATATAAGATAAGAAAATCCGTTGAGAAGGTTAGTACGATAGGCGTGCACATTAGAAGAGAGGTGAGAATTTCTCAAGAGAGTGTCGCACTAATATGTTGTTGCATTGGCCCGTAAATATTTTAAATACTTGCTAAACAAATTTTAAATCATTTACACTATCGAGCTCTGACCCGTTTCTATTTCTCTTTCTCTCTTGTATATATATGTATATATTACAGGTGCCCAGCCACAGGGGCGTCTTGCGTAGGATCCTTTGGAAGGAACGCGCTGCAGCTTAGGTGAGAGATGCATGCCTCTTGCTTAGACGACTTCTTTTATTTGATTCCACTCCTAGCATATTCATTTAGTGGGGCATGTGTCGCCCTTTCCATTATTCAGTTGTTTTATTGGACATTGTGATTCATTTATTTCTAGTTTTCTCACTTTGGGATTTATTACTGTCCGGATGTTTCACTTTAAGTTTTAAATGTTGGGATTTAGTTGTTGAATGTTTAAATTATTTGGATTATATGTTCCAGGATAATTGTGGTGTGATTCTTTAATATTGAATTGTTGTAAACATTTAAATCTTGGTTTATAAAACAAAATTTGGAAAGTAATGTCTAAAAATAGTTTTGACACTTAGCTTAATTAATTAGGGTGTTTAAATTGGAAAAGTTATTTTTTTCGACAGTGATGCTAAGAATGAACCAACTGTTCACCTTGATTTAATTAAATAAAGGAGTGATCGCACGGTATTTAATTAGGCGGGGTATCACATTAAGGAAGTCCATGACCTCAGTTGAAAGGACCCCCCTTTCTAGATCCCAAGAAAGATCTTCCTCGAAATGAGTTTTTTTGTCTTTTTCATCCCTTTCAAAACATTCTTCCCACATTCCATTACATTAAATATACATGTCACCTTTCTTACCCCACCTTAGCACCATTACAACACCACAAAAATCAGCCTACCTCACCATCAAAGTTAAAATTAAATCTTCATGAAGGTTTAAATCCTATTCACTAAAACTTGCTACTTTAGTGCTATTATTCATTTTTCTAATTATTTGCATATTTTTTATATTTATGTTTCTATTTCCTCACCCTAACTACTTTTTTGTTACACATATATTCACAAAACTTATTTTTATAAACTCAAAAACCCAAAAAATAGGATTTAATCTGTTGACCCCAAATTAGATCTTCCTCTTATTATTCCTACACTTATTTCACTTGTGTACACTTGCCAACAAATCAAAATAAGGAAATTATATTTTTTGTTGTATCTCTAAAACATGCATATCTATTTTTCTCATAGTGGATTATGATCTGGTATATAGCATATACCGTAGTCTTATTTCTTTATTATGTTTATAGTGTTGTCATCACACATGCATATTTCATTCTTTGTGATGGATTGTGATTCGGTGTGCTGATCACATTTCATCTACCTTTTAGATTATTTTCTTTCCTTTTATATATACTCCTCAGAATTATTCATCCCTGTCATTTCCATGATGTGGGTATGATTATTTATTTTCTCACCTATTTCACTCTGCACACATTATACACACAAATTGAATTTGAGAGGAAGTGGAGAATATTATCATAGCCCATGAGAGACCGAAAGACAAAATGTCTGCCTAACACCTTCCCATTTCATGACTTAGTCTCTTAAACTGTGATCTATTTGGTTTCATATGCATCAGTTTGTCTTTGATGTCATTTGTTTAGGGACATATATGTCTTTTGTCTATTTTGAGGAAAATAGGTTGGCGACTCCATTTTGTATATTTTCACCTCTTTGACGATGACCAATTTATGTCCTTGGGAACTCCAAATATTGCGAGTGGCGAAAAGAGGATTTTCTTCCTCGCTCCTCGCACACAATCTCTTTTCAGGATGAACCCCCTGACTCCGCTGAGAACTCTATTTTCGGAGGACTAGACACTATTTACATGGTATTTATTTTCCTTTTTCTCCTTTTCAACTTGTGTATATATCTCCACTTGTATATTCTTCCTTCTTACTCTCATGTTTGCATGTTGTATATATTCCTTGTTCATGTCATGCTTATCCATGTATATACTTTTCTCCATCATGATCCTTTTTTTATCACATGTATATACCACCTTTTATATCATGTTCTTAATGCTTTATCCACTTTTATATTGATACGCTTCATCTATCACATGCTCCACATAGTATATACCCATGTTCTCTTCATTTGCACAACACTTCACATTATTCTCGCTTGAACACACTTTCACGATACATTATTATCACTCTCACATGATCCTATGTCACTTTCACTTTACACATATATCTCTCTCACTTGTGTATATTCACATATCTCACTCCTTGTATATATCACCATACCTTGTATATACTCCACACATCATGATACTTGTACATACTAGTTAGATTTACTCTCCTTGTATATTTAGTTGTTTTTCCATATGCCATCCACGTATACTCCCATGATTTACTTCATGCATAGTGGTAGTACCTACTCCTCTTAGAATACATAAAACTTTGCATAAAATATTAATGAAGACTCGTGCATTTTTTTCACACTACTTCACATGAGCATTACATTTTGACCAAAATTTTATCCCACATTGAGGGTGACATCATGATGGGTTGTTGGTCCTGCGGTGTACAATTAATATAAGAGATATGATTCCCACCTTCCCTTGGCCAAGTACCTTTGACATATATCGAATAATTTCCACCGCATCTTACTTCTTGAAAAAACTCATGCACGAGGTATGTAGCAAGGAAATCGTTCATGTATGTCGATTATACTGAATTTGCTCTCACACCAATTGTCACCACGAGGTATATCGTGAGGCAACTGGCGTACACTCAGGTATATCAGATTTCTTCTCTACACGTATGGATGAATGATTGCCCTTATAGGCAAGAGGTATATCATGTAAGTCATGCCAAAGGGTAAAAACCTTACTCTACTAAAATTTTGGGTCATCTTACCACCCAAATTTTGTATTATTTTGTCCGTTTTTAAAACAAAACCCAAGTCGTGAGTCTGGAAACAAGTCAAACTGCATCTAGCATTACGTACCCAATCCTTTTCCCGACTCAGGTCATTTATAACATTTCACTTGCACCCTAGGTGGAACATAATACAAGTGAAACCTAATAATGACAAATATATTGGGAGGTTTTCCTTCCTTCTTTTTTCAAAAATACTTATAAAAATAAATTTCCTATTATTTTTAAAAATACCAAAAATATTTTCTCCTTTTTTCAAAAACAACCAAAAAAATATCCTTTTCCCACAAAAAAATAAAAATTTTATTTTCCTCTCAAGTGAGATCACATACCCTAGTTTGTCATGACTCCGTATTGTCTCAGATCTGCTATCAAGCCACCCCAGAGTTATGCGCCCTCATCAGCTTCCGTAAAAATTGAGAGATCCTACCAAAAATTCATTATGGAAAATCCTTATCAGGAAAACAATGTCCAAGCTGAGTTGATGGAAGAACTTTCTCAACTTAGGGCCAAGATCGACAATCTTCAAGTATATGTCTAAGAGATACAACAAAAATTGGATCAGACACCTGAGGTTACCAAACCTAATGTTGCATTCCGTCATGCCATGGGTTCACAATAACCACAACATATATGGTTTTGGAGGAGTATCAATAAGTTCCTCATGCCCACGCATCCCACCCGTTAATGGGCCGCCACCTGCTCAGTTGTCAATGTCCAACCTTGCCCAGACAGGGGCTAACTTTTTATTGCTTGATCTCGCTAATACCAAATAAGAATAATTAAACAAGGGTAAGTAATACCTTATATTGCAATCCAAAAAGGTCAACCAATTCAATAATTTCATGGAACGACGTGGATTACACCCACACGTCTCCCTACCCGAAGGCCGATTGCCAAAAAAGGTTAAAATCTTAAACATCACAAAGTTTAGAGGTGGAAGACCTCCCATCATGCATCTTCACAACAATCATCACTCTATAAGACTATTTTGGACCACTGAGGATATAATGGCGCATATCTTTCAGTAGACTCTTAAAGAAAGTTCTCCTCAATAGTTCTTGTCACTGGAGGAATCCTGAATTCGCATTTGGGAGTATGTGGCCCAAAAATTCATAGCCTAAAAAAAATACAATGAGGAGTTTAAAGTCACTCGCCAAGACCTCAAACTGCTTAAGTGAAAGACTGAAGAGTAAGTCAGCAACTTTATCAATAGCTGGAGAGAAAAAGTCACTACCATGACAAACCGACCTTTCAAGGAGGAATAAGTGAGTATCGTGAAGAGGAACTTCTTACCACATGTTCGAACCTAAATGGGAAGCCAATACTACCTACACTTCAGAGCCCTCCGGGAGTCAAGGGTCGAAATCGAATAGAGTGCTAGAAATCATAAAGTCGAGTTCGAGCCAAAATATACAATAGGGCAATTCACTCCTCACAAACCACCTAATACCCAATTCTCAATCATTAATATCATTTCTCGACCTGCTATATCATGTGATCCAGCGGATCGTACCACTATAGTTAGAAAGGAATACACCAATCTTCATGATCCTCTCTCGAAAGAACCAATCCCTCATGTAGAGGAACCTCGTCAAGCCTTTTGTGACACCCCGCCTAATTAAATTTTGAGTGATCAATCCTTTATTAAATTAATTCAGAATATCCAGTTGGTTCATTCTTAGCATCACTGTCGAAAAACAATTTCTTATTAATTCACCTAATAATTAATTAAGCTAAGTGTCAAAACTTTTCCAAATTTTATTTGGTATTAAATCCATACCACCATACTGAAATAACGGGGATTGGATCTGAATTTTATTTGGCTCTAAGATTGCCACTGGTCTCTCCTCGTAAGAACTATCTAGCTGTAAATTAACTTCCTCCAACGCAATATGAGTGTGAGCCAACACATCTCGGAGATACCTCCTCAGAGAAGAAATATGGAACACATCATGTATACTATGCAAGTGCTCCGGCAGTCCAAGTCGATACGCGACAAGACCCTCTCAATAATAGGAAATGGTCCTGCATATCTCGGAGATAACTTCCCTTTCTTCCCGAATCTCATGATTCCTTTCATAGGAGACACGCGCAATAACACCTATCCCCCCAAATTAAACTCCCTGAAGAACTTCTTGGCATTGATGTATCTCTTCTGTCTATCTTGGGCTACCCTAATGCGACTCCTGATCATTTCAATCCTGGAAGACGTGTCCTGAATCACTTTCGTCCCAAGTAATTTGTTGTCCCCCACCTCCAACCAACACGTAGGAGAGCGATAAGGTCTACCATATAACGCCTCAAATGGGGTCATAGTAATGGTGAACTAATAGGAATTATTATAGGCAAATTCCACTAGTGGAAGATACTGCTCCCAACTCCTTCTAAAATCCAGAATACACATACGTAATATATCCTCTAGCATCTGGTTAGTACGCTCGGTCTGACCATCAGTCTGTGGGTGATAGTCTGTACTCAATAGCACCTCGGTACACATGGCCTCGTGAAAACTTTCCCAAAATTTAGAGACAAAGATCTTTTCTCGATCGGACACAATATCTAGTGGTACCCTATGTAACCTCACTATCTTGGCTATAAAGAGCTGTGCATACTGCCCCGTCAAAAAAATAGTCTAAACCAACAATAAATGATCTACCTTAGTCAAACGATCCACAATCACCCATATGGAATCGTTACCCCTCCGAGTACTAGGCAACCCCGTGATAAAATCCATGGAAATGCTCTCTCATTTCCATATTGGAATCTTTTACAGCTGGAGCAACCCGTCTAGCTTCTGATGATCCACCTTCATTAACTGATAGGTAGCACACTTAGAGACAAACTCAGCAATGTCCCTCTTCATCCCACTCCACCAATATTGTCGCCACATGTCTTGGTACATCTTGTCCCAACCGGGATGTACCGTAAATTGGGATCCATGCAACTCAGACATCACTGCATACCGCAATTCTTCCCCCTCTAGAAAAATCAATCTATCGTTAAAGAGCAAGCCTCCCTTTGAACTCATTAAGTAAGACTCTGCTCCCTCGGATAAAAGTTGCCTAATTTTATCTTGACAGAATGGATCCGCTGCCTGAGCCTATACTACTCGAATCACAATCTGAGGAGTAACAGTCATAACTAACATAAATGACCCAAAAAGGGCATCCTGATGGCCCAATTCCTTCCATTTAGCCTTCCACGCCGCGTCTAGTTCACCCTCAAGCCTACGACTCAATGCGTCTGCTACCATATTAGCCTTCCCTGGGTGATAGTGTATCTCAAATTGATAATCTTGCACGAATTCAAGCCACCTGCGCTGTCGCACATTCAACTCTCTCTAAGTGAACAAATACTATAATGACTTATGATCCGTGAATAGGCAAAATTTTCACCCAACAAATAATGTCTCCATATTCGAAGGACAAATACGAGCGTTGCTAGATCCAAGTCATGGGTAGTATAGTTCTTCTCATGAGATTTAAGCTTCCACTAGGCATAAGCTATAGCCTGCTCTTCCTGCTGTAGCACCCCACCAAGTCCCTTTAGCGATGCGTTAGTGTATACTAGGTACTCCACTCCTGGCCTGGGCAATGCTAGTACGGGTGTTGAAGTTAACTTATCCTTCAATTCATTAAATTCCAAATAACATGCATTATCCTAAAAAAAATTTATGCCCTTACGGGCTAGATTTGTCATCGAATCCGCAATATTCAAAAATCCCCTGATAAATCGTTTGTAGTAACCAGCTAGTCCCAAGAAACTGCGAACTTCAGTCGGTGTCGAGGGTTGTCCCCACTCCCTTACCGCTGATACTTTTCTAGGATCCGCTGCTAAACCTCTTTCTGACACTATATGCCCCAGAAACTGTACCTCCCGAAGCCAAAATCCACACTTTTCATACTTAGCATACCACTGATGTTCCCGTAATGTATGCATGACCCTTTGCAAATGATCGGCATGCTCTTCTTTGGTACGAGAATAAACTAGGATGTCATCTATGAAAACAATGACAAACTGATCTTGGAATTCTTTGAACACCCTATTCATTAAGTCCATAAATACAACCGGCGCATTGGTCAACCCAAATGGCATAACCAGAAATTCATAAGATCCATATCATGTTAGAAAAGCAGTCTTTGACACATCCTGCTCCCTGATCCGCAACTAGTGATATCCGGACCTTAAGTCTATCTTTGAGAAGTATGTTGCACCTCTCAGCTAATCAAATAAATCATCGATCTGGGGTAATGGATACTTATTCCATATCGTGACTTTATTAAGTTCATGAGAATCCACGCACAAATGTAGGGATCCATCCTTCTTATTCTCAAATCGGACTGGGGCACCCCAGGGTAAGGTACTCCTAGGAATGAAACCCTATCCCAGTAACTACTCAATCTGATCCCTCAACTCCCTCATCTCTGTAGGAGCCATACGGTAGGGGGCATGGGCTATCATGTCAATCATAAACTCAATATCCCTACTCGGTGGTAACCCTGGTATGTCTTGAAACACATCTGCGAATTCCCTGACAACGGGAATCGAATTAAGGGGAATCATAACTCTCGTAGAGGTCTCCTCATCTATGCAATACAAATGAGTGGAAAAACTTCCCTTGGGGTGAGGCATCCCCACTAAAAACATCTCCTGGCCTGGGATAGCAAATATAATGCTCCTGCCAAAGCAATCAATTATGGCTCTATAAGCAACAAGTCAATCCATCATAATAATAACATCATATGCAGACATGTCAAACATAAGCATATTAGTTAGTAAAATTAGACTCCCAATATCTATACTCACACCCTGATATATAAAGAAAATAGGTGTCCCACTACCCATCGGTGAGTCTACATAAGTAATAGTACTACTGGTCGTGTCTAATAATCCCGTGGCCCGTACAAATTTAGTGGCTATGAAAGAATTTGAAGCCCTTGTATCAAACAAAATATGTTCCATAGCCCCATAAATAGAAAACATACCCTTAACTGCATGTGGTGGCTGCTGAACTGCTTCCTGTTGGATGTTGTAGACACGCCCATACTGTAATTGCCCCTGCTATGGTGGGGAATTAGAGCAATGGTAGGTAAGGCTGGTACCAGTGCTGGTTCTAGAAGGGAAGCTACAAACATAGGTCTCTGCTGATCCTGATGAGAACCCTGTTAACGGGGTATCTTGCCCTTATCTAGGTAATCCTGCTTCCTGTGGCTAGTCTTGCCACATGTGAAGCATCTACCGACAAATTGTCCCCTATTACAACCCTGTTGACCTCGGCCCTGCTGACCATTTCCATATCTCCCTTGGCCCTGTTGGCCCTGGTGAATGTGTTGTTAGCCCTAGTTGCCATGTTTCCCCTGATTTCCCTGATGGAACCTTCCAGCCCAAATCAAAAACCTCCCAGTCTAAGTAGCTTACCATAATCCCCTGGTTGGAAATTCTTCTCTTTGTGCCTCTGCTGACCCTGGACTGATGATGCTCCACTACCACTACCTCCTCCATTCTTACCTTGCTGATTGAACTCAGTTCCCCACTTGCTTCCCTTAGCATGAAGGCGGTGTTCTTGGTAGTGAAGCAACGTTGCATTCAATACATATTCGCAGATTTGTAATGAAAGATTATGCAAAAGATGTTAGCGAATCCTCCAATTAAGACCGTCCATGAACATATGAATTCTCTTTTCTTTAGTGGGCACTACTTCTGGTACTAGATTGGTCAGCCTAGTGAATTCTTCTTCATACTCGGCAACTGATTTCCCCTCCTGGGTGAGGTCCAAAAGTTTCCTGCTCATTTCGGTCTGAAACAGCTGAAGGAAAGATTTTTTGGTCAAATCGCACCCAGAAGTCCTAAATAGCATTGTATCCCTCTCCTCTATTCTGGTAGTGGACTCCCACCACTGTAAAGCTGCTCCAACCAGCTTAAATGTCGCGAAGATCTACTTCTGAACCTCCGTACACTCATACATATGCAGATGCCACCGGATGTCTTTCTTCCATTGGCTAGCAATCACAACATCGAAACCTCCTTGAAATTTCGGTGGGTGTGCCTTCATAAAGGCATCCCTGACACACTCCCAAGCAGTGGGAGATTCTGGCGCTGGCGCTGGTGCTGGTGGCACTGGCAGTGTCGGTGGCGGTGCTTGCTGGACAACCACTAAGGCAGCATTAACATCTTGAGCAACAATGGCAGCAACCTCAGCTACGTTCATAGTACCATGGGCTGGAGCGGGCTGTGGGGTTGGTTGTGCCGCTCCGGGGGCTCATCGTGCACGTCGAGGCGGCATCTGAAATGAGGGAGATATATTTTATCAGCATTTAAAATATCGCAAAAATAGTTGAAGTCGTAAATGAGAAATTATGAATACAACAATCCTAATAATAGGGCTCTATATCAAAAGACGCTAAGCAGAAAGCATAGTAAAACGTAGAGATCCTAAGGACACTAGAACCTGATGCTCTAATACCACATAATACACCCCACCTAATTAAATATCGGGTGATCAGTCCTCTATTAAATTAATTTAGAATATCGAGTTGGTTCATTCTTTGCATCGCTGTCGAAAATAATTCTTATTAATTCACTTAATAATTAATAAAGCTAAGTGTCAAAAAATTTCCAAATTTTAATTTAATTAAATCCATACCACCATACTAAAATAAATTTAGTGACACCCCAACACAACTAAATAAAAATTAAACAAATTTAAATGTAACTGGAATAAACTCTCCAGTTGGAATATCTTACTATCACCATCTAAAATAAAATGATAATAACAGTATTAATATAAAATGAATACAATATCCGGAACTGAAATGAGATAACTAAATTCTGGGTGACATGCCCTAAATGAATCAAGAACTACAAGGATAAGAATCAATGAACTAAGTGTGACACCCCCTCAATTAATTACCGGGTGATCAGTCCTTAATTAATCAATTTCAGAATATCAAGTTGGTTCAGATAATGCACCACTGTCGAAAACTTAAATTTTAATTTAACAAAACTAACCACCTAATATTTAAAAAGGGTGATAACCAAATTTTATCTTGTCATTAACTATTACCAAAAGAATACCAATAAATACCATGCATCACAGTAATATAAGTAAAGTCTAACTGAAGTATAATAAATGTCTCGAGTAAACATCTCTAGGTACAAACCCATACAATAAATCCAATGAAAGAAATCAAATCTAAGCGAGAATTTAAAACGACTAAATCTCTGAAAGTAAACATAGGTAATGATGACATGTCCAACATAATGGATAACTGAAAGGGAAAGAATGAGCTGAGTCATCTACTAGCAATAATCCTGCAGCTTCCACAGTAGCTACAACACGACAACTGAAAAGAGTCTCCTAAGGTTAGTGTCCCTGTGGCTAGGCACCTAAAATAATGAAGCAATAGAAAGACGTACAGAAAAATGGGTCAGTGCCCGAGTTGAAAAACAGTTTAAACAACAAGTGCTTAAATTGATTCAATTTGCAAAATTATTAATCAAGTTAACTTACTCACCCTTTGATTTAGTGTGCACGTCTAACGAGCCTAACTACCCATACTAGTCATGATACCTAGACTGACTACTAAGTGTATAATATGATGTTTGAAAGTCTCCCTAAATAACTCAAAACCGATGTACCTATAATTTCGATATAGAATTAGGATTTCTATAGTTTATTCTCGTATTCTTCTAAATGCCCAACTGATAGTACCATATGTGTACATATAAAAGTAGCGTCAATAGCATAAGACACCAAACATGATTTCCGGTATACACACATTATTCACTTAATGTATACATATTAAATTATATAAATATAGCAATATCCAGAATATCAAGTTGGTTCAGTCTTAGCATCACTGTCGAAAAACATTTAATTAACTACTAGCCACCTAATATTTAAAAAATGAGATGCCAAATTTTATTAATTAAATTAATTTACAACTAAGTAATGAATAACCATCCATTCAACATTCACATAAACAATCTCAAAGGAATAATTAAAAGAAAGAAATAACAGAGTCTAGAGTAAACACTCCAATAATAGTCTCAATGCCAAATAATCCCAATACAGAAGTCTGACTAAATAAATCCAACATCTAAAATAAATGAAAGTATGATAACTACTATCTCTGAATAAGAGTGGGCAACATGCCCTAACTGATATGAATGACGCTGAAAGAAGCAAAGATAGATGTGGAGGCGTCTAATACCAAGATCCTAAAACTTCCAGAACAGCTACAGCACATCAACAGAATGGAACTCCTTTGCTTGGCATCCCTATGGCTGGGCACCTAAAATGTTTTTACAAAAACAAAATAGATTTGGAAGAAAATGGGTCAGAGCCCAAGGTGAAAATATTTTAAAAACAGCAAGTGTTTAATTGCATTAAACAGTAAATATTATATACATGGTAGTCCCGTGCTCTCACTTGATATTCTCACCCCTCAACTATTGTGCACGCCTAATGCATACCCTTAACCCATCCTAGTTATGCTACTACTTAACTAATCTGTATAAAATTTGTCTTTATGGACTTCTTTACCATACATACCCGTATTACCCAATTAAGACATAATTACATCTCAAATACTCATTAATTGAATCAATTATCAAGTATTAATTAAGTTCCCATATCTTTAAGTCATTTAAATATCTCAGCCATTCTCATCTACTAAGCAACAGTGAATAATCACAAGTGTATATTTATATCACTCTCAGTACATATATACACATATCGAACCCCTAGGCTGAGCTGCGATGCATGCATACTCTGCTATCGAATCCTGGTGCATCATGTACATAAGGATCATAAGTTTTGAATCACTCAGGAACCATAACAATACAAATCACACATATTACAGGCGAATATAGTTCACACACCCATGGGTCACTCATATACCTATGAACTCATAAATAAGTCTTCATAGTCCTATATTCTTGAGGTACCAAATCTAAATCCCCCCAAAGGCACACAAGTCAAGATTGTCCTCTTCCTACAACCTCCCGTGATAGCAAGTGTGGTAGGTATGTCATGCACATAATAATCCATATACTAAGAAATCAAGCAACCTAAGTATTTATAAATTAATATAGGTATTCACACTTCCCATATTATAAGTTTCATACGTAGTACAATTTCATCCCAATTACTCTACCTAATATGTTTAGTGCAACAACTCTTGTCGTATAAATCTGAATACTTAAACCTATCCCAAAAAGTGACTAAGTCTCCCACTTGTATCTAAGGTTATTTCAGTAATTTAAAGTCCCCCTACTACTGTCTCCAACCTTAAGTTATTGTTCATCCGAATGACATTCAAGTTCTCATATTTCCAACCTTAAGTCACTCATCAGACGCTTGTAAGTTAATTATTTAATCCCAAACCAAACTTATATTTTTTGAACCTCAAATACACCCCTATTGACCTTCCCTAAGTCCCAATATGTTCAAATAGTCCACACCAATAATTTTTAAAAGTCAGAATTGGTCCAACCTTAAAAGGGAATTTTATCACAAATACAGGGGGAGTTGATCGATCGAAGGAAAAGTTTGATCGATCGATCTATCAGATATTCTTGAATCGATCGATCCATCCATCAGATATTGGGCTATGGTTTCTTGATATTTTTGCCTATGGGTTTCATCAATTTTAACCCTCAAATCCTCTATTATAATTTCCCAAATTCCCAAATTTTTATACCAAACGTTATACCAACATAAACACATAAATTCTAAAGTCTTATAATTATCAAATCATTATGGGTTGTCATTTTCTTGGATTAAATCATGTATATTTCATAAAAATCCTATTTCTTCTATTTTCTTCAAGAACATCATATATCTCAACGTAAATTCATAATTCTCTACACATGGATCATGATTTCATGGCTACAATTTTTTAAGAAGTTAATCTACATGCAAAACCTACCAAGATTAAGATTTAAATATCCAAATCCATTAATTCATCATTTTATATACTCAATTATTGCAAATTAAATCACTTGCATGGAATTGGAAGTTCTGATCCTTTGGATAAGGTGATATGGTGGTGATCTTCTTTTTTCGATCACAAATCCGACGGTGGTGGTGGTGCAAGGTGGTTGTTTGGCCCTAACAACCTTTGGAAACCCTTCCTTTCTTTCTACTTCTCCCTCTAAAGTTTGTTGCAGCCAATAAACCTAATGATCCCAAGGGTTGGCTGATATATTAATACTAAATTTCGTAAGTCACTATTCATCAAATAGTAAAAGGACTAAAATACCCTCCCGGGTTACCGGTTTGGCCTAAAACTACCTCTAGACCCAAACTAAACCCCGGGGTAGGCTTTTCTGACTATATCAATACTTCTGAAAACATTGGAACACTCAAAACGGCCATAAGGATGATATAAAAATAAACTACTTTATAATCCATTAAGTTGGTCCCGACCCGACTGACTCGCGCACCCCAACTTAATTTCCAAAACTGTCGTATTTTCCACACTTGACAATTTTTTTAATAAGTTCATAATAATATATTACTATACTCGCTCAGTAATATTCAACATAATTAAAATAATTGAATACTAACTCTCATCTCGCTAGTATTTAAATCAAGATTAATTACCAATTAATTCCCATTTTTAATTCAATTAATCCCATAATTAAAATCAGTAAAAATATAGGGTATTACATACTTCCCCCAATAATGGAATTTTGTCCCGAAATTCAGAAATAAAGGTATACTTGGTAAAAACAACTCCGGATATTTATCTCGCATCTCATCCTCGCGCTCTCAGGTAGACTCTTTGGCATTATGATGTCGCCACTGAACACATACTAGTGGTACTACCTTCGATCTCAATTTCCTCTCGCGACGGTCAAGGATGGTAATTGGACCCTCCTCTTAGGAACTATCGAGATGCAAATCAATCTACTCTAAAGAAATGTGAGTATGGGCCAACTCATCTCGAAGATATCTCCTCAGGGAAGAACTATGGAACACGTCATGAATCCTATGCAAGTGCTCCGGTAACCCAAGTCTATAAGCAACTGGCCCAATCCGCTCATTGATAGCGAATGATCCCACATATCTCGAAGCCAACTTCCCTTTCTTACCAAAACGCATTATCCCCTTCATAGGAGATACTCTCAGTAACACCTGATCTCCCATATTAAACTCCCAGAAGAACCTCTTGGCATCTACGTAGCTCTTCTGTCGATCCTGAGCAATCCGAATATGGCTCTGAATCTTCTCTATCCTGGCCGAAGTATCCTAGATCACCTCCAGCCCAAGTATCTTGTTTTTCCCCCACCTCTAACCAATACGATGGAGAACGACAAGGTCTACCATATAATAGCTCGAATGGATCCATTCCAATTGTAAATTGGTAGTATTTATTATAGGCAAACTCCATTAGTGGGAGATACTACTCCCATCCCTTGCCAAAATCTTGGATACACATTCTCAGCATATCCTCTAACATATGATTCATTTGCTCAGTCTTCCCATCAGTCTACGGGTGATAGGTCGAACTTAATCGTAACTCCGTACCCATGGCCTCCTGTAAGCTCTCCCAAAATTTGGACACAAAAATCTTGTACCGATCGGACACAATATCAAGGGGCACCCCGTGAAGTTTCACTAAATCAGTATTGAAGATCTGAGCGTACTGCCATGTAGTATAATCGGTCTGAACTGGCAAAAAATAATCTACCTTGGTCAGCCAATACACAATCACTCATATGGAGTCGTGAACCCTCTATGATATAGGCAACCCTGTGATGAAATCCATGGAAATTCTCTCCCATTTCCACAT
Source organism: Sambucus nigra (assembly GCA_949130495.1). NCBI lineage: Eukaryota > Viridiplantae > Streptophyta > Magnoliopsida > Dipsacales > Adoxaceae > Sambucus > Sambucus nigra. The sequence continues at coordinate 134,419,395 of OX422213.1, read as the reverse complement.
TGGGATCTGTAATGGTTGTAGGAGCCCTCGCGGTCTCTTGTGGTCCACTTTTACCAGCTGAAAAGTGGCACATTCGAAACAAACTTGATGATGTCCTTTTTCATTCCACTCCACCAGTATTATCGCCTCATATCCTGGTACATCTTATCCCCATGGGGATGTATCAAAAAATGTGAACCGTGCAATTCTATCAAAACCTCGTATCACAAGTCCTCCCCCTCGGGAAAAACCAATCTCCTATTGAAGCGCAACCCTCCATCCGAACCAACAGTGTAAGACTCGGCCCCCTGTGCTAGGAGTTGTATTATCTGATCCTGGCAGAACGGATTCGTTACCTGAGCCTATATCACCCCCGTAATAATTTGAGGCGTAACTGTCACAATAGGCATAAATGATCAGGCCACTGCGTCTTGGTGTCCCAACTCCTTATATTTTTCTTTTCACTCCTCGTCCACCTCACCTACTTGTCGACGGCTCAATGCGTCTGCTACCACGTTAACCTTTCCTAGGTGATATTGGATATCGAATTGATAATCCTTCACAAATTCGAGCCACCTGCGCTGACGCATATTCAACTCCTTCTAGGTGAAGAGGTATTGTAATGACTTTTGGTCTGTGAATAAGAAAAATTTCTCCCTAAGAGATAATGTCTCCATATCCGAAGTGCAAACACGACTGCCGCTAACTCTAAGCCATGGGTGGGGTAATTCCTCTCATGAGTCTTAAGCTTTCGGTAAGCATAAGCTATAGCCTGATCCTCCTGCTGAACCACACACCCATGTAAGGACGCACCATTGTAGACTAAATACTCCACTCTCGGCCTGGACAGTGTTAAGATGGGTACCAAAGTCAACTTGTTCTTTAGCTCAACAAAGTCTAACTGACAGGCGTCATCCCAGATGAATGGCACCCTTTTGTAAGTCAGGTGTGTCAAGAGACCCGCTATCTTCGAGAATCCACGAATAAACCTCATGTCGTTACTTGCAAGTCCCAACAAACTACGTATCTCTGTCGGTGTCGTGGGTTGTCCCCACTCCCTCACCGCTGACACTTTTCTCGGATTTATGGATATACCCTTGTCTGATACTATGTGCCTCAAAAACTGAACCTCCATTAGCCAAAACCCACATTTCTCGTATTTGGCATATAATTTGTGCTAGCGCAATGTCTGTAAAACCTGTTATAAATGCTCAGCATGCTCCTCCTTCGTCTAAGAATATATCAGAATGTCATCTATGAAGACAATAACAAATTGATCAAGGAACTCTCTGAACACCGTGTTCATCAAGTCCATGAATATGGCTGGTACGTTGGTTAGACCAAATGGCATAACCTTGAACTTGTAGGATCCATATCTCATCAAGAATGCAGTATTAGACACGTCCTACTCCCTAATACGCAAATGATGGTATCCTGATCTCAAGTTTATCTTTGAGAATAAGGCAGGTCCTCACAACTGATCGAATAACTCATTGATTCGGGGCAACGAATACTTATTCTGTATCTTGACTTTATTCAACTTTAGATAATCAAAACACAACCGTAAAGATCCATCCCATTTCTTCACAAATAGTACAGGAGAACCCAAGGTGAGGTACTCCTCCGGATGAATCCCTGTCGCAGCAGCTGTCCAATCTGATCTTGTAACTCCCTCATCTCTGTCGGAGCCATACGGTAAGGCGCGTGGGCTATCAACCGCGTGTCCAATGTCAAATCTATAATAAAGTCTATCTCTTTACTAGGTGGTAATCCCGGTATATCCTGGAATACATCCACAAACTCCCTAACAACAGGAATCGAATCAAGTGGGATTACTACCTCCTTAGAGGTCTCCTCCTCTATGTAATACAAGTGAGTGGAAGATCCTCCCTCAGGATGAGGCATTGCCATAAGGAACATCTCCTGACCCAGTATAGCAAATATAATACTCCTACTAAAGCAATTGATCATATCCCTATACGCAACGAGCTAATCCATACCGATAATCGCATCATACTCGGTCATATCTAATACAAGCATGTCTGTAGGTAAAATAAATCTCCCAATCTCTATACCTACGCCTCGACATATAAGGAAAATTAGTGTCCCATTCCCCAATGGCGAGTCAACACACATAATAGTACTATCCACTGTATCTAACAACGCCACAGTGCATGCAAAACTAGTGGCAATAAAAGAGTGTGACGCCCCTGTATCCAATAAAATATGCCCCAAAGTCCCTTGGATAGAAAATATACCCTCAATTGTAGGTGGATCCTATGGGACTGTGGCCTGATGACTGTTGTAAACACGTCCATGCTATAACTGCCCCTGCTGAACTGGGACCGTTGGTATAGCTAGAAAAGCTAGAATTTGTGGTGGTGCTGTGAGGGCGGTGGGAAATATCAGCCTTTGAGGCTCCTGTCAAGCACCCTGCTGCTACGGCTGCGAGGCCCTATTCCTCTCAGGACAACCATAGAGTTTGTGGCCAGTCTTGCCACATATGAAACACTTTCCACTAAAGTTTCCCTCTATCTGTCCCAATTGCCCTCGGCCCTGCTGGCTGTTACCACCTCTCCCTTAGCCCTGCTAGCCCTATTGATACTGTTGCTAGCCCTAATTTCCCTGCTGGCCATGCTTATAACCTCCTGACCGTGTCGAAAACCTCCCGATCTAAAATGATTAGGATGCTGGGAATTCTGATCACCCTGCCCCTGCCCTAAGCTAGCTGTGCCGGTCCCACTAGCCCCACTACCTCTTGTCCTGTCCTGCTGGCTGGAATCCCCTATTCACTTGCTCCCTGTCAGATAGAAGCGGTGGTCCTGGCAGTGAAGTAGTGTTGCATTAAGCACATCAGTATAGGTCTGCAATGAGAGGTTACCCAGAAGATGATATTGAATTCTCTAGGTAAGGACATCCGTAAACATCTGTATTTTCTTCTCCTCAGTAGGTACCTCTACCAGTACCAAATTATCCAGCCTAGTAAACTTTTCCTCGTACTTAGCTACGGTATTCCCCTCCTGGGTGTGGTTTAGTAATTTTTGCCTCATCTCAGTCTGAACGGCGAAAGGGAAATATTTGGGATCGAACTACAACTAGAAATCCTGAATAGTAAAGACATCTCTATCCTCAGCAGTGGTAATAGACTCCCACCACTGCAGTGCTGCTCAAACTAGCTTAAAAGTATCTAGTATCTGCCTCAGTACATCTGTGCATTCATACATCCTCAAGTGCCTCTAGATGTCCTTCTTCTATTGGCTTGCCACTACAACATCGGAGCTCCCTGCAAACTCCAGAGGATGTGCCTTCTGAAAGGCATCTCTGACATATTCCCAAGCAAACAAGAATGCATGAGCCTGAATTGGGGCCGCCACCAGTGCCTGAGGTGGCTCCTGATGCACTACTGCTAAAGAAGCATATACCGCCTATGCAACTATAGCGGCAACTTCAGCGACTTTCATAGTGCCCTGAACTGCTGCTGGCTGAGGCTTGAGTTAGAAACTCGCTTTGCACGTCGAGGAGGCATCTGAAATGAGAGAGAAGCTTTATAAGTCTACAGTTAATATCACAAAATAGCTAAAGACGTAAAATGCACAATTAAAGAATACAACAATCCTAAAATCTAGGGCTATATATCAAAGAATGCTACGTGAAAAGAAAAACAAGTCATACAGATCCTAAAGACTTTAGAACATGATGCTCTAATACCACCTGTGACACCCCGTCTAATTAAATATCGGGTAGCTAATCCTTTATTAAATTAATACAGAATATCAAGTTGGTTCAGTCTTAGCATCACTGTCAAAAAATATTTAATTAATTACTAGCCACCTAATATGTAAAAAGTGAGATGCCAAATTTTGTTAATTAAATTAACTTACAGCTAAGTAGTGATCAACCATCATTACAATATTCACATAAACAATCTCAAAGGAATAATTAATAGAAAGAAATAACAGAGTCTGGAGTAAACACTCCAATAATAGTCTCAATGCGAATAATCCCAATACAAAAGTCTGACTAAATAAATCCAACATCTGAAATAAATGAAAGTATGATAACTACTATCTCTGAATAAGTGTAGGCAACATGCCCTAACTAATATGAATGACTCTGAAAGAAGAAAAGATAGATGTGGAGGCATCTAATACCAAGATCATGTAACTTCCAAAGTAGCTACAGCACGTCAACAGAATGGAATTCCTATGTTTGGCGTCCCTGTGGCTGGCACCTAAAATGTTTTTACAAAAACCAAATAGATTTGGAAGAAAATGGGTCAGAGCCCGAGGAGAAAATTTTAAAAACGGCAAGTGTTTAATTGCATTAAATAGTAAATATTTTATACATGGTAGTCATGTACTCTCACTTGAGATTCTCATGCCTTAACTATTGTGGATGCCTAATGCATACCCTTAACCAATCCTAGTTATGCTACTACCTAACTAGTATGTATTAAATATGTCCTTATAGAATTATTTACGATGCCTACCTGTATTACCCAATTAATACATAATTACATCTCAAATACTCATTAATTGAATCAATTGTCTCAAGTATTAATTACGTTCCCGCATCTTTAAGTCATTTAAATATCTTAGCCACTCTCATCTTCTAAGAAACAGTGAATACTTACAAGTGTATATTCATGTCACTCTCATTACATATATATACATATGGCACCCCTAGGCTGAGCTGCAGTGCATGAATACTCTGCTATTGAATCTCGGTACATCAAGTATGTAAGGATCACGAGTTCCGAATCACTCAGGAATTGTAACAATACAAATCACACATATTGGAGGCGAATATAGTTCACATACCCTTGGGTCGCACACATACCTATGCTCCCATGGTCAGCTGACTTATCAACTCATAAATAAGTCTTCATAGTCCTATGTTCTTGAGGTACCAAATCATAATCTCCCCGAAGGCACACAAGACAAGATTGTCCTCTTCCTACAACCTCTCGTGATAGCAAGTGTGGTAGGTATGTCATGCACATAATAATCCATATACTAAGAAATCAAGCAACCTAAGTATTTATAAATTAATATAGGTATTCACACTTCCCATATTATAAGTCTCATACGTAGTACAATTTCATCCCAATTATTCTACCTAATATGTTTAGTGCAACAACTCTTGTCCTATAAATTTGAATACTTAAACCTATCCCAAAAAGTTACTAAGTCTCCCAATTTTATCTAAGGTTATTTCAGTAATTTAAAGTCCCCTTACTACTATCTTTTAAGTTATGGTTCATCCGAATTACATTCAAGTTCTCATATTTCCAACCTTAACTCACTCATCAGACGCTCGTAAGTTTATTATTTAATCCCAAACCAAACTTATATTTTTCGAACCTCAAATACACACCTACTGACCTTCCCTAAGTCCCAATATGTTCAAATAGTCCACACCAATAATTCCTAAAAGTCATAATTGGTTAAATCCTAAAAGGGAATTTATCACAAATACAGGGGGAGTCGATCGATCGAAGGAAAGGTTTGATCGATCGATCTATCTGATATTGTCCTCTGGTTTCTTCATATTTTTACCTATGGATTTAGATAATTTTAACCCTCAAATCCTCTATTATAATGTCCCAAATTCCCAAATTTTTATACGAAGCGTTATACAAACATAAACACATAAATTCTAACGTCTTAGAATCATCAAATCATTATGCATTGTCATTTTCTTGGATCAAATCATGTATATTTAATAAAAAGACTATTTCTTCAAGAACATCATATATCTCAACATAAATTCTCAATTCTCTACACATGGATCATGATTTCATGGCTACAATTTTTCCAGAAGTTAATCTACATGAAAAACCTACCAAGATTAATATTTATATTTCCAAATCCATTAATTCATCATTTTTCAAGGGTTTTCTCCAAATCTAAACTATCATGGATAATATATACATTGAATTATTGCAAGTTAAATTACTTGCCTGGAATTGGAAGTTATGATCCTTTGAAGAAGGTGATATGGTGGTGATGTTCTATTTTCGGTCACAAATCCGACGGTGGTGGTAGTGGTGCAAGGTGGTTGTTTGGCCCTAGCAAGCTTTGGAAACCCTTCTTTTCTCTCTACTTCTCCCTCTTAAGTTTGTAGTAGCCAATAAAACTAATGATCCTAAGGGTTGGCCGATATATTAATCCTAAATTTCATAGGTCACTATTCATCAAATAGTAAAATGACTAAATACCCTCCAGGATTGTCAGTTTGGCCTAAAACTGTCTTGGGACCCAAACTAAACCCCTAGGTAGGCTTTTCTGACTATCTCGATACTTTCGGACACATTGGCCCGTTCAAAATGACCATAAGGATGATATAAAAATAAACTACTTTATAATCTATTAAATTAGTCCCGACACGACTCACTTTCTCTCCCCAACTTAATTTCCAAAACTGTCTTATTTTCCACACATGACAATTTTTTAATAAGTTCATTGTCATATATTACTATGCTCGCTCAGTGATATTCAACATAATTATAATAATCGAATACTGACTCTCGTCTCGCTAGTATTTAAATCCATATTAATTCACATTTTAATTCAATTAATCCCATAATTAAAATCAGTAAAAATAGGAGGTATTACACATACTCCCTAGCCAAAAGGGTCACGCAAATACCTACGCTCCCATTCAACCATCAAAACTATCATTCACACCGATAGCACGTGTCCAAGGTCATATGTTCAGTGTACGGATCTAAATCCCTTCTAAATGGGTCCAATCAGGATAAGACCGTGCACAACACGAAACCTCCACCCCGAAAGCAAGTAGCGTAGGTAAAAAGCTAATGAAACTCGATGAGGGAGATAATATTAGGGTTAAAAGAGTAAATTTGAACAAATTGATGAAATGAGGTTTAGGGCAGAAGTAAGGACCTTAAGAATAATAATGTTATATGTGGGAATAATAGGAAACTTAATAACCCCTTTGAGATAGGATTTAAGTACAAGAATCTATGACGTGAGATGTGTCGGCAGTCTACATTGTATATTATCGGAAGACTTAAAAATGTATAATATTGGAATAATGGTATAAGGATGTAGAAAATACCTTTATTAATATTGAGATATCTAAGATGTGTGCATGATTAGTATATGTATATGATTTTTATGTGTATGACATACCTACCATACTTGCTATCACGGGAGGTTTACGTTCGCTTAGGGCCATCTAATCCTTGTGTGCCCGAATTTAGAGTGGTACCTAGAGGACATAGTTCAAGGGAATGACTTAATTGTGAGTTATTAAGCCAGCTGACTATGGAGCGTAGGTATGTACGTGACCATGGATATGTTGAATTATGTTCGCCTCCATTTTGTGTGTGGTGTCGATTCTAACAATTCCTGAGAGATTCGGAATTTATAATCCTTATGTACGTGATGTACCGGGATGGATAGCAGAGTATGTGTGCACCACAGCTTAGCCTCGGGGTGCTTGTATTGTATATTTATGATGTGAATAATATACGGTTCAATGAAAAGGAATTTGTTATGTTTAAATTGCGAGAATAATTTATAGTGACTCCTTGAGAAGTTAAAAAGGGATAACATGCCGAGAATTGTAATGTTAACAATTGAGAATCCGAGTATAAGTAAAGCTATCTATTTAAGTAATAACATTGGGAATTCATATTGTTAATCGAGTAGTTGGGTTAGAACTTATGACGGTTTAGTTAGATAAAACTAACACATGAATGGGTACAGGAACGTTAGGAGTGCAAAGTTAGACGAGAGGTGAGTATTTCATGTGAGAGCACGTCCTAATATGTATCTTGCATTCATTGTTTTAAATGTTATTAAAGCACTTGCTGTTTTTAAAATACTCTCCACTTTCGGGCTCTTACCCGTTTGCTTTCAAATCTATTTTTTTGTAAAAACCTTTTAGGTACCCAGCCACAAGGACACCATGCTTAGTATTTCCATTCAGGTGACGAGCTGTAGCTGTTGTGGAAGCTACAGGGCTTTGATATTAGACGCCTCATTTTCCAGTCTTGACTCCATATTCAGTTTCATCATTTGTAGGGAATGTCACCCATTTCTATTAGAGACTTTTTATATTTCAGTTATTCAGACTTTGGTTTGTAATTAATTCAGGATGCAGACTTGTTTCATCTATTTCCATATTGAGATTGTTGTGAGGAGTATTTCCTCCAGACTTATTATTATTTGTTGATTACTTTATTGAGACCTTATGGTGTTTGGTGATGTCATTCTTTTACATTTCATTTATCGCACGTTAATCAGATTTAATTTAAAATTTGACAACTTACTTTTTTAAATACTAGGTGGTTAGAAATCATTATAATGTTTTCGACAGTGATGCTATTAACTGAACCAACTTGGAATTTTGTATTAATTTAATAAAGGAGTAGCTACCCGGTATTTAATTAGTCGGGGTGTCACAGGTGGTATCAGAGCATCAGGTTCTAGTGTCCTTTAGGATCTGTAAGGCTTATTATGTTTCCGCTGAGCTTTCTTTGATATAGAGCCCTAATACTAGGAATGTTGTGTTCATCTCTATACATTGGGAATTCGTACTTCCGCGATTTGTTTATTTGAATGATGAACTCATCCAAATTTACTTAAATTTTCAGATGGACCGTCAAGAAGAACTAGCTAAAACGGTTAAGGGAGTCAACGGGCAAGATCGACTCCCACTTTAGGTATCCCTAGAGAGAATATCAACCGCCGAGTTAGCAGGTATCGTGGCACAAGCAGTTACCACTGCAGGTTTACAATACCAAGAACACAACATACAACTTAAGGAGGCAAAAGACCTAGAGAGGTTAGCCAAATGCATGTGAATAAAGCTGAAAAATGTGCGAAGACCCCGAAATTGCGACAACAAACTACCCAAGACCAAGTCAGTTCTAGTCAACAACGTGGTAAAATGAAGCAGTTTCGAAAGGGGAATAAGGTCCCAAGTCAGCAAGGCCGACACCGTCAGCAGCAGGGTCAGAGGGGGAGTAACTTCAGAGGCCGATGTTTCGTGTGTGGCACACGTGGCCATAAACGCCAGGATTGTCCTGATAAGGGCAGGGCCCCGCAGCAGCAGCAGCAGCAGGGTGCCCGGCAGGAGCCGCAGAGGCCTATGTTTCCCGCCGCCCTCCCAGCACCAGCTCAAGTACTAGCCCTACCAACTTTTCCTGTAGCTCCAGTGCAGCAGGGGCAGTTACAGTACAGACATATCTATAATATCAACCAGGCAGCCGCCCCACAGGCACCACCCGCGATTTGGGGTATGTTTTATATCCATGAGACTTTTGGGTCGAATTTTGTTTGTTACTAGGACAATGCAATTGTTTTATAGCTACTTATTATGCGAAGACCTTAGGGTTATTAACCGCAGCAGTGAGCATTGTAACGTAGGTAGACTCACCACTGGGGAATGGTTCATTTTTCTTTATATGCCGGGGAGTGGGGGTAGAGATTGGTAGTTTGGTATTATCCGCGGACATGTTAGTGTTAGAGATGACCGAGTGTGATGCCATTATTAGTATGGATTGGCTAGTAGCGTACCGAGCCATGATTGACTGTTTTAGTAGGAGTATTATCTTTGCCATTCCCGGTCAAGAGATGTTTTTAGTGGCGATGCCTCGCCCGGAGGGAGGATCGTCCACTGATTTGTACTACATAGAGGAGGAGACCTCTAAGGAAGTGGTGATACCACTTGATTCGATACCCGTTGTTAGTGAGTTCGCCGATGTATTTCAGGATATACCTGGATTACCTCCGAGTAGAGAGATAGATTTTGTGATTGATTTGATGTCGGTCACTCGGCCTATTGCCCGCGCACCTTACCGTATGGCTCCAGCTGAGATGAGAGAGTTGCGGGATCAGATTGAACAGTTGATGGGTCAGGGGTTTATACGGAGGAGTTCTTCACCGTGGGGTGCCCCTGTATTGTTCGTTAAGAAGAGGGATGGATCGTTGAGGTTGTGTGTGGATTACCGGGAGTTGAATAAGGTCACGATACGGAATAAGTATTCGTTGCCCCGAATCGATGACTTATTCGACTAGCTGAGAGGAGCTTCTTTCTTCTCAAAGATTGATTTGCGATCAGGATACCATCAGTTGCGTATCAGGGAAGAGGATGTCTCGAAGACTGCTTTCTTAACGAGATATGGTTCCTACGAGTTTCGGGTTATGCCTTTTGGCTTGACCAACGCTCCAGCCATGTTTATGGACTTGATGAATAGGGTGTTCAGAGAGTTCCTGGACCAGTTCGTCATTGCCTTCATTAATGACATTCTGGTTTACTCCCAGACAGAGGAGGAGCAAGCCGAGCATTTGAGGCAGGTTTTGCAGACGCTACGTCAGAACGAGCTGTATGCAAAGTATGAGAAGTGTGGGTTTTGGCTGAAGGAGGTTCAGTTTTTGGGGCATATTATTTCTGACCGGGGAATATCTGTTGATCCAGGGAAGGTATCCGCGGTGAGGGAGTGGGGACAGCCCACGACACCGACTGAGATCCATAGTTTCTTGGGCTTAGCAGGATACTACAGGAGGTTTATTCGGGGTTTCTCAAAGATAGCGGGTCCTTTGACACATCTGACTCGTAAAGGTGTGCCGTTCATTTGGAGTGATGCCTGTCAGTTGGCATTCGATGAGTTGAAGGACAAGTTGACCTCAGCACCTGTGTTAGCATTGCCAAAACCGAGAGTTGAGTATCTTGTTTACACCGATGCGTCCTTACAAGGACTTGGAGGTGTACTGCAGCAGGAGAGTCAGGCCATAGCTTATGCTTCCCGTAAGCTTAAGCCTCACGAGAAGAATTACCCTACTCATGATTTGGAGTTAGCGGTAGTTGTATTTGCCCTTCGGATTTGGAGACATTACCTTTTGGGGGAGAAGTTTCGATTGTTCACAGACCACAAGTCCCTACAGTACCTATTCATGCAGAAGGAGTTGAATATGCGGCAACGGAGGTGGCTTGAGTTTGTGAAGGACTATCAGTTTGATATCCAATACCACCCGGGGAAGGCTAACGTGGTAGCAGACGCGTTGAGTCGTAGGCTAGTAGATGAAGTGGCAGGGGTGTGGAAGGCAAAGTGGAAGGAGTTGGGACACCAGGATGCAGTGGGACGATCATTCATGTCGGTGATGACCGTTACACCGCAGATTGTCACGAGAGTGGTAAAGGCACAAACAGATGACTCGTTCTGTCAGGAGCAAATAGTTCGATTACTAACAGAGGGAGCCGAATCCTATACCGTTAGTTCAGACGGGGGATTACGCTTCAATGGGAGACTGGTATTTCCAGAAGGCGAGGAATTGCGACACGAGGTGATGGCAGAGTCGCACGGCACACGGTTCGCGGTACATCCCGGTGGGGACAAAATGTACCAAGATATGAGACGTCAGTATTGGTGGAGCGGGATGAAGAGAGATATTGCCGTGTTTGTTTCTAAATACGCCACTTGTCAGCTGGTAAAAGTGGACCATCAGAGACCGACAGGAATTCTACAGCCATTAGAGGTCCCGATGTGGATGTGGGAGAGCATCTCCATGGACTTTATCACGGGGTTGCCTACGTCACAGAGAGGTCACGACTCCATTTGGGTAATTGTGGACAGGTTGACCAAATTCTCTCATTTTCTACCCGTAAGGACCGACTACACTACGGGACAGTATGCCCAGCTCTTTATTGCATAAATAGTGAGACTTCACGGTATGCCCCTAAATATCGTGTCTGACAGAGACAAGATATTTGTTTCACGGTTTTGGGAGAGTTTTCAGGAGGCCATGGGTACGAAATTGTGGTTGAGTACGGCTTATCATCCGCAGACCGATGGGCAAACCGAGCGTACAAATCAGATGTTGGAGGACATGTTACGGATGTGCATCATTGACTTCGGGGGTGGATGGGAGCAGTATCTTCCACTGGTGGAGTTTGCTTACAACAACTCCTACCAGTTCACCATTGGCATGGCTCCATTTGAGGTGTTGTACGGTAGACCTTGTCGTTCCCCAGCATGTTGGTTGGAGGTGGGGGACAACAAACTACTTGGGCCGGAAGTAATTCAGGATACTTCGGCGAGGATAGAATTGATACGGAGTCGCATTCGGGTAGCTCAAGATCGGTAGAAGAGCTATGCTGATGCGAAGAGGTTCTTCAGGGAGTTCCAAGTGGGGGACCAGGTTTTACTCAGAGTATCTCCTATGAAGGGGATTATGCGATTTGGGAAGAAGGGGAAGTTGGCACCGAGATACGTGGGACCATTTCCTATCATCGAGCGGATTGGGTCTGTTGCGTATAGACTTGGATTACCGGAGCATCTACACAGGATTCATGATGTGTTTCATATTTCCTCGCTAAGGAAATATCTTAGAGATGATTTGGCTCATTCTCACATTGCTTTGGAGGACATTGATCTCCAGCCCGATAGCTCCTATGAGGAGGGGCCGATTGCTATTTTGGACCAGAGTGAGCGGAAACTGCGGTCAAAGATAGTTTCGTTAGTACGTATTCAGTGGCGGCATCATAATGTCGAGGAGTCCACATGGGAGCGCGAGGATGAGATGCGCGAACATTACCCAGAGTTATTTTTACCAGGTACTTTCTAGTTTCGAATTTCGGGACGAAATTCTTTTATTAGGGGGGAAGTATGTAATACCCCGTATTTTTGTGATATTTATTTATGGGATTAATTGAATTAAACGTGTATTAATTGGGAATTAATCCGGATAAAATACTAACGAGATGTGAGTTGGTATTTGATTATAATGTGTACATACGATGATATATGAATATTGAAATTATTAAATTTGTCGTGAGATTGATATACGGCAATTTGGGAAATTTTGTTGAGACGCGTGTGACAGTCGCGTCAGGAAAGTAATTATTTAATTAAAAAAGTGAATTTTATTTCTATTAATCGTATGGTCATTTTGAGTGCGCCAACGTGTTCGGAAGGGTCGAAATAGTCAGAAAACACTAGCCGGGGGTTTAGTTTGGGTCCCGGGGCATTTTTAGGCCATACTGGCAACTTAAAAGGGTATTTTGGTAATTTTGGAATTTTGAGAATTAAAACCCACGAAAATTAGAAGTAAAATCTGACTTATTCTTTATCCACTAAACCCACTAACAACACTAAATGACTTAATGGGCTACGGGAGAAGTTAAGAAACTATTTCTAACTTGCCAAAAACCAACCCCCACCTCCATTGTCATCTTGTGAGAAGAGCTTGGAGAGAGAGAGAGAGAGAGAGAGAGAGAGAGAGGAGAATTCTGCAGAGAGAGAGAGGAATTCAACCATCTTCAACCAACAACAAATCTGGAACATAAGGCAAGTGATTTAGTTACAATTAATTCCATGAATGTGTTCTTCCATGTTTAGGTAATTATCGAATTTTGTCTTGGAAGATTGATATAGAACCATGAATTTGAGGATTTAAAACTATGAACTATGTTAGGAATTGAATGTAGACATATTCTGGACGAATTATGAATTCAACGTATAACCCTTGATGATCTAAAAACGGATTTAAGAAGAGATTTATTAATGTTCTTGAAAGAAATAGAAAACTAGAGTTCTTGATGAAATTTTGATCCAAATAAAGCCCTTGGTTGATGAATTATTGGTTTTAGAACGTTAACAATGTTGTAGGATGGTTGTATGATGATATTATAACGTTAAATGAAAGTTTCATGCATTATAATGGAGTTTTGGGACGAGTTGAGGACTGCAAAACGAAGCAGTCCGTAGCCTACCTGGTGCGATCGATCGATCAACATTCATCAGTCGATCGATCGACCACCATCGATCGATCGAGGTTCAAGGTCGATCGATCGACCTTCCCAGAAAGAGTAAAATTTTCCTAGTTAAATTTTAATGATGTTAACCCTTAGAAATTATTATTGGAGACTTTACGAATATCCTTAGACTTAAGGAAGACCAGTAGGTATGGTTATAAAGTTTGGACCTTAATTAGAATTCAATTTGAGGAATTATTCTAAAATCTAATGAAACTCGATGAGGGAGATAATATTAGGGTTAAAAGAGTAAATTTGAACAAATTGATGAAATGAGGTTTGGGGCAGAAGTAAGGACCTTAAGAATAATGATGTTATATGTGGGAATAATAGGAAACTTAATAACCCCTTTGAGATAGGATTTAAGTACAAGAATCTATGACGTGAGATGTGTCGGCAGTCTACATTGTATATTATCGGAAGACTTAAAAATGTATAATATTGGAATAATGGTATAAGGATGTAGAAAATACCTTTATTAATATTGAGATATCTAAGATGTGTGCATGCTTAGTATATGTATATGATTTTTATGTGTATGACATACCTACCATACTTGCTATCACGGGAGGTTTACGTTCGATTGGGGCCATCTAATCCTTGTGTGCCCGGATTTAGAGTGGTACCTAGAGAACATAGTTCAAGGTAATGACTTAATTGTGAGTTATTAAGCCAGCTGACTATGGAGCGTAGGTATGTACGTGACCATGGATATGTTGAATTATGTTCGCCTCCATTAATTTGGTGATTTCAAATTAAAAATCATTTAATTATGTTTATATAAACATCACAATATAGAGGCATTAGAATCCAAACCCTCTCGACGAAGATGAGAGTGTATGAAGAGATGAGACTCGTTCATACACTCCCAAAAATGACGAGAGGGGACAAATATCATTAACATCATTAATTTGGTGATTTTAAATTGATTATAGTTATTCAAACATCATAATGTAATAAATTGTGAGTTGAAATTATGTATCGGCCAATAGTAAGTTCATCAACAAATATAAAGATGCAAACAACACACTTTAGCAAATTACAGAAATAAAGACGGATTTTTAATTCATCACATAACAACAAGTAACAACCAAAATGTTGATATTCAAAAATTACAGAGAATGTTTAAAGACGATGTTACAAATGTTCAATAATTAATGATTATAAGTAGAAATGGGCATGTTAGGCCACAGGAGGCCGCCCAACCACTGATATAAAAAAAGTTACACTGTTTTTTTTTTGTTGTTCCTCAGCTTGATTGGAGACGACATTGTCAGCCGAGGGTCGAGTTTCAGCTTTATCCTCATTTGGACAACCCTTAATGATCTCGGCCTCAACATGCTCTGCTGTCTCGGTCACCGTCTGTGCAGGAGCAGCAGCTACAGCCTCTCTCTTGGCCAAGGCAATAAATTTCTGAGGGTTAGAGAGGTCGAGAGCTTTAAAGTCCTTAGGCGCCAGGGCTCTAACCTCAGGAAGTTTAAGGACGACCTAAGGACAAGCCATCCTTACCCATCTTTCAAGGTATTGGAAGGCATAACCACTGAAATCCTTAGAGGCCTTAAAGTTGGCTATCTCCTTTGTGATTTAATACCTCGTATTTTTACGACTTTTAATTATAGGATTAATTGAATTAAAAATGGGAAATTAATTGGTAATTAATCTGGATTTAAATACTAGCGAGACGAGAGTTAGTATTTGATTATGATAATTATGTTGAATATTACTGATCATATATAGTAATATATGATTATGAACTTATTAAAATTATCACGTGTGGAAAATACAACAGTTTTAGAATTGAGTTGGGACGTTCGTGCCAATCGCGTCGGGACCAATTTAATGGATCATAAAGTAGTTTATTTTAAGTCATCCTTATGGTCATTCTGAGTGTGCCAATGTGTTCAGAAGGGTTGAGATAGTCAGAAAAGACTACCCGGGGGTTTAGTTTTGGTCCCGGGGTAGTTTTAGGCCAAACCGGCAACCTGAGAAGGTATTTTAAACATTTCAAATTTTGGGGTAATTGAATCCACAAAATTTAGAAAGCTTTATCATAAGCTAGGTTAGATACCTTAGGGTTTTCACCACCAAAATTCACAAATGGTCATTAGAGAAGAAGTGGAGGAAGTTCCCAAAGGAGAACCACCATTCTTAGGCTTTTTGCACCACCGTCACCACCATCGGATAGATCGAGAAGAGAGGATCGCTCCTATATAATCTTCTCCAAAGGATCAGAACTTACATTTCTAGGCAAGTGATTTAACTTGTAATAATTTAGTGTATATATTATCCATGATAGTTTAAAATTGGAGAAAAAACATGAAAATGATGAATTAATGGATTTGGAGATTTAAATCTTAATCATAGTAGGTCTTGCATGAAGATTAACTTCTGGAAATATAATAGCCAAGAAATCATGATCCATGTGTAGATAATTACGAATTTATATTGAGTTATATGATGTTCTTGAAGAAAATAGAAGAAATAGGGTTTTTGTGAAATATACATGATTTGATCCAATGAAATGATAACCCATAATGATTTGATGATTCTAAGACGTTAGAATTTATGTGTTTTTATTGGTATAACATTTGGTATAAATATTTGGGAGTTTTGGACATTATAATAGAGGTTTTGAAGGTTAAAATTGATGAAACTCGTAAACAAAAATATTAAGAAATCGTAGGCCAATATCTAATGGATCGATCGATCGACCATTTCTTTCAATCGATTGACACCTCCTTAATTTTGTTAATGGTTTTCCTTTAAGGTTTGAAAAAATCCCAAGCTTATAAGAACTCTTAATGTGATTAATAGAATATTGTAGGACTTAGTTAAGGTTAGTAGGGTCGTAGTTAATTCTCAAAAAATGTTATATCTTATAGGATTAAATGGTATACTTACGAGTGCTTGCCGAGTGGGGTAAGGCTAGAAATTATATAAATTGGGACTGAAATTGGATGAATGATAACTTAAGGTTAGGAATAGTAATGGAGGGGCTTTATATTACTGAGATAACCTTTGAGGTAAATGGGAGACCTAGTAGCCTTTTGGGATAGGTTTAGGTACTCGAAATTATACGACGAGAGTTGTCACGCTAAATAATATTATGTAGGATAGTCAGGAAAAATATACTACGTATGAGACTTACAATATGGGTCAGGCGAATACCTATATTAAATTTATAAATACATAGGATGTGTGACTACCTAATGTATGGATGATTATGTGTATGACATACCTACCATACTTACTATCACGGGAGGTTTATTTTTTTATAGAAGGGGACAATCTTATCTTTGTGTGCCTTAGGGGGAGATTTAGATTTGGTACCTCAAGAACACAGAGCTGTGAAGACTTATCTGTAAGGTGATAAGTCAGCTAACTATTTGAGCGTAGGTATGTGCATAACCCATAGGTATTTGATCTATGTTCACCTCTAATAGGTGTGATTTGTATTGATACGATTCCTGACTGATTTGAAACTCGTAATCCTTACGTACGTGATGCACCGGGATTTCATAGCAGAGTATGCCTGCACCGCAGCTTAGCCTCGGAGTGACGTATTAGTATGTATATTATAAAGATAAATATATGTACTTATAATGTATTCTACTGTGTGAACTTAGCAGATAAGAGAAATAATAAAACCTAAAATAATACTAGTATGGGAATACTTAACTTTAGATTGTGAGAACTCCTCTTTGAAATATAAGATGGAAAGCATTCAACAAGGCATATCATGGGAAAAATGTGGGGGCGCTATGGGTGATAGCTTAGGGGAGGAATGTATAGAGACTAGTTAGTTAGAAACATATTTAGTATGGGTAGTAAATATGCGTTAGGCATGCACAATAGTTGAGGGGTGAGAATATCAAGTGAGAGCACGTGACTAACATTTATATAATATTTAATGCTTTATGCAATTAAACACTTGTTGTTTTTGAAATATTTTCACCTCAGGCTCTGACCCGTTTTCTTCTAAATTTATTTTGTTTTTGTAAAAATATTTTTAGGTGCCCAGCCACAGGGACGCCAAGCATAGGAGTTCCATTTTGTTGACGTGTTGTAGCTACTGTGGAAGTTACAAGATCTCAGTATTAGATGCCTTCACATCTATCTTTGCTTCCTTCGGGGTTATTCATATCAGTTTGGGCATGTTTCCCATTCTTATTCAGAGATAACAGTTTCAGATTTTCATTTATTTCAGATGTTATTTTTAGTTATTCATATTTTTGTATTGAGATTATATTTTTCTTTGGGACTATTATAGGAGTGTTTACTCCAGACTTAGTTTATTTCATTACATTGGTTATTCATATGAGATTATTTATCTGTATGTTGAATGGATGGTTACTCAATTACTTAGTTGATTGTTAATTTAATTAAAAAAATTGGCATCTCACTTTTAAATATTAAGTGGCTAGTAACTAATTAAAATGTTTTGACAGTGATGCTAAAAATAAATCAACTTGATATTCTGTATTAATTTGATAAAGGAGTAGCTACCCGGTATTTAATTAGACGGTGTTTCACAGGTGGTATCAGAGCATCAGGTTTCAGAGTCCTTAGAATTTTTATGGCTTATTATGCTTTCAACTAGCATTCTTTGATATAGAGCCTTATTATTAGGATTGTTGTATTCTTTGTTACCTGTTGTAGATTACGTACTTCTGCTACAGTGTTATATATGGTCATTGGACTTATATAATTCATTTGAATTTCATATATCGCTTATGAGGGAGAGACAAACTAAAACCGCCGAAGAAGCAAACACGGGACAAGAACAACAAGTACCCCAGGAAACGGTGACAATCACAGAGGTGGCAAGCATAGTTGCACAGGCCATTACTATTGCAATATTGAACTTCCAAGATCGTCGTGTCCAGCTTCAAAGGGGAAAAGGACAAGGGTAGTTAGTCAACCTATCAGAAAAAAAAGGTAACAATAGTAGGGGGCACCATTACAATAGAGACAAGTTCCTGAGGGACGTAAGGACCATGGGAATGAAGGAGATGAGATTCAGAACCAAATCCGGCAGGGCCAGCATGGCCAAGAACAAGGAGATCTCACAATAAAAAGGAGTTTTGAGTGTGGAAGAAGTGGCCACAAATGCCAAGTTTGCCCGCAACGAGCTAGAGGACAGCCTTAGTCAAATCAACAAGGTCAGCTAGGCCATCAGAGCCAGTAGCGTGCTCAGCAGGGCCAGCAAAGAGTAAACTTTGTTGGTAAGTGTTTTATATGCGGAGAACGGGGCCACCCCCATTGAAATTACCCTAAGAAGTGTAGGACCCCGCAGCAGCCGCAGGGTGCCCGCTCAGAACCACAGAATGCCCAACATGGGCAAGCATGGATATTTATCCCAAAAATACAGACTCCACAACAGCAGCAGAATGTACGGTATAGACGTGTCTATAATGCCCGATGTGCAGTTGTGCCACTGATACCGCAACAACCACACGCGTTTGGAGGTACAATACTTTATTATTTATAGTGTCCTTCAAGATAAAAGGAAAATCTCGAATAACTTAGATGCGTTACAGTTTATTTGTACTACTTTGGGAAACACGAGCGTATAACGTATTATTATTCTAATTTTTGAATTAGTTAACAATGGTTTGAGTGATAATAGACCGTTATAGTGATATTTTTGTGTTTGTTAGTCCAGGATAGAAAGTAATTGTGCTAAGTGTCACCTGAGAGAAGGCGGAGCCACATGTGTGTTTGTGTGTGTGTGTATATATATATATATATATATATATATATATATATATATATATATATATTGTATCGTATAGAAACTTCATGGAGTATGTCGTTTGGTTATATCTAATCCCTGTGGGCAGGGATGTTTACTGAAGTGATTCAAGACAGGATGAAATATTTCTGAGCATAGGGATTATCTCGTGGTAAATTTAAGAGTCTAACGCCAAGTTAGTAGGAGTAATGTATTGAATATCGTCTCTCGTAACATGAGAGTATATGAGTTAATTTAATAGCAAGAAACAGGGATACGGGAACAAGTCAGATACTGAGGGCCCACAGATATCGTTGACCAAAAATGTTAGTTAGTAGTGTATCGGTGGGTTCCTTATTTGGATTTCTCTTTGAGAGACATCCCACGCATGAAACCTAGCGAACTTCGGGAGATGGGAATGTTTGGCCTTTAGTATACGGGTTTGGTACCCTGGTTATCATCCGTAAGTGAAACGATAACCTTAAATTTAATTATATTACTATTTATGGTCAGTAGAGTCGTATAATACGATGTAATAAGCGTTGTTGAATATTTTACATCATGAATAAATCGATGTAATAAGGGAGGACAATATAGTTGCGAATAGTAGGGTATGGAGCAAAACTTTGTTGGGTAGTTGTGCTAGGAATGTAAAGCTTAGTACAAGGTAAGTACTTTAAAATCAAATATTAGTATAACATAGGGTGTATGGTCACCCTAAATAATTGAGGTTTAAATACCTCTCATGATGGTTCATTACGATTATGTATTAATTACCAAGAGTTGAATAAAGTCGGGATATGGAATAAGTATCCGTTGCCCCGAATCGATGACTTATTCGACCAGTTGAGAGGAGTTGCCATCTTCTCGAAGATAGACTTAAGATCGGGATACCATCAGTTACATATATGGGAAAAAGAAGTGTCTAAGACTGCATTCTTAACGAGATATGGATCCTACGAATTCAAGGGTATGCCTTTTGGGCTAACCAACGCCCCGATAATTCCTTGATCAGTTTATCGATGTCTTCATATAGGACATATTGATCAATTCTCAGACGGAGGAGCAGCATGTCGAGCATTTTCCATATGTTTTGCAGATAATGCGTCAGCACGAGTTGTATGCAAAATATGAGAAGTGTGGGTTCTGGCTTAAGGAGGTTTAGTTTTGGAGCACATTGTTTCCGATAGAGGGATATTCGTGGATCTAAGGAAAATGTCAGCGGTGAGGGAGTAGGGATAGCCCACAACGCCGACTGAGATACGTAGGTTCTTGAGACTAGTAGGATACTGTAGGCGGTTCATTTGAGGGGTTCTCAAAGATATTGGGTCCATTGACTCATTTGACTCGCACAGGAGTGCCATTTAGCTGGGATGATGCCTGTCAGTTGGCTTTTGATGAGCTGAACGACAAGCGGGCTTCAGCACCAGTTCTAGCACTACCCAAGCCTGGTGTGGAGTACCTAGTTTATACTGATGTGTCCTTATGAGGACTTAAGGGTGTACTTTATCACGAGGACCATGCTATAGCTTATGCCTCCCATAAGCTTAAGCCTCACGAGAGGAATTACCCCACCCATGACTTGGAGCTAGCGGCAGCCGTGTTTGCTCTTCAGATATGGATACATTATCTCTTGGGGGAGAAATTTTTCTTATTCAGATAACAAGTCACTATGGTACCTGTTCACTTAGCGGGAGCTAAAAATTGTGCCAGCTCAAGTCGCTTGAATTTGTGAAGGTCTATCAGTTCAACATCAAATACCACCTAGGGAAGGCTAACGATGTAGCAGATGCGTTGATCCATAGTCCAGTAGATGAGGTGGGTGAGGTGTGGAAAGAAAAATGGAAGGAGTTGGGACACTAGGATGCAGTGGTCCGATCATTCATGCCAGTCATGACAGTTATGCCCCGAGATCATTTTGAGGGTGGTACAGGCTCAGGCATCGGATTCGTTCTGTCAGGATCGGATAGTACAGCTCCTAGTTGAGGGAGCAGAGTCTTATTCTGTTGGTTTAGATGTAGGTTTGTGCTTCAATGGAAGACTAATATCCCTGAGGGGGAGGACTTGCGACACGAGGTGATGACGGAGTCGCATGGTTCACTATTTGCGGTACATCCTGGAGGTGACAAGATGTACCAGGATAGGAGGCGACAATACTGGTGGAGTGGAATGAAGAATGATATTTCCGAGTTTGTTTCAAAATGTGCCACTTGTAAACTGGTGAAGGTAGACCATCAGAGACCGTTAGGACTCCTACAGCCGTTAAAGGTTCTTATGTGGAAACGGGATAGCATTTCCATGGATTTCATCACGGGGTTGCCTACATCACAGATAGGTCACAATTTGATATGGGTGATTGTCGATCGTTTGACCAAGGTAGCTCACTTTTTTCCAGTTTGGACAGATTACACTACAGAACAGTACGCCCAGGTCTTCTTGACTGAGACAGTGAGACTCTACGGGGTGCCCCTAAATATCGTGTCTGACAAGGATAAGATCTTTGTGTCTCACTTTTGGGAGAGATTCCAGGAAGCCATGGGTAGAGAGTTACGTTTGAGTACGGCCTATAACCCGCAGACTGATAGGAAGACTGAATGGACAAATCAGATGTTAGAAGATATGTTGCGGATGTGTATCCTAGATTTTGGCGGGGATGGGAGCAGTATCATCCACTGGTGGAGTTAGCCTATAATAACTCCTACCAATTTACTATTGGCATGGCTCCATTCGAGGCGTTATATGGTAGACCTTGTCGTTCTCCAGTGTGTTGGCTAGAGGTGGGGGACAAGAAGCTACATGGGCGCTGGAGGTGATCTAGGATTCATCGGCCATGATAGAGATGATTCGGAGTCGTAGATGTCAAGAGATTTTGCCAAGAGTTCAATGTGGGAGGCCAAGTGTTGTTGAGAGTATCTCCTATGAAGGGTTATAATGCGTTAGGGAAGTTAGCACCGAGATATGTGGGGCAATTCCTTATCATCGAGCGAATTAGGCCAGCTGCTTATAGACTTGGGTTATCGGAGCACTTGCATAAGATTCATGATGTGTTCCATATTACTTCATTGAGGAGATATCTTTGAGATGAGTTGGTCTATACTCACATTGCTTTGGAGGAGATTTATAGGGACCGATTTCTATTTTAGACCGTAGCGAGAGAAAATTAAGATCCAAGGTAGTAGTGCTAGTACGTGTTCAGTGGCGGCATCATAATGCTAAGGAGTCAACCTGGGAGCGCGAGGATGAGATGCGTGATAAATATCCAGAGTTATTTTTACCAGTTATACCTTTACTTCTAAATTTTGGGACGAAATTCTAATATTAAGGGGGAAGTATGTAATACCCCCTATTTTTACTGATTTTAATTATATGATTGATTGAATTAAAATGGGAAACTAATTGGTAATTAATCTATATTTAAATACTAGCGAGATGAGAGTTAGTATTTGATTGTGATAATTATGTTGAATATTACTGAGCGTGTATAGTAATATATGATTGTGAACTTATTAAAATTATCACGTGTGGAAAATACGACAGTTTTAGAATTAAGTTGGGACGTGCGTGCCAGTCGCGTCAGGACCAATTTAATGGATCATAAAGTAGTTTATTTTTATGTCATCCTTATGGTCATTTTGAGTGTGCCAATATGTCTGTAAGGGTCGAGATAGTCAGTAAAGACTAACCGGGGGTTTAGTTTGGGTCCCGGAGCAGTTTTAGGCCACACCGGCAACCTGAGAAGGTATTTTAAACATTTCGAATTTTGGGGTAATTGAATCCACGAAATTTAGAAAGCTTTATCATAAGCTAGGTTAGATACCTTAGGGTTTTCACCACCAAAATTCACAAACGGTCATTAGAGAAGAAGTGGAGGAAGTTCCCAAAGGAGAACCACCATTCTTAGGCTTTTTGCACCACCGTCACCACCATCGGATAGATCGAGAAGAGAGGATTGCTCCTATATCATCTTCTCCAAAGGATCAGAACTTACATTTCTAGGCAAATGATTTAACTTGTAATAATTTAGTGTATATATTATCCATGATAGTTTAAAATTGGAGAAAAACCTTGAAAATGATGAATTAATGGATTTGGAGATTTAAATCTTAATCATAGTAGATCTTGCATGAAGATTAACTTCTGGAAATATAATAGCCAAGAAATCATGATCCATGTGTAGATAATTACGAATTTATATTGAGTTATATGATGTTCTTGAAGAAAATAGAAGAAATAGAATTTTTGTGAAATATACATGATTTGATCCAATGAAATGATAACCCTTAATGATTTGATGATTCTAAGACGTTAGAATTTTTGTGTTTTTATTGGTATAACATTTGGTATAAATATTTGGGAGTTTTGGACATTATAATAGAGGTTTTGAAGGTTAAAATTGATGAAACCCGTAAACAAAAATATTAAGAAATCGTAGGTCAATATCTAATGGATCGATCGATCGACCATTTATTTCAATCGATTGACTCGTCCTGAATTTTGTTAATGGGTTTCCTTTAAGGTTTAAAAAAATCCCAAGCTTATAAGAACTCTTAATGTGATTAATAGAATATTGTAGGACTTAGTTAAGGTTAGTAGGGTCGTAGTTAATTCTCAAAAAATGTTATATCGTATAGGATTAAATGGTATACTTACGAGTGCTTGCCGAGTGGGGTAAGATTAGAAATTATATAAATTGGGACTGAAATTGGATGAATGATAACTTAAGGTTAGGAATAGTAATGGAGGGGCTTTATATTACTGAGATAACCTTTGAGGTAAATGGGAGACCTAGTAGCCTTTTGGGATAGGTTTAGGTACTCGAAATTATACGACGAGAGTTATCACGCTAAATAATATTATGTAGGATAGTCAGGATAAATATATTACGTATGAGACTTACAATATGGGTCAGGCGAATACCTATATTAAATTTATAAATACATAGGATGTGTGACTACCTAATGTATGGATGATTATGTGTATGACATACCTACCGTACTTGCTATCACGGGAGGTTTATTTTTTATAGAAGGGGACAGTCTTATCTTTGTGTACCTTAGGGGGGGATTTAGATTTGGTACCTCAAGAACACAGAGCTGTGAAGACTTATCTGTAAGGTGATAAGTCAGCTAACTATTTGAGCGTAGGTATGTGCGTGACCCATAGGTATGTGATATATGTTCACCTCTAATAGGTGTGATTTGTATTGATACGATTCCTGACTGATTTGAAACTCATAATCCTTACGTACGTGATGCACCGGGATTTCATAGCAGAGTATGCCTGCACCGCAGCTTAGCCTCGGAGTGACGTATTAGTATGTATATTATAGGGATAAATATATGTACTTATAATGTATTCTACTGTGTGAACTTAGCAAATAAGAGAAATAATGAAACCTAAAATAATACTAATATGGGAATACTTAACTTTAGATTGTGAGAACTCCTCTTTGAAATAAAAGATGGAAAGCATTCAACAAGGCATATCATGGGAAAAATGTGGGGCGCTATGGGTGATAGCTTAGGGGAGGAATGTATAGAGACTAGTTAGGTAGAAGCATATCTAGTATGGTTAGTAAATATGCGTTAGGCATGCACAATAGTTGAGGGGTGAGAATATCAAGTGAGAGCACGTGACTAACATTTATATAATATTTAATGCTTAATGCAATTAAACACTTGTTGTTTTTGAAATATTTTCACCTCAGGCTCTAACCCGTTTTCTTCTAAATTTATTTTGTTTTTGTAAAAATAATTTTAGGTGCCCAGCCACAGGGACGCCAAGCATAGGAGTTCCATTTTGTTGACGTGTTGTAGATGCTGTGGAAGTTACAAGATCTCAGTATTAGATGCCTTCACATCTATCTTTGCTTCCTTCGGGGTAATTCATATCAGTTTGGGCATGTTTCCCATTCTTATTCAGAGATAACAGTTTCAGACTTTCATTTATTTCAGATGTTAGTTTTATTGATCCATATTTTTGTATTGAGATTATATTTTGCTTTGGGACTATTATTGGAGTGTTTACTCCAGACTTCATTTATTTCATTACATTGGTTATTCATATGAGATTGTTTATGTGTATGTTGAATGGATGGTTATTCAATTTCTTAGTTGATTGTTAATTTAATTAATAAAATTTGGCATCTCACTTTTAAATATTAGGTGGCTAGTAACTAATTAAAATGTTTCGACAGTGATGCTAAGAATGAACAAACTTGATATTTTCTGTATTAATTTGATAAAGGAGTAGCTACCCGGAATTTAATTAAATGAGGTGTCACATGTGACACCCCGCCTATTTAAATACCAGGTGATCAATATTTCCTAAAAATAAAATAAGAATCTCATCTGGTTTATTCTAAACATCACTATCAAAAACTTTTTAAATTACTAACCACCTACGTTTTAAATAAATCGGTGCCAAATTGTATCTTTCATTAAATAACAACATGCAGAAATATAAACATTCACCAAACCATCCACGTAGTAGTAATATAATTCCATCACAAGATAAATAATGAATAAAATAATATAGAATAAACCGTTGGTTCCCAAGTCTAATATAAAGTCCAACAGAAAATATAAAACTGAGTACACAGTCTGAACTGAAATAGAAGAAATAACTAAAGTGACAACACACCCAAATGAAATAATTAAAAATGCATCCTACTCTAGGAATATAATGACTGAAGCATCTAATCCAAATTCTACAAGCATCCATAAGTACTGCAGTTATGCATCCCTGGAACTGATCATCATGCTGGGAGTCCCTGTGGCTCGACACGTAAAAGGTTTTGAAAATATTTTTGCAAATGGGTCAGAGCCTAAAGTATTTTGAAAATAGTTAGCAAGTATTTATCACAGTTTAAAAGCAGTTATTGATTACACATGTTAGTCCGCATACATTCTCTTCAGTTTGTCACCTCTCATATATAGTGCACACCTAACATCTCCTACCTAGCTATGCTAGCTAGCCAAACTAGGTCTCATCAATAACTAATTAACCATATCAGGTTTAGCTCACCCATATCGCCCATACAGTACACTAGAGTATACCCTTAATTTTCATTAATTCCATAGTTATATTTATCTTTAACTCCCCCGTACCGCCCATATGGTATGCTATCGTTATACTAATAATTAACATTACTCGTATGTTATTATGAAAGCATTTCATTAACATTTCACATATGTTATCATTAAACGTTTCATTAAGTTTCTCTACTTAATTCATCTTTAGATATACAATATCTAAGTTTACTATTATATTACACTAAGTATATTATATCACTTTTAGATATACAATATCTAAGTTTACTACTATATCACGCTAAGTAGATTATCTCATAATTAAATCACTTTTAGATATACACTATCCATCCTTCCTACATTACACACAAGTAGAATAAATCACCCAAGTATATATATATATATATATCAAGGACTACTCGTTCGGATATCACTCTCGAACCATAAATCAAATTAACACATATTTGAGGCAAACATAGTTCCAAGTCTATGGGTCACTCACACACCAAACGTGCCCAATTGACCATAAAAACTATCATACACTCAGACAGCCCGTACCTAGGTTTATTATTATAAGGCACAAGTCTAAAATCCCCCCAATGGGCTCATCAAAATAAGAGCGTTCATGATGTGAAACCTCTCATAATAGCAGGCAACGTAGGTATGTTAACACACCTAAGAAAGTACATAATAGCCATACACACAACTTATCCATATGTCACATATAGGCACACTCACAACCTATAAATATAATTCGTATACGCACACACATAACCTATAACTATAATTCGTATAGGTATACACACAACCTATTTATATAATCCGTATAGGTATAAACTCCACCTATAATATAATTCGTATAGGTATACACTCAACCTATAGTTATCCTTCATACATAGTATAGATTTACATCTCTTGAACACTCACTATACTTCTCAGATTATGGTTTATAACTATCTATCGTATTTTCCTGAGTATTACTCTTTACCTGAAGGGCCCTAGTTACCCCCCTTAAGTCATTTCACTAGTTACTACACTCTTACTCTACTGATCTAAGTCATAGGTTCACTAAAAATCCCCATGACTCAATCTCATTCTCCATAGTTCACTTCCATTACAAATTATGCCCAATTAACCTTAGCCTTAATTCTTCTCATGTGACTAAGCCTCAACCCTACCATTAGCCTACTGGTAAACAAAATATCTCTCACTATATTTGAAAGTTCCCTAAAAAGTTTATCGATCATTATTCACAAGTTCTAGGCTTCAAAGGGGAAAATTGCTAAAATCTGGGAAACCGAATCGATTCTCCCAAAGGCTGAATCAATTCGCTTTTCGAATCCAACCCCCCCGAGTATAATTTTTTAACTATTTTGACCCTTTCGAACACGTTGGCGCACTCAAAATGACCATTTGGATGACCTGTAATTAAATTAGATTTTATCTTAAAAATTTAAGTTTCGACACGACTGACACGCGCGTCCCGACTAAGGGAAGGACGAAGTTTTCACTAATTATCTTTGCTAATTTTGTGGTTTTCAACATAAATACTTTAAGACTTTTATTAGGACCCAACCTATTTTGTCCTGCCATGGAATCTTTTGGGCCTAATGATCTTGGCCTAAAAAATTGGTCGATAGATGGTTCAAAGTTGGCATTGAGTACCATCAATCTTGAGCCACCAATTGAGTTTCCTTACTTTCCTACAGTCAGTGAGGTTATTAAAGTGATAAAAATTATAAAGTCGCCAAAAAAAGCTAATGCTAGCATGAAAAGAAAAACTCAAGCAGGTGAAGTCCCCTCAAAGCCTTAAGCTTCTAAGAAATCCAAGCTTATCCACAATTCTTTCTTTGTAACTAGTGCATTACATGGAGACACCAAGACCTAAAGTCCAACTCCTATTGAAAAAGCACGTAAAATGGCAGTTGGGGTTCTCTCCCAAATGAACTCAGTTCATGTAACCCCCTGATGATATTGCAGCGGGTTTAGATTGGGTCCATCCAGCTGATGCTTCTACTAATTCTCCTATTCATCCTAGGCAGGTAGCATATGGGGTTTCTTGATTCGGCATGAATATTGTATTTTTCACCCCTTATACTTATGCATTTTAGCCTCCTTGGGTACCTTAATTCCTATATTTATGCTTGTTAACCATACAACCTCCATTTTATATGTTAACATGCTATATGAGGTATAATTGAGATTTTGTACGTATTACGGTACTTAGTGTGAAGTTTGGTAGCATTTCGGTAAAATTCCATCGATTTTTACAGCTTCGGGGGCATTTTAGTATTTTTAGCATTCGTATTTTAATCCTTAACTCTTCACGAAAGTTTAAGCCCTTTGATCTCTCTTTGTGTGGTCGCCGATGGTTCATGAATCCAAGTTGTGTTGAAGGAGTTATGGCATTTTTAGGATGGTTTTGACTTCAAAAGCACACTCAATGGCACATTCAAGGGCATTTTAGTCATTTTATAATTTAGTTTTTTGGCCTAATGTCTTCTTAGATGTTATATCCCTCTGAGTTATCTATGTGTAGCCTCCGACCGTGACTAATTCTGAGTTATAACGAAGAAGTTACGGCATTTTTTGTAAAGTTGGACAAAACTGAGAATTGCAAACTGTCAGGTGCGAATCGATTCGAATTCGTCCGAATCGATTCGATTTGGCACTAGAACCTACTTTTTTATTTCCCATATTTTCGAATCGATTCGATTCCTTCCGAATCGATTCGATCTCCTATTTTTCCAGCTTTCTTATTTACTAGTTTGCCACTAGGGTTTGTATATATAAACATTTCATCTCATTTTAATGAGAAATAATTCATTTTACATCGTTTTTCAAGAATGTGTTTGGGAGCTTTGCCCTTCTTCCCCATTTTGGGTGTTTACCCCTTTGTTTGTAAGTATTGTTTATTACTACTCATTGTCTTCTAGCTTAGTTTTCTTGCTTTATTTCCATTGTATATTTCATTTCAATGCCTAGTTAATTACTTTTAGTTGTTTAATTTGTTGTTTCATTTAGATAATTGTTGTTAAATTAGTTTAATTCCATGTCTAGCCCGTAGATAACGGGTTGGGATCATGTTTTCACTATTAATGAGCGTCGAGCTCAGGAAGTTAGTTTTGGGGGAAAATTGCATTTAATTAAAACCTCGTGTATTAAAGTCGGATTATTATGTATTTAACACTCTTTGTCATGCAACGTTAGTGTTTATAGCGATAATCTGAATTTAAGACGTGTGTGACCATTTTTGATTAAATGTTTTAACTCGCATTTTTGGGTTAAAATCCCTTAATGCGTGATGTTTATGCTTTATTGAAATGCTCGGTTAAATAGCTTTTGAATCGAAATTCTAACTATGCGCTTATCTCGGGGCGGGAATGCGATCCCGACTCTCGTTTTAATTAGTTGTAGTATAGTTTTAACTTCTCAGTTTTTCTTTTTCTTTAAAACCAACCATATCACCTTTTGCATTTTTATTCTCGAAGTAGTTAATCGATTACGATCTATCAACACTCCCTGTGGATTTCTTACGATACCCAACTTATCGCTATACTCCCTTGTCGAGTGTAGTTGTAGTTTAGGTTTTTTGCATTGAGGCGGCGAGTCAAAAATAACGACATTGCTCTCACACGAGCACGCGGTTCGCGCCGGATCATTTATACAGAAGAAATCACTCACTTTAGGGAGAAACCCAATCAAGTGCTAGTAACGGTAACCCTAACTCCTTCTCCTCAAGGTTCCTCAAACCATCCTTTCGTTGATAGATCCGATGAAGTTGTGGGAGTTGGTTACTCTCATGATGTCATTCTCGAGCCTTCTCTATCAAACTAAATTATAAGTATTACTAAGTGTTGGATTTATTACTATAATCGTATTTAACCTCTATTCTTTATTTCTTCCTTTATAAGATGTTGTTGTGTTTTTTATGGTGGGTATAGGGAGACCGTCTGATGATCCTTCTATTTGTGGTATTTCAGCATGTTGGTAATGGGGAGAGGGATCAGATAGCTCCTCTGACTAAGGTTGATCCTCCATCATTTTCTCTTGGCGTAGTAATGGATTCTTAAGCTCCATTTGCCAATGAACCCATTACAACTTCAAAGAATGTGGTTCCTCCAAAGTCTGTCAATGAAGTAGCTCTTTCTAAATCTTATCTTTTATTATTGCCAAGGTTCTTTACAAAAAGAGTTTACCATTTGCAAGGTTTTTCCAAAACTTAATAGCTTACCACTAAGGTTTCTTTAAACTCTTTACACTTTATAAGTCAACTTAGTACCAACCTACTAAGGTTTCTTTAAAACTCTTTATACTTTGTAAGTCAACTTAGTATCTTACTACTAACGTTTCTCTAAAATTATTTACACTTTGTAAGTCAACTTAGTAGCTTACTACTAAGGTTTCTCTAAAACTCCTTACACTTTGTATGTCAACTTAGTAGCATACCATTAAGGTTTCTCTAAAACTCTTTATACTTTGTAAGTCAACTTAGTAGCTTAGTACTATGTTTCTCTAAAATCTTTTACACCTTGCAAGTCATCTTAATAGCTTACTACTAAGGTGTCTCTAAAACTCTTTACACTTTTTAAGTTAATTTAGTAGCTAAATACTAAGGTTTCCTTGAAACGCAAAATTTTATTGAATATATCTTTTTGGTGAAATAGCACTAATTGTGCTAAGGCTTGTATTGATCATCAATTTTTTCTTATCATGTTCTTACAGCTCGGTATTGAAAACAACCCTCTTGAGGAACAATCTATTGTTGTGCCTTTGGTTGAGGTGGATTCAGTTATTCCAACTTATGCTCATACATCTCCCCATGTTGATTAAGGATCCACAGATGATATTCAAACTGGGGAAAGTGAATCTAGTCTTGATCCTCCTCTACCCAATATGTCTCCAGCTTATTATTGTAGGCAGGTGCTCAAAGGAAACACCATTATTTAATGGACATTTTATTCAGTGCTTAATTAACCCCTGACCTATCACTCAAAAACTTTTATTGCGAATTGCGTGAGACCACACCCTTTAGTGATGGATTATCATCATCAAGGAACTACTGCCGTTATTGTCATCACCATCTAACTTGGATAAGTATGCATTGAATCTTTTTATAGGTAGTCTCAATGCTTTGGACAAGGATGTCTATGATTTATCTTTGTTGATCAATAAGCTGAAGGATTTAAAGGACCCTTAGCTAGCAACCTATCGTCTCAGCTATCTCAAAGTGGTGGAGGATTTGAAGTTTAAAAAGTCCAACTAAAGAAACTCATTCCTAAATTAGAGAAGTGTGATCAATAGGTGACTACAGCTGAAGAGGCCTTAGCTGATGCCAAGAAGGAATGCTAGATTATGTTCAAACTAAAGGTTGAAGTTATAGTAAGCATTACTACTATGTTAAAGCATCAATGGAATATTTCTCAGCACATAGCCACTTAAGTTATAGAATACTTCTTCACTGCTTCCAACTTAGAATTTTTGCTAGGCTGAAGTCACTAAGTTGTATTTTTGTGCAGTAGTCCCCTATTGAATTTGCAATTATCTCGTATTGTTATATAAATAAAGTTTTCTCGTTCATCAAACTTTGGTGCATTCTTGTTCCAAGGTTTAATTCATATATGTTATAACTATAATGTTTTCCCTAATTTATTAAAGTACCAAACAATAAATGAAAGAAATTTTACGAGATTCCACATGTCAAACATTTTTAGTAAGGTTATTGTGACACCCCGCCTAATTAAATACCGGACGATCACTCCTTTATTACATTAAAATCAAGGTGAACAGTTGGTTCATTCTTAGCATCACTGTCGTAAAAATAACTTTTCCAAATTTAACACCCTATTTAATTAAGCTAAGTGTCAAAACCATTTTTTAACATTACTTTCCAAATTTTATTTTGAAAATAAAGATTTAATTATCTACAACAATTCAATATTTAAAGAATCACACCACAATAATCCTGGAACATATAATCCAATTAATTTAAACATTCAACAACTAAACCCCAGCATTTAAAACTTAAAGTAAAACATACATGCTGAATAAATCCCAAAGTAACAGTACTAGAAATAACTGAAATACAAATGTCTCAATAAAACAGATAAATAGTGGAAAGGGCGACACATGCCCAATAAGGAGAATGATAGAAGTGGAATCAAGTAAATGAAATCGCCTAAGCAAGTGGCCTGCAACTCCCACCTAAGCTGCAGCACGTTCCTTCCAAGGAATCCTAAACAAGACACCCCTGTGGCTGGGCACCTGTAATATATACATATATATACAAGAGAGAAAGAGGAATAGAAACGGGTCAGAGCCCGATAGTGTATATGATTTAAAAATTCGTTTAGCAAGTATTTAAATTGATACAGGCCAATGCAACAACATATTAGTGCGACACTCTCTTGAGAAATTCTCGCCTCTCTTCTAATGTGCACTCCTATCGCACTAACCTTCCCAATGGCTTATCTCATCATATATCACATTATCCTTCCCCAAGGATTTAACTTATCTTAGGTGACTCTCAAAATTTAAGATTTAACAACATCATGGTTTAAAAAGGATAATTTTATTTAGTACAAAACGCTCATTTTAACTTTATTGATTCATAAAGTTTTTCAATATCATATTATACTTTTCAAAACAAGTATTTCCAATTTGAGTCATTATACGTGTCTTACTTACCATAACACAGTAGGCAGTTTCCCATATTTCAGAAGTTCATATATATATTAAATACTCGTATAATATATATATTCTAACAGCACCCCACATAAAATTTTATGGTGCGGGCATACTCTGCTATCCAATCCCCGTATCAATCGTACTAAAGGGAATACAAGTTCCGAATCACTCTCGAACTGTATAAATACATACACAAACAATATTGAGGCGAAGCATAGTTTCCAAGTCCAAGAGGTCAGTACATACCCTCACGTCTCTTAGGACCGTGACTACCGATTCGATAGCCTGTACCTAGGATTTCTATCTTCTAGGGTACGAGTCAATATCCCCCATAAGGCACACGAGATAAGATCGTCCCAGCGCGGAAACCTCAGGGATAGCAAGTAGCGCGGGCATGATTTTCACAAGTATATAATATATGCATACACAATCATATAAATATACCACTTTTATTATATCAATTTAGGTTTATCCAATAACCCACATTCACAACATTTATCCTTATTTTCCCATTATTATTTATCAAGTATAATGGTTCGTTTCTAACTTTAATTCGAACGGTTTTTCCAACTTACTACGTAACCCTCATGGACTCTATTCTTCCAAATGTACAATTCAGCAGATATCCATTTATGTTCCAACGTAACTCTCTCTTACGTGTCTCTCCCCTTTAATATATACTTACATTGTCCCTTATGCAAAATATCCCAAAAATATTGATTTCGCCTTACATTAAAGGATTTTGAATTTTATTTTTAAAGATGAGAATTTCAAACGGTTTCGAAATCGGAATTAAAATGGAGTTTTAATTGAATTTTTATTATCTAGAAGATTCCTCGAAACATAAAACTCTATAGCAAAAAATATATTTAATAAAATTGAATGGTCCGATCGAGCTGAATTTTTTTCTGTAGCTTTCTCTCGTCTTCAGCTAATTCTCTATAAAATTTCATTCAATTCCAACGGTCCGATCGTCCGGAATAATTTTTTTTTTAGTGTTTGTATCTGATTAGAACTCTTTTCTTAATCAAACTCTTAATCCTTTACATGACAAAGGGTTTCCAAAATATCATATAAATCATCACTACATGAAAATTTCCCATCTCAAATTGGGTTTTTCTTCCATAAATATCATCCTAATAACTCCTAAACTAATATGGATGATGCATCAATGAAATATGCAAGATAAACACTTGCCTGGGATTTTCAGAAATCTGGTTTGGTGTTGAATTTGGTGTGGTTGCGTTCCCCACCTCGCGATCTACGCGTTGGCGGTGGCGGCGGTGCAAACGGGTGAGTTTTGAGCCTTGGAATGCCTTGAGAGCTCTCTCCTCTCCTCTCCAATGGCCATTCTAGTGTTTTGAGTTATCTAACCCTAGGAGATAACCTAAGCATCTGATATAACCCCTTTAATTTTCGTGGGTTTAATTACCCAAAAATACAAAATGACTAAAATGCCCTCCCGGGGTACTAATTAGGCCTAAAAACGCCCCAAGACCCAAATCAAACTCCCGGGTATACTTTTCTGACTATCTCGACCCTTACAGACGCGTTGGCGCACTCAAAACGACCATACGAACAACTTATAAAATATTTACTTTTATTTATCAATATTTAGTCCCGACGCGACACGGGGGCGTCCCGACTCAAATTTCTAAAATTGTCATTTTTTTCACTCGTGACATTTAATATGGACACTATTATATATTACTTTGCTCATTAGTAATATTCAACAAATTTTCCCATAATTACTAACTCTCATCACGTTAATAATTATAACATAATTAATTTCCGAATTTTTATTAAATAATTAATTCACATTAAATTTAATAAATTCCCAAATTAATATAGCATAAAAATACGGGGTATTACAGTTATATCGGTATAGATTCAAAGGGATCATCGACATAGAGTTAAGGTCTTGGATAAATCTATATTAGTTCACTTGAGACCATTGTGAGGGAGCACCATATATTGGGGGATAAATTTATCAACTTGGAGTTGAGATCCAGTAGATATCTTTTGTAAGCCGCTCAAAATCCTGCAATGAAAGAGAATATCGTAGGGGATGGGTGGTTAGTTTACCAACATAGAGTCTTACTTCAAATGGTCTCTATTTTAGTTTGCTCGGGGGCTGATGATGATAGATTCCCTATAGTAAGGTTTGATCAATGCCAAGTCGGAAACGTGTTTGTGAAGACAAAGTTGGGGTAAAGAGAGTATTTATTTATGGTTATTGGAGGACTAAATATTAGATAGAACTATGGGGTTTTAATGGTGAATTAATGAGAAATGAGTTTGTTAAAGCAAAAGGCGAACATAATTTTGTTTAGGAATTGTATTAGATGTCGAAAAGGCAAAAGGTTTTGGGTAGTATTGAGGAGTTGGAGGTGTGCTTTCCGACTTGTCTTTGCAACTTGCAGTCTTAAAATACTATTTGTGTTATTTTTAAATAATAAGGAATCAAATGGGTTTAGATATTGTTGGGAACTTTTTTTTATTACTTGATGATATTATGGATGTTATAATATCATTTGTGATGAAGATACATCATTTGTTTTATTAGGTAACCATTGGGTTTATGTTTATTTTTAGACAGGCCCAAAGTGATGTCTCGTGTTTTACATGTACCTCCAATTAGATGACTAAACCAATTCTACAAGAATAAAATTGAATCCAAATACATCGTCTAATAAATAAAACTAAAAGAATGTATCAATAGAAGGGGAAACATGCCCAAATGAAATACATATTCATAAATCCTAGTCTACGAATGAATAACTGAAGCATCTACATAAATCCTGTATGCATTCACAAGTGCTACAACTACACATTCCTGGAATGAGTCATCAAGCTTGGCATCCTTATGGCTAGACAACTAAAATATTTTTGGAAAATATTTTTGACACGGGACAAAGCCCAAAATCATTTGAAAATATTTATCAAGTAATGAAGATGAAATAATTAAATATGCTTGAACACTTTTCATATTTAAGAGGGTGTCGCACTCTCTTGAGATATTACTCTCCCCTCAAATATTGTTCACACCTATTGTTTACCTCATAACCCAACTAGTTATACTAGCCCAACTAACTAGACGTGTCATAAATATTTCTATCACTCTACTCTAACTCGAGTACTTCCTCACTTCGATTCATAAGTTATTTTACTCATTAACTTACTTAATCATTTACATTTTAATAAATTATATTACATTCATACTAGTTATATATAAAAATACATTCACACGTTATGTATTCAACCCATATATAATTATTAACTCCATTATATGCGTACTAATATATCACAATAGTCACACATATGTCGCATATAATAAACATCCTTCCGAGTAATAACTCACTGGATGCTTTTCTCTAAAATGCTATCATATCCCAGGTATACTCAATCTAACCTGGTTACCATAAGTCGGTTAAATCACACCGAAATAGGTAATGAAATCGTAAGCATAGTGGAGGTGGTCACAGTCCCCCAAAAGTGAGACTGAAATACCCAAAGCGTCTCACCTCGAAAATAAATCACATAGTTATATACCGAGCGCTATGACCTAGAGATTTTATACTCTTTTTACATTCACTAACCAGGGGATTCACCCACATCGCGCAATATC
This sequence comes from Sambucus nigra, assembly GCA_949130495.1. NCBI lineage: Eukaryota > Viridiplantae > Streptophyta > Magnoliopsida > Dipsacales > Adoxaceae > Sambucus > Sambucus nigra. Next base: position 134,382,548 of record OX422213.1, on the reverse strand, counting down.
CCATGATAGCACTGGAGGGGTATGCTTCATATAAATATCATACATACCGATATTTATAAAATACACACATATGTACATATACTGTCTCTATACCCATATATACATATAAACACAAATTCGGAAAAATTGTGCCTATCGCCCAAAGCACTCGCCTACTATCCCAAGTTTATCCCACGACCCTTGATTCATTCAAGTTCTGATCAATTCAATAAATAACTTAACACCACTCTGTCAAATTTCTCGGACTTACCCAACCAGCCCGTACATCACATATTTATGAATTTACCTCACTCAATTCGTTATTTAAACTTTCTCGTCAGTTAATTTTATCATTATTTCTAATTCAACTTTAATTACCCACTCATCCTTAGGTAATATAACCTCATGCATCCATACCCGGATTTGATTTCTGACTAAATATTTCGATCTCGAACACCCTTTCGTAGAAAATTCATAACTAATTCAAAAATATGAGAAAAATACGAAACTGGCATTCACGCGTTCATAACGAAAAGATCAATCTCCATGACCAAAATCTAAGGTTGTAAGAACGATATACCAACTTTGTTAGAGAAAGAAAACCACATCGTTTAAATGAGGTTCCAACTATTTTCTAACGAAATTAACAAAAACAATGCGAAAACCCATACGAAAAAAGTGTAGAAACACAAATTTTTCTTCTTCAAATCCAATCCAAACACCTTCTACATGATATTATAAATTCACCTAATCATATAGAACATAAGATGAATATTCTTAGATGATTATAACATCAAATAATCATCTTAATACTAAATATTAACTACAAGCACTTGATTAATCCATTAAAATGGGTTTGCATGATAAACACTTCAAATAACCCTAGATTTGATTCAAACTCTCAATTAATCATGATCAATATGTGAATCTATAACAAGGTTCAAATTCCACCAATTATGATAATCATGATCACCGTGACTAATTCTCATTTCTCGAATTCATTACATTACGAATTACACCGATTAATCTTAGACTTAATTCATCTCGCTTATGACTAAGTTCCGATCCTACCATTAGCCTACTGGTAACCAAAATATATTTCACAATGTGTTAAAAGTGTCCCAAAAGTTCCCTCGTTCATCGATTTCAAGTTTAACGTTTAAATAGAGAAAATTTCCAAAATATGGAAAATCGAATCAATTCGCCCAATGGTTGAATCAATTCGCCTAACCGAATCGATTCACCCTTAGGCCAAATCGATTCGAAAACGTATAGGTCTCTTCCTTCTTTTTAGCAGTTGCATTTTCTCCATTTTTCCTTACCCAAAACCCCATGGTTCTTCACCAAACTTACAACCAAGATTGCCAAACAATATATACACATGTAAGGGTGATTTCCAACGTAAATATATCATCAAATTTTCAAGAATCCATCCCAAAAATTGATTATATCATAATTATCCATAAATCCCTAGTTTTATGATCTTCCATACCTATACATCATTTAATCCAGATTTTTCCCATTTATATTATCCCATATATTCTGATTTTGTCTTCAAATCATATATATAGGACTTTAATCAACATGCAAATCCTAGCCAAGATCATGAATTAAGTCTCCAAATTCAAGTAAAAATCATTTATTCATGGGTATGGTTCAATTATACTCTAACATGGATAATATATACACTCAATTTAGAAGGATAAACACTTGCCTGGAATTATAGGTCCGATTCTCTACAAAACGGTGTTAGGGTGGCCTTCCTCTCCTCACGATCTACACTCCGGTGGTGGTGGTGGTGGTGCAAAAATAGTGTGGGAACCCTTGAAACTCCTTCTATTCCTCCTCTAATGGGATCTTTGTATTTTGCTAACTTCTAACCCTAACCCCTTATCATAACTGATGATATAAACCTCTAAAATTTGTAGGTCCTTTCTCCCCAAAAATCTAAAAGACCAAAATACCCCTTCGGGGTACCGGTTTGGCCTAAAAATATCCCGAGACCCAATTCAAACCCTCGAGTACACTTTTTTGACCCTTTAGGACACACTACGCACTCGAAATGACCATTTGGATGACCCATAATTAAATTATATTTTTTTCATAAATTTGAGTTTTGACACGACTGACACGCGTCCTGACAAAATTACTGTAATTCTTGTATTTCTCACTCACAACAATCATAATACTTTCTTATCAATTTATTACTCATTCACTAAGTAATATTATATATAAATAAATATTAACCCTTGTCTCGGTAATTAATATTTATTTTAATCCGGATTAATTTGCTATTAATTTTCCATTTTAAGTTAATCAATCCCAATATAAAAATCATTAAAATTTTGGGGTGTTACACTATCATATCCCAGGTATACTCAATCTAAACCGGTTACTATAAGTTGGTTAACTCACAATGAAATATGTAAAGAAATCATAAGCATAGTGGAGGCGATTATAGTCCCCCGAGAGTGAGACCGAATAATACCCAAAGCATCTCACTTCGAAAATAAATCACACAATAAAATACCGAGAGCTATGATATGGGGATTATACTCTCCCTTCATTCACTAGCCAAGGGATTCACCCACATCGTGCAACCTCCCATGATAGCACTAGAGGAGTATGATTCACATAAATATCATACACATCGATATTTATAAAATACACACATATGTATATATACTGTTTCTATATCTGTATATACATATAAACACAAATCCGAATAAACCGTGCCTATCGCCCAAAGCACTCTCCTCATATCCCGAGTCCATTCCGCGACCCTTAATTCATTAACGTTTTCATCAATTCAATAAATAACTTAATGCCACTCTTTCAAATTACCCGAACTTACCCAACCAGCCCATACATCACATATTTACGAATTTACCTCACTCAAATAGTTATCTAAACTTTCTCGTCAATTAATTCTCTCATTATGTCTAATTCAACTTTAATTATCGACTCACCCCTAGGTAATATAATCATGTGCATCCATACGCGAATTTGAATTCTGATTAAAGATTTAGATCTCAGACACCCTTTCATAGAAAATTCATAACTAATTTAAAAAAAAATGAGAAATATACGAAACTGGAGGCCACGCGTTCGTAACGAAAAGATCTATCTCCATGACCAAAACCTAGGGTCATTATAATGACATGCCAGGTTCATTCTAACGATAAAGACACATCGTTCGAACGAGGTTCTAATTAGGTTTTAACAAGATTGACGAAAACAGTTTAGAAACCCAGACGAAAACACTGCAGAAACTCATATTTTTCTTCTTCAAATTAACCCAAACACCTTCTACATGATATTACACATTCACCTAATCATATGGAACACAAGAGAAATATTCTTATATGCTTCTAAAATCAAATAATCATCCTAATACCAAATATTAACTACAACCACCTAATTAATCCATTAAATGGGTTCGCATGATAAACACCTCAAATATCCCTAGATTTGATTCAAAGTCCAAACTAATCATGATCAATCTATGAATTTCTAACAAGGTTCAAATTCGAACCATTATGATTCATTAAAAAACATCAAATATGCTTTTACTCCACAAGTTATGGGATAATTTCTCAAACCCCCTTTTTACATGTGAGACCCTTCCCAAAAATGATTTTTTTCTACACCTAGTATAATATGAATCAAAAATCCCTACATATGCGATTATTTCAAGTCAATTACTTGCCTTAAATAGTTCGTATAGTTTGAAAATCCATTGTAGACGACGAATCCACGGTTGAATGCTCGAATCCCCCCTTGAATTCTCTCTCAATTTGGTCGTTCTAGCTTTCTCCTTGCCTTTGCCTCTTTTTCTTTCTCTCTTAGGGTTTGTCTATAATGATAATAGCTGCCAACACTTATAATATTAAGTTATAAACACTCTAATCTTGAAGTTATCCCAATGGGCCAAGCCCACTTGACCCATATACCCCCGTAAGAGCCTGGAATAGTCTAAAACTCCCCCAGAACCCAAATAAGACACCCAGGTACACTATTCCGCCTATTTCGGCCCATTCAGAAACAACTGTTTCCTTTAAATCACCATTCGAGTCATTCTTCGTAAATTTCCTATTTCGAGCTCATATAGTCCCGACTCCCGGTTGAGATATAACACAGTCACGTCGATATCACTCGCTACGATGTATAATAATTATTTAGTACTCACTTAGTAAATTTATTACATAAATATTAATCATTATCTCTCCTGAATAATATTTCATGTGTAATTTAAAAAAAACGAATGAATTAAATTCTAAATACTCTAAAATACGGGGTGTGACATACATCCCCCCTTACAAAGAAATTTCGTCCTCGAAATTCGGATATGCCCCGTACTAAAAACTTTAGATCCTTACGCTCAATGCATTTGAATGTATTCCAAGTTAACTCATGTAAGAACAATTGTTATGTCATTGTTAATAGCATAGCTTTTGGCTAGTTTGGCATATCCAGTTACAAGTCGTCACGCACCGTCAAGACGAACCGAACTCAATCATCTCCAAGTTTAAAGACTTCCCGACATCCCAAAAAATATAAAACCATTTAGAGTTTGAATTGATTCATAGAATTATATTTGGGATCTTTAATTTTTATCAAAATACGAACAAGATTGTTTTACTTTGAGAAAATACGTTTTTGGAAGACCTATAGGCGGAGTTTTGTTAAAAACCAAAGTTTCATTTTTGTTGTTCAAATGACATTCTCCAATCGTTCAAACGACATTGTAAGTCATTCACACAACATGCTTTTGTCATTTAAACGACATGCAGAAGTCATTCTAACGACCCGCCAACTTAATGTTTGTTATAAATACCTGTTTCATGGATCAGTTGGTTTAAGACTTTTAACGAAAACATTACTGCATGTCTGGTGCAAAAGTTTTTCAAGTTTTGTGTTCCTAAACACTATTTTAATTCACAAAAAAACATCCTTGAATATTGTTCTTATGATTTAGTTTAGAACCCTAGAAATCTTTATATCTATTGCATACACCTTAGTGGAGAGGCACTTTATTGTTGACTTGTTATACCTGCGGGGATTCACTACTGAAGACGAAGGCTGAGGCTGATGGAGGGTTGCGGTCCATTGTGGTTCTCAAGGGAATAATTGTTGATTTAGGTAGCGATCTATGTGAGTTTGTTAAGGTAGATTCATTTCATATTTCATTGTATTTGTAAGTTGCGATTTACGTTATATAATGAAATAAACGTTTTTACTCAAAAGGTTTTTTTTCCTAAAGCATGGCCTTATCATATTTGTGTGGTTTGATTTATCTGTTTTATCACGAAGTTGCATGTTTAGGATAAAAACATAAGATCAATTTTATATTTGCTTCCGCATTTAAAAATTGGTATTGCAATTTTTAGTTGAAAACGCGCTTTGGAATTATTTTACATTCTTAAATTGGTATTAGAGCAGGTTACTCTAATTTATCGAGTGATCCTTATTTTTTTTAAAGTGTGCTTCTTAGGTTTTGTTGTTTTGTTTTCACACTCTCGATGGATTCTCATGGTTTTGACGACTTAAAACGTTTGAACTTGAAGTTTGCTAAAAGAATTGAAATTCTTGAAAAAAAAAGAATTCACGTTTTAGAACCGTTTTGGAATTTTTGCAAACTTTTTAAAATCAAAGAGATTTAATTCGCAAGAGACTTGTGGACATGAACTGTGAATTTAAAAAATTAGAATTGTACAAAAAGGAGAGTGATGGTAGAGTCCTATTTTTGAAAAAAGCTTTAGAGGACTTGAAAAATTCTAGGGTTTGTATTTGTGTCAAAGAGGATAAAAATATTTTGATTAATAATTTTGTGGCACATGAGAAGACTCTTAGGGAAAAGTTAGCTTTTATTGAAGGTGAGCGCGATAATTTTTAAAAATTGTTGAAAATTTGAAAAAGCGATCCCTAAAATTGGAAGAGTCCAATTCTTTACTTTAGTCTGAAATTTTGAAGTTAAAAGTTGATTTAAAAGACTCGACTAGTTTGAGTAGTTATGGTAATGGCTCGTCTTGTTCTCATGCTATAAATATTAAAGCCAAAACCATTGTTTGTTTTAAATATTCAACAAAAACCAAGGACGTAGAAAAAGGTTAGCCCATAGGTATCATTCCACTCGTTTACACATGTTCACATTGTGGTAGAAAAGGTCATCTTAGGCGTTTTTGTTATCATCATAGAAAAGGTCCTATGAAATTTAAGTATAGTGTCCCGTCGGTTCCCATAACCTCTCCAGTTATACATACACATAATTGGGTAAGGAAATCCGTTTTGGAGACGCTAAATGTTAGATTGGTCGATTCTCACATGCTTGCATATGATGCATCACATGCTATTTCTTATGGATAATTGCTTGCATTATTTATTTATCATACTCTAGTTATGCTTCATGATATATTCTTTCTAGTGTTATGACGTGTATATATTTTGTATTATATTTTTCATTTATTGAGTCATATTTTAAAAATACAAAAAGATTTTGTTTTTGAAAAATTCAAAAAGATTTTCAATTTTTTTGTGTATTTTAGTTTTACACATTTGGTGTGGCATATTGGTGTGTTTGAATCCAAATTCATTATGCAATTTTCATGTGGCTAGGACATTTGGTTATGACTTTAGATGCTTAGATTATTCTTAACCATGTTTATGGAGTTGTTTCGAACTTAATTTGCTTAATGGATCTGACTTTGTATATGTCTATACATACAGATGCACGAACTTGTTGGATTTTGACGTCACGTGTATATTTCAGCTTGGTGAGATGTTCTCCTATCAATCTTGTCATCTACATGTTTATTTGACTATGGAGGATTTGTGCATGTAAGAACCGTTGCTCGTGAGGAATTCGTTTAGAATTGAAAAAATCATGAGTGCACGGGAAAGGGCTGCGAAAGTATAATGAACTCGTCGTGAAAGCCACCGTTTAAAAGATCCCAAGAAAAATAAAGGAAATAAAAATAATAATATGCCAAAAGGGCCCAATTTGTTTAGTTTGATATGAACATTCAAAAGTAAAGAAAATAAATATTTTGAAGGAGTTTGGATGGAAATATCAGCAGGTTTTCACAATGACAATGTATCTTAGTTATGCTTATGTTGTCATGACCCTATTGATTTGTAGAATCATTAAAATTCTAGGCTTGTGTGCATTATGCTTGTTTTGTTCATTAACTTCAACTTTATTTGTCACTTAAGGCTAAAGCTTAGTTTGATAAATTTTTGCGGTCAATTAGAACTTCTTAAACATATTTGAGTGTTTGGGTTATAATTATTTTGTTTCTAGTTCACACCCATTCATTTCATTCTACACGTTTGGGCACATCGATACTATGCTAGTGTGTAAAGCTTATATTTTTGTATCGTGGTTTGTGGTCGTTTATACCTTTATATGAGTGTTATATTTTTGTTGATATATTTTGCATATATTATATATGGTATGTTTGTTGTATTTGTGAAATTTGCATTTCTTTGGAAAAATTGAAAAAATTCAAAAATAGTTAATTGTGTTTTGCCTTTGAGATGATCATTACATATGCTTGAATTACATATTTTGTAATGATATTTTTTTTCGTCGCGATGCTTTGCACTTAATGTTTCTTGTTTCTACTTTTTTGTCTATTTGTCTATTTCGATAAAAATAAAGGGGGAGAGCAAATTAAAATGGAGTTTTTGATGAGTTTGAATTATGGGGGAGTATTTATTATATTTTATTTCAAAATCAATGCATCATGAGGGTATATGTTTTTGTCTCAAGTGTGTAGGTACTTAAAGTGGAATTTAAAGACACACGGATGAAGACTTTGAAGATAAAGTAACTTATCTTGTATATCCCATTACAAGATAGGAGATTTTAATTTTAATTTTAATTTGGTGTTCTAGGGTTGGTAAGGGTATTAGTATCTTTGTAATAGGAGATTTTAATTTTAATTTGGGGTTCGATCATTTTATTTGTTTTTTATCGGAATAGACAAAGGGGGAGATTTGTAAGAACAATTGTTCTATTACTGTTCATAGCATAGCTTTAGGATAGTTTGGTATATCCCATTACAAATCGTCATGCAGCGTAAAGACGAACCGAACTCAAGCATCTCCAAGTTTGAAGACTTCCCGACATCCCAAAAGGTATAAAACCATTTAGAGCTTGAATTCATTCATAGAATTATATTTGGGATGTTTAATTTTTATCAAAATACGAACATGATTGTTTTACTTTGCAAAAATATATTTTTGGAAGACCTATAGGCGGAGTTTTGTTAAAAACTAAATTTTATTTTTGTCGTTCAAACGATATTTACCAGTCATTCAAACGAAATTACATTGTTGTTCAAACAACATTGTAAGTCATTCAAACGACATGTTGTTGTCGTTCAAAGAACATGAAGAAGTCATTCGAACGACTCGACGACTTAAGGTTTGTTATAAATACCTATTTTGTGGATCAATTGGTTTAAGACTTTTGACGAAAACGTTACTGCATATCTGGTGCAAAAATTCTTCAAGTTTTGTGTTCCTAAACACTATTTTAATTCACACAAATCATATTTGAATATTGTTCTTGTGAATTAGTTTAGAATCGTAGAAAGTTTTGTATCTATTTCATACACCATGGCGGAGAGGCACTCGACAGGTGACTTGTGGAACCTGCGGGGATTCACTGCTGAAGACGAAGGCTGAGGCTGACAGAGGGATACAATCCATTATGTGTCTTAACGGAATCATTGTTAATTTAGCCTGCGATCTATGTGAGTTTATTGCGGTAGATTTATTGCAGATTTCGTAGCACTTGTAAGTTGCGATCTAAGTTATATAGTGAAATAAAGGTTTTCCCCGAAAGGGGTTTTTTCCTTAAATTTCTCCTTGTCATATTTGCATGGTTTGATTTATCTATTTTATCACATAGTTTAATGTTTAGGATAAAAAGATAAAATCAATTTTATATTCGCTTTAAAAATTGATATTGCAATTTTTTGTTGAAATCACCATTTGCAATTATTTTGCATTCTCAACTTGCAATAATATTTTAGTGTTTCCACTATAAACACGCCAATGGTACCATTTTAACTGAAGCACTACAACCAAATATTAGCGATAAGTCCTTTCAAACTCTTACATACTGATATATCCCCTTATGCTTAAGGTCTTGCTTATACAATGATATGCAAAACTATCGTGAATTTGCTAATGATACATCAAAAGGTGAGCTTATACCTCACTAGATCTATTGTCTCTATGTTGGAAAATGCCTCACTTCCATAGGTCCCAATTTCCCTTGTTTCCAATAACGCAGCTCCCTTTGTGGGAGACACCCATAAAAAACCCTGATGACTCATGTCATACTTCAAAGCTTCGGTTCACAATGACATGCTCTCACTACGTTCCTAGACCATACGAAAATGACATATATTAACTCACTTCTTAACGACAGAATGTGAATCACTTTGGGTACGAAGAGCTTGTTATTCCCCACCTCTAACTAAACAAAGGTGGATGACAAGATCACCATATGAAGCCTCAGAAGGTGCTTTGCAAATAACATTCTGCTACAAGTCATCACATGTATCTCTACCAGTTGTAATTAATACTCCCAATACCCAATTCATTTCTCTCATTCTCCCACATTTTAGTCACCTCTCTCGTCCAATAACCTGCTTATGGGTGATATGTCTAGCTCAAATCGCAACTCCATCTCAATCGCCTCATGACACTCCCTATTAGAGGAGGGACTCGAGAGTGAATAACAATTATCCCGTTGCGATCAATCCATTCCATAAACCCAAAGGAAATCCTAACTTCTCCATGATTTTGATAACCCAATGATGAACCTTGTCAGTCTGTGTATCCCTTTTATCACTAGAATCACTAATCTATTTCAAATTTCTGGTTGATAATCTTATACCAACCTTGTCCATCTACAAGTGGGGCACTTGGAGACAACTTCACTATATCTCACTCAACACCAATCCTCATGCTCAATGCTTCACATCACATGGAACATCTTACTCCCCTTATATAGGATATACCAGAAATCATTGCCCTTCCGTTTGCTTCAAAACTATGCACATCCTAAGCACTTTTTTGCCTGGTAGAAATCAACATCTTATCATGCATTAACCACTCGAGGCATTAGACTAAGTGATACTTCACTCTACTTTTCCAAAATTATGAGGTCCTCCTTGTCATAGGATATCTTTTTACATCTGCCTCCACCGTCTTTCAACTCAATACGATTGTAATAGTTATCCTTAACATGCACCTAATCGAACTATCTCCTCTTCTCAAACGAAGTTCAATCCATCATACCATTCCCCCTAGGTTTCTAACAGTCCCGCTGGCATATTTTTGAAACACTTATAATCACCTTCCCGTATCTCAAACTATATTGGAAGTCAAACTAACTAGGGAGCCCATACACCTTATATTTCGTACACTCCTGTAGAATCACCATTAACGTCTCATATGTAACATACTAATCTCAAGCTCGACCCCACATTCTTGGTGTGACTATACAGTAAGGTTGTACTCAATTTCTCTACTAATCGTGACTTATTTCTCCTCCAGACTGCCCCACCTATGAACTAGTGGCGCAAAAGCTCCCCAGTGCTTCCTACCTAACACTACCGGCTCCAGTGGTCGCATATAGTACAAAAGATATCATATTTTCTCTACATGTTCAATGATTTAACTTTCAAAACTATTGCCTTAGCATCCAACAAAATCTCTCCACTCTCGACGTTTATTATGGTTCATGCGTAGAACATCCCGCAAACAAAACTCAAATAAATAACTCCTCCAACGCGCCATCACCTAGAATTTTTGGTCATCGAGTTTTATAGGCCCAAAGAATATAACTGGGATGCTCAAAATCATGTCCCATGTCATATAAGTCTAATCATAAAATCCCACATCTCCAATGGAGTTATATAACACTATGCTCGCACTATCACTAAGTCCCCAATGTTAAATCAATAATGAGCTAAACCACTTTGCTCGATAGAAAACCCGATATACCCTAAATCACATCGGTAAGGTCCCTACTCATAGGGATCAAAGATAATGAGACAACTATACTCTCTGAAGTATCCTCCACAATAGGATATAGATGCATGCTCGACCCTCTTCCAGGTGAGATATCGTAAAATAACACATCGTTCCCTGGAACAGCGAACATGATAGCCTTTCTGTAACAGCCCATCATCACTCAAACCATCGCTAACTAGTCCATAAACAGGATAACATCACACTCAAATATCATTTCTCAAAATGATCTAACCCATTAAAACATATCCTCTCAGTGTCCACACCCGCTCCCCTACAGATGGAATCAAAGAGAACCCCACTATTCAACAGTAACTATATACACATTATAGTAATATTAACGATACATTTACTAAACCCATTTCATACATCAATTTAGTGCTAACGAAATACTATGACTCACTCGTGTAACACAAAACATACCCCATTCACCTTATAATTAAAACTCATACTTTCAATTGCCAATAGAACTGGCGGTTCAAATGGTTACTGAACATAGCACTCTTGCCTAAACCAAACTAAAAACTTTTATGACTGTTGCACCTACTGGTCATCCTTCTCCTATCCCCTAACTTACTACGGACAAGGTCAATATATATTGCCTTACTCTCTACACATATTACACATCTATGTGTTATCCCCCTGTCTCTATCCCCACTGGCCAAATCAGGATCGTCCTTCTCTCGAACCTAGTAGTCGTAGCCCTGATTGCTACCCCCGTTGTTCCTTTGGATTTGTTGGCCATGTGGAACACACTGTTGGCCCTGACGGCCTTTACGAAATCTACCGTCACTTGGTAGGAATTCCATTGATCGGAACCTTTTAAATGGGTCCCCTGTTGGATACCCCCTGTTGTACCTCACTATCACAAGTTATATTCGTTCTTGTTCTAATGACTAGACTCTCCAATCTCTTATCTCCCTTCACATGGAACCATTTTATTGCCCTTGTAAAGGTACGATATTATCAACATCACCATCAATCGTCCAAGCCAGAATTCCCTTTCAATGCTAGCGTGTTCTACCCATGAGTCCATCGTCAACTCAAAGACCATTCTTATTTTTTTTATCCACCTCATCGGATGCGAAGTTCGCTAAACAAGAGAATCCTTCCTAATGTTCGGCCGCTATCCAACCCTCCTACCATAAGTACTAAAATTTCCTTCACCTCTACGTTTAAACATCTGATGAAAGGATTTGTGGTCAAACTGCATCCAAAATTCCTCGATTATAATAGTACCTCTCTTCTCATAGGTGGTCACCATGATAACACGGCTCCGATGGCCTTAAAAGTTGCCAAAATTTATTTTTAAATGTCATTGCACTCCACCCTATGCAATTGCCTTCAGATATCCTCCTTCTATTGTCCAATCACACTTTTGTACTTCCCTAAGTTCTTTCGGATGGCCCTTTTGAAAAGCCCATTCGGCTCTCTCCCTTACCTAATGTACTAGATGAATCTGAATTTGCAACACCGTATGCTATGGTGGTACTTGGGGAAAACTACTACGCCCTATAAGTTATCCCAATGCCAACTGCCTGAACAAAATTAGTGGTGACTCTTACCGCAATCAGCATTTCCCAAAATACTCTGTAGTTTCGGGTGAGACTCTCTTACTTCAACCCTCTTAATGGCCCTTGTTGGTCATCTTATATTGTTCGGTGTACGAAGCCCAACCAAACTCATATATCATTTGCTTCAACTATACTCAATAACAGGAGAACGTAAGTCGCATTATGAATCTTCAGTCCTAAGCATAGGGCTCTACATTAAAGAAAAGCAATGCTGAAAACGTAATATGTCCGCACAGATGCTAAAGACTCTAAAACATAATACTTTGATACCACCTATAACACCCCACCTATTTTAATCATGGATGATCATTCCTTTATCAAAATAAACAAGTATATCATTTGGTTCAATCTTAGTGTTGATGCAAAAAACTGGACCGAATCTCGTTTTTATGATCACAGATAAATAGATAAAAGCAATCCAATCAAGCACATGAGAGACAAAGATTTTTAAAGTGGTTCGGCTATAAGAAAAAGCCTACGTCCACTGTTATTTTATTCCCAAGGGTTTACAATAGCACAATGTGGTGTAGAGAGAGAAAAAGGTGTAGATCTTGTGTATGATGTCTCTCTATTCTCCCGGATCTCCTCCTTTTGGCTAAGAGAATACATGTATTTATAGTGATGGGAGATAAAGAGATTCATTGTATGTACACATTTATGTCTACATTCAACAAATCTAATTGTTGAATTGCTTGGTATGCTATGTGTTGTCATCTATTAATACAGTATAAATGTACATTAAGGCTTGTTAAATGCGCTGCCATCTTCATTAATGCACATTAAATGCGTAGTTATCCTTTGATCTTCCTGGTTGATATGCCGACCAACTCTCCTCGGGTGCCGACTAACACTCCTAGGGTGCCGACCAACTCTCCTCGGGTGCCGACTAATTCTCCTTGGGTACTGACCAACTCTCCTCGGGTGCCGACTAACACTCCTCGGGTGCCGACCAACTCTCCTCGGATGCCGACCAACTATCCTCGGGTGTCGAATATTGCCATGTAGGATGACATGTGTCCTTTTCTGATTGGTCCTCGTAGATGGAGAATTTTTGCGTTAACAGAAGCCCCCAATGCTCCATGCTTGATGGTTTACTTGAAAGGATGGAGTATTTATTCTGCAGTGTTGCTCGGTGCTCGTGAAATTCTTGATCTACCTTCTTGATTTGTTCAACATAAAGTGCATTATCTCCTGGACGACATATGATGCAGGCTGATCGATGGTTGTTAATATTTCTTTTAAGGAACTCCGTGAGCTATGTATCATCCCTGGGAATTTGGATGCAGCCATGCCATAGTATGCAGCTTGTAGCTTGTCATAATCTTCAAGTATGTTGATTGGTTTGCTAGCCGACCAACTGCCTCCTGTGCCGAGCAACTGAGTGTTAATTTCACGTGCTTGATTCTTCTGATTTATGATCCTCTGAATACTTTGTCGAGTAACATACTAGCTTTTGAACCCAACTCTTCAATTTTATTAGTACCAAGCTAGTGGTGGACTTCGAAATATTTTCATACAACTTCTTCTTCAATGTTGGTCGGGACAGTAGTAGTAAAGATCTCAGTGTTGTAGATGATGAATTTGACTTCTGAACTTTAATAGTATGTGCATAATAACTCCTGAATATGCCTCCTTGACTTCAATATACCTCCTGAACTTCAATATCCCTCCTGAACTTCAATATACCTCCTGAACTTCAATATCAAAAATAATTCCTAAGTAAGAAAAACAACTCCTGAATGATGATTGGTCGAGGCCCCGACCGTGTGAGTTTGTGGAGTTGAATTTGATGCTCGACTGCATGATGTTATAAGAATGTGCCACCAAATGAACAAAAATATCTGTAATAGAAGCCCCCAAGTGTGGAATGTGAACTTTGAATGCTTTTTGCTTGATCACTTTCACATACTCATAAAATGTTTCCGACCAACTGTAGTTGACAGCTTCTTATTTCCGACCAACCTGAGTTGGTGGATTTTTTCTTCCCAACCAACCTTAGTTAGCACTTTTGGAAAATATTTTTTCTTCCCAACCAACCTTAGTTGGCATTTTTTAGAATAGTTTTTCTTCCTAACCAACCTTAGTTGGAATTTTTGGGAATATATTTTTGATAATAAATGATAGAGACTTCCTCGGAGCTGACCAACGGATTGTTGGGAATAAGATATAATAAATGCTGGAGACATCCTTGGTGCTGACCAACAGATTGTTGGGAATAAGATAATTAATGCTGGAGACATCCTTGGAGCTGACCAACAGATTGTTGGGAATAAGATAATATAAATGTTAGAGACCTCCTTGGAGCTGAATATATGATTATAAATATTTGTCGAGCTCTATGCTGAAATAAGAATAGAATATGCATCCAAATAGATATAAAGAATAATTAAAAATAATAAAGTGCCTCGTTGATCTGTCGAGGTAGAATTATATAATGCCGAACAAGAATAAGATCCCATAAGAATATGGCCGAGAACGTTGTCAGGCCTGAATATAAATAAGAATTATCCGACCAACTATCCGTTGGGGGTGAAATACAACGAATGTTGTAATTCTCCTTAAAGCTGAATAAGTATCTTGTCGAGGCACAAGTGCATAATGTCGAATAAGAATAATATTTTCCAGAACATAAGAATATGGCCGAGAACTTTGCTGGGCCTGCATATAAATAAGAATTACCCCGACCAACTATCCGTTGGGGGTGACATATAATAAATGTTATAGTTCTCCTCGGAGCTGAATATGATAATAAGTATCTCGCCGAGTTCCATGTTGAGATGAATATACAATATGAATCCCAAGGGATATAGAATAATTTGTGCTTGAGCCGATATCTCCGAGTAATAATAGAATATATAATGCCTCGCTGAGGTGAAATGATAATAGTTTCCAGATTGTTTCCGAGCATTCGTCGGCGTTGAGTCTTGTACATATAAAAATTAATATCTTGCTCTACCATTTGTGTAGGCTGAATTGATTAGTCATGAGAATAATTTACTCATCCAATCAATATATGATATGTATATGCTTGAGAAATAAAAATATTAATTTCAAAAAATGAAATAATATATGTTAGCTGATATGTCGAGGCAAAATTGCCTGATGTCGAGCAATAATAGTTTCCAGAGGTTTAAGATTGTGGCTGAGCTTTCGTCGGGATTGAATATCGTCCCTATGAAATCTTAATAAGCTGCCCGAGCACCTGTCTAGACTCGATCAAATAATTATTGTCATGAGAATAATTATTCAGCCAAATAATATGTGATGTGTATCAGCATAAGGCAATAAAAATTTCAAAATATGAAATAATATGTTTCATGCCAAATGTGTGTGAGATGGACAAATTATTATTAGATATGCGCCATAAATAAGACGTAGAGTTTTTTGTAAAGTTATTTAATCTCCAACAACTAATCAGGTATAAGTTGATCTTTGAAAATTATTTATCACTTGGCTTAAAAAATATTTTTTGGGGTGATCACAAGTTTTAAAAAAAAACTTAAGCCCCATGTTTACCCCCAAGATGAACTCGTGTTTAAATAAATATCTGGGGTGCTCCACATTTTTAATACGCCAAGATTCTACTGTTTCTGACCAACGGCATGGGTGTTGCTAGCCAGTATTTGGGGATGTCTCGGGTTGGAGAATATATAGTGCCGACCAATAAGCAAATGGTCCCCGACCAGCAGAGCGATTTCGCCAATCAACAAAAATGGTGCATTGATATTGCCAACCAGCTGTTGGATGGTCACCGAATAACATCAGATGTCGCCAACCAATAAGTGGATGGTTGGACAGTTATCGACCAGTAAATTGAACCCTCCGAACAAGACTGAGATGTCACCGATCAAGAATTGATTTTCTCGACCAACTATATACACGCCGACCAACAATAGGTACATCCGAGTAGAAATAGATGTAGTCGATCAACGAATGGGAGCTCGGGAACTCCTCAAATTGCATAATATCCATCACCGATCATAATGAAATGCCTCCGACCAACATTTGATTTTTTCGACTAGCTATATATAGTGGACCAACACAATTGGTGCTGGTGATGTTTATTGTTGTAGTACTGGTTGTCGACCTGCTCTCCACTAATCATTCGGCCATACTTACAATTATGAGGTGCCCCGACCTTTTACAGCCGACCTATGCCAGAAGTTTTTCGACCATTCTTTATTGATGACTGGAGTTGGTAAACTGAAATTCGGTGGAGGATTGTTGCCGACTTGATGCCGACCAAGTGTATGAGAACTGCGGAGTAGAAATAGATGACATCGACTAACAAATAGTAAGTCGTGGAGCTCCTCTTGATGTATAATACATGATAAAAGGATAATTGTTGGGGGTTAATCTTGTACATGCGGCATTTAATAAGTTGTTCGAACACCTATTGAGATTGATTCTCATAGAAATTATCACTAGTAAAAATTTTCAGTTAAATATCATATAATATGTATCAGCTCAGACATAAGGCAATAAAAATTTCAAAATATGAAATAAAATGTTTTGTGCCAAATGTGTCTCAATGTGAGCATTTTTTTATCAACTAAATGTCATACGATTTGATTTGGGCTTTTTATAAAATAATTTTATTTTTAAATAAATGTTCAAATATGGGATCGAAAAATTTATTCTAAGATAAAGTTCAGGGATATATTTTATTTAATTTTAAAACATTTATTTTGTCAGAGAAGTGTGAGAAAAATAAATAGGTAGCAATGGTAATAATTTTGACTTTGTCAAAATTAATAATCTGGACAAATAAATTTGTCATCCCTCCATTCCAGCATTCCTCGTCAATAGGTGATAACCATCTCTGACCAGTGGTATCGCCGACCAGCATCGTGTGACGTCAATGTTGGGATGCCTTCGTTTTGATCTGTCGACCATGTACATTGGATTAAGAAGCCTTTGTTTTGGCTAAAACTTGTTTCCGACCAACTTTGGCCTTTTAAGTTATTGACCAACTATTTCTTTGTTATCAAAAGTAGATGTCGACCAGATGTTCTTGTTTTGAAACAACAACCGAGGTGTTACCGATCTACTCCAATGTTGTTGATGGATCTTCACAGCCTACCACCAACCAACAAAAATGGTCTGGTAAATAAATTTTGGTCGGGTAACAACCAGATGTCGCCGACCAACAGTAGATGGTTCCGACCAACAAAAATGCAGAAATACTCATCTGGCGACCTTCTTCTGGATTTTTCATCCTCACACAATTGATGCTAAACAGTAGTTGCAGATTCATGAGACCTTTGAGCCCAAGGCAGGAAGACTTTGAATCGGAGAGTAATATAATCCTGAGATTTTATTTTTTTGCTGATCTGAAACCGAACCAAGTTGTGAGGTGGATGATCGTCCTTGAATTGTAGGTTATTTTTTTTTATGCCGCCCAGTTTCATTATTTTTGTTGCTGTAGATGGTTGAAGTCAAAACGATTGATATGAATTTAATAAATCCAAAATTTCTTCATCTTCCTAGGAAAGTTTCTCCATTTCCCTTTCTTGAGCGACTGTTCATTTTTCATCTTCTTTACGAAAGTGGGTAAAGGTTTTTCTGGAGAGAGAAGGTTATTTTGGGTTTCCTTCCTATTTTCCATTCGTGGAGATAAAAAATACGGTGGATGATAAAAATCATTACGAAAATTATACCAAAAATCAATCATCGAACCAATAAATCAATCTTTATCAGAATTAATAAATCGTAACAAATCAAAATTCTTAGATCTAAGAGATAACCAATAGAAATCATCATATCTAAGAGAAAATATGATCAATATCCAAGAGGAAAAAGAATGGTTTTGAATTTTTACTCCCTTGTAGAAGATGTGAAATATGTGAATCAACGTATGTCAAATCTTTTTCCTTGACGTAACTCATTACATAAACGTGTTTGCCCAGAACATTTTCAAGAAGAGCCATAGATGCTTAACGTTCATGATGAAAATTGTCTAACACTGAATATAAACACACACACACACACACACACACACACACACACACACACACACACACATATATATATATATTATTTTTTTTATGAATCAAATTGATGAGAAATTGTGATTATCGAGAGAGAGAAATTGTTCTTGATTTTAACTTTTCACATTCTCTGATTAAAAATATGATGGGAATTTGAATAGACATTAAAGATCTTACAAAATTTATAATGAAAATTATCAAATCTTACCACCGTCATATATATTGGTATATGTAATCATTTAAAATATTTATTCCATGATATAAAATTGAAACTTGAGAATCAAGCAAAAAGTTATGATTTATGAAATCCACTATTTTTCAGATTTCTAAATAAGAATTAATCTAACAGTTATGATTTTAAAATCATGATATGCAATATTTTGCAGATAAAAATTGGACAATTAATTTATGTATATAAACATAAAAATCATGATTGAATCAAAAGATGTATGTATAATATATAATTCATTATACATAGAGAAAATAAAAAACTTAGCTTTTGATGGAGAACAATGCTTGTAACACGTTCCCACAGACGGCGCCAATCTGTTGATGCAAAAAACCGGACCGATTCTCGTTTTTATGATCACAGATAAATAGATAAAAGCAATCCAATCAAGCACATGAGAGACAGAGATTTTTAAAGTGGTTCAGCTATAAGAAAAAGCCTACGTTCACTGTTATTTTATTCCCAGGGGTTTACAATAGCACAATGTGGTGTAGAGAGAGAAAAAGGTGTGGATCTTGTGTATGATGTCTCTCGATTCTCCCGGATCTCCTCCTTTTGGCTAAGGGAATATATGTATTTATAGTGATGGGAGATAAAGAGATGCATTGTATGTAGACATTTATGTCTACATTCAACGAATCTAATTGTTGAATTGCTTGGTATGCTATGTGTTGTCATCTATTAATACAGTATAAATGTACATTAAGGCTCATTAAATGCGCTGCCATCTTCATGAATGCACATTAAATGCGTAGTTATCCTTTGATCTTCCTGGTTGATATGTCGACTAACTCTCCTCGGGTGCCGACTAACACTCCTCAGGTGCCGACAATCTCTCCTCGGGTGCCAACTAATTCTCCTCGGGTACTGAACAACTCTCCTCGGGTGTCGACTAACACTCCTCGGGTGCCGACCAACTCTCCTCGGATGCCGACCAACTCTCCTCGGGTGTCGAATATTACCACGTAGGATGACATGTGTCCTTTTCTGATTGGTCCTCGTAGATGGAGAATTTTTGCGTTAACACTTAGCATCACTATCGAAAAACTTTTTAAATTACTAACCACCTATGTTAAATTAAGACGATGCTAATTTTAACTTTTATTAACGTAACAACATGCGAAAATAGAAATAATAAAACTTATCCACACAAATATAAGAGCCTGAATAATCATATGATAAATTGATAAATATTAAATATCGAATAAACCATCGGCTCTAAAACTAAATCACAATACTGGAATGAAACTGAATCCAAATACATCGTTTGATAAATAAAACTCAAAGAATGTATCAATTAAAGGGAAAACATGCCCAAATGAAATACTGAATCATAAATCTGAATCTAGGAATGAATAACTAAAGAGTCTACACAAATCCTGCATGCCACCATAAGTGTTGCAGCTATACATCCCTGGAATGAGTAATCAAGCTTGGCGTCCCGGTGGCTGGACAACTAAAATATTTTGAAAAATATTTTTGATATGGGTTAGAGCCCAAAATCTTTTGAAAATATTTAGCAAGTAATTAGGATGCAATAATTAAATATGCATGAACACTTTTCATATTTAAGCAGGTGTCGCACTCTCTTGAGATATTACTCACCCCTCAACTATTGAGCACACCTATCGTTTACCTCATAACCCAACTAGTTATACTATCCCACCTAACTAGCCTCGTCACAAATCTTTCTATCACTCTACTCTAACCCGAGTACTTTCTCACTTCGATTCATAAGTTATTTTACTCATTAACTTATTTAATCATTTCCATTCCAATTAATTATATAACATTCACACTAGTTATATATCAAAATACATTCATACGTTATGTATTTAACACGTATATAATTATTTACTCCATTATACACGTACCAATATATCACAACAATCACACATATGTCGCGTAAAATAACCATTCTTTCGAGTAATAACTCATTGGATGCTTTTAATAACTTACTGGATGTTTTTCTCTAACATTCTATCTGTAACACCCCGCCTATTCTAATCCTGGGTGATCAGTCCATTATTAAATTAAACAGGAATAATTAATGGTTTCATTATTAGCATCACAGTCGAAACATATTTATGTTACTAATACCTTAATGGCCCGGTGTCAAAATTTTAATCTTGCTATTAACATGCAAATAATTTAAACTAATAAATCACATTCACCATTCTAGTAAACATAGTAACAAATGATAAAACAACGATATGAATAAATGTACTTGGAATAAACAGTCCAGACCGAAATCCAAATACAACCATCCATAATATAAACTCAAATCCAATACAGGAAATAAAATAAAAGTGCAATGTCTCTTAAATAACCACTGGCTAGAGATGGGTGACAAGCCCGACTGAGATAAAAAAATGATGAACTAGATTAATAGAAGTGGAGGCATCAACTACCGAGGTCTTGCAACGTCCACAGCAGCTGCAGCACGTCAAATATGAAGGAACTCCTAAGCCTGGCGTCCCTGTGGCTGGGCACCTAAAAGTTTTTACAAAAATGGATTTGAAACGGGTCAGAGCCCAAGCAAAACAGTTTGAAAATATTTTGCAAGTATTTAAAATGCATTAACGAACATATATTGTATACACATTAGCTTTACATTCCCTCACTTGAGATCCTCACCTCTCAACTAATGTGCACGCCTAACGCATACTTCTAAACCAACCTAGTTACGCTACCTCGCCTAACTAGTTTAAATTAAGTCTTTCCCTACTTAATAATTCGTTATGCCCACTTGTATTGCTCATACAATACGTTATCAATTTCTAACCCTCTTATTCAGCAAGAATCGCTAATTAAATATTAAGTTCACACATACTTAAATTACTTTAAACATCACTATCAATCTTATCTATTAATGCACACGTAGTGGAATAAATCACACGTATATATATATATATATATATATATATATATATATATATATATATATATATATATATATATATATATATATATATATATATATATATATATATATATATATATATATTACATAACTCTTATAATATATACAAATATGGTATCCCCAGGTGGAAACCTGCGATGCGGGCATACTCTGCTATCAAATCCTGGTACGTCATGTACTAAGTAAAGGACTTGTGGTTCGGAATCACTCTCGAACCATACATTCATAATTCACATAATTTGGAGGCGAACATAGTTCTAAGCCTTTGGGCTACGCACACACTTATCGCACCCAAATTATCGGTCACACTCTCATTCACACAAGTAGTGCTCAATCCCTAAGTTCTATATTCTGAGGCACAAGTCAAAATCCCCCCAATGGGCTCATCGGGATAAGACTGTCCACGGTACGGAACCTCCCGTAATAGCAAGTAGCCTAGGTATGTTCACACATAAGGATATACACAATAGGTATTCACACAACCAATATATATATAGCATCATTATAGGCATACACGCAACCTATAATATATGTCCCATACGTAGTATATATAAGTCCCGAATATCCTACATATTATTAAATTTTGATTATACTTTTCATCGTATATTCTCAAGTATCCCACACTACTCGAAGTGTGACAATTATTCTTTTGAAGTAATTCAGTAGGTAATTTTCCCATACCCTACTGGTCTAAGTCATAGGTTCGCTCACCTTTACCATGACTCATTCTCATTTCCTGCATTCATTACATTATGAATTACACCGTTTCATTTTAGCCTCAATTCATCTCACTTATGACTAAGTTCCAATCCTACCATTAGACTACTAGTAACTAAAATATCTCTCACAATGTTTTAAAGGTATCCCAAAAGTTCCCCCATTCATCGATTTCAAGTTCAAGGTTAAAATAGGGAAAATTGCCAAAATCTGGGAAATCGAATTGATTCTCCCTTGGGCCAAATCGATTAAATAACGTACAGGTCTCCTTCTTCCTCTATGCAGTTGCGCTTTTCTCCATTTTTCTTACCCAAAACCTAATGGTTCTTCACCAAACTTACAACCAAGATTCCCAAACATCATATACTCACATAAGAGTGCTTTTCAACGTTAATATATCATCAAATCATCAAGAATCCTACCCAAGAACTGATTATTTCATAATTATCCATAAAACCCTAGTTGTATGATCTTCCATGCCTATACATCATTCAATCCATATTTTTACCATTTATATTATCCCATATATTATAATTTCCTCTTCAAATCATGTAGGACTTTAATATACATGCAAATCCTACCCAATATCATGAATTAAGTCTCCAAATTCAAGTCAAAATCATTCATTCATGGGTATTGTTCAATTCTACTCTAACATAGATAATCTATACACTCAATTTAGCAAGATAAACACTTGCATGGAATCGTAGGTCTGATTCTGTGCAAAAAGGTGTGGGGTGGCCTTCCTACCACCCCACCTATTCTAATCATGGATGATCAGTCCATTATTAAATTAAACATGAATCATTAATGGTTTCATTCTTAGCATCACTATCGAAACATATTTATATTACTAATACCTTAAGGGCACAGTGTCAAAATTTTAATCTTGTTATTAACATGCAAATAATTTAAACTAATAAATCACATTCACCATTCTAGTAACACATAGTAATAAATGATAAAACAACAATATGAATAAATGTGCTTGGAATAAACATTCCAGACTGAAATCCAAATACAATCATCTATAATATAAACCCAAATCCAATACATGAAATAAAACAAAAGTGCAATATCTCTGAAATAACCACTAGCTAGAGATGGGTGACATGCCCGATTGAGATTGAGAAATGATGAACTAGAACTGATAGAAGTGGAGGCATATACTACCGAGGTCCTGTAACGTCCACAGCAGATGTAACACGTCAAATATGAAGAAAATCCTAAGCCTAGTATCCCTCTAGCTGGGCACCTAAAAGGTTTTTACAAAAATGGATTTGAAATGGGTCAGAGCCCAAGTAAAACAGTTTGACAATATTTTGCAAGTATTTAAAATGTGTTAAAGAGCAGATATTATATACACGTTAGCTTTACGTTCCCTCACTTGAGATCCTCACGTCTCAACTAATGTGCACGCCTAACATATACTTTTAAACCAACCTAGTTATGCTACCCCACATAACTAGTTTAGATTAAGTCTTTCCCTACCTAATAATTCTTTATGCCCACCCGTAATGTACATAGAAAACATTATCGATTTCTAACCCTCTTAGTCAGTAAGAATCGCCAATTAAATATCAAGTTCCCACATACTTAAATTACTTTAAATATCACTATTTATCTTATCTACTAATGCACGTGTAGTAGAAAAAATCACACGTATATATTTTCATCACTCTTATAATATATACGAATACGGCATCCCTAGGTGGAACCTGCGATGCGGGCATACTCTGTTATCAAATCCTGGTATGTCATGTACTAAGTAAAGGACTTCTGGTTCGGAATCACTCTCGAACCATACATTCACAATTCACATAATTTGGAGGCAAACATAATTCTAAGACTTTGGGATATGCACACACCTAACGTACCCAAATAACAGGTCACACTTTCATTCACATAAGTAGTGCTCAATCCCTAAGTTCTAT